>JANUWF010002099.1:137500-771347 GCA_026120185.1 Voacanga thouarsii
CCTTTCAAAACCTTCGTAAGTTTGTGAGAGAAACTTGTTCCCTCGCAAAGCATTTGTTAGTTGTGAGAGTTTAACTACGGTTGGTAAACTCTTCCGTAAATTATCATTTTCCTTACTTGCCCTTGCAAAACCCTCATAAATCAACGAGAGCTCTATAGCCATCACTAATCGCTATTACAAACACCCTGCTTTCTTGTAGTGATTGTTGGTTACTTTGACATATTAATCTTGCAACACAATTCTTTTACAAAAATGCTGCTACAAAACAACTACATATTTGTGGATGAGATGTAATCAAATACTTTGAACAAAGTAAAAATTTGTGAACCAATAAAATATTACTTATATTTGAATTGGACATATAGGAAATAGTCATAATATGAGTCTAAATAATGCAGGGTTGATTAAAGAAATGGAATATGCTTTTGCAGCTATCCGAATTCCATTAATCTAAATTTGATCCTAAATTCATTGTGTAACACCCCACACCCAAGGTACCTAGATAAGGTAGGATGTCACCCTGTTCAAAGGACCAAGGATCTTTATAATGAGGTACAAAATAAGGAAAAAACTGCTAAATAAAATTAAAGGAATAATTTCATTACATTTGGAAGCAAAACTTATACAATTCTGAAAAATCAAACTAACAAACGTCTCTTGAAATAAATTCAAAACACAACTACATAAATAAGCTGGAGTTCATCTCCTAGTGGTTCACCCTGTTCAATATAAACAATCCCTTAAAATCATGATATAAAATGTGTGAGATTGACATCTCAGTAAGTTCTGTGTGTGCATGTGTCAATTGAAACCATTTCGTGTATGTAGATTTATCCAAATCACAAAATCGTGTTTGCAAGTCAATTTCATCGATAACAGTTATACATAGGAGCCTTGCTCCATAAATCCCAAAACAGATCCCAATAAATCATCGTTTCATCACATTCATAATTCTTTAAGTAGGGATTAGAAAATGATTCAACAATACAGTAACACAATTCATATCATGGTTACCACCATGATAGCTTCCCAATGTATTCTTTCAACAATGAGCAGTGGGAGATCCACCCACTAGGTGAAATACTCATTTATCTCTACACTCAACACTCCGGTTGTCCAATCTGAATCAACAACATCAATGGACCAATTTTGCTAGCTCGAACGGCCTAATTAAGTAGTATCGACGCCTCTCTAAGTTGAGTTCATCTTCTAGAGGTGGCCTCCTGCCAAAAGACTCACTCTTGCTCTTCAAAACTAGTACCACTAGCCTACCCTTGCTGAGTACTCAACGCTTCCTAATTAGGGACAGAATCATTTTTCTTTTTTCGAAAGTCTTTGATTAGCTTGATTTCAAAACGTGGTTTTCGTAAGAGCATTTTCAAATCGTTTGACAATAGTGTAAGAAATGGTTTTTGAGTTTGAATAAATAAAATTAAGTAAATTCATTTTGAAAATACAATATCCACATTTTCAATCTAAGTATCACAAAAATCCAGTATAACTCATCATTTTTAGTCAAGGCTTAATCCTTATGTCAAAACATCATATTGACATCAATTCCAAATAACATTATAAAAATTGCTTGTAAACAAGTAACATTTATCAAAACAATTATGCAAGGACTTACTTAGATAAATCAACAGTTAGATCTAACTCAATCGATTGCTCTTAGCTCCGCTCCTTCCTTATCTAGAGCAAATAATCCCATCATTAGGATCTAATCATACCATCTACTATTTCATGCAACATAAATCCTCATGATCTCGCTAATCACCTAGGTCATTCATAGTATCTAGATGATTTGATTTATTAGATCACCTATACGACTTCCCTTTTCCACTCTATTGATCATATTCATGAATTCATCTAATTTAATTAACCATATGGCAACTCTTATATTACTTTAGTATAAAATCATCATAAACAGTCCCATAAATATTTAAAGATCTCACCTTTGCCTATTTAGCATAGATCTAGATTCATCATGACAAGATACATCAATATCCTATCGCATACACGCTTTATCTATGGCTTACATCAGCATATTCATCAATCTAATTCATTCATACTTTCATGCACGACTCCATAAGAACTCATAAATCAATAAACTAAGGATTAATTCCATTTAAATAAATAAAGATAGGATCTTAATTATCTCTTAACGATATAGATTTAAAACACAACAATTCCTTAATGACTAGCTTGCGTTCAAGCGATAATTGAATAGATTGATCAGCTTGGATGACCTTGATCGAGAATCTCCAAGGAAAGGATAAAATCAGTCCCTTATGGACATGATTTAAGGAAGAAAATAAGATAAGAGTCGAGTAAGAGATGAATACAAGAGTTGAAGATCAATTACTTGTTAATGTTATGCCCTAGAGGCAATCACTTGTACGATGTATATGACACATTTTATTTTATAAAAGACATTATTTATCTTACAGTTTCTTTTGATTACTTTTGTGTAATATAACTGTTAGATAAAGCCCCTAATACAACATTGTGTTAAGGAAATCATGATAGAGATCATGATATAAGATTCCTACTACGTTGTATAGTGTTAGTACTTAAATAGTCCCTAGTCGTAGTATTAATGAGATAGGACATCATTAATGCGCAAAGACTAGCATGTGTTAGACTTCCTGATCTGATCAGGCGGTGGTTCTCATATGCGTGAGTATTACGATACTTAAAGTTAACACGTGCATGCTTGTTAGTGGAATAAGTTCATTGGATGACCTAGCTATGAGATAATCACGTGGATAACTATTTAGTTCCAGTGATATAATCTCAATATAGCAAACGTACAAGTATCCTTAGACTTGAGATCTCCAAGGCACTTTGTTTGCTGAGCCTTGTGCTTTGATTTCAATCTGGGGAGCTCGATCGAGGGCCGCCTATAGGATGGATATTGGGTACATTGTGAGGTAAACGAAAGTAGTTGAGAGGCCAATAAAGGATTACCACTTCTACTAGTAGGGGCGAATATCTCACGGCCACTTGTACGAATTACTACTTAAGAAGTCCTTGGCCAAGGCATATGTGCATTGGAAACAGTTCCAATTGATACACAACTAGAGTAGTGGGTTCCTGATACAAGTATAATTATATTCGGGCGAGAAGTAATATATATTCTGGAGGGAGTTGGCACTAATTCCGTACTCTAGACCGAATGAGATATTGTATGGTGAAATGAGTTAATTGCACTATAGTTTGTTATTGAAGGGTTCAAGTCAAGCCACTTGACTTCCTGGACTCTCGGGTGGTAATAATGTGTTACTAGATACCACTCATGATTTGAGAATATGGGTTTATTAATTGATAAATTAATAAATCAATCCTGATTAGAATTAATAAGATTAATTCTAATTAATTATGGATTATTAATCTCAAAGACGTTTGGATTAATTCATGTTCGTTACCAATTGATCGGGAAACCTAATAGGTCACACACAAAAGAAGAATATATACTCAAGATGTTATTTGATAACATAGTGAGGTTTATTGCAAAAAAGAGAAGTTGATGTGGCTAAATTATAATTAGTTATAATTTATGGGCTAATTTGTAATTCTGTGAACTTGAGAGGTTCTAATTATAAATTAGAGAATTCTAATTGTTTGGAATTCTCAGATGTGTTTTTGTAGATTTTTTTTTCATGTGGTAGACCAATAGACACACATGAAACAATTCTACAAAACCAAAGGTCACATGAAACAAAACATAAGAAACCAAGGGGTACACAAGAGAAACAATAGGATATGATCTTTTGTTCTCTTCACTCTCTCTTATTCTCATTCGTGTGGTTCTCTATGAACACCAAGGGTCTTCTTCTTCTTCTTCTTTTTCATTCTCTGGTTTTGGCTGAACAAGAAGAATAAGGAAGAAAAACCCCAGCCACCATTGTTTTCTGCTAGCACAGAAAATCTTAGTACTTAAGTGTGATCCTCCGTGTGAATTTCTGTTAGAGATAATCACACACTGTGATTATGGTGGTTGGACATGCAACTCTCGTGGGGATTCTTCAAGAGGATTGCTAGATCACGCCACAATCATCATACTTAAGGAAGGAAAGTTTTGTTTTCCACACAATCAAAGAAAGGTAAAAGATGTTATCTTTGTTTTCTTTGTTCTCTTCATATGTCTTATTTTCCACACATATACGGATCCTGGAATGGTACCTCGTTTTTATTTTTCCATTGCGCCGTATATGATACGCGAGAGATACCCAACATTACCTTGTAGAGAGTTTCGGTTTTTGGCTTTGCTTTTGGGATAGGCTGGCCGAATTTTGGAGCACGTTGAATGCTGGTTTTTTTGTAAGTTTAAGGAGCTGAAAGGGTGGGGATTTTCGAGGTTTGCTGGATAGTAAAGTCTAGGGTTTGGTGTTTAGGTATTTGGAGGAGTTCTACCTTGCTTTGGAGTCTTGATTACAAGAGAAAAGTTGGACAGCTTTAGTTCTTCTATAGGTGCCGAAATTGGTCAAGAGTTTAGGGCTGATTGCTGTTGTATTTTTACAGCTTAGAATGGCCGAAATTCTGGGCAAACAATAGGAGGAAAATCTGGACAGAATGAGTGAAGAAATCTGGTTGGTTTTGGTCTCTATAGTGGCAAAACAAGAGAAGAAAAAGAAGTCTTTGTGTAGCTGTATTTTGCTCGCTAGTTAAAGGAGTTTTTGTGCTGGTTTTTGCTGTAAATTTCGTGCAAATTAGGGCTGGTCTTTGGCCAAAATTCTAAAGGAATTGGGGGGGAAATTTCTGGTATTTATTTTGGCTAAAACAAAGGCCTAGTTTGTTAAGGTTTTCTTTGATAACCCTAGCTAGGTTTTAGAGAGTTTTATATGAACTATATTTGCTCTAGGTGTGGCGGCAGCTTTGATGAAATTTTCTAGAAAATTATGTGATGAAATTAGGTTATCTATTTAAGAAATAAATTAATTAATTTCCTATATTAATTTGAGTAATTTTTAAATAGCTAATAACTAGTTATATTATGAGAAAATTCTGGTTCCCTTCTTCCTTGAAGCTACCGAATTCTTCTTCCTTTTTTCTTCCTAAATTTTCGAAAATCATCATCTTATCCAAGAGATAATTACTTCATTTAAAATCCAAACTTTATCCTTTTATTTCTTTTTTAAAAAAATTATCTAAAAAATTAAAATATGGAGATTTATCCCTTAAAAAATGGCAGCTACCACATAACACAATACCTATAGATTTTCATATATTCTATCTCCTAATATATTACCTAGATATATCTTTTAAAATCTAGATTAATAATATTTAAAATTCTCTAAAAGATTATGATAAGATATTAGGAATAAAATTTAATTTATTCTCAAATATTTTATACAATCATTCCCAAGATAAATCACACTCCTAATTTTTAGGAAATTGGTTCCAAGGTGGTGGCAGCCCTAGGGTGTTTCGGCTAAGTGGAAAAAAAGTTAGGGAAGAAGAAAACAAAAGAAATGAAAGAATTTGAAGTGGCTAGGAATCGAACTCAAGCTCATCAAGAATTAATTTCCAAGTTTTATCCACTAATCCATCCTAATTCTTGGTAAATATTCTCTTAATAAATTTGCTTGATTCCTACTCACTTGCTCCATCCTCTTCCAAATAAATTCCTCTTAATAAAATAAAACTCAACTAACTCCAATGACACGACCACTTCAAAAACAAATTAATTCATACAACAACAAGCTGACATTTTCATGAAATAGTTCAAATCGCCAAGTGCAGTATAAAACAATGTGACATGCATGACTTTTTCCCACTTACTAAAGGTGATCTAATACGGGGTATTACACATTGTTTCTATTAATAAACATATATAATAAGTTGGACTTTTTCAACATGATGTAAAGTATATTGAAAAAGGCTTTCGATACAAGATAAGGTTGTTCCCTTGAAATAATATTTTTTTAATCAAAACTACCTGAGATGACGTGGTTTTGGTGGAACCTTACTGATGCATTCTAATTTAGGTTATAAAAATCATGCAATTTTAAATCCATTCCCAATCAAGTTTAATTAAAATATTAATTCCCAAATCACACATATAAGAAGTGCACTAATTATTTCCATTAGGACCCCATTAACCATAGTATCCAAGTTGTTTTTCTCTTTGTCCTGCATGTTGTCATAGAACTCCTTAATTTTCACCGGACAATAAACCCCCTGAAGTCTAATAATGGGCTCATATCCCAATCTCCTAAACATGGTATATAACTAAAGGGAATTGTCAATGGATGATTTTAATGTCTTATCCACTATGATTTTGTTATGCATATAGTTTTGGTACCAAATATGATAAGTATACTCAAAGAACTAGGTAGGTTGTATAGGAAAAAGCTTAAAAGAGGGAGTACAAGAAGATGAGGCTCTAGACCTCTTAGCATGTGGAGCCATACCCCTTGATCTAGACATAATCAACACACAAAAAGAAGGAACAGGACAAAAGCAGGAAGAATTGGACCACAATCACGCTCACAATAACCACAATTCTCAACCAAGTTCACCAATCGATAACAACAACTCTCAACTCGACCACCACCTCCAAATCACAAGACAATCTCCTCCCAAAATACCTACAAAGAGAACACGATTCCCCAATCTAAGCACAATATCAATATACTTCTCAATGTATCAATGTAGAGCATTTCACAATAGAGATTATTATCAGTATGAAAACCCAAAATAAGTATAACTGTATTATTAATAGACTTTCACAACAAATTTCACGCAAGCATAAAGAATTTCTTTTTTTTTTTTACACTAAACAATGTTAAGCAAATTATGCCAAACTAACCACATGAAAATCAAAGAATGAATTTTTATCAAAGAATTAACTTCACTGAATATTAACCCATACTTTTCTACTCACAAAGAATTCAAAAAATCCATCAAATCATATCAATCAAAAAAAATATGAAATTTTTGGCCAAAATAAATCTAAAAATATCAAGAAATTCGTATGGAAATTTTAACCATAGAAAGTTCCGAAAAAGCATATCGTAATATTCTCCAACATATGGGCAAGCATCCAATGCAAAGTGATTGAAGAAATTGTGCACCAATTGGGTGGATTGAAAACTTGAAATTTTGAAGAAAATTGAGTTTTTCTTAGATTTCAATCCAAATCTTCAAGAAGGAATCAAGGATTTTATGTTTAGAATGTGTTTTTGGAAAGTTTAGAGCAATTAGGAAGTGATTGTGTGGAAGAGCCGGCGATGGGTTAGGAGAAAAAGCAAGGGAAGTGAAGAGATTTTGAAAAATAAGCAAGAATTGGCCGTTTTAACGACTTTGTCCGACGTGACTCGACACTGGGTCTGAGTACTTGGACCGGCGCCAGGTCGTTTCTATTTTCTATGTTGAAAAACTAAAGCGGGACCAGTGCCAAGTTAAAATTCCTGAGCCGGCGCCTGGTCAGCTCTGTCCAAAAAAATTTTCCTTTTTCTCTTTTTTTTAAAATAAAAGTAAAAATAAACATACCAACTCTGAAAAGTATGAATACATGACAAAATAAGCACGAATACAAAAAATGAAAACAAAAGATTGTCCAATACTAAAAGTAATAATGCAAGTAAACTTCATCATTTTCCACTATCTTGATCTCGTGGATTATTCTCTGTGTTCCTAAGTAGAGATCCAGTTTAACGATCACTAAGAAGTTTGGCCAATTGAATAATTTGATTCTCTAGGTTATGCATCGAATCCTCTAAATTTTTTGTCACTGCATCCACTCCTTGGAAACATATTTCTACAGAACTTACTATTCTGTAACCAATTCTTCTAATAATGGCTTTGGTGGTGATGAATTGTAGGGCAAAGAAGGTTGAGCCCTTTAGTTTCTAGTGAAGCTCGGAGGGGAGGGGGTTTGCCTTGGTTGGTTTTGATTGGGCCAAGAAAAGTTATGATAATTTCTCTAACCAAGGTTATAGGTAGCACTGTATAGATTGTTACCGTGTTGTCCATTCCTCATAAAACTATTTTTCTCTAAGGACTACCCATATTTTGGCACTCATGATTGAGATGCCCTTCTTCACAAAAATCACACTTAATATTCATTACCTGTGAAGGGGCTACTATTTGTTCTATCTTTTGAGCTAATGCCTAGGCAACCACAACATCAACTTTGTGAACTCCTTGATTACGAGCCCTAGACCTCGAATTGCTCTATGAGTAATTGTTCCTAGCAATATCCTCAATCAACTCATACAACTTCTCTGGGGTTTTAGAATTTATTATACCTCTAGCGAATGTATCAATTAATTGTTTTGAAGAAAAAACTAATCCACTGGTAAAAATCTACATTTGCATGCCTAATTCAAAACTATGGTGTGGGCATTTTCTCAGTATTTCCTTCCATCTTTCCCAACACTCATATAGCATTTCAGACTCTAATTACTGGAAGGCAAAAATGTCAGTCCTAAACTTGGTTGTCCTAGCTGGGGGATAGTATTTAGCTAGGAATTTCTCAGCTAACCCATTCCAAGTAGTGATTGATCCTACAGATAAAGATTTCAACCAAGATTTAACTCTATTCCTAAGAGAAAAAGGAAAGTGTCTCAATTCAATAGTATCTTCCAACATACCATTCATTTTAAAGGTATCACAAATCTCCAAGAAACTAGCAAGGTGGGAATTAGGGTCTTCATCAAGTAACCCATCCAATTGGGTCATGTTTTGGACCATTTGGATAATGTTGGGTCTAATTTCATAATTGTTAGCTTCTACTCTTTGTCTAGCTATACTCGAATCTGTACCTGAAATTGCTGGCCTAGAAAAATCATCCATAGTCCTTCTATTATTTCCACTATTACCACCATTATTGTTTTGGTTAACTTCCATCTCTTTTGTTAAACTGAATTGGTCAGCCCGACTTTTATATGCTCGTCGAATCCTTGTTAGCGTTCTTTCGATCTATGCATGAAAGTCCACTGTGTCTCTTATGTTTTGTCAGGTCATAAACTAAAAAGTCTTCTTGCAAAAAAACAAGGTTGTACGAATTTGGACTTTACACATATACAAACAGGCACCTATCATCTTATACAATAGTTAACACATACAAATTCATACATCATACAACAACTTATAGCACCTATTTATATGAAGAACATACAGACATATTCATATATGACATATAAACATGGCTAAATCAATGAATTCCAAGCTTTCATGATATTGTTCCCAGGCAACAATGCCGCAAACTTGATGCGCTCGAATTTGGGTTATAAAAATCACACAATTTTGAATCCATTCCCAATCAAATTTAATTAAAATATTAATCTTCAAATTAATGAGCAAATACATCCATCATTAAGCATAGTATAAAAAATTAACGAGTATTGATCCTTAAGAAACATGTACACACTAATTACTTTTCATTCAATATTTAACCCGCTAATTAGAGTGATAAATAAAAATAAAGATAAAGATAAAATATATACACAATTCTTAGAGAGAAAAACATGTAATTAAATAGTAACTCTTGAAAACATGACAATAAATTGTTAGCCATTGTCACAATTAATCACTTTCCATGGTATCATGAAAGAGTTTAATGTAGAATCTACTCTCTCCCGAGTTACGATTTTACTATCTCTTAGTCAATTCTAATGGATATCTCCATCTCACTAAAACAACAAAAATGTGCATAGAACACAAATCTGTAATAATTATCCTTATCATTAATTGACAATGACATGAAATCATTAATTTCCCTATCTCTAGGTAAAATCAACAACTTTTAACTACTTAATCTCGACTTGACTTCTCTCTCAAGTTAGTTAAGAAAATAAATCAAGAAATGAGTAATGAAGACTATCTCCTAATCTCTTTCTCAAGTTAATTAGAAGAATGGTCTAGCACTGGTTTTCTCCTAATTTTGCTCTATTTTCCTCTATTTTTCCATAATTAAGCCATAGCCAGTTCACTACGTTAGGCAATCGCCGAGTTAACACTGGAAATCTTCAATTTTGCTCCAAATCTTTTAATTCCTATACAAAACTACCAAGACCACTTTCTACAAGAAAAATATCAAATAGGAAGGAAAATGACTAGTTATTATACTAAAAGTATCAAAAAATAATTTCATATTACTAGAAAAATATATACAAATCTAGGCCATATCACATACCCATTTATTAATAAAATAAATTGTACAGAAATAAGAATAATCCTAAGAAGGATCTTCAATCAAAATACAAGTTTTATCCCTTAATATAGGGACATTTTGAGCATCTAGAGCATATAAAGCTTGTAT
This sequence comes from Voacanga thouarsii, assembly GCA_026120185.1. Lineage (NCBI taxonomy): Eukaryota > Viridiplantae > Streptophyta > Magnoliopsida > Gentianales > Apocynaceae > Voacanga > Voacanga thouarsii. The sequence continues at coordinate 147,768 of JANUWF010002099.1, forward strand.
ATTAGTAGGCAAGGAACTAAAAGTTGGAAATGTGGTATCAAGACGATGAAAAGAAGCCCCTCTAGCTCAAGCATCTGCTACCAGGTTTCCTTGACGAAGTATATGCTTGAAGATCACACTATCAAATTGAGAAACTAGCTAATAAATATGCTGAAGCATTTGGCATCTTGTCTAGGTAAACCCCCTCAAACTAAGAAGATGAATCACTTGCTGAGAGTCTGAATGAACCCTAATTTTGTGTAGAGCAAAAGAGCAACAATGTGGAAGGCTTAATTAGACGGCTTGCAGTTCAGCAAAAAAAGATTCTGGAGCTGCCTCAATGACACAAGAATATCCACAAAGAAAGTGCCATCGCCTTTCCTTATTATTGCCCCAATACTTGAGACAGAGGTACTCTGCAAAACACTTTCATCTACATTCAGTATAATCTGAGCAAAAGAGTGGCGCCTCCAAGAAATGGCAATAAGATTCAGATGAAAAGACTTCCAAAGTCTAGATAAAGACTAAACAGACCATACAAATATTGAATGAAAAATGATTAAAGAATCAGTAGTGAGCTTGCTGTCATCATATTTGCAAGCATTTACTGCCTTCCAAACAATCTAATAATACCCCACAAACAACAGTCTCCCTTTTTCATGATCATTTTGTAGTAAACACCACCAGAACTGAGTAAAATAGGCAAGGGGGAAATCTTGCAAACTATCTCTCCAAACCCCTAAACTTTTGGCCAAATTCTTCCAAACAGGAGCCGTGACAGAGCATGTAATAAAAATATGACGGAAATTTTCTTCATCCATGTAACAAAATGGGCATCTTAAAGATAAAGAAAATCCCAAGCTTTTCAAAATAGAGTCCAGAGATAGATAAGAATTTAAGAACTTCCATAAACAATCTTACTTGTGGTTGGACTTAATTCACTATAGCTCAAGCAGCATTGAGCTAGGTTATTTTTAATGTCGAACTATCGTCCAAGCTGGCTTTAGAGAAAAATTTCCATCATTAGACAAAAGTCGAATCATTCTGTTGCTATTGGACGTTTGCAAGTCAAGAGCTGGGGGTCGAAGAACAGAAACAGCTAGATGCGGATCCAACGTATGGCTCAAAAGAGAAGCATTCCAATAACCATTTGACATAAAATCTAAAATTGAGAAGTCTCTGTACAAAATTGAAGAACTTCAGCAAGACGTCCCAAACAAGACTAATTATCATACCAGAAAGACACTTGTCCAAATTACATTACCAATCTAATATGATGTTCCCTGACCTCTTGGTGTTTAACTATGTTATGCTAAGCTAAAGACACAGCCACCAAACGACCTAGTTTGGGCATAAAAGTATTGTTAACAATATATCTAAATTAGATAAATTTGGCCCACAAGGATTCTTGGAGCTAGAACTTCCACCAAATCTCAAGAACAAATGCCTGACTTAAATCAGTAGAAGACCTTAAATACAAGCCATTCTCTGCCCAAGGGAAACAAAGGGATTCCCACCTTCTCTAATATCGTCTCATCCCAAAAGACGAATTACCCCAGAGAAAGTTCCCACATAAAAGATCAATAGAATAAAATATAGACGTTGGAGAATCAATGGCATGCGTAATGTGTAAGGGAATAAAGATAATACAGCCCTTATAAGTTGCAATCGGCCTGTCTTAGTAAGGTGTTTGAACTTCTAACCTTACATTCTAGTATATATCTTAACAATCAAATGTTGAAAATAAATTTTGTTCTTTCTCTCTTTAAACAAAAGGCATCCTAGATAAGTAAACAAAAGAATTTTGTGCAAGAAACCTAGGATCTGATGGACAAGTCTCCTCCTACTCTCCGAAGCTTTCACTAATAGTGTGAAAAAGCTTTAGTCAAATTAACTAGCTGACCAGAAGCTCGTTGAAAGTCACCCAACACTGTATTCAAAATAGTAAGGCCCTACAAGAAGCAGTAACAAATAAAATAATATCATCAGCAAAACTAAGATGAGTTACCAGAGGATAACCTCAAGGCACAGTGGAAGGAGTAAAAGATGAAGAGGACAATAAGGTATTTAAAACTCCTTCCCAATGACTCCTGAGCTAAAACAAAGAGAAGAGGGGATAAAGGACCATCCTACTAGACATCTATAGAAGATTTAAAGTAACCACAACTTTCACCATTGACCAAAACAGAAAACTTGCAATTATCAATATAATGGCGAATAAGAATCTGAACATGCTCATTAAATCTAAAGCATTTGAAGACTTTCAACAAAGAAGCCCAACAAACTCTATCAAAAGCTTTGGTCATATCTAACTTAAAAATAGTGTCGCCTCCAGTCACCTTTCTATCAAGGGAGTGAATGAGGTTAGAAGCCAACAAAATATTCTCTGAATATTCCCACTCTTTATGAATCTCATCTTATTAACAGTACTAATCCTTGGCAATATTTCAGCAAGTCAGTTAGCCAAGACCTTTATAACAACCTTATTACAATAATTATAAAGACTGATAAGCCAAAACTCAACAAATGAACTAGGAGCATCATTCTCTAGAATCAAGACTATAAGGGTACTTGTAAACCCTTTAGGAAAGAAAAGCCCTGCAAAAAAAGTCCTTGACTATAAAATGCACCTCAGAAGCAATTAAATCCAGTAAGAGGTATAAAAAACCCTTAAGAAGCCATCAGGACCAGACGTAAAGCCCACTCCAAGAGAAAAGACTGCCTTTTTAACTTCCTCCAAAGAGGGCAAAGAAGACAAGAATTGGTTATCTTTAAGTGAAATCATATTAGGAATATTGGTATAAAGGTGGGAGTGTAAATCAACATTATATTCCTGTGTTAAAAGATGAGAATAAAATTCTATAGCAGCTTCTTTAATATTACTTTGATAAGTAACCAAAATGCCTACCTCATTGATAGAGGCAAAATTCATCAATAATTTTCTAGTTATTTGAGGATATTTTGTGATACATTTGATGAAATAACTAGTCATATTCCTTTATATTTGATATTTTACCTTTGAAAAGGTGTTTTGGCATCTTATTGCAAAAAAGGAGAAAATGACGAAAAAACTCATCACTGAGTAATGCCCGACCGGCGCAGGCCTTGAGGCATGCAGCCGACGCCGGCCTAAGTCTGGAACAGGAATTTTGGGGCAAAAAATGGAGCACGTTGAGCTGACCAAAGCACGGGCGGTGCCGGCTCTATGCTGTCCTAAGGCGGCGAATTTTTCTGATCAAGCACGAATTTGGGAATTTCCTAAGAGTTTTTGTATTTTTCAACTTCTACTCGGCTTAGAACTCTTAGGAAACGAATTTTGGCCTCTTGAGAGCCTATTTAAACAAGGAAAACATATGAATCCAATGATCAAATCTTCCAATTAATCATAAAAAGAGGAGATTTATCAATCAATGGGCATTATTCAAGAAAGTTTTCAATGAGAAGAGAAGGGCTTGTCTATAAGTTCTTGCTTTTGCCTTTATTTTATTTTTATAGAATAATGATATAATTAATATTTTCATTGTAATTTGACATTATTTTAGGATTCATGATTTCTTGAGTTAATTTAGACTTTTGATTCGTTAATTATTTTTCTTGGGATTTGATTACTTATTTTTACTACAGAATTGATTGATTGATTCTTATTATTAACTTCCTTGAAAAATGAGTTGATAATAATTTCAATTAATTAATTTCATATTTGTTATCTCTTAACTTGCTTAAAAAATGAGTTAATTATCAAGAATTTAGGTAATTAAAGATTAGCTGATAACTGCTAGAATATGGATTCATTGGCTAATTTCATGATTTAAATCACCTAGCATATAGCGATTTATGTGAGAATTGATTTTTAATGCATCTTTTTGGTAAATTGGTTGAGATAGAATATGTTCACTAATTTAACTAGGAGATAGTGATTCTATGAATTGCAAACAAGTGGGTCGATTTTAAATTCTTCATGATACCAAGATAATAATTGATTGTGATATTTGCTAAGTGGTTCATTGTCATATCTTCCAGAATGTAACTATTTAAATGTGTTCTTTATGTAACTAAGTGGCATATCTTGTTATATGTATAAATGTACCTTAACTAACTTGATTTAATATCGTACTATGTCTGTATGATACAAACAAGTTATCGCATACAAGTAACATGGCTAATTGGAACATAGGGCGGTACCCTGACATGTCTCAAGAGATGATGCATCGGCCATCAGATTCCACTGCCCTCGAAGGGTTATTGGAAAAATTTGTCACCCATATGACTAAACGATTTCACAAAATAGATGACACGCTGGCAAAATTTGAAGAAATGATTCAAAACATGGAGAGACAAATTTGAGTTTTATCGGATCTAGTGTTAAAATCACAATAACGGTCACCATTGGGGTTGGAAACGCAAGAAGATTCAGTGACCATTACATTACGAAGCGCCAAATTTGAAGAAATGATTCAAAACATGGAGAGACAAATTTGGGTTTTAACGGATCAAGTGTTAAAATCACAATAACGGTCACCATTGGGGTTGGAAACGCAAGAAGATTCAGTTACTATTACATTACAAAGCGGTAAGGAGCTACCTAATCCTAGCATGGAACCAGCACCAGTCCCTCTTGGTGCGCCACTTGAAAAGTAAGCTAAAGATCTAAGTTTTCAACTACCGGTTCCTTACCCCACTCAAACACAAAAAGCGAGAAAGGATGCACAATTTGATAAGTTTTTAGAAGTTTTCAAACAGCTGCACATAAATATCCCGCTCAATGAGGCTTTGATACACATGCTCAAATATGCAAAGTTCCTCAAAAGCATGTTTGTCAATAAAAAGAGGTTGGAATAATTGTCCACTGTAAAGTTAAATGAAAAATACTCTGCCACCAATCATGACCAACAGAATTTTCCACATAAAGAAAATGATCCAGGAAGTTTTTCTATTCCTTATCTTGTTGGTACTCTTACATTTTGCAATGCATTAGCAGACTTAGGTGCTAGCATTAATCTTTTATCATACAAAACTTTTAAAAAGTTAGGCCTACGTGATCCCCAAGCCCACTAGGATGAGTATTCAACTTGCAGATAGATCTATTAAATATCCTAAGAGAGTAGTCGGAGATATATTGGTTAAAGTGGATAGATTCATATTTCTTATAGATTTTGTTATTCTTGATATGGATGAAGATTCTAAAATTCCCTTAATCCTAGGCCGACCCTTTCTAGCTACTACCAAAGCTTTAATTGATGTTCATGGGGAAAAGTTAACACTTAGGGTTGGGGATGAAGAAGTCATTATTAAAATCTACAAAAGCATGCAACATCTTATGCCGTCTGATAATTCTTATTTAAGGATTGATATTCTTGATGAGTCTATCTTTGATTTTGTGCATGAATCATTGGCCAATTTCTCTATAGAATTGTCGGAGCAATCAATTGCATATTTGGAGGGGTCAAATAATGCCCTTGAGATGGGAGAATTCAAAGAAATTGAAAAAAGTAATTTGGGAAAGATGAAGTCATCCATAGAGAAACCACCAGAATTAGACTTGAAAGACTTCCCCAAGCACTTGAAATATGCATTTTTTGCTAACGGAAGAAAACTGCTAATAATCATAGCAAAAGACCTTGTGAATAAAAGACCAAATTGGTAAATTTATTGGGAAACTATAAAGGAAACATAGAATGGAATATCACTGATATTAAGGGAATTAGCCATTCCTTTTGCATTCACAAAATATTGTTAGAAGAGGAAGCAAAGCTCGTAGTGCAACCCCAATGTAGGTTGAACCCAAATATGAGTGATATGATAAAAGGTGAGGTGATTAAACTCTTATATTCAGGCATTATTTACCCTATTTCTGATAGTATTTGGATAAGCCGAACATAAGTGATACCAAAAAAATGAGAAATGATAGTGAGCCCAAATGAAAAAAAATAAGTTGATCCCAATGAGATTGGTAACTGGTTGGAGGTTTTAAATTGAATGAGGTAACTAGGAAGAACCATTTTCCTCTCCCTTTCATTGATCAAATGTTAGAAAGATTAGTCGGACATGAGTTTTATTATTTTTTAGATGGTTTTTTCGGTTACTTTCAAATTCCCATAGCACTGGAGAATCAAGAGAAGACTACCTTTATATACCCTTTTGGTACTTTTGCATATTGTCGCATACCTTTTTGTCTTTGCAATGGTCTAGGAACTTTCCAAAGATATATGATGGCTATCTTTGAAGGACTTGTGGGAGACATCATGGAGGTATTTATGGATGACTTTTTTTGTTTTTGGTGACTCTTTTGACTTGTGTTTGGCCAATTTAGAAAAGGTACTTCAAATATATGAAGAGACCAACCTCATGCTTAATCGAAAAAAATGTCACTTTATGATGTAAGAAGGTATTGTATTGGGCCACAAGATTTCAAGGAATGGTATTGAGGTTGATAGAGCAAAAATTGAGGCAATTAAGAAACTTCCTCCTCCTACTTCAGTGAAGGCTATCCGAAACTTTCTTGGTCATGCATGTTTTTATAGGAGGTTCATCTTGGATTTCTCAAAAATTTCTAAATCACTTACTTCTCTACTTGAAAAAGATGTTGTCTTTTATTTTGATGACAAATGTCTCAATGCTTTTAATGTGCTTAAAAAGAAATTGATCAACTCTCCTATTTTAATTAAACCGGATTGGTCTCTTCCTTTGGAATTAATGTGTGATGCAATTGATTATGCAGTAGGCGCAATGCTTGGACAAAGAAAGAATAAGCATTTTCAATGAATCTACTATGCAAGCAAAACTCTTACGGTGGCGCAAGAGAACTACACGACAACAAAAAAAGAATTACTTGCAATAGTGTTTACTTTTGATAAATTCCATTCTTATCTTGTTTTATGCAAAGTCGGTGTGTATATGGACCATTCTACCCTTAAATACCTACTAACCAAGCATGATTCCAAACCAAGATTAATAGGATCGGTTTTATTACTATAGGAATTTGACTTGGAGTTAAGGATAAAAAAGTGAGTAGAAAATTTCATTGTGGATCACTTATCCAAGTTAAAAAATCTCAACTTAAAACCATTGGCCAAAGGGAATATCAATGACACCTTCCCGGATAAACAACTTCTACTTGTTGATGGTAAGATTTTTCAAACTCCTTGGTTTGTGGATTTTGCGAATTACTTGGTTGCATGAATTTTTCTAGAGGATTTCACGGCGCAGTAAAAGAAGAAATTCCTCTCCAAAGAAAAGCATAAATGTGTGGGTTCCGTAAAAAGTGCATACATCTTAAAACATTGTCATAAAGGACCCGCAGAAAGCCACTACCAAGCTAATAACACTGCAAGAAAGGTACTTGAGTCTAGATTTTATTAGCTAACACTTTTTAAGAACTCTCACAGGTTTATTCAAAATTATGATAGGTGTCAACATACAGGTAACATTTCTAAATCTAGTGAGATGCCATTACAGATTTTTCAAGCTTGTGAAATTTTTTATTATTGGGGGAAAGATTTCATGGGGTCTTTTCCTAATTCTTTGGGCAACAAATACATCTTAATTACAGTTGAGTATGTGTCTAAGTAGGTCGAGGCGCAAGCTTTGCCCACTAATGACGCACGGGTTGTCGTCAAATTTCTTAAAAAACTTTTCATCCATTTTGGTGTACCAAGGTACTTATTAGTGGTCGGGAAACACACTTTTGCAATACCTAGTTTGACAAAGTTCTCAAACATTTAGATTTTACCCATAAATTTGCTACCCCCTATCACCCCAAACCAGTGGCCAAGTCAAGGTAGTTAATAGGGAATTCAAAAGAAATCTTGGAAAAAGTGGTTAGCCATTCAAGGAAGGATTGGAATTTGATATTAGATGACACTCGTTGGGCTTATCGAATAGCTTTCAAAACTCCTATAGGTACAACCCCCTATAGATTGGTGGATGGAAAATCTTATCATTTACCTGTGGAGATTGAACACAAAGCTTATTGGGCTATCAAACTTGTTAACTTTGATCTCGAGCTTGCTAGAAAATCCAGGTTGCTTCACTTGAATACATTGGACGAATTACACATGGCTGCATATGATAATTCCCTATAATTCCCTACTCTACAAAGAGCGGGTAAAATGATGGCATGATAAACATATTGGTCAACACCGGGAGTTTAAAGAAGGTGATCAAGTGTTATTGTTTAATTCTCACTTGCAACTCTTTTCAGACAAGTTAAAATCACGATGGTCGGGGTCATATTTGGTAAGTAAGGTTTTTACTTTTGGTACTCTTGAAGTTACACTCCCGGTTAATGGTACCATTAAAGTCAATGGGAATCGGGTGAAGTATTATTTTAGTGAGGTTCTTAACACTTTGGATTATGTGGATGTTTTTTTTCCATAATTCACTAATTTTCTTCGGATTCCTTTTTAGCTGATTTTTCTTTTTTTTTCTTTTTTTTTCCTTCTTTAGATTTATGTTTTCTATTTTTCTTTTGTATTTTTATTTAGGTACATTTTGCCAATAACTCCTTGTGATAGATTCACATGTGTTGGAGCTACTCTATTATGGAAGTATTTTTTCCCCCTCTTCTTCCCCTTTATTTACTTTGGTCCATTGGCTTTGTTTTCATTGTTCTATTTTTTACCATTGAGAACAATATCCAATTTAAGTGTGTGGAGAGAGTTTAGCATTGAAGATATGTTCCATATACTTTAGCTTTAAGCTACACATTTTGGCTGACATTTTTCTGAAATTTTACAAATTTTTGTGATTTTTATTGCTTTAGCAAAGTTGTAGTTATCTTTCTTACTTGGATATGCATTTTTTTCATTTACTTGGTAGGTTTTTATTTATAATGAATTGGTTTATTAGATGGGATATAGTAAGTCTTGAGAAGTTGAGTTAATCTTGTTTATGCATTAGTATTTGAGTATTATTTTTTTTCATTTAGTTTGAATGTGGAGAGTATGATGAATGTGGAAAAAGTTGTTGGCTAATTCTTATATTATGAGTTTAAAATTTTCTTAACTTTGAGTTATAATAAGGAATGTGAGAAAAAAAATAATTGAGTGAAAAAAAAACTGATTGTGAGTGAACAATAAGTTGACAAAAATTGTTTCATCTTTGAAGACGAGGAAGCACTTTTTACTTGATTATAGGGGCCAATACGGATAGTGAAGAGAAATTCTGATGAGACTCCACTTCCTCATGGAGGTCAAGATAAAGGAGGGGAGGTGTGGCCATTAAGGACAAGGGCAGGTGACAAAGACAAACGAAACTCGTCCAAAAAGAAGGCCACTAGAGGACGGCCAGTGCCGGTTTGGCTGCTTGCTGGCGTCGGCCACATTCAGCTCAACAACAGGTTCATCCGTTGTTCGACCGCCTGAAGACAAAACACAGCCGGCGTCGGCTGTGATATCCAAACCGGCGCCGATTCCACACTGGGCAGTCAACGACTGCTCCGCGTTTTTAATGTTTTCTCTGATTTTCTTCAATTTTAATTGCTTATAAAGACTTATTATGACCCTAAACTGTAATAGAACCTTAGGGATTACTTAGCTAGGTTTAGGGTAGTATAAATAGCACATTTAGTGATTTGAAAACACAATACACTTCACTTTAATTCAAATTTGAGAGAGAATCTTGAGAGGCCCTAGTCTCCTTGTTCATCTTGTTCAAGACCAAACTTAAGGGTTAGTCCTCCTTTTGATTGAGTCTATAAATCTTTTGGATAATCCAATGTTGTTTGTTTTGAATGGGTCTTAGTTGCTTTATTCTTCTAAAGTTTGTTTGAAATTCAATATTTGGGTGCCTATTTTCTCTATTTTATTTATTCTTGTTTATCTTTGTTGCTTCAAGTATATTGTGGTAAGATTATAGTAGAACTTCATACTTTTCTTAAGGGTCTTTGAAACTTAATTCTTCAATGGTTTGATAGAGGGTAGATAGTTATTTCATCTTCTTCTTTTGGTCACAAGAATCTCTGTTTTGGTCCCATTGTTAAACTGAACAGTTAGCCAATTAAAACACCCACAATACCAAGAAAAGCCACACAAGATTTGTATCAAAGAGTTTGGTATCAGAGTAAGAAAAAGCTTGATTCCCATCAAAGTTTGAAAGCAAGAAAATGAGCCCTACAAAGTGAAGAAAAAGAAAATAGAGAAAATCCCGTCACTCAAAAAATTGCTCAAAAAAGGTCTTGAAATTTTTGTTATATCTTAAATTTTCTGTTGGGAAATTGCTCCTTGATGTTGTTATAATCCTTGGGAACAAATTTATCTTGTGATTGTGTTGAAAATTGGCTTGAATATGGGTGAAAATTCTGGTTGTTCTTAAGTGACGAGATTGCAACCAAGGTGTTTGATAAATGTTTCATGAGAGTGTTTTTTGCTATAATTGGGAACTTCGATTCTTGATTTTCATTCCTTGGATTTTTGTGACTTAGTATATCACTCTAATGTTGAATTCCATGTTCATTGAACTCAATTTCTCTATTGCACACTTATGACCATCTTGTTATTCATCATCCTAATTCTAGTCATTCTTGTTTCTTTGTTCTTGATAATTCGTGATTGTTTCTTGCTTAGAAGTATTTCTTGTCCATTTAGTGTTGTTCTTGTGTTGATTGTATCCACTTTTCTTGAAATTCTTGATTAAAAACTTGTTTGCTTGAGGTGCCCAACAAGTGTTTGTTGAAATTCCCCTAAGACCCCCTAATTGGAAAATTCTTTTGATTTGTGTGATTCACTTAGCTGGACTAAATCTTCAGTTATTGGGGAGAATTGGGATTGAACAAGAAGGCTTGACTGTTGAGAAAAATGTAAGAGGGTAAGCTTATTATTAAAGGAGCCTAAGAGAGCAAACATGAGCGTGGAGTGATCAACCTTGAGAGCCAACACGCAAGGAAGTGCAGTGAGGATCCATTTTTCTTTCTAATCTCTTTATGTTACAGGTATAAGTAAACAAATATTCCATCACCATGGCCTATGATCAAGAAATCTCTAGGCCTAACCCAAGTAGAACTAGTAGACTTCAAGAAGATCAAATTGATGTTAGGGGTTTGCGTGAAGACTTGCAATCTATGATGAGGACTATGCGAAGTGAGTTCCAAAACATGAAAAGGGGGTTGATAAATCATCTTGGACAATTTTTTACCATTGCACAAAGGAGAGGTCAAGAGCGATTTGAAGTGCTTAGCCCTAAGATGAGGGCATTCACTAGGCTACCACTTCCAAACCCCAACACTACTAGCAAGGTGCCAATTGAGAATGATGAAGCCCCTAAGCCATTCTAAAGGGACTTCTACAAACCTAGAGAGGATTGGAAGCCAATGGAGGATTGAAAACCTAGGAAATGTTGGAACAAAGACGAGGAAGAAGCCATGGAGAGGCCACATAGGAATAGAGATATCAAATATTTTAAGTGCCTTAGATATGAACATTCTTCTCAAGAGTGTCCAAGCAAGAGAACAATATATACTAATCCCTATGGTGAGGATTCTACCGACAAAGAAGAAGAGGAAGAAAGGTACCAAGGAAAACAAGAGGGAAATGGAAATGAGAAAAGTGATGAAGGGAAAATTATTGGACAAGATGTTAAGAAAAAATAAGAAATTGAGAGGAAAGAAAAAGAGAAGCAAGAAAAAGAGTTAAGAGATAGGATGGACAAACAAGTACCTTTAACAATCAAGGATAGGAGTGAGCAAGGACAAGAAAGTGGAAGTGAAAAAAGAGTGAATTTCTTTGCAAAAGAAAGTAAGGTCATAGAGACTATAGAAGCTAAGGAACCGGTTATTCTTCTTTTAAGCAAATGTTCTTATGTTTCTACTAATGATTTTTCATTGTCTTTGCCTAATGAGATTAGAGTTGTTCCTCAAGAATTTAAAGTTGTTTTTCCAAAGGAGGTGGTCACCCGAACACTTACCCAATTCTTACGGACCATAATCAAGAAGAACTTGATCTATTAAGAGGAATGTTGGCCACACCTTGAGTTTGTTCACAAAAGGGCTTTTTACTCTACCACTTCTCATTCTCCTTTTGAAATTGTATATGTTTTTATCCTTCTAACTCCTTTAGAATTGGTCCCCTTGCCTGTAGATGAACGAATGAACCTTGATGGAGCTAAGAAGGTGGCAATGGTTAAGCATTCCCTGTAGATGATGGCAATAATTCGGAGACGAATCTTTTTCAAGAAGGGGGAGATGATGAGACTCCGCTTCATCATGGAGGTCAAGATAAATGAGGGGGAGGTGTGGCCATGTAAGGACAAGGGCTGGCGACAAAGACGGACGAAACTGGTCCTAAAAGGAGGCCACCAAAGGACGGCCGGTGCCGGCTGCAAGTAGCCAAACTGGCGCCGACCTCATTCTGCTCAACAACAGGTTCATCCGTTGTTCGACTGCCCGAAGACAGAACATAGCCGGTGCCAGTTGTGATGTCCAAACTGGCGCCAATTCCACCCTAGGCAGCCGACAACTGCTCCACGTTTTTAATGTTTTCTCTGGTTTTCTTCAATTTTAATTGCTTGTAAAGACTTATTATGGCCCTAAACTGTAATAGAACCTTAGGGATTACTTAGCTAGAGTTAGGGTAGTATAAATAGCACCTTTAGTGATTTGAAAACACAATACACTTCACTTTAATTCAAATTTGAGAGAGAATCTTGAGAGGCCTTAGCCTCCTTATTCATCTTGTTCAAGACCAAGCTTAAGGGTTAGTCCTCCTTTTGATTGAGTCTATAAATCTTTTGGATAATCCAATGTTGTTTTCTTTGAATGGGTCTTAGTTGCTTTGTTCTTCTAAGGTTTGTTTGAAATCCAATATTTGGGTGCCTATTTTCTCTATTCTATTTGTTCTTGTTTGCCTTTGTTGCTTTAAGAATATTGTGGTGAGATTATAGTAGAACTTCATACTTTTCTTGAGGGTCTTTGAAGCTTAGTTCTTCAAGGGTTTGATAGATGGTAGATAGTTATTTCATTTTCTCCTTTTGGTCACAAGAATCTCTGTTTTGGTCCCATTGTTGAACTGAACAGTTAGCCAATTAAAACACCCACAATACCAAGAAAAGCCACACAAGATTCGTATCAAATCCACTTTTTGAAGCTATTAATTCCTAAAAGCAAAACAAAGAAAGAAAATTATTGAAAAAATGACAAGTGATGACTATAAGGAGGCCAATACGATGTGTGAAGAGAAATCCATTTACTTAAAGCTATCAATTCCCTAAGTCATTGAAAAGAAATTGAGAGGAAAAAAAGTGAGTGTTTTCCTTAAATCATGACTTGAGTTGTGCACTTTTTAAATTTATAATGCTTGAGTTGATAGATAACTTGACTTATATAATTCTTATTAACTGCGTTTTTACTTGAAAGGTGAAATAATTCTCTTAGATTAAAGTGTAAACTTGTTTAATTTGACTTCAATGGCCTTGCTATGTCTTATCTAGTATTTCAATTTGTGAATGTTTCCAAGGTTTGAAAGAATAACAAGGTCATATCTAAAGTTTGAAAAGAAATTGTGGTTTTGTTATAGTTGAACTTTTTGAAAGATTATCTTGTTTTTCCTTATTTTAAAATACTTTGCTTGAGGACAACCAAAGGTTCAAGTGTGGAGGAATGTGATAGAGGCTAAATTTATCAATAATTTTCTAATTATTTAAGGATGTTTTATGCTACATTTGGTGCAATAAGTAGTTATATTTCTTTATATTTGATATTCTACTCTGGGAAAGGTGTTTTGGCATCTTATTGCAAAAAAAGGGGAAAACGACGAAAAAACTGGTCGTCGAGCAGGGCCCGGCCGATGTCGGTTGTGAAGAACACACATGGTGTCGGCCCAAGTCTGGAACAAGGAATTTTGGGGCAAAAAAATAAAGTATGTCAGGCTAACAAGAGCACAGTCAGCGCCGGCCATGCCTAGCCGTGGCAGCTCTATGTTGTCCCAAGGCGGCGAATTTTTCTGATCAAGCGTAGATTTGGAAATTTCTTAAGAGTTTTGGTATTTTTCAACTTCTACTCGGCCTAGAACTCTTAGGGAACGAATTTTGGCCTCTTGGGAGACTATTTAAACAAGAAAAACATATGAATCCAAGGATCAAAGCTTCTAATCAATCACAAAAAGATGAGATTCATCAATCAATGGGTATTATTCAATAAGGTTTTCAAAGAGAAGAAGATGGGCTTGTCTATAAGTTCTTGCTTTTGCCTTTGTTTTCTTTTTCTAGAACAATGATGTGATTAATGTTTTCATTGTAATTTAATATTATTTTGAGATTCATGATTTCTTTAGTTAATTTAGTCTTTTGATCAATTAATTATTTTTACTGGGATTTAATTACTTATCTTTACTATGGAATTAATTGATTGATTTTTTTTATTAACTTGCTTGAAAAATGGATTGATAATGATTTCAACTAATTAATTTCATATTTGTTATCTCTTAACTTGCTTGAAAAATGGGTTAATTATCAAGAATATGGGCAATCAAAGATTAGTTGATGATTGCTAAAATATGGATTCATTGACTAATTTCATGTTTTAAATCACCTAGAATATAAGGGTTTATGTGAGGATTAATTTTTAATGTATCTTTTGGGTAAATTGGTAGAGACAGAATATGTTCACTAATTTAACTAAAGATAGTGAATCTATGGATTGTTAACGAAGTGGGTCTTTTTTAAATTTTTCATGATACCAAGACAATAATTAATTATGATATTTGCTAAGTGATACATTGTCATATCTTCCAGAATATTTGTCTAAATTGCATATTCTTTTATTCTTGAGTAGTATATATTTTTCTTTATTTTTCTTTTTACCATCTTATTGTTAGATTGTATACCCTCTTAGACTAGGTTTCTGATGTAAAATCGAATATTTTAATAAAAGAATTTATTTTCAGAAATTGTTTATGAATTTACTTTTTGTTTGTGCACGATTTTCATTTGGATCAGACCCATTGTGTTTAAATAAGTGATCCATGTGAATGGTGGTTTTTCACAGTAAGGTATGGATCACAGGTTATTTAACACATAAACTTTTGTTCTTAACCTATTGATGAGATTGGGAATCTCATCATGTTTAGGTTATTATGTTATGAATTCCAAATGGGGAATGGCTTACCTTTAGTCAGTGGGTAGTCCACTCACTTCATGACATAAGCGTATTTCGAATACGTAGGACAGGACCTGTAGTAGTGGTTTCTAAAAGTACTAAATGATAGAAACCTAGACTACTACCGCTACAGCGTGGACTAGTACTCTACGACTTGAGTATGAGTTGGTGGTCTGGCGAAGCTGGAAGCATATACTTTGATTTGCTATAGTTAAGGTTCTATCGTAGGGCCAATATACTTGCATGTTGGGTATATGTGACTAGTTAGTTAAGACAGACTTGTACAAGATAGTTTCTGCACTATATCGCCCCTTGTAGTTGTCCGAATGGTCTAAAATGTCCAGGGCCCTGGGAAACATGACTTGGACGTTTGCTTTAGGATAGCTCCCTTGGAAAGCGAAAACACTCTAGGAAGTCGTGGATCATTGGACTAGAAGCCTAAGGATGGTAGATGTCATTTAAAGGGGTGTTAGTACACTTCTTCCTCTCTAAATGTACGGCGATGTGTAGAGGGGTATTTTAGTCATTTCACCTGTAGGTCGAAGACTTTGCTAATGCAGCATTGCCCTTGGGGTCAATATTTTCTTATGGTGATATTAGGAGATATTTAAAATGCAAAATACAGCTAGTTATATAGCAGGGGTATTTTGGTCATTTTAGCAGCTAAGGCGATGTGTCTTTTTGGTCCTCGGAATAGCCCGTAAGTCCTAACTAATTTTGGGTTGAGGAATTGGTCTCAGTTGAAGAGGATTTTATTTTATTTGATTTTATTTAATTTTATTCAGGAAATCTAATTTATTATTGGACTGGAATAAAATAAATAAATAAATTAAAATAGGAGTTGAGATGAATTAATTATCTAGTTTATTTGATTAATTAATTATTCAGGGCCTAGGTCCAGTATGAATAATTAGGAAATTAACCTGGGCTTAAACTAGGAGAAATAATTAATGCTTAATTATTTATTGGGTTATTTATATAGACCCAAGAAATAAATAATTAAAGATTAATTATTTTAGTTCATTTGGGCTCATTAATTATTTATTGGGTTATTTATATAAGCCCAGGAAATAAATAATTAATGTTTATTATTTTGAGCATTTTAGGTCCAAGGAAAATAATAAATATTTTTTCGGCCCAATAGCTTGAACCTTAGGGTTTTTTCCAGATACGGTTAACAAGAGTTTAGGGTTAGGCCAAACAGATTCTCAGGATAACATCCGGGTGTTTTGAAATATGAAATCCCGGGGATATGTTTATCAAATAATGAGATACCTAGTTTTGGCTAACCAATAAATTAGTCTCTGGTAGAAGAAAACCCTAATCCTCCTAAGCTTATCAGAGCCTCATGTGAGTCTCTCTCTCTCAACGTCTCTCTCATTCCTCTGGGTTTACTCCTTGTTCTTTGCTAACCAATAGCAAGTGAACCAAGGAGAATTGAGACTGTTCCTCTTCACCATAGTATTCACCGACTAGAGGTTAGGCTGAGGAATATTTCGAGAGCTGGAAAGCTTAGCGTTGATGCAAACATGGCAAAGTAGAAGGCTAGCGGGTGTTCAACCAGAAGCTTCTTCAAGTGGACAAAACGAGGCAATTCCAATCGTTCAATCCACTCTTACTCAACCTAGAAGGGTTAAGGAGCGCAAAGGTATGATCTTCACGCTTCTGTGTGGCCTCTAAGGCTTGGTTTTATTTTTCTCTAAATTTTTTTCCCGTGACTGCACATGCTCTCTGTTTTTCGGTTCCCTCAATGTGGTATCAGAGCCACTGGTTTTTTATTAATATAGGGAGCATGGTAGTTAATAAAATGGAGAAGATGATTATACCTGTGATCCTTCGCTGTTTTGGTATGGGATAGGATCTTTGTGAGCTTCATCGTTGAAGCATAGGCACACTGTAAATTTTTTTTTTTTTGGCTTTGCTAGAACATCGTGTAAACCCAATTTGAAGGGTATAGGCGGTTGTGTTTTTGTTTTGGATGTTTTTTGTAAGTAAAAATGTCCAAAGAAGCTAAAGAAATAAGAAAAAATTGAAGAAAAAAAGGTTTTGCAATTTCACGCGCGGACAGAAGAAAAAACGAAGAAGAAAACTGTTCATAAGCCGCCGCATTGGAGCCTAGCTGCTGCTGTTTTGTGAGGGGAGCCAGTTGGCTGCTGCGCCTTGGAGCCGAGCCAATTGCTGGAAATTGAGCCGATTTCGTTGCTCAATTGAAACTTCAATTGCGCGGGTCGTGCAGCGGTTCGGGCGCGCAGAAACGGGTCCTTACGCGGGTTGAAGCACGGGTCAACGGTGGAGGAGAAGTGGGCCGGTTCGCGGGCGCGGGTTAGCTCCGCGGGTCGTGGCAGGCGTGCGATCCGGTGCGGCGCAGTGCAGTGGACCGCCAGCGTTTTTTCTGCTATTTTTTTTCTTTTTCGTTTTGGGTCCCATACCAGGCGAAGTTAATATTTTTGCAATATTTATATTCTTGGAATATATTTGCATGAAAAATATTAGTAAGGGATTTTAGGATTAAACAAGATCATTAATTAATATATTTAATTCTATTATTTGGGCACTTAGGTTTAAAAAATAGAAAAGTATAAAAACGTTTATTGTTTTGAGCATGCTATTTTTTTTATATACCTATGTGTGCTTTTTCCCAAAGACCAAAGTCTTTGGGAATATTTTTTACAAGAAAAATATTTTTCTTCAAAAATTAAATGGTTATTTTAATTGGTACAAAAATTAATCCTTGAATATTTTCTTAAAGGATTTAATCCTTGACATAGAAAATATATTGGATTTAGATATTTTTGTAAATTAAAATGGAGAGCCATTTTGTTTTATTTTGGACTAGAAAAATTATTTTGTCAAATAAACTTGAGACCAAAGTCTCTAGAAAGTTTTAATTGGAAAATTTTTGAAATCATTAAGTTTTAACTTAAATAAAATTAGTCCATGGAGAAAATCTCTCATAGGATATAAGCATTGACATAGAGATTTTATTGGACTTAGATATTTTATTTTTGAGTTAAGGAAAAACTTAATAGAAATTTCAAAAGAATATTTTCCAGAAAACCTTTATTTTAAAAGACTAAGTGGGAGAAGGGTTCCAACGGCCCCACGGCTTCCATCACGATCCTCATTAGAGATCGTGGGTCCCCTCGCGTCACCCTGGGAGTGAACCCGTATAGGATGGGGATACCACAAGGATCTAGATCTAATGGAAGGATGTAATTAATAACCCGGGGCACGTATTATGATCGGCCAGCCCACGTTGGAGGTTATAGTGCGAGGTATGTCCATAGGAAATGAGAGGAAACGGCCATCCCACGATGGAGTTATTCTCTAGACCATTACCTAGAAGGGAAATTAATTTGTGGTGGTTAATAAACTTAGCTTAGGAAACTGTGAATCTTCCCAAGAAGCTATGTCAGTTTTCCTACGAGCTAAATTATTTTCAGTGCACAAATTTTATTTTGTTTTCACAAACTAAATTCTTTCTTTTATTTTTCGATTTTCAGAAATGGTGGGAGGTTCTTTTAGTCCATTGGCCGTTATTCTCAGGGAGAATAAGTTAACAGGTCCAAACTATGTGGACTGGAAAAGGAACCTAGACATAATGCTCACAGCTGAGGAGTATAAGTATGTCCTTTACGAAACCTGCCCTATTATCGGGGAAGGTTCCACCGCTGAAGAGCGAGAGGCTGAAAAGGCGTGGAAGAAAGCTGACGAAATGACACGTTGCTATATTTTAGCTTCCATGTCTAATGTGCTCCAGTCAAAACATGAGCACATGGCTTCTGCATATGACATAAGTCAATCATTGGCAACTATGTTCGCAGACAAGAGCCGGCCCGCAAGGCAGGAGGCTTTTCGAACTATTGTGAACACTAAGATGGCTGAAGGAGCATCAGTCCGAGAGCATATGCTCAAGATGATTGCTGCTTTCGAGGAGGCGAAAATCTTAGGGGCTGTCATTGACCCTGAGAGCCAAGTGGATATGGTTCTCAAATCTCTTCCGGGCTCTTTTACTCAGTTCAAGTTAAACTATAACATGAATAAGTTGAACATGAGTTTAACTGAACTGATGAAGGAGCTCCGATGGCGGAGAAGGTCATGAAACCGCAGTCAAAGGCCATGATTGCTACGGCTTCTTCCTCAAGAACTGGGCCTAAACCCAGAAAGCTCAAGAGGAAGAAGGGAAATGCAGTAGCCCAGCCCAAGACCCAGCCCAAAGACAAACCAAAAGGCAAGTGCTTCAAGTGTGGGAAGAAGGGACACTCGAAAAAAGAGTGTCCAGATCTTCAGGCCAAGAAAAACCCCACAGGTAATATTTACTATCTAGAGTCCATATCAATGGTAGGATCAACTTCCACTTGGATTGTTGATTCAGGAGCCACTGATCATATCTATAACTCCTTGCAGGGGTTTAGGAAGATAAGAAGACTCAAGAAGGGCGAACATGGGCTTCGAGTGGGTAATGGAGCACAAGTCTGGGCCCTTGCAGTGGGAGAGCAGGATCTCATTTTTTATTGTAATAAGATAGTGGTTTTAAAGGATATTTTATATATACCTGGTTTTCGTCAGAATTTGATTTCAATTGCGAAACTTATTAATCAAGGATATTCTGTATCTTTCCATTCTGGTATTTCTATCAGTAGAGATGGAGAAATTTTATGTATTGGGCACATGAATGGTAATCTGTTCTTTTTAAACCCTATTAACAACCAATCAAATAACGCTCAGTCTGAACCTTTAACTAAGAAGAGAAAGACCAATATCAATGATTCATACCTTTGGCATCTAAGGTTGGGTCATATTAACTCAACCAGGATTCAGAGGCTAATCCATGATGGGCTTTTGGGCTCATTAAGATTGGAAAGTTGGCCTCAGTGTGAATCCTGCCTGATGGAAAAAATGACCAAAAGGTCTTTTACACCAAAGGCAAATAGAGCCAAGGAGGTGTTGAGTCTTGTTCACACTGATGTGTGTGGTCTATTGTCTACACCAGCTAGGGGAGGTTTTGAGTACTTCATCACTTTCACGGATGATTGTACGAGGTATGGTTACATTTACCTGATGAGACACAAGTCTGACTCTTTTGATAAGTTCAAGGAGTTTAAGGCTGAAGTGGAGCGTCGGACAGGTAAATTAATCAAAACCTTACGATTGGATCGTGGTGGAGAGTACCTCCTAGGTGAATTCAAGGACTACATGGTACATCATGGGATAGTATCCCATCTCTCTGCGCCGGGAACACCCCAGCAGAACGGAGTAGCTGAGAGAAGGAACAGGACGTTGATGGAAATTGTCCGAAGTATGATGTCTCATGCTACTCTTCCAGTGTCCTTTTGGGAATATGCCCTGGAGTCAGCGGCATATATTCTAAACTTGGTGCCTTCCAAGTCAGTACCTAGGACTCCCTATGAGATGTGGACTGGGCGTAAGCCAAGTCTGAATCATCTCAGGATTTGGGGATGTCCAGCTTATGCACTGATCAAGGGAGACAAGTTGGAATCAAAATCAAAATTATGCTATTTTGTTGGGTATCCAAAAGGGATAAAAGGATGTTACTTTTATCATCTTAAGGAGCAGAAGGTACTAGTCAGTACCAATGCTAGATACATGGAAGATGATCAAAGTACTTCCACTAAAGGTTCAACGAGGTTGAAACTTGAGGAGAAGTTATCTACGGAATCAACTTTTTCTGACCCGATTCTGGAACAAGAAGAGGCACAGCCTCAAGATCCTGTGCAAATGGAGCCTCGTCGTAGTGGGAGAGTGTCTAGGGTTCCGGATAGATGGACAGGAGAAGCCTTTGAGCTGGTCTCCGACCATCAGAAACAAGACCCCACTAGATACGAGGAGGCTATTGCTGATGCTGATGCAAATCTGTGGCATGAAGCAATGAAAGCCGATATTGAGTCTATGTACCTCAATCAGGTTTGGGATCTTGTAGCTTCACCTGAGGGGATAAAACCCATTGGGTGCAAGTGGGTATACAAGAGAAAGAGAGGAGCGGATGGGAAGGTGGAAACCTTCAAAGTTAGGCTTGTGGCGAAAGGGTATACTCAGAAAGAGGGAATCGACTATGAGGAAACCTTTTCCCCGGTAGCCATGCTTAAATCCATCCGCATCCTCCTTGCCATCGCATGTCACTATGACTACGAAATATGGCAAATGGATGTCAAGACGGCATTTTTAAATGGCCATCTTAGCGAAGACATCTCTATGTCCCAACCGGAAGGCTTCATTGCTGAAGGCCAGGAACACATGGTTTGCAAGCTTAAGAAGTCCATTTATGGACTTAAGCAGGCATCGAGAGCGTGGAACATTCGTTTTGATGAGACTGTAAAGTCTTATGATTTTATTCAAAACGAAGATGAACCACGCGTGTACAGGAAACTTGAAGGCATTAATGTGGTTTTTCTTGTCCTGTATGTGGATGACATTCTACTCATTGGAAATGATGTAGGGACATTGTCATCTACAAAGGTTTGGCTGTCTAGTCAATTCAGTATGAAGACTTAGGAGAAGCCAGCTACATTCTCGGGATTAGGCTTCTTAGAAATAGGAAGCAGAGAATGTTAGGGTTATCTCAAGCAACATACATTGACAAGATGCTGACCAAGTACAGCATGGACTCATGCAAGGGAGCTCTAATCCCTTGCAGACATGGGTTGTCATTTTCTTCGAAGGACTGTCCTAAGTCTCAAGAAGAAAAGGACAAAATGAGTAGGATTCCCTACGCTTCGGCTGTGGGAAGTCTCATGTATGTCATGCTGTGTACTAGGCTAGATATCTGCTTTGCCGTAGGCTTAGTTAGTAGATATCAGTCAAACCCAGGGGAGGTTCATTGGCAAGCTGTAAAGCATATTCTCAAGTACCTCAAGGGAACGAGAGATTATATGCTGGTTTACAGGGCTGATGATTTGGTTCCTACAGGATACACAGACTCAGACTTCCAGGCGGATAAAGATGAGAGAAAATCCACTAGTGGATATGTCTTCACCTTGTCTGGAGGAGCAATTTTATGGAAGAGTATCAAGCAATCTTGTATTGCTGACTCAACCATGGAAGCTGAGTATGTGGCTGCTTCGGAGGCATCCAAGGAAGCAGTTTGGCTCCGGAAGTTTCTTTCAGAACTTGGAGTCGTACCACATATGGATAGGCCGATTGTGATGTATTGCGACAACACTGGAGCAGTATCGCAATCTAAGGAACCTCGGAACTACAAGAAGGGGAAACACATCGAGAGGAAATACTACCTGATCCGGGATTTCATCCAAAGACGGGAAGTCGTTGTGGAGTATATTGCCTCAGAAAATAATCTAGCAGACCCATTCACCAAGCCTTTGGCTGAAAGAGTCTTCAAGAGACACTTAGACGCCATAGGGGTGGGCACCTATGGACTTACCTAGTCTTAGAGTGCAAGTGGGAGATTGTTGGATTGTATGCCCTCTTAGACTAGGTTTCTGATGTAAAATCGAATATTTTAATAAAAGAATTTATTTTCAGAAATTGTTTATGAATTTACTTTTTGTTTGTGCACGATTTTCGTTTGGAACAGACCCATTGTGTTTAAATAAGTGATTCATGTGAATTGTGGTTTTTCACAGTAAGGTATGGATCACGGGTTATTTAACACATAAACTTTTGTTCTTAACCTATTGATGAGACTGGGAATCTCATCATGTTTAGGTTATTATGTTATGAATTCCAAATGGGGAATGGCTTACCTTTAGTCAGTGGGTAGTCCACTCACTTCATGACATAAGCGTATTTCGAATACGTAGGACAGGACCTGCAGTAGTGGTTTCTAAAAGTACTTAATGATAGAAACCTAGACTACTACCGCTACAGCGTGGACTAGTACTCTACGACTTGAGTATGAGTTGGTGGTCTGGCGAAGCTGGAAGCATATACTTTGATTTGCTATAATTGAGGTTCTATCGTAGGGCCAATATGCTTGCATGTTGGGTATGTGTGACTAGTTAGTTAAGACAAACTTGTACAAGATAGTTTATGCACTATATCGCCCCTTGTGGTTGTCCGAATGGTCTAAAATGTCCAGGGCCCTGGGAAACATGATTTGGATGTTTGCTTTAGGGTAGCTCCCTTGGAAAGCAGAAACACTCCAGGAAGTCGTGGATCATTGGACTAGAAGCCAAGGATGGTAGATGTCATTTAGAGGGGTGTTAGTACACTTCTTCCTCTCTAAATATACGGCGATGTGTAGAGGGGTATTTTAGTCATTTCACTTGCAGGTCGGAGACTTTGCTAATGCAGCATTGTCCTTGGGGTCAATATTTCCTTATGGTGATATTAGGAGATATTTAAAATGCAAAATACAGCTAGTTATATAGCAGGGGTATTTTGGTCATTTTAGCAGCTAAGGCGATGTGTCTTTTTGGTCCTCGGAATAGCCCGTAAGTCCTAACTAATTTTGGGTTGAGAAATTGGTCTCAGTTGAAGAGGATTTTATTTTATTTGATTTTATTTAATTTTATTCAGGAAGTCTAATTTATTATTGGATTGGAATAAAATAAATAAATTAATTAAAATAGGAGTTGAGAGGAATTAATTATCTAGTTTATTTGGTTAATTAATTATTCAGGGCCTAGGTCCAGCATGAATAATTAGGAAATTAACATGGGCTTAAACTAGGGGAAATAATTAATGTTTAATTATTTATTGGGTTATTTATATAGGCCCACGAAATAAATAATTAAAGATTAATTATTTTAGTTCATTTGGGCTCATTAATTATTTATTGGGTTATTTATATAAGCCCAGGAAATAAATAATCAATGTTTATTATTTTGGGCCTTTTGGGTCCAAGGAAAATAATAAATATTTTTCTAGCCCAATAGCTTAGACCTTAGAGTTTTTTTCAGATATGGTTAACAAGAGTTTAGGGTTAGGCCAAACAGATTCTCAGGATAACATCCGGGTGTTTTGAAATATGAAATCTCGGGGATATGTTTATCAGATAATGAGAGACCTAGTTTTGGCTAACCAATAAACTAGTCTCTGGTAGAAGAAAACCCTAATCCTCCTAAGCTTATCAGAGCCTCACGTGAGTCTCTCTCTCTCAACGTCTCTCTCCTTCCTCTGGGTTTACTCCTTGTTCTTTGCTAACCAATAGAAAGTGAACCAAGGAGAATTGAGACCGTTCCTCTTCACCATAGTGTTCACCGACTAGAGGTTAGGCTGAGGAATATTCCGAGAGCTGGAAAGCTTAGCGTTGATGCAAACAAGGCGAAGTTGAAGGCTAGCGAGTGTTCAACCGGAAGCTTCTTCAAGTGGACAAAGCGAGGCAATTCCAGTCGTTCAATCCGCTCCTACTCAACCTAGAAGGGTTAAGGAGCGCACAGGTATGATCTTCACGCTTCCGTTTGGCCTCTAAGGCTTGATTTTATTTTTCTCTAAATTTTTTTCCCGTGACTGCACATGCTCTCTGTTTTTTGGTTCCCTCACTTATCACTTTATTAGGTCAGTTAAACAATGAATGAATTGTAACTAATGGTAGTTGTTCCTTGAGGATCGATACTCGTTAATTCCCTATAATATACTTGTGATGAGTATACTTACTCATATGTGTAATTTATGGATTAATATTTTAATTAAAACTTGGCTAGGGATAGATTTAAGTTTGAATAAAACCATCAACAATAGACACTGAGGTATCAACTGTAACGCCAGAGTCCAAATCAACACTATAGGAGTCATCACTATCCACCTAAACATCAAGCCTTCAAGAAGTCTCCAGTTCACGCCCTACACCAGCGTTAATGTCAAAATAGACAGTGTTCAAGGGTTCCATA
Source organism: Voacanga thouarsii (assembly GCA_026120185.1). NCBI lineage: Eukaryota > Viridiplantae > Streptophyta > Magnoliopsida > Gentianales > Apocynaceae > Voacanga > Voacanga thouarsii. The sequence goes on from JANUWF010002099.1 coordinate 172,641, forward strand.
ATGGTTTCAGATCCTGCAACAGCATCCATATAAGCAACCCTAGTCTTCAAGCTATTGGCATTTGGAATATTATTAGTGAGGTTCAGTGTCGTATCTGCATCATTGAGTACAGGCTAACTCCTGCCAAGATCAGAGCCAGCATGAACAGCGTACGAGTAGGATCCTTCCCCAAAATTAGGGTTAAGGTTTTCAGAGATATGCACTGGCAAATCGAGTAAAGCTACAGATTGAGTCCAAGAAGCTTGTTTCCCTTTATCTGATGAGGTTAGGGCCTATGCTTTTGCAATCCAGTGTTGAGCAGACTTACTATCATCGGAAAGAGCTTTCCTATGATCATCCTCCTTATGTTCGGAGTCTTTTTGGATTGCCCATAAGCTGCAATGGAATGGCCCAATCTATTGCATTGTTTACAACATTGGGGTAGATTCTCGTGTGTAATACTCTGATAGAACCCATGAAATAATACACCTCGGTACCAATGATTCATACGGAACCACCACTAGCATTGACACTTAGTCCGACCAGCACAGTTTCGGGCCAGGCTCAAGGATCGGCCCGTAGGGTGTGCGGGCCAGTCCCAAAAAAAGGCAGGCTGGTCCGTGCCAGTCCCTGGGCTAGAAGTCCTGGGCCATTAGCCCATGAGGCCAGCGGGTCGGTCCGTGGGCTTATTTTCTTCTTTTTTTTCCTACTTAATTCGATTAAAAATTTTGATATTTAACTGTTTTGTAATTTTTTGTTATTACTTAAATAAAATAATTTTTTAAAATTATAAAAAAGCCACCTTGAAGTGATGGGGGGTTTGGCTTGGACCCCTACCTATTTTATTAATTAATAAAATAAAGATTACATAAGAGGAGGACTTGATGCCTAAACCTTTTAAAAATATTACAATAATCAAAATTTAAAAATAGAATAAGTATCCTAAAAATAAAATTAAATACATAATATTACTTATCCTAAACTTCTAATTACAAGAATACTAAACTAACTACTTGGCTCACCCCATTCATCATCTGATTCATCATCAATAATCCACGAATTAGTTGTCCTATCTTCAGTTACGAATCAACTACTACAACACATTAACATCTCCAAAGTATGATAAGCCAATTGAGTTCTTCTTTCATCGATTGTTCGAGCACTTTCACTGAAAACACTTTTCGATGGCACTGTGGAGACTGGTGGTGTCAAAAGATCACGTGTCATTTTAGATAAAATGGGGTATTGACTTACATGAGCCTTCCACTAACCACAAATATCAAAATGTTGATCCTCATTTTCTACCAATGGTTGCATCTCGTAAATTGCCATCTCATTGCAAGTGGTAGATGATCTTTTTTATGCTTCATAATACCATATGGATTAAATACCAATGAAATTGAAAAGGTAGATTTTCGTGGTGGTTGAAAGTGACTGCTAGATGATGATGAACCTTGCCTACTTAAAGTTAAACTAGGAGTATCAAAACAAGAAAACTCAAACTCATACAAATTATACATGTTAGATAGAGCTTTAGCCGTTTTATCTTTTATATCTTTTATCATACATTCCCTAAGTGTTTGAGATTCATTAAAATATAATGTTTCATATAAATATTCAATAATACTGTGAAATCCAGCCATTTTTGCTCAAGGATCCATACACAATGCCATACAATATAAAATATGAATATCTTTATAATATTTTTTATATTTTTCAAACATACTTCTCATAAAATAACAATATTGGGGATGGTCCATATACTCACCAAAAAGATGTGCTACCTTAGCAAGTATTGGAAGAATATGATGAGTAGTGGGATAATAAGATCTCGATAAAAGTTTAGTGGCTTCTTTGAAAGTAAATAAAAATGATGAAAGTGCAATACAATTTTCAAAATGAGTTTCAGTTAGTTGAGGTTGAAAATTGTTACTATTACAAAATTCAATAAATTGGTTTTGAAAAGGTATAATACTTTCAAACATATCTAAAGTTGAGTTCTATCTAGTTTTACAATTTAATTTAAATTTTTTAAAAGATACACCTTGTTCTCGGCATAATGCCTTAAAATTTTGTTGCATAATTTGAGAGGTTTTAATAAATAAAATGACATTTCTAATTATATTAACAATATCATCAACATATTTATATTCTTACTTAACACACAAATTTGAGAGGTTTTAATAAATAAAACGACATTTCTATTTATATTAACAATATCATCAACATATTTATATTCTTTCTTAACACACAAATTAAGTATATGACAAGCACACCTAGAATGAAATAAAATACCATCTAATATAGGATTCATAGTATTTTTTAAAAAATTTCTATATATGGCGGAATCATTATTTGAAGCATTATCTAAAGAAATAGAAATAATTTTATTTAAAATCCTATATTCACGATATATTTGAGTAATTATTCTAGCTATACTACTACCTACATGAGGATATTCAAATAATTTAAAACAAATAATTTTTTTTTTGTACTAACCAATCATGATCTATCTAATGACATGTAATGCACAAATAAGACTCATTAGTTATTGCAGCCCAACCATCACAAGTAAGAGCAAATTTCCAAGTACAAGAATCAAATATAGCAATTAGATACTCTTTCATTTCTTTATATATCTTTCTTATATCATTTTTTAACTTTATTCTAAGAATCCTTTTCCATGCTGTTGACAATTATTTTGCATATATTGTTCATAATGTAGATTTTCTGCAAAATTAAAATGTAATTTAGTTTGAACAATCATTTTAGAAAATCCACTTCTATTTTTTCTATGATCATATTAAAAATTACTAATAATTTGACCTCATGTAGTACGTATTTGTTGTTGTTTAAGTAGGTTTTCCAACCAATCATTATGTAACATTTTCATATGTCTAACTAACGTTCTCATCCCTCCTCCCGTCTTATGTGCATATACCACTCTACAAATTTTACATGTTGTCCTATCATTATCATTATCCTTTTCAAAAAGATTCCAAACCATAGATGTTTTTGCTTTAGCTATAACATCCGATATTTCAACATCATCCTCACCTATATTAGATTCGTTAAGATTAATAGTTGGAGTTGGTTATAATTGTGAAACACTAACGCTAGGCCTACTAGGGCCTTCATCTTCATTACCTATTTTATTATTTATTAAATTTAAGGCTGGATCTATATTGAAATTAAAATGTGCAGATGATTGTGATGAAGAAAAATGATTATATTTATTTGGATCTATTATTTCTAAAAAAATAAGCAATCAAAATTCAAATAAAAGTTCAAAAAAATAAAATAAAATATTAACAAATAATCAAATAAGAGAATTGAAAAATATAAATAAAAAATTAACTTAAAAATTAAACAAATAACTAAAACAAATAAACAATTAATAATAAGAATGTAAGATTAAGAAATACTAACTAGTTGATGGCCAAGAACAACAACACTTTGTGGAGCTTTACTTCTTGTATTTACTATTCCGCCACTCTACAATCTTCCAAAATATAAAAACTTTCTTAAAGAATTGAAAAAGTGTAACACAAAAATAAATTCTATTCTAACACTTTTTGTAGAGGAAATGAAGAGATTTGAGGATTATGAGAGAAAAATAAATGAAAATATGAGAGTTTGAGAGAATTGGAGAGTGTTTGATGAGTTTTGGGGTGAATTGGGGATATTTATAGAGTTTTGGGGATTAGGAGGGAGAATATAGCCGTTAGGGACTAAAATGTAAAAAAAATAATTTCAGCCGTTTTAGGGGCTGAAATGTAAAAAAAAAATGTGAGAGCTGTTGAACCAACGGCTCTCTTGTGTGGGCTGAACCTCCGGGGAGCGTGCCCAGGCGAGCCGGGTCGGTGAACAGTGGCCGATTCGGCCATCAGGCTAGGCCCGACATGCTGGCCCAGTGGGCCGAATCGGCCTACTGGCCAATGCTAACCACCACTTAGCTGCCGCAAAATCTTTCCTTCATAATGTTAATCATCAAGTTATAGGTACAACTAGTGTATGGCATTTTTAGAGCGAAAAACGGCATTAACACTTGAATATTTTTAATGTAAATTTTTTTCATAATGATATTATAGCTATTTGGCGCTTATTATTTTTTACCAAGTGAACTACTCCTAGGTAAATATAGACAAAAATAGATGTTACTTTTCCATCCATTTTGGACATTAGAAGCTTAACAAAACTAGAGTTTTAAGAATATTTTTGTCAGCAAAATCCTTTATTTATTAATTTTAAATTCTATACAAAATCCTTTTATAAAATGACAATTCTCTTTTTCCCTTTCTTTCTTCATCTTCCCAAACTAATTAATGGCACCACACTAGCCAGCAAATCTATCCCCTCTTCCATCTTTTGTCCTTCTCATTTACTTTTACCACCACTTACCATCACCATTACATCTACCGTCCTCTCGACATCGCAACCCCAGAGGTTAAGGTTGAGGTTTTATTTTTCTTTGCCGTCTCGATCGGAAGGGATGGTAATAAGCAGCCGTGCACACACTTGCAGCTTCTATTTTGGTAGCTTATGTGTCCAAGGAATTGTTGGTTGTTAGCGGGGGGTAAACTTTTTCTGGGATGCTAGAATGGGGTTAGTGGTGACTTCTAAGATTGAATATTATACTTTTAAGTTTTTAAATTAAAATTTTTATTTAGTTTAGTCCTTATCACCCCAAATGTTGCAAATTCAGTAGAGATATACACATAGTGAAAATACTTAAGAGTAAAAACAGAAGATCAAAATTTCTTTTTAAACAAAAAATTATTTTAGTTCTCTATCTATTTTTATAATAACTTAGTTCTATTTTTTATGTTTTTGTAGTCCACAACGTTATTTTTCATCTATTTTGATTCCCTTAAACACAGTTGTAAAATATGTATATGGGTGTCACATAGTAAAATGCTCAAGTTTAAAAAATGAGGGGGAAAATGGTTCAAAATCTATTGACCATCATTGCCACACCCTTCTCTCCCTCTCTCTGGGATAGTTTTTACACAAGATCTAAAATTATTTTAGTTACCTAATTTGGAGACATCTATTTCTTAATTACTTTTATGACTTCCAATTTAAGTTTGACTATCTTCAATTTGTAATTTTAGGAGTAAGTATTGTTGAGAGAAAATAAAGAGGACCAAAGAAAACTTAAATTTAATATATTGAAGAAGCTACAATATTTTCTCACTTCAAACAATTATTTTCCTCACAAACTCACAAACTTATTTTTCTTATACACACGAGCACTTAAGGCTCTTTCTCTATTCTCTCATGCACACACCACTTAATCTACTATTGTTGAACACTACCACTACACTCACAATTTTAATTTTGCTCACATAACTCACACGAACACACACCACTCACAGCATCCTACACAACTCAACTTCACTTCACTTGATGTACAAAGCACTAGGAGCATCGTATTTATAGATAGCTAAAACTTAGCTAAAGTCGGTGAAGCTTTAAAGGAAAATCATGCAAGTGGGCTCTAGATTTTTCATTTATTTTGGCAGTGGAAGCTGGTGTTAGAAGATTCCAACAAGCTTGTGTGTTCCTTGTCAAAAATGGCTGCAAAAGTCTTGAATTAGGTTGGAAGTTGAAGATTTTTAGCTGCAATTTGCAACTCTAGAGAATTCCTCAGTGGCAGTGAAGGATGGGGCTGATTTTTTTTGGCTGCATATTACAGCTCTGGAATTTTTTCCAATGGTGAAAAAACAAGACAGTCATAGCCGCCTTTAACAAGTATAGTAGTTTTGGTAGTGGCACTTTTTGAATGATAAGTGTCACTAATTGGATAAAGATAAAAGTGAAAAAGAGATGAATTTGGTTGGGAATTGGAGAAAATAGGATCTAGGCCATGAATGGGTCTCAATACAATGGCGATATGATTTAAGATTTTTAAGTTTGAGAAAGCTACACCGATAGTATTTTTCATAAGAATTTTATATGTAAGTATATTGGGATGGTGTGGGAGAAAGGTTTTGGATTTATCTTCTTCAAATTCCCCATGTGCATTTTTAATTATTGATTGGGTTGGTCATTAGTGAAATCAAAGAAGATAGACAATTTTTTTTTTTTTTACTTTAAAATAAGAATTCATCATTTGTCAATTAAAAAAAATAACGAGAGATTTATATTTATTAGAATTTTATATAGGTATGTAATGGTAGATTTGAGACCTACCGTCTCAAAACTAGTGAATTGGTGAAAGAAGATATGGATTTTCCTGCATGTGATAATTAAGGCCATAATTCCCATCTATTGTCATTAACTTTGCAAGCAAAAGATTAGCAAAGAGAAGAAGCGAAGGACGTTTTTTCCTCCAAAGTTTCTCAAAGGCATATTATTTTTTATTATTATTTTATATTGAAGATACAAAATTCACCAGGGGTACATCAAAATGGATGGTGATATTTTCTTTTGGGTATATTTTATCCCCTCCGCCTGGACCGCCTTGATATTCTGCAGACTTGAGGGTCACATATCTTTGAAATATGTAATTAAAATATCACGACTTGATTTGGTTCAATGTCAATGAAGAGGCTTTCTTCAGTCAGAATGAGATGCAGCCACGGCACGACCTGCATTTCTCTGACGTAATCCAACAAGAAGCAACCTTGAGTATTCCCATCAACACCACACGTCTTCACTAGAACATAAACGATAAATATAGCTTTGAGTATTTTCATCATATGACACCACATATCTCCACTAATTTCTGTGGTAGTTGTGGTTGCTGGAGACCAAAACAAACAAAAATATTACGAACTGAAAAAAAAAAAGACTAATTTACTACCAAAGAAAGAAAAATAGATGTGGGACTAAAATAAACAATTTTTAAAAAGTAATTTTAATTTTTTATTTTTGCCGTTGAGAATTTCACCACGTGCATATTTCCATTGAACATCACTGCATTTGTGGTGCTAGAGACCAAAATAAATGAAAAAACTAGTTCAAGGACTTAAAAATAAAAAATTAAAGGTATAGGACTAAAGTACTATAAAGTAAATAGATTAAGGATTAAAATAATTATTTGCCCAAAACGAAACTAATAAGAGGTGATTGTTGTGGAATAAGGAGGTGATGGTGATTCTTGACTGCGATAAGAAGATATGGTCAGATAGGTTGTTGTGGACTTGTGGTGGTGGGTAAGAAAGAAGAATAGAAAAATACAAAAAATGGGAAAGAGAATTTATAAAAACAAAAAAAAGAACGGATATATATTTTTCTTGGATGTAGAAGGAAAAGAAAGAAAAGGAAAGAGAGAAGAAAAAAAATATTTGTATACCTATTTAAAAATTGGTTGAAGTGGTCAAATGATTTTTAAAATGTATTAAAAGAGTAAAAAAAATTTATAAATGGATCAAATAGAAATAGAACTTAAATAACCAAAATACTTTCAAAACGTTATTTGTTTTAGGCTTCTAACATTCACAATGGATGGAAAAGTAAGGTTTTATACATTTTGAAAGTTGAAGATAAGGAATATATAGATACTTAAAATTTGAAGAAAAAACTAAAATTCGCAAAAGTTGATTGATTACCAACACTTTTACCATTTTTTTTAGTGATTGGCACAATTATGAAAAAAAACGTTAATTTAATCTTTTAACTTTTATTTTTGACAATTTTGATATTTTTTTTTTAATTTTTTAAATCTTCTAACTATTTTTAGATAACTTTTATGGTCTTTATGACCATTTTCGTTAGTCAAACTGTTTCTGTAAAGGGACATATCTGATACTTCACTATTTTGAAACTTAAAAAATTTAAAAAAAGAAAAAGGACCAAAACTGTCAAACAATAAAAGTTAAGCAACTAAATTTATGAATTTTTCAATGGAATTAATTATGTTAGAGTATTTTATTTGTATTTTAAGTTGAGATTTAAGTTTCTATTTTTGTATTGAATAATACTTTATAACAAAAAAAAAAACATTTGAAATCACTATATGAAATAACAATTATAAGTAATCAACGAGACATCGTAATAGTTTTAGATGAATGATATTAAGCCTAACCATTTCATTTTCTTCACAATTTATGATAAGACATTATAAATTTTTAAAAAAAATATAGTAATAAAAATTGTCAAAGAAAATTCATGTATATATAGATAAACAAAAAGGCTAGAAGCTAATTAAGTTGCTTGATATGCATCATACTACTACACATGTTTTAGCAGAATATAACAAATAAAAGTTTGTAAAAATGTTGAATTGACAAAAAATCATGTTCTATAAATTCTGCATGTTATTTAAGTTGTTTACAAGTATGCGTGTGATACTTCAAAATGTAATTCTTCCCATATGCAAGCTAGAAGTCCAAGGTTCAAGCTGGCCTACAGAATATATAAACAAAGATGATATATCATATATCTAATTTATAGTCAAACTTGTGAACCAAGGAACTATGAACTTTGCACGTTGTCACACAAAAAACTTATTACTTGCACTAATTCTAAACTAATCCCACATGTTGCTATCTCGATGGCTAATTATTATCCTTAGTCTGAAATGTTATATATTCTAATAGCTAAATAACAGAATCTATACATATACATTCTGTATTATCTTTGACTATTTTTATTGTTAAATTCTTCTTTAAAATTTATAATATCTTCTCATAAATTATAAAGAAAAAAAATAGTGATTAGACTTAATATCATTCATTTGAAGTTATTACATTGTTTTATTGATTGCTTATGGTTGTTTTTTCATGTAGCAATCTCAGTTATTTTTTCTGTTACAAGATATTGCTTAATACAAATATAACAACAACAACAAAAAAGTTAAGCCTTAATTCCAAAAAACTTGGGTTCGACTATATGAACCAATGTCAGGCAACGTGTGGTCATCTATATGGATTCTCTCTCGCCATTTTCTTCTATCAACCGTCATACTCTCATCAAAATCTAACAAAGACATATCTTTCCTAATCACCTCTATCCATGTCGTTTTAGGCCTGCATCTACCTCTGTCTAACTTATCCTGCCTCCCTCCCTCAATCGTCCTAACAAGAGTATCCCTCAATCTTCTCTGTATATGTCTAAACCAATGCAGGCGACTTTCTCTCATCTTTTCCTCAATAGATGTCACTCTCACCTTTTCTCTAATGGTCTCATTTCTAACTCTATCCTTTCTACTATATTCACACATTTACCATAACATATGCATCTTAACTACTTTCAATTTTTGAATATGACACATTTTAACTACCCAACATTCCGTGCCATATAACAAAGTAAGTCTTATGGCTGTTCTGTAGAACTTTCCCTTTAGATTCAATAGTATATTACGATTATATAGAATACCAGTCGCACTCCTCCATTTCAACCAACCCACCTCAACTCGGTGTGCAACGTTGCCATCGAGCTTTCCGTCTTTCTAAATAATAAATCCTAGATATCGGAAGTAATCAGCTATCGGTATATCTCTACCATCCAAAGTTACACTTTGGGTTATATTTTTGCTACCACTGAACTTACATTCCATATACTCTGTTTTACTCTTACTAATTCTGAAGTCCTTGGATTCCAATGTCTATCACCACAACTCTAATTTAGCATTTACACCGACTCTAATCTCATCAATCAACACAATATCATCTGCAAACAACATACACCATGTCACAGCCTCCTAAATAGTGCAGGCCAACTTATCCATAAGGCCGCAAAGAGGAAAGGGCTAAGCGATGATCCTTGATGCACCCCGATAGTAATAAGGAACTTTGCAATCTCTCTGGCACAAGTCCTTACACTTGCACATACTCCCTCATACATATCTTTAATGACAGTAATACATTTTAGCGATACACCTTTCTTGGCCAACACCCACCAAATTACTTCTCTAAGCACCTTGTCATAGGTTTTCTCTGGGTCAATAAATACCATATGTAAATTTTTCTTTCTTTCCCTACAATATTCAATCATCTGCCGTAATAAATGAATTGCTTCTATAGTGGAATGTACAGGCATAAAACCAAACTGATTATCTGAAATTTGTATAATGCCCTGTAACCTCTATTCAATCACTCTTTCCCAAAACTTCATAATATGACTCATGAGTTTAATCCCATGGTAATTAGCATAATCTTGAACATCCCATTTATTCTTGTACAAAGGAATCAGAGTACTCTTCCTCCACTTTGTAGGTATTTTATTAACTCTATATATCTTGTTAAACAGACTTGTCAGTCACGTAATACATATCTCTCCTAACTACTTCCAAACCTCGGTTGGTATACCATCTGGTCCCACTACTTTTTTTGGTCTCATCCTTTTAAGGGCATCTCGAACTTCATACTTCTGAATGCGACGAATACACGCACGGTTAAACTCTTCGTTCGAAATCACCAGGCTACCCACACTTGGAACTTGGACTTGACTCACGTTAAATAACTTATCAAAATGAGACCTCCATCTCTCCTTTATTTCTTCGTCCTTAACCAAAACTTTGTGGTTGTCATCCTTTACACATTTCACCATACCGATATCTCTCGTCTTCTTCTCACTGTAATGCGCCAATTTATATATATTCTTCTCCCCATCTTTAGTATCCAACTTTTCATATAAATCCTTGTAAACTATGGGTTTTGCTTTTCTAACAGTTTCTTTAGCTTTTCTTTATGCGACTTTATATTTCTCAAAATTCTCATCACTCTTGCACTTCCCTAAATTTCTATAGCACTTTCTTTTACTCCTTACGAATTCTTTCACTTCGTTGTTCCACCACGACACGTCCTTATTTAGAGGTACTCTTCCTTTAGATTCACCAAGCACTTCCTTCATTACTATCCTAATACATCGAGTCATATTTCTCCACACAATATCTAGATCCAAATTTCTATTAGAAGACCAGTCATCCGCCTCAACTACCTTATCGACAAAGGCTATTTTTTCATCCCTCTGTAGCTTCCACCACTTGATCCTAGGGTTAACTCGATGATTCCGTTGCTTACTCTTTTTCCTAAAATTAAAATCGAGGATCAACATCCTGTGTTGTGTAACTATACTGTCGCTTGAAATAACTTTACAATTTGTACAACCCCTACGAAACCTACGTCTCATAATAAAGAAGTCTATCTGATTGGCATTTAACCCGCTTCTAAATGTCACTAAGTGAGAATCTCTCTTTTTAAATCAGGTGTTTACTATGGTCAAATCATAGGTCAAGACAAAATCAAGAATAGCAGTTCCTGCTTCATTTCTAATTCCAAAACCCTGACCTCTATGAACACCCTCAAACCCGCTTTGATCAGTACCCACATGTCCGTTTTGATCACCACCAATAAAAAGCTTTTCTACATACGGTACACTCTATACAATCTCATCTAATCATCCCAAAACTGTTGCCTAACCGAATCCTCGAGTCCTACTTGTGGCGCATACGTACTAGTAACAATAGTAATCTCACCGCCAATCATGATCTTGATACTCAAAATCCTATCATTCTTCCTCTGTACTTCAACCACATCATCAATAAATTTACGATCAATAATAATCTCGACTTTATTTTTATTCCTAACTCTACCTGAATACCAAAGCTTATAACCCCAAGACACTACTACTCTTGCCTTCTCACCTACCCATTTGATTTCCTGAAGACACAAAATGCTAATATTTCTCCTCTGCATAACCTCAACTAATTTTATCAATCTATCGGTCAAATATCTTGTATTCTATGTAGCTAGATCCTATCACTATAAACTGTCTTTTTTATCCTACACCCTTACATATTTGACACTGTATCCGGGGACTGACACGGTGCGTTACTTCCGGGCAATGACCTAGCAACCTTCGCATATGTATCACTACACTCGGGTTTAAGAAGTACAATGCGTCGCTGAGCAGAGAATGCCCCCATGAAGTTAATATAGATATAAGATTAAATTCAACTTAAAATACAACTAAAAATACTCAAATATAATTAATTCTACTAAGAAATTTACCAATTTAACCCCTTAACTTTTATTGTTTCATGATTTTGGTCATTTTTCTTTTTCTTTTTAATTTTTAGGTCCTAAATTTTTGAAATATCAAATTTTTCCCTCTAAACAAATAATCCGACTAATACAAACTGTCATAAGGACAAAAAAATTGCCCAAAAAGAGTTAAAAGGGCCTAGAAAGTTTTTAAAATGAAAAGGGACTAAAACTGTTAAAAAATAAAAGTTAATGTACTAAATTGACAATTTATCCCACAATTATTGAGTATAAAATTGTTTTTGCATGTGCACTATGAAAATCCACTATGTTCTCACCGCCACGTAAGTATATTGTTTGTTATTTATATAATAAAATTGTGCAATTATTTTCATTCATATTGAAATAGAGCAAATAATTCTAATGACCCTTTAATTATTGTAAAATTTAATTTTTGTTCTTTAATTAAAAAAATAAAATAATTTTTTGAATTTTCTAATCATATAGATCTTACTATTCTATTATAATCAACTGACAATTCTATTAAATTTTAAAAATATTACAATAATTTTATATTTTTAATTAATAATATATTATGATCTTATTTTATTTATTTTAAAATAATTTGTTATCTTTCTTTTCAATTCATCTTTTCAAATTTTCCATCTCTTCTCCCTCGCCGCTGCAATTACGCCGGCGGAATTAAAAAGAAACTTATTCCATTCCATAGCCTGAACAAAAGCGAAATGAATGTAAATGCCACCGTTTTTGCATTGCCACTATTCAGTTCAGCCCATTCTCTTCCTTTCGGTTGCCCGGTTCTCTGCCTCCGACCGTGCAGCCCTCATAGCTCTCTGTGATGCTCCTTAAACAATATCGACCTTCTCTTCATTGTTCTTTGTCGCCACCATTATACTGTAAATGAATTTGTCTAGATCTATAGATTTGTGAAGTGGGTTTTGTCTTATTTGGGCAAAAATGCTCTCTACTATAGTGGGGAATTAACATTTCTGGTTCTCTTCTTCTCCGATGTTAGTGGGAACAAGTATGGAATTTGTCTCTTCTTCTGTATCTTTTGATGAAAAAATTTATCTTTAATTGCTTTTGCTTTGTACTGTTTTTTGGAGTGTTGAGGAACAACTTTGGTTTGTGTCTATTTCAGGGATGCAAACCACCTTCTATTGAAATGGGAGGCACTTCAATACCAAGATTACGCCCAGCTCTTGTAGAAATTCCAGTCTGTCTTCTTCATATTCTGCGTCCAGTTCCTTCTTACCAACCCAGTCCTTGACTTCCTCTACAACCCAAACTAGAAAGAGAAAAACAAAGACAAAACTTAAAAGTATACAGTCAAAAATGAAACCTTTGAACAAATTGTAGGTCAACCTGAGCCACCAAAGCTTCTTGGCGAAATGGCAAAATTGCAGAGACAAATGTAGATTTGAAATTGTGGTAATAAGAGTGGAGGTGTGGGTGAAGAGGGTTTTGAATTGGGATTTTCTGAGGATGAAACAAAGAAATCCAATGAAACTTTTGGTTTTAAATCACAATTAACTAAAGGCGATTTTAGTTTTATAGTAAATATTGATGGATTTGTAATTCAATCCAAATAAAGTTAGAATAGTAAAAAATCTAAAACCTAAGGATTTCTAAGAATGAACACAAATAAACTAATATGAAATTTTCAAGAGAACTCAAACTCTTATAAGAAGAAGAGAACAGTAAAAAGACGATTGTACTCTTCATTTTTTTAATGGATTGCATGATTGACCATTAATCAACTGACAAAAAAATAAAATCTAAATGATTAGAAAATTCGAGAAATTATTTTACGTTTTTTATTTTTTTTTTAATTGGAGGACAAAAGCCAAATTTCGCAATAATTAAAGGGTCACTAGAATAATTTGCCTTATCAAAATATTGTCAATTATTTTCAAGTAATAAAAAGTTCTATTTACTAAAGCTACTGTTACATATCCAAGGAAATTTATTAAATTCCATTTATTTTCTTGATAAACTCTACGTCCTTTGGTATGAAGAGAAGGTTTATCACTTACTATAGAAATACTCTGTAGCATTCTCTCTTGCTTTTTGGTTCATAATAAATGTACTACATTTTCAGGTCTTTAAGAACACAAGCCAGGTGAATAGTGCATTATTAATGATACTATTTCTTCTGAAAATACTAGAAGTGATGCTAGTTAAAAGTTTCTGGACAGATGAAGAACCTTTCTATTTTGGAATCAAAAGAATTTTCATGCTCTTCTAATATGCATCAAAAGTTGTCATGACTTTTATAAAAGAAACTTGAATTTTTGTGATCCTAAGGCCTAATAATAGACCATGGAAGCATTCAAATTATATTAGCATTCCTTTGTGTATGGTTTAGTTAGTCAATCTCTTATGTTACTGTTAAATTTTTTATACAGTTATGTTTTTAACATCTCTCATTATCATGCATTCATATACATATAAAATAACATTTCATGAGCATATTATCGTTGGAGAATTTATTTGAATATCTATTATGAAAGGATATTTGTATATTTTATAATAAATTTATTACAATAAAAAAAATCACTACTTTTTATATTTTTATTTATAAGTGAATTATTTGTGTAAATAATTTGTATATACTTATGTAAATATAATGTGATGCATTATTTTGCTTGATTTTATGTCTTGAATGGGAAATAAATTATTAATAGGTGTTTTATATATTTATTTAGTGAAAAACATTATTTTGGGTTAAATGTGAGAAATTAGTTTTATAAAAGACCTAATGTTTAAATAAAAGCCCCATTTCAATATTTTGACTAATTAATTTTTAACTTTAATTTATTTTGATTATTAATCGATCAAGACTTTAAACTTTTTGAACCTTTTGACTATTCTTTGAACCTTTTTACTTAAAAATGAACCTTAACCCATTATTTTTATACATGACTAATTTTTTTTTTTATTTATATTCTTCTAATAAATCCTAGAGTGACTTAAAAATGTAAAAAAACTATCATATCCCAACTTATAGTAGCCCCATCCTAGCCATTCATGTGTTAATTTTAATCTCAACTCTTAATTTTTATTAAATTCTAGTCATTAAAAATTGCTTCTAAAACAAGCTATTCAATCTTAAACACTCATTTAACATTTAAAAGCAAAAAAATTCCAGAATTGAGCTCATTATTTTCAGCCACTTAACACATTGCACACACTAAAATTGTTCTTGTTCTCTCTTTTGCTCTCTCTCAACCGCCACCTCCCTCCTCCTCTTGCTTTTCGGATTTTTTTTCCACTTAAACTCTTTAATTTCTTGCAAAATTATTGAAGATCAAAGTGTTTTGAAGTTACTAATTAAACTATATACAAGTGTTTTTCAAGTGGGTAAGTGATTTGAACTCATCTCCTTAGTTAATTCATGATATATATGTAAAGCTATCGTTGGACAGATTTGGTATTCTTGAGGATAATTGATTTTTGGGGATTTTGATGTGAAGGAGATATGGAGAAATTGTTGTCTATATGCTATATTGATATTGTGTGCATGGGTTTGAAGTGACTGGGGATGAATTAATGGAGGATTGATGTTGGATTAGTGTTTGGAAGTTGAGATTATACGTTGGAATTACATGATTTGTGAAGTTTTGCTTATAGTACTAAAACCTTTTATAAAGGATCATGTCATACTCTATTTCTATTTGAATATATTGAGTCTCAGAGTATTTTTCCATTGGAATCATGTTCATTGCTTATTTGGTTGATTTGATATGATTTTTCAAAGTTATACTGTACAATGACTATCAATGCTTATTTTTCTGTAACTTTGCGCCCCTGACTTAACCCTTTTACCTTTGAATTTTAAACTGAACTTTTTATACATAAAATTCTATTTTTTTTAAGGAGTAATTAGTCATTAGAATCACCCGGGCTAAATGTAACTATATTTTGAGGGTTATTTGTTATGGTTTTATGATCAAATAACTATTGATTCGCATTAAATTGCTATCTTTTGTTTATAAGTGATAAAATAGAAGAAATATTAACAAGATGGTGAAAATACCCAAAATTAGACCAAACACTGTCGACCCAATACTGGGTGATCTACCTAGGCCAATCGGGGGTCACTTCTAGAGGAATAGAGCAAAATAGAGGAATTTCATAAACACAACAGGATGGACCTGGCGTCGGCTGGTCTTTCTTAACCGACGCTAGTTGTTACTGTTCATGGCGGCGGGATTTCCTTTCAGATCAAAATTTGACAATTGCAAGTAGGATTTCTTTGGAAGTTGAATTAAACATGAATTAGGCCTCAATTTTTATAAAACTGCTATAAATATAAGAGAATATTATTATACGAAGTAGTTTTCAATTTTTAAATATAATATGTTTAGAAAACTCCTAGAGAAACACCAAGATTAAGGAGGATCAAGGAGAATTCTTGGAGAAGAAGAAGAGATTGATCAAGAAGGTTTCAAGGAAGAAGAAGAAGGCTTACTTGTCTATAAGTGGTCTCTTTTTCTCTTCTTTGTAATTTATTGACAATTTAAGTTTATCATATTTTAATTGTATTTGAGGGTTGAACCCTAAGTTTACATTCTTAGATTAGATTTATTTTAATTTAGTAATTCCAAATTCTAAATATTTGATTGCTTAAATTTATTGTTTTATTGAATTGATTAGTTCTTTTCTAATTAACTTAAGAAAGAGGTTAGGAGAGATGTATCAACTAATTAATTCAATACTTATTATCTCTTAATTAACTCGAAAGAAAGGTTAAGAGTAAAGATTAGGTAATCAAAGAGAGATTAATTTCACCTAGAGATAGGATTATTGATTTCTTCCATAAAGACTTTAGTGTTATCTAAAGATATGTACATTAATTGTTTAATTGAGTTAATCTTAATGCTTTTTGGATTCAATTAGGGAGGTAGAGATATTTTTTGATTAAGCCAAGAATAAAATTTCATAATTTGAGATAGAGTGAAATTTATCTTGAACTCATTGGTATTTGAATTAGGACTTAATAGATTTAAGATATTTTCTTTACTTGGCATATATTTGGAGGATTTCTTCATTACATGTCTTTTCTCCTTATTCTTATTCATTGATATTTCTTGTGACTTTTCTTGGGTGAACTTGATTTATTCTCTAGCATATTATATTAGTAGGTTATTTATTTTATTTTCTTTATTTTATTGGCTAAACAATAAAGATTTGGATAAAGTAATGTGGGAGTCTAAGTTCTTGTGGATTCGAGACTTGATATTCCCTATACTATATAATAGGTATATTTGTCTATATGTGTGGTTTTAGTGGTTAGTATTTTAACTAAAACTTAATTGATAGTGGCTCCTTGTTGTTAATTTGGCCAACACTAAAAAACATGCATCAATAATTTTTACAAAATCATTGGCAAAACAAAATATTACTGTTAGTGTAATGTTGTTGTAACTTTGAACATTTAATTAATATAGTTAGACACTTTAGATTTTGCTAAAATTTTTAGAGTAACTCTCCTACACATTGAAGTTATATCTTATAAATTATTAAGGCATTTTAAGTTAATTTTCTTAGTGATCTAATTGCACCAAATTGCCCCCTATTTTTGCCCCATTTACATTAAAATATTGATTGGAATAAACTTTGAGAAAATTATATTTTAGCTATTTAATTTTCACTTTATCAAATTAATTTGCTATAATAATGATATAGGAATGATAAAAAAAATTATTAACTCAGTACTTTGATACTTATGTGACTATAAGATTGAGTTGAGCTTATTTGTGATAGTTATTCTATTTATAATGCTTATATAATGTGATTATTTCTCATGTAATTAAATAATATAGGTATTAATGTGAATTTGTTGAGTGTATTTTGAAGGTGGATCACAGCCATAGAAGCAAAACAGAGACCAACAAAAATGTAGGAAAAAGTAAACAACGGAAGCTTTTCAAGAGTTTTATCTCTGTGGTTAATGTGTTTACGCTGTGCAACTGATGAAGAATGTTTGAATACTAGTGTTTGTACGATAGTCTCAAGAGAATATCTAGCTAGCCTATGGCTCCTTTTGGGCATGAACGCTAGCTCCATGGTTCACGAAGTATTCTACTGCCTAATCTACCATCGGTGACAACAACTAGACTAAGAAAAAGTCTTTGTTCTCTTGATTATTTGCTAATGAGCAAAATCTCAAAAAAACTACTTTCTGTTCTTGTTTTTGAAAACACAGAAATGTACAAAGACAAAAGAGTCACAAAGGGTGTGAGATATTCTCGTATGTGTATATCTCTAAAAAATAAAAAACCTTCGAATGATACTATATCCGAGCATATCCCCGGATGTTATTCAAAACCATGCTAAGCTAATAGACACCTAGCTAGGGTAAACAACTCCACTAGCCAAACCAATCTATGGGCATAACTCATGGACCTTGGCCAAGAAAACATTGAGCTAAACATTATTATTTGTTTAATCTTAGATTTAACAAGCCCAAAAAAATAATAAATCTTAATTATTTATTTCTGAGACTAACAAAAGCCCAATAAATAATAAATAGAACCAAATTGACCAAGCCTCATACCCAATTTAAGCCCAGGTTAATTTTCAATTATTCAAACTGGGCTCAAACCCTGAATAATTAATTAACCAGTTAAATCAAGTAATTAAATTTATCTCTTTGGACATTTTATTTTATTCTAATCTAATAAATCAAACTATCTGAATAAAATAAAATTCTCTTTAATCAAGACTATTTCCTCAATCTAAAATAATTAGGACCTATAGGCTACTTCAAGGACAAAAAAGACACATCGTCCTTGACTACTAAAATTATCAAAATACTCCTACTATATAAATAGTTGTATTTTATATTTTAAATATTTCCTAATGTCACCATAAGAAAATATTGACCCTAAGGACAATATTGCATTAGCAATGTCTCCGATCTACAGGTGTTATAATCAATATACCCCTCTACTTAACACTATACATTCAGAAAGGAAGAGTGTACTAACACTTTTCTAAATGACATTTACTATCCTTAGCCCTCTAGTCTAATGATCCACAACTTTCTAAAATATTTTCGCTTTTCAAAGAAGCTACTCTAAAGTAAATATCCAAGTCATGTTCCCCAGAACCTTAGATTACTAGATCACTCGAACAGTCTCAATGGGCGATATAGCATAAAAGCTATTTTATACAAGTCTGTTTTAACTAATTAGTCACATATACTCAACATATAAGTATATTGGTCCTATGATAGAATCTCAACTATAGTATCTCAAAGTATACGCTTTCAATTTTGCCAGGCCACGAACCCATACTTAAGCCATAGCGTATAAGTCCACGTTGTAGCAGTAGTAGTAAGAGTTTTTGCCATTATAGTACTTTTAGAAACCACTACTGCAGGTCATATTCTACGTATTCAAAATACTCTTATGTTATGAAGTGAGAAGACTACTCAACATATAAGTATATTGGTCTTATGATAGAACCTCAACTATAGTATATCAAAGTATACACTTCCAATTTTGCCAGACCACGAACCTATACTCAAGCCATAGTGTATAAGTCCACGTTGTAGCAGTAGTAGTCAGAGTTTTTGCTATTATAGTCCTTTTAGAAACCACTACTATAGGTCATATTCTACGTATTCAAAATACGCTTATGTTATGAAGTGAGAGGACTACTTACTGGCTAAAGGTAAGCCATTCCACATCTGGAATTCATAACATAATAACATTATCATGATGAGATTCTCATTCTCATTATCTGGTTAAGAACAATAATTTATGTGTTAAGTAACTCGTAATTCATACCTTAGTATGAAAGACATCTATTCACATAGAACACTTACTTAAACACAATAGGACTTTTCCAAGGCAATTGTGCACAAATTAAAATGAGAAAATATAAACAATTCATGGGAATAGAACTTTTATTAATTTAATCAAAATTACATAAAAAATACAGTCTTAGTGGGTATACATTCCAATAATCTCCCACTTGGATTATAAGACTATGTAAGTCCATAAATGCCCACCCCTATAGCGTCTAAGTGTCTTTAAAGACTCTCTCAACTAAAGGCTTAGTGAATGGAATAACTAGATTATTCTTCGAGGCAATTTGTTCCACCACAAGTTTTTGTCTCTAAATAAATTTCCAAATCAGGTGGTACTTCCTCTCTATATACTTCCCCTTCTTATGGTTCCTTGGTTCTTTGGATTATGAGACTGTACCTGTGTTGTTGCAATACAATTCAATTAGCTTGTCCATCAATGGCAAGACTTCAAATTCTATGAGGAACTTCCAGAGCTAAATTGCCTCCTTAGATGCCTTCGAAGCTACCACATACTCAACTTCTATAGTTGAATCAGTAATATAAGATTGCTCAATACTCCTCTATGAAATTGTTCCTCTAGACACGATGAAAATATATCAACTAGTGAATTTTCTCTCATCCTTATCTACCTAAAAGTTTGAGTCTATGTATCTTGTAGAAACTAAGTCATCAGCCCTATAAACCAGCATATAATCTCTTATTCCCTTGAGGTATTTAAGAATATACTTTATAACTTGTCAATAAACCTCCTCGAGATTTGATTGATATCTGTTGAATAAGCCCACAGTAAAATAAATATCTGGCCTAGTACACAGCATGGAGTACATAAGACTTTCCACAGTCGAAGCATATGGAATCCTACTCATCTTGTCTTTTTCTTCTTAAGACTTTGGATACTGTTTTGAAGAAAGAGATAACCCATGTCTGCAAGGGATTAGTGCTCCCTTATATGAATCTATGCTAAATTTTGCTAACATATTGTCAATGTATGTAGTTTGGATAAACCTAACATTCTCTACTTTCTATTTCTAAGAAGTTTAATCCCGAGAATGTAACTGGCTTCTCCCAAGGCTTTCATACTGAATTGATTAGCTGCCAAACTTTAGTAGATGACAATATCCCTACATCATTTTCAATGAGTAGAATGTCATCTACATACAACACAAGAAAAATCACATTAATGCCTTCCAATTTCCTGTACACACATGGTTCATCCTTATTTTGAGTATAACCATACGACTTTACAATCTCATCAAAACAAATGTTTCATGCTATCGATGCCTGCTTAAATCCATAAATGAACTTCTTAAACTAACAAACCATATGTTTCTGACTTTTAGTAATAAAGCTCTCCTATTGGGACATATAGATGTCTTCGCTAAGATGGACAGTAAGAAAGGTCATCTTGACATGCATTTGTCATAACTTGTAGTTATAATGACATGCGATGGCAAGGAGGATATGGATGGATTTAAGCATGACTTTTGGGGAAAAGGTTTCCTCATAATCGATTCTCTTTTTCTGAGTATACTTTTTCACCACAAGCTTAACTTTGAAGGTTTCTACCTTCCTATCTGCACCTTTCTTCCTCTTGTATTCTCACATAGACCTAATGGATTGTATCCCTTCAGGTGAAGCTACAAGATCCCAAATCTGATTAAAGTATATAAATTCAATCTCGACTTTCATTGCTTCATGTCATAGACCTGCATCGGTAACAACAATAACCTTCTCGTATCTAGTAGGATCTTATTCTTGATGGTCGGAGATTAGGTCAAAAACCTCTCACATCCATCTTGCTGGAACCCTGGATATTCTCCCACTATGACAAGGCTTTTTTTGTACAGGTTCTTGAGGCTGTGCTTCTTTTTGTTCTATAATTTGGTAAGAAGAAATTGATTCAGGAGATAACTTCTTCTCGAGTTCTAACTTAGTTGAACCTTTTGTAAATGTACTTTGATCATCTTCTAAATATCTAGCATTGGTACTTATCAGTACTTTCTGCTCTTTGGGATGATAAAAGTAACTACCCTTTATTCCTTTTGGATACCCAACAAAATAGCATAATTCTGACATTGGTTCTAACTTATCTCCTTTAATCAGTACATAAGTTGGATAGCCCCATATCCTAAGATGGTTCAGACTTGACTTACGTTCAATCCACATCTCATAGGGCGTCTTAGGTATTGACCTAGAAAGCACCAAATTCAGAATATATGCCATTATTTTTAGTACATATCCTTAAAAAGAAACTGAAAGAGTAGTATGAGACATCATTCTTCTGACTATTTCCATTAACGTCTTGTTCCTTCTCTCATCTACTATATTTTGTTGCGATGTCCTTGGTGCAGAGACTTTGGATACTATTCCATGATGTACCATATAATCTTTGAATTTACCAAAACAGTACTCTCTACTACAATCTGATCGTAAGGTTTTAATCAGTTTACCTATTTGACGCTCCACTTCAGCATTAAACTCTTCAAACTTGTCAAATGAGTCAGATTTACACCTCATCAGGTAAATATAACCATACCTTATAAAATCATTCGTGAAAGTGATGAAGTATTCAAACCCTCCTCTCGTTGGTGTAGACAATGGACTTGGGCTTGGGCCCAGTTTTTGAAAAAGAAGCCTTAGCAATATGGACTTAGGCTGTGGTTTCATGACCTTATCTGCTACCTGAAGCTCTTTCATTAACTTTGTTAAACTCATGTTTAACTTGTTTATATATGTTTAACTTATTTATATTATAATTCAACTTAAACTGAGTAAAAGAGCCCAACAAAGATTCGAGAACCATATCCACTTGGCTCTCGAGGTCAATCAGCCCCAAAATTTTCGCTTCCTTGAAAACAACAATCATTTTGAGCCTATACTTCCTAACTGATGCTTCCTTAGCCATCTTGGTGTTAATAATCATTCTAAAAGCCTCTTGCCATGCGAGTCGACCCTTACCAGTGAACATTGTGGTAAAAAAACGTGCTAATGTTATAAGCAGTGGCCATGTCAACATGGAGGCCAATATGTAGTAACGTGCCATCTCTCGACCTTCTTCCATACTTTTTCATCCCCACGCTCCTTTTCGATGGAACCCTCCCCGATAATAGAGCAGGTTTCATAAAGAACATACTTATACTCTTCGACTGTGAGTATTATGTCCAGGTTTCTTTTCCAATATACATAGTTTGGTCCCATTAACTTATTCTCACAGAGAATAACAACCAACGGACTAAAAGAACCTCTACCGACTATTTCTAAAAATAAAAAATAAAAGAAAAATTCTTAATTTGTGAAAAATAAATAATTTATGCACTTTATCCCCATATTAAAACTGATAATAGCTAATCCTATTATCTTTAATATGATCGATTTGGCTCTTAGGAAAACTGACATAACTTTTTGGGAAGATTAACAGTTTCTTAAGCTAAGCGTGTTAACCACCACAAATCAACTACTCTTCTAGGTAATGATCCAGAAGATAACTCCATTGAGGGATGGCTATTTCTTCTCATTTTCTATGGACAATCATCCTACTATGACCTCCAACGTGGGTTGGCCAATCACAGTACGTGTCCTAGGCTTCAATCATGTTCATCCATTATATCTAAATCCTTGTGACGTCTCCATCCTATACAGATTCACTCCCAGAATGATGTGAGGGGAACCACAATCTCTAATGAAGATCGTGATAGAAGCCATGAGGCCGTTAAAACCCCTCTCATACTTAATCTTTTAAAACAAGAGTTTTTCAAAAAAAAAAAAAAATCCTTTTAAAAATATCCCTTTAAGTATCTCTTAACTCTAGCGAGATTGAGCTAACAGTCGCAAGTTCAAGAATGAAGGAAGTCCCCCGCACTACGGGAGAAATGGACTTTAGTAACAAGAAATATTAGTGACAACAAAATTATTATCACAAAATAGTAGAATTAGTGACAACATTTTAAGTTGTCAGTAAAGGTCAAACTTTTAGTGACAACAAAAAAGTTTATCACTAAATGATAACGTTTAGTGACAAGAGAGAATATTGTCACTGTTTTTTGTCACTAAAGGCTTTTCCGCCAATCTCATTTGAAAGCAGAAAATCTTTTTAGTGACAACTCCAAAATTATTGTCACTAAAAAGAAACTTTGTCACTAAATAGTGCACATATAGTGACAATAATTTTCTTGTCACTAAATAGTGCACATATAGTGACAATAATTTTTTTGTTACTAAATAGTGTACTTATAGTGACAACATTTTTCTTGTCACTATTATTATGAATTTAGCGACGAAATATGTTGTCACTATTGTGTATGTGTGCGTGTTTTTTTTATTAAACATACTATTATGTGCATTTTAATTCATATAATTTTACTTATATAGAGAGCATGGGTGATATAAATAAATATAGACATGTATATATATAGGGGAGAGAGTGAGAGAGAGAGAGAAAGAAGACAAAAGGAGAGAGAAAAATTAGGGAGAGAGAGAGAGAGATAGTGTGTAAGAGAGGGAGAGAGAGAAAAAGAGAGATTTATGGAGAGAAAGAGTACTAAACAAAGGGGAAGAGAGATAAAAGGAGGGGGAAAAAAAAGGGAAGAGGGAGAATGAGAAAAAGAGAGATTGAGAAGGTGAGAAAGGGAGAAGAAAATGGGAGAGAGGGGGAGAAGGGTAGAAGATATATATATATATATAAAGAGAATGAGAAGAGAGAGAGAGAGAGAGAGAGAGAGAGAGAGAGAGAGAGAGAGAGAGTATGGGAAGAGAGAGATAGAGTGTGTAAGAGATGGAGAGAGAGAGAAAGGGAGATATGTGGAGAGAAAGAGAACTAAAACAAAGGGAAGAGAGATAAAAGAAGGAAAAGAAAAAGAGGAAGAGGAAGAATGGAAAAAATGGAGAAAGAGAGATCGAGAGAGTGAGAAAGGGAGGAGAAAATGGGAGAGAGGGGAAGAAGGGTAGAAGCGAAAAAGAGAGATATATATAAAAAGAAAATGAGGAGAGAGAGAGAGAGAGAAAGAGAACGAGAAAGAAAAAATGAGAAGGGGGAGAGAGAGATAGAGTATGTAAGAGATGGAGAGGGAGAAAGAGAAAAAGAAAGAAAAAGAGAGATATATGCAGAGAAAGAATACTAAAACAAAGAGGAAAAGAGATAAAAAGATGAAAAGAAAAAGATGAAGAGGAAGAATGAGAAAAAAGGAGAAAGAGAGATCGAGAGAGTGAGAAAGGGAGGAGAAAATAGGTGAGAGAATGGGAGAAAGGGGAGAAGCGTAGAAGAGAAAGAGAGAGAGATATAAAAAAAGAATGAGAAGAGAGGGGGAAAGAAAGAGAAAGAGAGAGAGCGTTTTATATTAATAAATAAATATATATATATATATGGTATATAGATATATGTATATATGTATTTGTATTTGTTATGTGTGTGTGTGTATATATATATATATATATATATATGAATGTATGTAGTATTTATATATAGATATATATGTATACCTATATATTTGTATATTTGTATGTATATATATAGGCATGTATATATGTAGATATGTATATATACAAATATATACATACATTATATATATATATGTACGTGATATTTATATATAGTTATATATGTATACCTATATATTTGTATATATGCATGTATATATATAGGTATATATATATATATATATGTAGATATGTATACATATAAATATACATATATGTATGTATTTATATGTGTGTGTGTGTGTGTGTGTGATATTTAAATATAGGTATACATACATACATACATACATACATACATACATACATATGTATGTATGTATGTATGTATGTATGTATGTATGTATGTATGTATGTATGAATACATATTTTTGTAGTATATATATACATAGTATATGATATGTATATATATATATATATATATATATATATATATATATATATGTGTGTGTGTGTGTGTGTGTGTGTGTGTGTGTACCTATATATTTATATATATATAGATATATAGGTATGCATATATATATATATATATATATATACGTATATAAATGAACATATATATGTGTGTATATATAGACATATATTTATGTAGTGTGTTTATCCATAGTATGTGGTATGTATGTGTGTGTGTGTGTATATGTGTGTGTGTATATATATATATATATATATATATATATATGTATATATATAGTGTATATATGTGTGCGGTCATATATATATATATATATATGTAAGTTTTTTTAAATAAATCTATATGTTTAAAATCATTTAATAAAAATAATACTTTAAATAACAATATATAAATTTTTAAATTTATATAAATATAAAAATATTTTTATTATATTGAATTACGTTATTTCATAAAAATTTAATATAATTATTATATTTTTATATTATATTATTGATTTAAAATTTTAAAAGTTATTATGAATAGTTTAAATAAAAAAAAAAGGATTTTAACACACAAACTGGCTTGGCCTAGCGGCTGAAACACAAAGTCTCTATACGCAAGGTCGCGGGATCGAATCTTCGTTGCCTCACTTAACTCTCAATTCCGATCCTGTATGACGAGTTCACGTGGACCATGCTAAATTATAAATTTTAAAAAAATTTGGCTAGAAAATAAATTAGTGACAAGAAATTTGGTTGTCACTAATATATGTAGATGTTGTCACTAATGAATGATCATTAGTGACAAGATATAGGTAATAGTGACAACATTTGTAATGAATTAGTGACGAGAAATGTTGTTACTATTGGTTGATTACATTAGTGACAATGGAATTTTGTCACTAAATGTCAAACTTCAGTGACAAGAATAAGTTGTTATCACTCCATACCTTTAGCGACATAGATTTAGTGGCATTCAAGTGACAACAAATTTTTCGTCACTAAAGGTCTTTAGTGACCATATTTTTATACTTAGTGACAACAATACGTTGTCACTAAAGGACACTTTTTCTATAGTGCCATCTCGTTCCCATTCTTGCATTCGGGATACCTTTCTGTTTGCTAGAACAAGGATTTACTTGTTTCTAGAACAAGGGATATCCGCAGTTCAAAGAAATTGGGGTTCCTTGTAGGTAGGTTTCATAGTTGCAATCAAAATGAATTAATACTTTGCAGCACAATGGAAGTAAGATATCTAAATCTATAAGTCTCTATGTCAAGGTAAAATCATTTAAGAGAATTTTTTATGGATTAATTTTACTAGTTAAAGAACTTAATGATTTTAAAATTTTCCATTTTAAAACGTCTTAGAGACTTTGGCCTCAAGTTTTTATTTGACAAAAATATTTTTCTTGTAAAATAAATTAAAATAGTTGTTCCTTTTAACGCACAAAAATATCTAAATATAAAATATTCTCTATGTTAAGGATAAAATCCTTTAAGAGAATATCCAAGGATTAATTTTTACTTTTAAGCTATAATAACTATTTAATTAAAGAAAAATATTTTTCCTTTGTAAAAAATTCCCAAAGATTTTGGTTTTTGAAAAACCGTGCACATAGTTTCACAAAAGAAAATAGCATGCCAAAAAACTGTAAACGTTTTCATGCTTTTCTATTTTTTTTAACCTAGGTATCCAATTAAGTAATTAATTTTCTTATTTAATCCTAAATCCCTTACTATTATTCATGCAAAATATTCCAAGAATATTAACTATGCAAAAATAATAACTTCACCTGATATGGGATCTAAAACGAAAAAGAAAATTGCATGAAATTACAAGGAAAAAATCAAAATTTCTTCCATGGTCTTCACACACCCATCGCACTAGATCAGCGGCTGCCGAACCGTGGTCCAATCACAAGACCAAGCTACGGCTGGTTTACAACTAGCCGCACGCAGCTCCCATGAAAAGCCCATCGCGGCTTAGGCCATGTTTGGCCTAAAGCCACGGCCGGCTCTTGTGAAGCCTGGCCCGACTTTTCTCTAAAGATCATCATCTTCTTCGTCTGGCAATGAAATTCAAGCCTTGACAATTTATTTCCTTGTCTATTTTTCTCCAAATTTCAACGTTGATCTCGCCATACGTTTGTTACAAGAATACAATACAATGATTCTCAAAACAAAACACAACCGCCTAACCTTTTTAATTTAAGTTTACATGAGATCATCTAAGAGAACAGTATAAATTACAGTGTTCCTATGTCTCAACCACGAGACTTACAAAGCACTTATCCCATACCAGAAACACGAAGGTTCACACTATCATGATATCAAACAATCATCTGGCCAATTTTAATTTACCTAAGCATGCTCCTATGCCATTAAAACATTGGCTCTAATACCACTTGAAGGTGAATCACGACCATAGAAGAAAAATAGAGACCAACAAAAATGCAGGAAAAAGTAAACAGCGAAAGCTTTTCAAGAGTTTTACCTCTGTGTTTAATGTGTTTATGTTGTGCAACCGATGAAGAATGTTTGAATACTAGTGTCTGTACGTAGGCTCAAGAGAATATACAGCTAGCCACTTGCTCCTTTTAGGCATGAATGCTAGTTCCTTGGTTCACGAAGTATTCCACTGCCTGATCTACCATCATTGACAACAATTAGACTGAGGAAAAGTCTTTGTTCTCTTGATTATTTGCTAACGAGCAAAATCTCAAAAAAACTGCTTTCTGTTCTTGTTTTTGAAAACACAGAAATGCACAAAGACAAAAAATTCACAGAGAGTGAGATATTCTCATATATTATATATCTCTAAAAAATAAAGTACCTCTGGATGCTACTATATCTGAGCATATCACCGGATGTTATTCAAAACCGTGCTAAGCCAATAGACACCTAGCGAGGGTAAACAACTCCACTAGCCACACTAGTCTAGAGGTTTAACTCATGGACCTTGGCCAATAAAACATTGGGCTAAACATTATTATTTGTTTAATCTTAGACTTAACAAGCCCAACAAATAATAAATTTTAATTATTTACTTTCGGGACTAAATAATAATCAGACCCAAATTAACCAAGCCTCATACCTAATTTAACCCCAGGTTAATTTTCAATTAGTCAAACTGGGCTCAGGACCTAAATAATTAATTAACTAATTAAGCCAAGTAATTAATTTTATCTCTATGGACTTTTTATTTTATTCTAACACAATAAATCAGACTATTTAAATAAAATAAAATTCTCTTTAATCATGACTATTTCCTCAATCTAAAATAATTAGGACTTACGGGTTATTTCGAGGACAAAAAAGACACATCGTCTTTGGTTACTAAAATGACCAAAATATTCCTGCTATATAAATAGTTGTATTTTATATTTTAAATATTTTCTAATATCATCATAAGGAAATATTGACCCCAAGGATAATGATGTGTTAGCAATGTCTCCGACCTACAAGTGTTATGACAAATATATTCCTCTATATAACGACGCACATTCAGAGAGAAAGAGTATACTAACACTTCTCTAAATAATATCTACCATCCTTAGATCTCTAATCCAATGATCCACGACTTTCTAAAATATTTCTGCTTTCCAAAGGGAGCTATTCTAAAGCAAACATCCAAATTATGTTCTCTAAGGCCCCGGAATTATTAAATTATTCGAATAGTCTCAATGGGCGATATAGCATAGAAGCTATCTTATACAAGTTTATCTTAATTAACTAGTCATATATACCCAATGTAGAAGTATATTAGTCTTATGATAGAACCTCAACTATAGTATATCAAAGTATACGCTTCCAACTTCGCCAGACTAACAACCCATGCTCAAGCCGTAGGGTATAAGTCCACGTTATAGCAGTAGTAGTCCGAGTTTCTACCGTTATAGTACTTTTAGAAACCACTACTACAGGTCATATTCTATGTATTCAAAATGCGCTTATGTTATGAGGTGAGATGACTACTCACTGGCTAAAGGTAAGCCATTCGCCACTTAGAATTCATAACATAATAACCTTATCATGATGAGATTCCTATTTTCATCATCGGGTTAAGAATAACAGTTTATGTGTTAAGTAACTTGTGATTCATACCTTATTGTAAAAGACCTACATGCATATGGATCATTTACTTAAACATAATTGGTCTTTTCCAATAAGATCGTGCACAAATTAAAGTAAGAAACTACAAACAATTCATGAGAATAAAACTTTTATTAATTTAATCAAAATTACATCAGAAATATAGTCTTAGTGGGCATATATTCCAACATATTTGTGCTTTAGTTATCTATTATTTAAACCTAATTTGCAAAGATTATATGTTGTTTGATTTGGGATTGGTGAGAGTTAGTTTGTAAGGCTAGAATTGTTTAAGTTCATAATTAATTGGAGGAAATTCCATTAAGTATGAAATCTAATACTGGAAATTGATATTTATCTATTTGTATGCTAGAGTTTGTTGGTGAACAAGATTATAACCCTCAAATTTAAGTTGGACATTTGCCAAACTTTGCTTAGACTCAAGGTAAGACGTCATATTTCATGATTTTCTAAATATAAGAGTGCATATCAAATATTTCTATCTATATAAATGTTTTAAATGCATAAATATTTATTTTTAAATTGTTTTTTATGAACTAAAATGTCTATATATTCTAGGAATATAAATTTAAGAAATAATATATTTGTGCAAGTGATATTTGATATGATCCTTCTGTTAGAAATTATATATTGTGAGCATGTTGCTCTACTATGAAGCAAATGGTGAATTATTATTAACGGCAATATTTAAATATGCTTTATTTTTAAAAAATTACATAATCATGATATGTTGGATATATAAGCTTGCATAATTTTTATTGAGCATCCAGGATTACAAATTCTCCTACATAAATGAGTTGCGAAATATAAGGCACGTGTCAAATTATTAGTTTCATATAGCATGAACTTTCATTATGGTATATATGAGTTATGTATTTATGAAATCTTGAAACACTTATGAAATATTGGGATGTTTGTGAAATCTTTTGATGTGATTTTAGAAACATGGAATGGATATATCTGTTAAAGTGATTTTTGAATCTACGAAATATATTATTAAATTTGGAGGTAGTTTTGTGTATCAAATATTTTCGAAAAAGTTTGCAAATTCTTTTTAAAAAGTATTGAACTATTTTCAAAAGTATTGTGTTGATCTATTCATAAGACTTTGTACTATTTTTATTTTTGAGTACTCAAAAAGATTTTGCACTTATACTAACTTGTGCAGGATTGAGAACGCTATCCGGTAAGTGGCCACCTTCAGACTATGGTCTCGTTCTTCGCAATGTGTCAAAATTTTTTGTTTAGTCATCCTTGACTAGCAATGTATTTTCCAACGTGTGAAAATGGACGCTGACGTAGGACATCCAGGCCATAGAGCCAACCATAACGATGGTTATTGTATATTTAATTATGCTATATACTCCAAGTTATTCATACGTTTATATTGTCATGTTCATAAGATACAATTTCTATGGTGTGGATGTTTTTGATTGGACTGAGATCCTTCCAGTTAATATTATTGATGGGACAAGATCCTGTCAGCGGTTAATGTGAGATTGCAATGTGTAATTTTTAAAGTGATATTCGAAACACCATTTTCAAAATGTGTATTGTTATGTATGATCATAAGAGACGATCATGATGGTAAGTTCAATACAGATGTTGTGATTGATATGGACAAACAATGTTGATAAGAAATAATTTTTTTTCGAAAATATAGTAAATGATATATTTCTCCCATGTATTATCTTATGTGTTGGAAACATGATATACTATTACTCCATATCTATTTTGGAAATTGTTCATGTATCATGAAAATGTTTTTATCCAAAAATTCTCACGATGCATACACGAGACTTATTGAGATTATATCTCACTCCTTTTTATAGGCGGTTATGCTTTGAGATAAGATTGAAGAAGTTTATAGTTGACATGTGGGTTTGATATTGATATTGATATGCCCGGATATATTCTTTCTTTTAGAGATAATGTTTTTGAGAATGATGTAGTTGGAGTATTTTGGGATGATATTTTGTATTCGAGATTTGATGTATTATTCAAGGCCTTATAAGGTTTAATTCAATTTTATCCTTTTAAGTCCTAATTATTTTCTTTATTAGTTTTCGTTATAAAGACCCATTGTCATTTAGATGGGGCGACATCCACAATCATTCGAGCCCTATGTTTTTTGGGTGTTACAATTTGTATCAAAACATGGTTAGACGTATCCTTTGATTAATAAAATAGATTTTGGATTTATGAAATCTGGATTTATTAGTTAAGTTTTAGTTGAGTTGAGCCTAAAATTAGGTATTACCTTTGAATTCAAAGATTTAGAATTTAAGAATGACTATGGTTACTTGAGTTTTAGCTCTTTTGATGATAATTTGAATTTGAAACTTTGTTAGGTGTTGATGAGGATAGATAGGTATTTTGAAGAATTTGATAAGTATACCTATGTGAGGTTTGACTATCCTAGCTAGTTCCGAATTGGCGAATATGATTGTGTTATGATAGTGGGAGCAAGAGTTTAGAAATGATGAATCTTGTTGAAATTTAAGCTCTTGATATTTGTACTTTAGATATGTATGAATTTCTACTATGCTTGCTAATTATGTGTTTATAATAGGGACATTGTTTGAAATGCCCCTATGATTGCGTGTGGTATATGCTACGTAAAATGTATTTATATATCTTTTATCTTATTGAGAGCATCCTATATAGATTTACTTGTTTTTAGTATATGACATTTTTGCACTTTAATTTTGGGTTTAGAATAATTAGGTTGAGGAATACCCCATCAAAGGGTATTTGATATCGCTTAGGAGTATAATTAAGAGAACTAATGATATTGGTAAAAGGAAACTGTCTACATTATGAACTACTATAGAGGAAGCAACTATACAAATGGAGAATGAAAACTTAGTTAGAATGCCTTCGGAAATGATCCTGAAGATATGAAACTTCTATGCTAAAAAAACAAGAAGAGCAATAGCGAAAAAGGAAGGGAAAGCAAGAAA
The DNA here is from genome assembly GCA_026120185.1 of Voacanga thouarsii. Lineage (NCBI taxonomy): Eukaryota > Viridiplantae > Streptophyta > Magnoliopsida > Gentianales > Apocynaceae > Voacanga > Voacanga thouarsii. The sequence goes on from JANUWF010002099.1 coordinate 205,334, forward strand.
GGACCACTTCGCCAAAAGCTACTCCAAAACTGATAATTTGTTATCATTGTGGAAGGAAAAAAACATATGGAAAAGAGCTCAAGAAATCAAACAAGAGATGCTTCAAATATGGAGATTCTACGCATTTAAGGGAGAGTTACTCGAGACTATTTTGGCCTAAACAAAGAAACTGCACTCTGCTGCCATGTCCAACTAATTGGGTAATATAGTTGGAGTTAATAGAGATAACAATTCAATGCTGCCACAAAGGCTTAAGTTCTTGTTTTGAACAAGGAAAACTAGGGAACCGATGGAGTTTGCAAATGACACAAAGACTAGAAGATTTCTTAGGATTGGGAATTGCTATTGCATTTCGTTATGAGAATTGTGCTCCTTATTTTACCTTTAATTCGGCTACACCAAAGACATACACATTAGTTGCAGAAAAAAGAAGAATGAAAGGAATTTCAAAAGTCACAAGGAGACCAATGTTTACACTTTTGTTTATCCTACCAAAAGAAGAACTTTATGTGATAAATGCAGATGCAACAACATAAGGAAAAGAAGCAGTGTCAGTAAATTCCTATAATGGTGGTTCAATCTAACTTAATCTTACTTCTTTACTCTTTCTTCTAAATTTTCTCATGCAAAAGAGATTATTTCACTTATTGTTGTTGTTGTGAACTTTCTCCCAAGACGTGATTATTCAAGACCATCTTCATTACTTCACTCATTATTAGAAAATTGCTCCTCATCAAATACATCAACATTGTATCCAACTTCTTCTATATCATCTATATATTGGCTCCCTATTTTTTTTCTCATCAAATTTATTTTATCTATTCCATTTGCATATTTTGGCACGTTAGTGTTATGCCCTAGAAATAATCACTTGTATGTTGTATATGACACATTTTATTTTAATAAAAGGCATTATTTATCTTACAGTTTCTTTTATTTACTTTTATATAATATAACTATTAGATAAAATCCCTAGTACAACACTATGTTAAAAAAATCATGATAAAAATCATGATATGAGATTTCTACTACACTGTATAGTGTTGGTACTTAAATAGTCCCTAGTCGTAGTATTAATGAGACATGACATCATTAATGCATTAAGACTAATATGTGTTAGACTTTTTGATTTGATCAGGCGGTGTTTCTCATATCTGTAAGTATTGAGATACTCAAAGTTAACACATGGATGATTGTTAATGGAACAAGTACATTGGATGACCTAGCTATGAGATAATCACATGGATAACTATTTAGTGCCAGTGATGTAATTTTAATATAACAAATGTGTAAGTATCCTTAGACTGAGATCTCCAAGGTACTTTGTTTGCTGAGCATTATGTTTTGATTCCAATCTCTGGAGTCAGATTGAGGGCCGCCTATGGGATGGATATTGGGTATATTGTAAGATAAACGAAAGTAGTTGAGAGGGTTAATAAAGGATTCACTACTCCTAATAGTATGGGCGAATATCTCACGGCCACTTGTAGGAATTACTACTCGAGAAGTCCTTAGCCAAAATGTCTGTGTATTGGAAACAGTTCCAATTGATACATATCTAGAGTAGTGGATTCCTAGTACAAATACTATTATATTCGGGCCAAAATTAATATATATTCTGGAAGGAGTTGGCACTAATTCTGTACTCCAGACCCAATGAGATATTGTATGGTAAAAGGAGTTAATTGCACTGTAGTTTGTTATTGAAGGGTTCATGTCAAGCCACTTGACTTCCTGGACTCTTGGTGGTCATGATGTGTTGCTAGATACCGCTCATGATCTACGGAATATAGGTTTATTAATTGATGAATTAATAAACCAATCTTGATTAGAATTAATATGATTAATTCTAATTAATTATGGATTATTAATCTCAAAGACGTTTGAATTAATTCATGTTCACTACCAATTGACTGAGAAACCTAATAGGTCACACACAATAGAGGATTATATACTCAAGATATTATTTGATAACAAAGTGGGGTTAATTACGAGAAAGAGAATGAGTTGTGGCCAAATTATAATTTGTTATAATTTATAGGCCAAATTATAATTGTGAGAACTTGGTATTTCCAATTACAATTAGGGAATTCTAATTGTTTAGAATCCTAAGATGAAGGGTTTTTCGGTTCCCTTTTTCGGTGACATATATGAGATATGCACGATGCCTAAAGGTGAGAAGGATTCACGAAAAACAATAGCTTCCAAAACCCTTCCTTCTCTCTCTCTCTCTCGTGGTTCTTGAGCAAACAAGAAGAATAAACCCTAGCCGCCACTTTGTTTTCTGCTAGCATAGAAACATCTTGGTGCTTGAGAGTGATCCTCCGTGTAGATTTCTGTTAGAGACAATCACACACTGTGATTGTAGTGGTTGGACATTCTACTCTCGTGGTGTTTGATTAAGAGGATTGCTGGATCGCGCCTCAGATGAAAAAGAAAAATTTTATTTTTTAGACACTCAAAGAGAGGTAAAACCGTTACCTTTGTTCTCTTTTATGTCTTGTTTTTCACACGTATACGGATCCTAGGATGGTATCTTGTTATTATTTTTCCGCTGCGTCATACATGATATGCATGAGATACCTAACAGTGGTATTAGAGACTTGCTATGTGTGGTTTGCAGATAATTTTTCCCTGCGTGAAAGTTGTTTCATGTATTCGTGTTTGTCTTTGTTCACTGTGAAAAAATATTTTCACTTGAGTCGAAATCGTTTCGAGCATTGTGGGTTGGGTCTGTAGCACAATATGCTTGTGTAATAGTTACAACATATTTCGAAAAATGTTTTCTTTATGTGCTACAAGTTTTTGCAAAAAAAATGTTTTCTTGAACATGTGTTGATTGCCTTCCGTTTCATCTTGTGAATTTAATTTTCTGTTTTGTTTTGTTTAAACTAACAAATTGGTTATTGTTTTAAGCTTCAAAATAGAAAATTCTGCTGAGAATTGTTCTCACTAAGCCATTGCAGAAGATAAGGGCTCCAGAAATTGTTTTTGGAAGAATTTTCAAAAATCGCCGCCTCTTCCCGACTGCAGCCGGCGCTAGCTCTGGCTTCCAAACCGGCGTCGGTTCTGTGCTGTTTAGCGACGTTCAGAAATCGTTTTTGGAATTTTTTTTTTAAAACCAAATCGGAGCCAGCACCGGCTCTGGCTCCTAACCGGCGCCGGTTCTACTCTATTTCGCGACATTCCAACCATTTTAGAAATTAATAAATTTTCTAAAATAGAATTTTGAAAAGGAAAATTTTCATTTAATGAGAGTCGAGACCCAAAAGCACTTTCTCAAAATTAGTTTTGAGATAAATAATTTTATTTTCAAAATAATGATTTTGAAAATTTAAAATCAATGTATTTTTCTAAAATATTAATTTTAGAATTTATTTTATTTTTCCAAAATAGTGATTTTGGAATAATAAAAATTATGTGTTTATTTTGTTTAAGCATAATTAATGGCATGGTGGATGGTTATAGACTAAAACCAATTACATCTATTCATGTATTTTATAGTTTTGGTTTTTATGAAATAAGGCTTGTGTGTCCTGTTTTCTCTATAATTCTTGTGTAATTCTCTTCTCATCTAACTCCCCTTAAATGAAACTCAAGGCTTTCTCTCTTTAGAAAACTATGTAATTAGTTTACATAGGTTAGATAGGGCAGCAGTGGCACCTGCCTATCCCTATATATCCGGAGGACCTTTCAGTTCCCCAGCCTGCCCCTCAGCCAGTTGTTCCTATGGAGGATAGCAGTGATGATGAGGTCCAGATCCTTAATCCACCCCCAATCCTGGTAATAGATATAAGTTCTGACAGTGAAGATGAGGAGATAGCCGTAGAGCATGTTCCCCACCCTCCTAGTCCCATAGTGGATTTATCGGCAGATAGTGATGACCCGGGGGAGATAGATTATGAATCTCCACCTATGCCTTCCTTCGTTCCTTCCTTCATTTCTCCTCCCCACCGAATCGAGCCCAGAGAAAGTTCTAAGCACCCCGGGAAGGAGCCCATGGAGGGGTTTGCTAGCAGGATTGGGTAGATTTCTCTAAGAACTCTGGGGAATGGTTATATAAGGTCGACTTTGAAGATTCTGATGAGGACTATAGATGCTAAGAGCTGATATGATCAGGATACTTATTTATTGCTTTTTGTAAACTTCTGTGTTAAGGAATTTCCTTTTTATTTACTACTTTCATTTCAAAATTTATGCAAATAGGAGTACTCTAAGATTTGAGGAAAAAAAAAATTTATGCAATTCTTTTTACAAAAACCTACATATGATTTTATTTTACCTAAACCTGAATGTGAATGCATGCTCAAAATATTTTAAACTTGCATGCATAAACTCATTATCTGGGCTTGACTGAGGATGGCACTTGAGCGCCGTGTAACCACATCAATAGAAGAGTTTCGGAAGCAGAGCCTGTTGCACTAGAGTATGAGATGACTCAAATCCCGTCACCTAATTGGGGGGATGAGAACGAGCCAGATTCGGAATAGGGATCTGAAGCACCGGATGACGTGTTGATGGGACAGGCATTCAATAAGATGGTAGAGGTTCTGCAAACCCTGACAGAGCGGAGGGTCCCTAAGGGAGAAGATGAGGCATTAGAGCGGTTTTTGAAGTTTTAGTCGTAGTCTTCTTGGGTGAAGTTGAGCAAGATCAGAAGGCAGAGCAATGGATCGAGTAGATGGAGGATATATTTGCAACGCTCCAACACATTGAGGAGCGGATGGTTAAATTTGCAGCATTCCATTTGAGAGGCCGAGCTCGGGCATGGTGGTAGCAAATTCAAAGACGACGGGGAAATGGTCGAGCAGGAATGGACGAGGTCCAGTTTCATCGATGCCTTCAGGGCTGAGTACATCCCGCAGTGGATAGTGGAAAAGCGAGATGACGAATTTCAGAATTTGAAGTAAGGAGGCATGTCAGTGGCCTAGTACGTAGCATGGTTCACCCAGCTGTCGAAGTACTACAAGAGATTAGTGGACACGAGCAGAATAGGACAAGGCAGTTTGTTAAAGGATTGAGGCCGGAATTGATGAAGGCGTTGGCACCTTCTCCTCCAACGACCTATTCAGGGCCCGTAGACGCAACTACCCGGACAAAAAATGAGGACCGCAGTAGAATGGCAATGAGGCCTTTCCAGCAGCCAAGGCAACTGCAAGGACCTTTCCAGAGGCAGCAATCCAACAAGCGCCCTACCAATCAGGAGTAGGAGACCCGGGAAGGCCAACATTGTTGCTGATACACTGAACAGAAAAGTCGGTATGGCCAGACTAAGAGTGTAGGAGATTCAAGTGGTTTAGGATGTATTAGATAGAAGGGTGGAAAGTTGAATTCGAGATATTTGGGGCCGTTCCCGATAAAGGAAATGATTGGACCGGTAGCATATCGACTCGATTTGCCAGATGGGTTAACGGGAATTCATGATGTGTTTCATGTGTCACAATTGAAGAAGTACAATTCCGATCTCGGTCATGTTCTGGATAATGAGCCATTGGTGTTGCAACCCAATCTGAGCTATGTGGAGAAGCCCGTGTGAATATTAGACCACAGTATCAAGAATCTCCGGAACAAGCAGATACCGATGCTAAAGGTTTAGTGGGAGCATCATGGCATGTGAGATACCATATGGGAATTAGAAAAGTGGGTTAAGCGGAAGTTTCCCGATCTGAAATAGAAGTACGCCTGAATTTCGGGACGAAATTCTTCTAAGGAGGGGAGGATGTGAAACCCCAGTCAAAACCAACCTTAAAGTAAGGGGGGTTGGGATGCATATCACATTTTATTTCATGGTTAAATATATTTTCATATGATTTTTATGTGTTTTGGATTCGGGTTTTATTGTCTTGAGGTCTTGTTGGTGAGTATTGAGTGGGAAGGGCAAAATGGTAATTTTTACCTAAGGTGGAAAAAGGGAGATAGCTTGAGGATTAAATAGGAAAATATTTTTAGAGAGGAAATAAGAACAAGAGTTGTTGTGGTGTAGTGGTTAGAGCCTTAGAATTGATTCTTGAGGTCTTGGGTTCAAATTCCATTATTAGAGCTATAGCATGATTAAATTTTATTTTTGCTTGAGAAGTATCATTTTCGGCCCTAGTGGTGTTTGGAGTAGGGTCGAGATGTTGTCCTATGAGAGACATGATAGGAGTCTTCAAATCCTACTCTTTTGCTCTACTCCAAATTTCTAAGGGGAATTCATTCCCTCTTGAATCCTAATCCTTCATATTTCTCAATTCATTAGTTTGCTCAATTTGTTCAAACCAATTTTTTTCTAGAAAAATTTCAGCAATGTGTTGTGGCTTTGAAGGTTCAAAATGTCTTAGTAAAGACATCATATGGACCGAAACAATGGATGAGAGGGAAAGATTTCAAGTGAATTAAATTCCTTAGTGAACTTTCTAAAAATTCACTCTAGCTAGGTTCATTTCCCTTTGTACATAGAACTGAAAATTTTCCAGCTTTGTGTGCCTTCAAGGTGTCGAAATTCTTGACCATTATTCCCTCCCAAATGATTCTAGAAAATGGCCCTTTTGATCAGCTTAGAATCTGGATTTTTATGGCTATTTTTGGACTGCACAAAGATGGTGCAAAACCAAAAAAAAAATCATGTTCAAATCGCAGCTTTGGAGGTCCAAAACCAAGCTATTTTCTTCCAATTTTTGTACAGAACCCTAGCCATGTTTTTCCTCCATGAAGTAGGCTGGAAACCAGCCTTGAAAGCCCTAGAAATTCCCCTTCAAAGCCTCTGCAAATCTCCTGGAAAAGGGCAGCCGAAAACTGCCCAGAAAATTCCAGCCTTACAAAAATCTGTGCAGTGGTTTTTTTTCCAGCTTTGTTTCCTAATTCTCTCCTAGCCGAAACTCCATCATTTTTCTGCAAAAACCACCCTTAAACCTACATTAACATAACTCCATTATCCTCCCAAAGTTCTGCATGAAAATCCAGCCATGGATGCCTAAAAGATTTCCAAAAAAATTCTGCAATCATTCCTTGATTTGGATACCAAAATTCCAGCTACCATGATTTAACAACTTTCTATAAAATATACCTCAAACAACCAGACCTTCTCTCCGCCATTATACTCCATAATTTCAGCCACCCTAAGCCTCCTTCAACCAGCTTTCATTCAACCAAAACACTGCCCAGAAATTCGTCCATGGCAGATCTCCAAAAGCTCTCCAATAATCAAAGATATTCTTGTGATATCTAGTTTCCAAATTTGCTTCCCAAAACTATTCTTCAAGGATTTTAACAACTAGCCTTTCCTTTTTCCTTCAAAACCATAAAAACCATCTTCCTAAACCCTACAAACAGTTTGGCAGCCCTAATCTCTTCAGAATTTCGGCAGCCTCCATCCAAGAACTCTCTATTCTCTTCAACCTCAAGAACACATAGTACACCAAGAACACCTACTCCTTCCTTTCACCTAATACCTCTCCAAATCATTTCAAACTACCTCTAAAAATTTCAAATTTCATCTATTCATTGCTGTGAGTCCATCCGTACCATTTTTAACATCAAACTCCAAAATCCAACTTGCATTTTTAGATCAAAAACCAGAAATTTCTGTTAAGGTCAAGAACACCTTCAAGGTAAATTTATTCTAACAACTTCATCTTCTCCAATCTTGATCTCTAGTGAGAGCCTATGTGAATAAACATGCTAATGGTCTCTCTCTCTCTCTCTCTCTCTCTCATGGCCGAAAATTCCCCTCTCTTGGCCGGATGACTTTTTCTACCATGAACATGCTTTCGCCATCTCCCATGGACAAAGTTAGACATCTAGGAGTTGAGATCTACTCTAAACTCCTTCAAGGCATTCATCAACCAAGTAAGTACCTTCAATCTTCCTTTTTAAACTCTAGATTCATGTCTCTAGGATGATGATGATAGTAGGTGGATGGCGATAGGATTTAAGTATATGTATATATATATATATATATATATATTGTTGAGATTGAAGCATGAATATATGTATGATTGTGAAGGAGATGAGATTTATGCATGGAAGGATTATCTTGGATGATTATATGATGATTTGAGGTTGATGCATGTTATAGGTAGTATTTGTGATGAAGTATGCTAGAGATTATGTCACCTTTGGTGAATAGGATTTATATTCATGTTAGATTATTGAAGTCATGATCATATTTATACTAGTAGGGGTTAGATCATGTTTTGATAAATTGAGATCTATGCTTGTATGCATGATTTGGATGATTTGATGAATTGAAGGGTTGTATATGTTCATGATTGTGGTTAGCTATAGGAATATGATCATGATCTAGTTGTCCCTAAGCTAAATTTTATTTCATTAATAAAATATTTAATAATATGATTTTTCTAGTAAAATTTTGAAAACCATGGGAAAATGTGGATTTGGTCTTTTATATAAAATAGTGATATTTTAGTCAAATAAATAATAGTTTTTGCTAGAAAAATAATATATATATATATATTATTTAAAATAATAAAATCAATTAAAGCCTTTTATGGAAATAATTATAATTAATAAAATATTTATTACTAAAAATTTAATTATTATCTTTTAATCAAAACCCATTAAGGATTTGCTTATTATTTTTCAAGCAAGACTCATTAAATTTATTTTCAACAAATTTTAGCTATCAATTATTTTCTAACAACTAAATTATTAATAAATCATTATTTTACCTAATACCACCTTGGACCCTTTTTCAAATAAACCATAATTTATTTTTAGCAAGATTTAAACCTTCAACTTTTTGTACCTATTTCCCAAACTTTATTTATTTTAATATCAAACTAGATTTATTTTATAAACCCTTTTTATTTATTATTGAGCCTTAAAGCTTGGGACACTAGGGATATGATTGTAGTAAGTTGAGTTAGTTTTATTTGAGAAAGTGAGTCTTTGGCTTGAGTTTGATTGTGGTTTGTATTTACCCTATGCGGGGTTAGGTCAGCTGTTGGAGACCTTTGTTGTGGGCAAGGATCAAGTAAGCTCCTGCATAAAACCTGTTTGATGAAAAATGATTTTTTTTATGGCAAGCCAAATGAAGAGTGCATGGTCACTCATTTCTGTAAAGGCAATTGAGGATTATTTCCACTCTCTTTTCAGACAAATAAATTATTTGTAAATTAAGGGGCGGTTTTACTCAAAACCTAAAATTCTTTCTAAAACCAATTTTGCCCCAAACTTTGGAAAACCTTAATTGCCATTTTCAAGTGGAACTATGTTTTGTTCATTTTTCCCAAGTGGGATATGTTACGTTGAGTACTTAATGGGGGTAGACTGGTAGTGCTAGTTTTGAAGAGCAAGAGTGAGTCTTCTGGCAAGAGGCCTCCTCCAGAAGATGAACTCAACTTAGAGAAACGTCAGTACTACTTAGTCATGCCGGTCCGAGCTAGCAATTTTTATTTCAGTCAAGTGACTGTGTTTTGCCGAAATGGACACCCGGTTGTTGTTTGAGTATAGAGAATGAGGAGTATCTTGCCCGGTAGGCCGATCACCTATCTTTAGTTAGTCTGTACAAAGTGTCGGCATTCTGACCGGCAGTATGCACAAAGTGTCGACATACTGACCATCCGGTTATGGGGCCAACGTGTGGTAACCCATAATCCTTTCTTTTGAGTGGTTGATCTTATAAATTATGTATGGCTGGAAAAGCCAAAACGCCACTCTTGCTTTTGACTAATGTTTATTGCTTGCCAATATTTCTCTTATAAAGTTTTTATACTCTGCATCCACGAACTATTTCCACTGAACAACCAAAGCACACACGGACTTACTGAGATTTCTGTCTCATCGCCTTTTCACCATGATTTCAGGCCGATCCTGCTGTGGGGATGAGTAGCTTATGTTATCTGCCTTGGAAGAAAATGTTGTCTTTTATTTTTATGTATTGCTTTGGGGAGTTGAGAGTGGATGATTTTATTTATGGATTTGTATTTCTTTTGGGAATTCATGGTTTTATTCATGGATTTATTCTTGGGTTGTAATAGATTTTAAGTTAAATTATTATTTTCATTTCGCTATTTTAATTGTGTGACCTAGTTATAAAGACCCCTTGTCCTCTGGACGGGGCGACATCCCCGGCCCTGGCGGGCCTAGGCTTCAGGGTGTTACAATCATAACTTAAGTATTGACTTAATTCTACAGTCTTTCCTAATAGTTTTTCACAATTTGTGATTAACTATCAGATGAACAAGATTGAGTCCACCATTCCTTAGTTGATCAATCTTATCAAAACTATGGAGTCCTCCATGAAAAAGGATCCAAATGCAGTTTTAATGGTAGAATCTTCGTCTTCTAAGACGAAAGTTCAAAAGAAGAAGAAGAAGGCTCCCATAAAGCCCAAAGATAGTGTGATAAAGAAGGACGTTGCTACCAAGGGCCCATGCCATCATTTTGGTAAGATGGGCCACTGGAGGCGCAACTGCAAGGCCTACTTGGAGACTATTAAGGACAAGAAGCAGAAGGAGAAGCTTGCAAGCACTTCTACTTCTACTCCGGGTATGTTTATGATTGAGATAAATACTGCCTTTAGAAATGAGATATGGGTATTAGATACTGGATGTGGATCTCATTTGTGCAATAACTTGCAGGGACTAAAGAGCAGTAGAAGGCTAGAAAAAGGCGACGTGGACTTACATACCGCAAATGGGGCAAAGGTTGCTGCACTTGTTGGGGGGACATATGAGCTGAACTTGCCTTCGGGATTAGTTCTAGAATTATAAAACTGTTATTATGTACCAATTTTAATGAAAATATTATCTCAATTGCATGTTTAGACTTAAATGAATTTCATTTGATATTTAACAATAAATATTGTTCTTTTTCATTGAATGATATTTATTATGATTCAGCAACTCTAGTTAATAGTTTATATGTTCTAGACTTGGATAATCCAATACTCAATATAAATAATAAGAAACCTAAAATAGATAACTCTAACACCTCTTACTTATGACATTATTGTATAGGTCATGTAAACGAAAATCGTATTTCTAAGTTACATAAGCTTGGTGACTTAGTGTCATTTGATTATGAATCATATGGCACATGCGAATCTTGTTTACTAAGTAAAATGGCTAAAACTCCTTTTTCAGGAAAAGGAGAATGGGTCAAGGAGTTATTAGAACTCATGCATTCTGATGTATGTGGCCCAATGTCAATACAAGCAAGATGAGGTTATAACTATTTCATAACCTTTATTGATGATTTCTCACAATACGGGTATTTGTATTTAATAAAATACAAATCTAAGGCCTTTGATAAGTTCAAAGACTTCAAGAATGAAATAGAGAAATAACTTGGCAAAAGTATTATAACTTTAAGATCGGATCGAGGAGGAGAATACTTGAGCCAAGAGTTTCTAAGTTATCTTAGAGATAATGGGATATTATCTCAATGGATTCCACCACATACACCTCAATATAACGGTGTATCTGAGAGAAGGAATTGAATCCTTCAAGACATGGTACGAACCATGATGGTTTCTGCAGACTTACCAAAATTATTTTGGGGGTATGCACTAGAGACTTCTGTTTATATACTAAATAGAGTTTGACAAAATCGATTGATTCTACCCTATTTGAGATGTTCTTTGGAAAGAAATCAAAGTTATCTCACTTGCGAGTATAGGGTTGTCCTGCCTTTGTCAAAAGGCCACAGTCAGACAAACTTGATAATAAGTCTGACAAGTGTTTGTTTGTGGGATATTTGAAAGAATCTTTCAGATATTACTTCTATCCACCCTCTGAAAATAAAGTGTTTGTTTCGAAGTATGCTGTCTTCTTAGAAAAGGAGCACATGCTCAAATGGGATAGTGGGAGTAAAATTAAACTTAGTGAAGTTCAAGAAGATTAAACAAATAAGGATCAACCGTTTGATCCCACATCTATTAAGATAATAGATGAACCTTCTACTACACAAGAACCTCGTAGGTCTAGTAGGATACGTGTGGCACCTGAGAGATATGGATTTCTCATTAGTGACCACAATGACGTATTACTTATAGATGAAGATAAACCTACTACCTACAAGGATGTTTTGAACAGTTCAGAATATAGCATATGGCTTGAGGCCATGAAGTCAAAGATGGATTCCATATACGACAACCAAATATGGACTTTAGTTGATCCACTCAAAGAAATTAAACCTATTGGGTGCAAGTAGATTTTCTAGAAGAAAATGGACATAGATGGTAACGTAGTTACCTATAAAGCATGACTAGTGGCGAAGGATTTTCGTTAACAACATGGTATTGATTATAACGAAACTTTCTCGCCAATAGCCATATTAAAATCCATCAGGATACTCCTAACCATTGCTATGCATTATAATTATGAGATTTCGCAAATGGATGTGAAAATAGCTTTCCTAAATGGAAATGTGACTAAGGAAGTGTATATGACACAACCTGAGGGTTTCACATCCAATGATAGCACAAAGGTGTGTAAGCTGCAAAGGTCCATTTATGGAATTAAGCAAGCTTCTAGGAGTTGGAACATCCGTTTTGATGAAACAATCAAAGAGTTTGGTTTCATTCAAAACATGTATGAGCCTTGTGTATACAAGAAGGTTAGTGAGAGCGCAATCATTTTCTTATTGCTTTATGTAGATGACATATTGCTAATAGGAAATGATATACCTGTCTTGCAAATGGTTAAAGTTTGGTTGTCCAAACAATTCTCCATGAAAGACCTTGGAGAAGTAATCTATATTATTGAAATAAGGATCTATAGAGATAGATCTAAAAGGTTGTTAGGTCTTTTACACTCTACATACATAGATAAAGTGCTAAAGAGGTTTAGCATGGATCAATCCAAAAAATCATTCTTACCCATGTCACATGGTGTAAGCCTTTCAAAGTTGGTATCTCCCAAGACACAAGTTGAAAGGGATCATATGAGTAAGATTTCATATACTTCAACAGTTGAATTTATCATGTACGCTATGATACGTATAAGGCCTGATGTATCTTGTGCTCTCAGTTTGACGAGTAGGTACTAATATGACCTTGGTGAGGGTCATTGGGCGGATGTAAAGAACATCCTTAAGTACTTACGAAGGACTAAGGATGTGTTCTTAGTATATGGAGAAGGTGATTTGAAAATAAACAAGTATAATGATGCCAGTTTTTAATATGATGAAGATGATTTCAAATCACAATCAGGCTACATGTTTACGTTGCACGGAAGGGTAATAAGTTGGAAGAGTTCCAAACAAGAGACTATTGCCAATTCTATGATAGAAGCTGAGTGCATAGCCGCTTCTGAAGCAGCTAAGGAGGCTGTTTAGATCAAGAAGATCGTGATGGAACTGGGTGTGGTTCCTAGTGTTGTTGGTCCAATATCTTTGTATTGTGACAACAACGGAGCCATTACACAAGCAAATAAGTCACGGTCTCACCAATGATCTAAAAACGTACTCTGACGCTATCATCTTATCCGGGAGATCATAGAAAGGAATGATGTCATAATAGAGAGAGTTCTCACAGATGAGAACATAGCTGACCCGCTTACAAAAGCACTAACCTAAAAGAAACACGATAGGCATGTTGAGTCATTCGGTATTAGATACATGAATGATTGGCTCTAGTGCAAGTGGGAGTTTGTTAGTATTATGTCCTAGAGGCAATCACTTGTATTGTAACACCCCACTGCCTAGGCCCAATAGGGCCGGGGATGTTGCCCCGTCCAAAGGACAAGGGGTCTTTATAATTAGGACACACAACAAAAATAAACAATACTTTAAAATTTAAAACTTATTACAATCCAAAAATTCATGAATAAATCCAAAATAAAAATTGTTCACTCTCAACTCCCAAAGCATTACATATATTAAATAACAGAATATTTTTCAAGGCAGGCAACAACTAGCTACTCATCCCCACAGCAGGATCGACCTAAAATCATGATAAAAAGGGTGATGAGATAAAAATCTTAGTAAGTCCATGTGTGTTTTGAGTGTCCAGTGAAAACAGTTCATGAATGCAAAGTGTAAAAACTTCATAAAAAAAATATTGGAAAGCAATAAACAATGTTCAAAATCAAGAGTGGCGTTTTGGCTTTTCCAATCATTCATATACAATAAAATCAACCACTCAAAAGGGCGGCCATGGGTTACCACACGTTGGCCCCCATAACCACAAAACAGTCAGAATGCCACACTTTGTGCAGATTGACAAAAAGGTAGGTGATCGGCCTACCGGGTAAGATACTCCTCATTCTCTACACCCAAACAAAATTGGTTATCCACTCCGGCAACACATAGTCCACATGATTGAAACCTGCTAGCTCGGACCGGCATGCCTAAGTAGTACTAACATTTCTCTAAGTTAAGTTCATCTTCTAGAAGTGGCCTCCTGCCAGAAGACTCACTCTTGCTCGTCAAAACTAGTACGACTAACCTACCCTTATTGAGTACTCAACGTTTGATTATCCCACTTGGGAAAAAACCAATAAAACATAGCTTTACTTGAAAATGGCAATCAAGGGTTTCCAAAGTCCTTGTCAAAAATCAGTTTTAGAAACAGTTTAGTGTTTGAATAAAACAGCTTGTTGTTTTTCAAATAATTGGTTTGACCGAAATAAGAAAGGAACCATTCCCTAATTCCCTTTACCGAATCAGTGTTCACAAACATCGTGATTAGCTTGCCATAATAAATTTTTACAACAAACAAGTTTTATGCAAGTGCTTACCTGATTATTTACTCGAGATAAAATAAAGATCTCCAAAAGCTGACCTAACCCCGTCTGGGGTAAACACAAGCCATAATTAAACTCGAGCCAAAATTTACTTTCATAAATAATCCTAACTCAACTTACTACAATCATGACCTTAGTGTCCCAAACTTTAAGGCTAGATAATAAATAAAAGGGCTTATAAAATAAATCTACATTGATATTAAAATAACTAGGGTTTGTGGAATAGTTACTAATAAATTATAGGTTTAAATCTTGCTATAGATAAATTAGGGTTTATTTGACGAAGGGTCCTAGGTCCTAGATGATATCATTTAAAATAATGATTTATAATAACTAATGGTTAGAAAATAATTGGTAAATAAAATTAATAATAAGTAAATTTTAATATATTTGATTAAAATATAATAAATAAATTTTAATGGTATTTATGAATATATAACTTATAAGATTAATATTTTACCTAAAAAGATTTATTTAATATTATTATATATAATATTATTATATTTTAATTTTAATAAAAGATATCATTTATTTGGCTAAAATATCATTATTTCATATGACAGTCCAAATCCACATTTTCCTAAGGTTTTCGAATTCACTAGAAGGAAATATAGTCTTAATTTTTTTATTGATGAAATCAAATTGGCTAACTTAAATAGTTTAGGAACAACAAGGTCATGATCATAATTCCTATTGCTAACTATAATCATGAACATACACTCTATACTAATCAACAAAACATCCAAATCATGAATAAAAGCATAGATCCAAATCCACCAACACATGATCCAAACTCCACTAGACATACTCATATTCATGGCCTCAACTAGAATATAAGAAAATAAAACCCTATTCACCAAAGGTGACATATTATCTATCATGCTTGATCATTCATACCACTCACGACATGAAGGTATGCAACAAATCCTAAAAACGCCATAAAATTCAACTAAGACAAATCATCTCATGCATCAATCCCAACTCCATCATATAAACACATCCATCCTCATACTTCAATCTCAACGCCATCACAAAAACACATGCTCAAACTTTAATCATAATCCATCCTTTTCCAGCAACATCCTAAAGACATGAATCTAGAATTTTAAGAGAAGATTGAAGAGGCTTACTTGAATGATGACTACTTTGAAGACGTTTCAAGGGAATCCTCACGCTTGGAAGGCTTGGTCCATCCAAGGAGGAAGAAGAAAAATGGCCATGGTTGGAGTAACCATTTGTTGGGGATATGCCCTAGAGTCAATTTGTACTTATACTATTGTCATTATGTTTTATATAATAATATGAGGCTTTCCTTTCCATGAATAGTGAGTTTTGTTTTGCTGGTCATCAAGTACGTGATTTGATAGTAAAACCCTACAATAAATACAATGACTATTCTAAAACTGTCCCTAATTGATTATTATTATTTGAATAATAATAAATTAAGATTAGTATATTTGTGACTTGATGGCTATGTTTTACTGGCCATGGATATTTGTGATATCGAGTCAAGACATAAATAAATGTTAGAGAACATTGTATTGGACATGACCCACTGTGAGAGTACTTCATGGAATATGTCATAAGTACTTTCTAGCCATAATAATATTGAAAGTCCTTCGACCTAAATTCATCATAGTTTCCTACTTGATAAATTCTATATTTTGACATTGTCTAAAGTTGTCTTTAACTAGATAATAAATTAGACTACTGTTGATATAGAATAAATCAAGGAGAGAAATATGATTGATTGTGAAGGAATTTGTCACTCTCAGTTATGGGAGAGATATCCATGGGCCCCTTGATAAGTTAGACTGTTAAAAATGCATGGCCGTGCTCAAATATATCAATCTAAGATATTGATATCATTTGTTTGAACAGTCTACTATGAAATCAAGAAATAATTGATTAAGCTTAATAAGGATGACATGCTCTGTGCCTTATGCTTAATCTGGATATCGTGTGACAAAAGGACTAAATATAAAATTATGGTTTGGTTCAAAGAGATCACCGATCTTCATTTAACCTGGATAGTTATAATGTTTTGCTAGAAACCGCTTATAACTTGTGGGCCATTTAAATATGATTTAGGCACACTGCTAGTGTTAAATGAACCTATAGGGTCACACAATAAGCGAACTTGTTATGTTATTTTTCTGGTGACCAGGTTCGATGAATCTGGAAATATGTCTAAGTTAATCGTACTTAGAAAATTTACCAGATACAATGAATCTGGAAATATGTCCACATTCGATGTATCTGGATGATGTCCAGATTATAAGAATCTGACTCGGTAAATTAATTAGTTAAATTACCGAGATAATGGCAGAATCTTATCATATCAATTTTAATTTAATTTGAATTTAAATTAGAATATGATAAGATATTATTAGGGTTGAACTCTAAGAGGTTCGGGGGTTTTTAAAAAAATCCTAGCCGTCTTTGCAATAGTCCAATTTTTCGGTTGAGAACATTCGTGCCATTCTCTACCAGAAAAGAAAAAAAAAATCTCTCAAACCCTAGGCGCTAGCACTCCCCGAGCATCGAGTGAGTTCGCGGTGTGTATCCGATAGAGGACGTTCGCATACTGCAGCGTCTGGTGATTGTTCGGGTTAAACGTACAACGAGCGTAATCAGAATCGAAGGATTTCGATTACAGCAACCAGAGAAAATTCTTAAACCTTAGATCTTCTTAATCGTTTACTTGGGTTCTCGGGAGGGATTCGTGGATGTTTTCTGCGTTTAGGAGTCCACAAATCCTAACACCATTTGGCCGAGAGAGAGAGAGAGAGAAAGAAAAGGAGAAAGTTTATTAGTATATATTCATTAATATCGAAGATGGAGTTAAATGTTCATGCTTACCTTGAAGGTTTTCTTGAGCCCTCAAGAAAATTCTGGTTTTTGATCCAAAAGTGGAACTTTGATTTCAGCGTTTGATGTTAAAAATTGCAGAAATGGATTCAAGAGGATGAGTAGGTGTGATTTGGAGTTTTTAGAGAAGATTGGAGAGGTTTTGAGTGGTCTTGGACGTGAGAATGGTAGTAGGTGTTAGAGGTTTGGAGAGAATGGAGAGAATGGAGGAAGATGGCCGAAATTCTGCTTGGAAAGAGTGGCCGGCTGGTTTGGAGAATTTTGGTAATTGAATTTTTAGATTTGGGAGAAAAAGGAAAGCTGGTTGTTTGAAATTCAAAAGGAATAATTTAGAGAATAAATTATTGTCGCAAATATGGTAAGAAGATCTTGGTTGATGGAGGCCTTTTGGAAGCTTCAATGGCCGGCTGTTTGGCTAGAATTTTTGCTAAGATGAATGATGTTTGAATGAGCTTTAGGGTGGCCGAAATATGGAGTGTGATGGTGATGGAATTTTCTGGATAGTTGAGGCTTAATCTATGGAAGTTTGCTGGAATTTTGGTCTCCAATTAATGGCTTGATTGTAGTGATTGATGGAGAGATTTTAAGAGCAGCCATGGAGCTTCTTTCGTGCAGAACAATGGTAGAGATGATGAAGTTCAGTTCATGGCTAACCAAGGTGAGTTTTACAGAAAATGGAGTAAGTTTCAGACAAGGGTGAAGAGTGAAACAAAGCTGGAATTTCTAGTTACTCTTTCGCATAGCTTGCTGGAAATTCTGTGCAGATTTTTCTGCCATGTTTCAGCCAACTTGCAGGAGATTTGAAGTGGTATTGGAGGGTCCTTTAAGGCTAGTTTCTTGCCTTCTTTATAGAGGAAAGACAAGGTTGAATTGCTGGTTTGAAAGCTGGAGGAACAGCTTGGTTTTTTCGGACTGCTATGCTGTAACTGCCCAGGATTTTTTTCCTGGTTTGTTCAACTTTTGTGCAATCTGGTTTTGGCCTATGATTTCAGACATCAAGCTGACCAAGATGGCAATTTTTTTGGCAGTATTTGAGAGGGAAAGATGGCTGAAGATTTTGACATTTGAACTGATCAAGAAGCTGGAAAAATTTCCAGTTTACTACATGAAGAAGATGAATACTCATAGGGTGGAGTTTGAAGGTTCAACCATGGAGGTTAATTCTCTAGGGAACCTTCCATGACTTCTCCCCATTTTCGGTCAGCAAGGTATCCTCACATAGACATTTTCAAAACTTCAAAATCACAGAACCTTGCTGGAATTTTCTGGAAATAAAAATGGCTTAGATAATTAAGCAACTTGATTGACTAAGAATTAAGGGAAGCTAAAGATAAAAAAGGGTATGAATTCCTTAGAAATTTTTGTAGGGCACAAGAGTGGAATTAGGACATTCCTTTTCATATCTCCCCTAGGACAACACCCCTACTCCTCCCTAAGGCATACAAGGGCCGAAAAATAGCCTACCTATCAAAAAAATAAAATTTAATCATGCTAACACTCAATTGATGGAATTTGAACCTAAGACCTCAAGGATTAATTCCAAAACTCTAACCACTAAACCACAACAACTCTTGTCCTTATTTTTCTCTCCCAAATATTTTTCCTATTTAACCCTCAAGCTATTTCCCTATTTCTACCCCAAGCAAAATTACCATTTTGCCCTTCTTCCTCAATAAGCACAATTAAGCCATCTAGACTACAAATTACATATCCAAAGCATATAAAATCATACAAAAATATATTTATGCATGCAATAAAATATGATATGCATCCCGACTCCCTTACTCTAGGGTTGGTTTTAATTGGGGTTTCACATGTATGTTGTATATGACACATCTTATTTTAATAAATGGCATTATTTATCTTACAGTTTCTTTTATTTACTTTTATGTAATATAACTGTTAGATAAAGTCCCTAGTACAACACTGTGTTAAGAAAATCATGATATGAGATTCCTACTACACTATATAGTATAATAGTCCCTAGTCATAGTATTAATGAGACAGGACACCATTAATGCGTTAAGACTAGCATGTGTTAGACTTCCTGATTTGATCAGGCGGCATTTCTCATATCCGTGAGTATTGAGATACTTAAAGTTAACATGTAGATGCTTGTTAATGGAACAAGTACATTAAATGACCTAGCTATAAGATAATCACAAGGATAACTATTTAGTACCAGTGATGTAATCTCAATATAGCAAGCATGCAAGTATCCTTAGACTTGAGATCTCCAACATACTTTGTTTGCTGAGCATTATGTTTTGATTCCAATCTCTGGAGCTAGATTGAGGGCCGCCTATGGGATGAATATTGGGTATATTGTAAGGTAAACGAAAGTAGTTGAGATGGTCAATAAAGGATTCACCACTCCTAATAGTAGGGGCGAATATCTCACGGCCACTTATAGAAATTACTACTTGAGAAGTCCTTAGCCAAGGTGTCTGTGTATTGGAAACAGTTCTAATCGATACATATCTAGAGTAGTGGGTTTCTAGTACAAATACTATTATATTTGGGCCAGAATTAATATATATTCTGGAGGAAATTGGCACTAATTCTGTACTCCAGACCAAATGAGATATTATATGGTGAAATGAGTTAAGTGCACTGTAGTTTGTTATTGAATGGTTCATGTCAAGCCACTTGACTTCCTAGACTCTTGGGTGGTCATGATGTGTTGCTAGATACCGCTCATGATCTGCGAATATAGGTTTATTAATTAATAAATTAATAAACTAATCCTTATTAGAATTAATATGATTAATTCTAATTAATTATGGATTATTAATTTCAAAGAGGTTTGAATTAATTCATGTTCACTACCAATTGATTGGAAAACCTAATAAGTCATATACAATAGAGGATTATATACTCAAGATGTTATTTGATAACAAAGTGGGGTTAATTGCGAGAAAGAGAAGGAGTTGTGGCCAAATTATAATTTGTTATAATTTATGGGTCAACTTGTAATTGTGAGAACTTGATATTTCCAATTACAATTAGGGAATTCTAATTATTTTAGAATCCTAAGATGAAGGGTTTTTCGGTTCCCTTTTTCGGTGACATATATGAGATATGCACGATGCCTAAAGGTGAGAAGGATTCACGAAAAACAATAGCTTCCAAAACCCTTCCTTCTCTCTCTCTCTCTCTCTCATATGGTTCTTGAACAAACAAGAAGAATAAACCCTAGCCGCCACTTTGTTTTCTGCTAGTACAGAAACATCTTAGTGCTTGAGAGTGATTCTCCATATGGATTTCTGTTAGAAATAATCACACACTGTGATTGTAGTGGTTGGACATTCGACTCTCGTGGTATTTGATCAAGAGGATTGCCGAATCGTGCCTCAAATGAGAAAGAAAAATTTTGTTTTTTAGACGCTCAAAGAAAGGTAAAACCGTTACCTTTGTTCTCTTTTATATCTTGTTTTCCACACTTATGCAGATCTTGGGATGGTATCTTGTTATTATTTTTCCACTGCGCCATATATAATATGCATGAGATACCTAACATGGCATGTACCTTCTCGTACGAGTTTCTTTTTGCCAACTCTTTTCTCTATCATTTGTTGAGAATTTTTTTTCTAAGGCTTGATTGATTAAATCAACTTTTGCTACTCTATTTAATGTTTGCAATTATTATTCATCAAACTTTTCAGCATCCTTCTAAATGTTATCTATGTTATCTCTATAACGGCTTTCTATTTGTTGCTTAATTAGATTTATTCCATTTACTTCATGATTCTTTTTCATTTGATTTAGCTCATCTTGATTTGTGTCTTCATTTGTTAGTTTCTCATATCTTCAAAATTCTAATCTCACTATTTACACAAACCCTTCACCCTTTTGTTCTTGTAGTTCTCTTTGATACTCAAAATTTTCTCTTCTTTTTTAAATGGTATTGACTTGATATGAATATCTTTCAACTCAATGTCCCCTGTTATTTCTTTTAATGCACATGTTCTATTAAAGCTTGAGCATTCAAGGAACTTCTTCTTATCACTCAACAGAAGCATTTGATTCTTCTCAATCATAATACCTTCCTCGGCAATTAGATATTGCAATCATTCTACTTTTTATATTCTTGTAGATCTCATTATTGCTCAAAACTTTCTTCTTTCTTCTTCAAGTAATATTACCTTCATGTGCTTATGTTTGTGCTCAATATCTTCTTTAAAGTCACTTTTTATATTAAGACTTGAATATCTAAGAACTTTTCTTATTTAATCATCGAAATATTCAATTCTTACCAATCTAATAAATTATTTGACAACTAGTTGTTTGAATCTTTTCATTTCTTCTCTTTTATATTTTCTTAATTATTAAACTTAGCCTACTCCTCAATCCTATACCTCTTGAGCTCATATTATTTCCTTTGAACTTATAACTTCGCCGTTAGAAATAGCGTGTCTGGAAAATTGACACTGTAGCATATATGCCTCAGGGAAAAACTTAAGTCACATGAAATCGACTATTCTACTTATGATTTGAAGCTGGGTAATCCTATTTATCTTGAAGAAAAGAAGATATTATCTTTATGGAAGCAAAATTCTAAGATAATTGTAGACCACCAAAGCTCGAATCTTGACTTTGCTTAACAAGATTTGTACTTGAAGCAGCAAAAATTCGTTAGAAGAATGTGAGTGTAGCATCGAGCAAAACAAGGAATCATTAATGCTCGACTAAATGATCAAGAATTTCAAGGCTTCAACAAGAAGAATGTGAAAGAAAGAGATCAAAAATACAAAGAAGCTAATAGTGGAGTAATACATTGTCATGATCAATCGTACAACCAAATGAAGAAGAATTGGAGAAGAAAATTTTGAAGGAAGTTCCAAGAACCATTACACCATCTTTCCAAGAGAAATGTAAACGTACTAAGATGTGAAGAAGATATTTTGATGATCCGAAAGGAAAATAAAATTTGTGCAGTATATGTGTCCACTTGTCTTGTCTATTAGAAAGTGAAAGTTGAATATAAGAGACTCGTTGGAATACTCCAACCTTTACTTATAATCTAATGGAAGAAATAATATGTCACGAAGGATTTAGTTACTTGTTTGCCGATGAGAAGGAATCGAAAAAATAAAGTTTAGACAATAACAAACCGTCGTATAAAGACAATCATATCATTTCGATGAATAAGCAATAGTCAATAGAAGAATTAGCTCAAGTTTATACC
Organism: Voacanga thouarsii; assembly: GCA_026120185.1. Taxonomy (NCBI): domain Eukaryota; kingdom Viridiplantae; phylum Streptophyta; class Magnoliopsida; order Gentianales; family Apocynaceae; genus Voacanga; species Voacanga thouarsii. The sequence continues at coordinate 228,083 of JANUWF010002099.1, forward strand.
TAAGAAATCATATGACTACATAGTGTGCCTTCAAGCAACGTTTCTGATTGACATCCCCAGTTTACTTCAAGAAGATGAATGAAAATTCAAGAATTATGAAGATTTAACTTAAAGTTTAATATTTTGGATTGTCCGTTGACATAGAGTTAATCAAAAACAACAGTATTGATTTTTGAAGACCTATTCAGAGCATGCACACTAAATTTCAGAAATGTGTAGATCGAAAGCCTTCTATATGTAGAGCTGACTTACGGTAACAACCATCAAGCCTTAATTGGTATAGCTCTGTTGGAAGTTTTATATGTGCAAAAACATCTGAAGTCGTTGTATTGGACAAGGAAAAAAAATGTGGAAAATCAATAAAGAATGAGAAGTGGCATTCAAGGGATGACAAAGTGAGTGACGTTAGTACAAGAATGATCGGAAGCAGTTCAAAGCCGACAATGACATTTTACCGACAACAGAAGAAGAGAGTAAGAATTTTACGTAGAATATGTTGAATTGCTAAAAGATTGAATTTAAGTTATGAAAAGAAGTCAGTGAAAACTATAGAATGAAGTATTAAAGGGTTGAGGAATAATAGAATCCCTATAGTTAAGGTTTTGTGGGAACATCATAAAAATTAAGATGCGACTTGGAAAACTAAAGATTGGGTAAAGAAGAAGTATCCAAGTTTGATTTCGTGTAGGATATCGGTAATTTCAAGGACGAAATTCTTTTAAGTGGGGAATGATGTAATATCCCTCTTTATCATACATTCATATACATATAAATAGTATTTCATGATCTATTATCATTGGAGAATTTATTTGAATATCTATTATGAGAGAATATTTGTATATTTTATAGGGAATTTATTTAAATAAAAATTTCTTGACTACTTTTTATGTTCTTTATTTCTAAGTGAATTATTTGTGCAGGAAATTTATATATACTTCTGTGAATATAATGTGATACATTATTTTAATTAATTTTATGTCCTGGATGGGGATTAATTATTAATAGGTGTTTTATGCATTTATTTAATGAAAAATATTATTTTTGAGGCAAATGTGAGAAATCAGTTTTATAAAGAACCCAATGTTGATTTTCATTAGATAAAGCCCTATTTCAATATTTTGACTTTTTTGATTTTTTTAATTTAATTATTTTTTACTACTAATTGACCAAGACTTTGAACTCTTTGAGCCTTTTGACTACTCTTTGAACTTTGTTTTCCTTAAAAAATGAACCTTTTGAACGTTAGCCCATTACTTTTATACAAGGCTAATTTTTTTTTATTTATTTTCTTCTAATAAATCCTAAAGTGCCCCAAAAGTATAAAAAGACAATCATATCCATCCTTATAGAAGCCCTATCCTAGCCATTCATGTGTTTTAATCTAAACCTTTAATATTTATTAAATTCTAGACATTAAAACTTACTTCTAAAACAAGCTATTCAATCTTAAACACTCGTTTAACATTTAAAAGTAAAAAATTTTCAAAATTGAGCTCATTATTTTCAGCCACTTCACACATCACATAAACTAAAATTGTTCTTGTTCTCTCTTTTGCTCTCTCTCAACCGCCACCTCCCTCCTCCTCTTGCTTCTTTAATTTTCTTCTCTTAAACTCTATAATTTCTTGCTAAATTACTGAAGATAAAGTGTTTTGAAGTTTCTTATTAAAGTTTTTACAAGTGTAGTTCAAGTGGGTAAGTGATTTGAGTTCATCTCCTTGGTTAATTCATGTTTATATGTGAAGCCATTATTGGACAAATTTGGCGTTCTTGAGGAGAATTGATTTTTGAGGATTTTGATGTGAAGGAGATATGGTGAACTTGTTGTTTATATGCTGTATTGATGTTGTGCACACGGATTTGAAGTGATTAGGGATGAATTAATATTAGATTAGTATTTGGAAGTTGAGATTATATGCTAGAATTACATGATCTGTGAAATTTTGCTTACAGCACCAAGAATTTATGTTATGGATCATGCCATGTCTATTTCTATTTGAATCTACTATGTCTCAAGAGTATTTTTCCCATTAGAATCATGTTAATTTCTTATTTGATTGATTTTATATTATTTTCAAATTTATACTGTACAGTGACTGACAAGACTAATTTTTCTGTAATTTTGTGCTCTAGATTTAACCCTTTCCTTCTTGAATTTTAAACTAAAAGTTTTCCACATAAAACTACATTGTTTTGAGAGTAATTATCCATTATAATCACCTAATTTGGCCAAGTAGTTTTCTCTTAGTAATTTTTACAAAACTGTTACCAAAACAGAGTATTACTGTTACTATAGCGTTGCTGTAACTTTGAGTATTTAACTTTAATTTTGCTGAAATTTTTATAGTAATTCCCTACGCATTAAGGTTATATCTCGAAAATTTTCATGGCATTTTGAGTTCAATTGTTTAGTGGTATGATTACACCAAATTACCCATTTTCTGCCATATTTTCAGTAAAACATTTATTTGAATAAATTTTGAGAAAACCATGTTTTAGCTATTTCTTTTTCACTTATCATTTTTTTTTTTTTTGGTTCTAATACTGATATAGGAGTGATAAGAAATTATTAGTTCAGTACTTTAATACTTATGTGTCTATATGATTGAGTTAAGCTTATTTGTGATAGCCATTCTATATATAGTGCTTATATGTTATGATTATTTCTAGTGTAATTAAATAATATAGGTATTAATGTGAATTTTTTGAGTATATTTGTGCTTTAATTATCAATTATTTGAACTTGATTTGTGAAAATTATATGTTGTTTGAATGGGGATTGGTGAGAGTTAGTTTGTCTAGAATTACTTAAGTTCATGATTAATTAGAGGAAATTCCATTAAGTATGAAATCTGATATAGGAAATTGATATTTATCTATTTGCATGTTGGAGTTTGTTCATGAACAAGATTATTACCCTTAAGTTTAAGTTGGACATTTGCTAAACTTTGTTTGAACTCAAGGTAAGTCCTTACATATCACGATTTCCTAAATATAAGAATACATATGAAATATTTCTATTTTTATAAATGCTTTAACTGCACAAATATATTATTTTTTTGTAAATTTATTATTTGTGAAATAAAATGTCTATTTTTCAAGGAATATTAATTCAAGAAATGATTTATTTATACAAGTAATATTTGATATAATTCTTATTTTGGAAATTATATATTGTGAGCATATTGCTCTATTATGAAGTAAATGGTGAATTGTTGTTTTTGCAATATTTAAATATGCTTTATTTTTTAGAAATTACATATTCATGATATGTTAGATATATAAGCTTGTATAGTTTTTATTGAGCATATAGGATTGCGAATTTTCATGCATAAATGCGTTGCGAAATACATAGCATATTTCAAATTATTAGTTTCATATAACATGAAATCTCATTATGGTATATATGACGTATATATTTATGAAATCTTGGAATGCTTATGAAATCTTGGGACATTTGTGAAAGCTTTTGACATGATTTTGGAAACATGGAACGGATAAATCTTTCGAAATAATTTTTGAAACTACAGAGTATATTATTAAACTTGAGAGTATTTTTGTCTATCAAATATTTTCGGATATGTTTTCAAAATCTTTTAAAAAGGTAGTGAGCTATTTTCAAAAGTGTTGCACTGATCTATTCATGAAGCTTTGTGCTGTGTTGATTTCTAAGTCCTCAAAGAGACTTTGCACTTATACTAACTTGCACAGGATTGAGAATGCTATCCAGTAGGTGGCCGCCTTTGAACTATGGTTTCTTTCTTCACGGCGTGCCAGTATTTATTATTTAGTTGTCATTCACTAGCAACACATTTTCCAATGTATGAAAATGGAGGGCAAACGTGAGACATCCATGCCACATGCCGACCATGATGATGGTCATTGTATGTTTAATTGTGGTGTACGTACTGGGTTGTTCATACATTTATATTAGCATGTTTATAGGATGGAATTCCTATGGTGTTGATGTTTTCGGTTGGACTAAGATCAATCTAGTTACTGTTATTGATGGGGCAAGATCTTGTCGGTAGATAATATGATATTGCAATGTGTAATTTTTAAAATGATATTCAAAACACGGTTTTTGAAATATATATTCTTATGCGTGATCGTAGGAGATAATCATGATGGAAAGCTCAATAGGGATGTTGTGTTTGATATGGACAAACTATGTTGATTTGAAATAATTTCTTTTTTCAAAATATAGTAAATGATATATTTCTCCCATGTATTATCTTGTGTGTTGGAAACATGATATACTATTATTCCACATCTATTTTTGAAACTGTTCATGCATCATGAAAATATTTTTATCCAAAAATTCTCACTATGCATACACGGGACTTACTAATATATATCTTATGCCTCTTAATTCATGATTATAGGAGATTATGCTTTGAGACAAGATTGAAGAAGTTTATGGTTAACATGTTGGCTTGATATTGATGTATCCGCGTATCGTCTTTCTTTTATGGACAATGTTTTTGAGAATGATATAGTTTGAGTATTTTGAGATGATATTTTGTATTTGGGATTTGATGTATTATTCTAAATCTTGTAAGGTTTAATTCAATTTTTCCGTTTTAAGTCCCGATTATTTTCTTTATTAGTTTTCATTATAAAGACCCATTATTATTTAGATGGGGCAACATCCGTAATCATTCGAGCCCTATAATTGTGGGGTGTTACAATATTAGTTTCATAGACACAAATAAAAAGTTCATCAAATATAGTAAATTATTAATGCAATTCGACTATCAAAACTTGTTACCTTTTCATCTATTTGCACTATTAGAGATCAATTAAAGCCCAGTTACATGACCATCATATGACTATTAAACTTTTTTAATTATTATTTTTACTCTCCAACTTTCATAAGCATTTATTTTTTCCTGTATTATAAAAATAATTGAATTATTAATTTTTCACTCATTTTCTTCATAAACCCTTAATAAAAACATGTTATCTAACTTTTTCTGGACAATTTATAAAGATATTTTAATCATGACAATTATTTTATTTTATGCATAAACTATTTTGTGAATGGATAATGGATTATCTACAAAACTGTAATAACTATCTATTCAATATATGGACCAGTTAAAAAGAAAAGAAATACTATAAGTGCAAGAGAAAGAGATAATAAGGAGAGAAAGATGTCTTTGATACAAATATCGAAAAAGACATACTCAAATATTAAATAGATTATTAATAATTTAATAGTCGGTGTGTAAAATAGTACGATCATCAAGACTAAAATACTTACGTAAATGGTTAAGTGACACTTACATGACTTACTCCTGTCAAGCCTAATGGAGAAAAAGGATAGCAAGGGTAATGTGTAAGTCATTTTATAGTTTAAGGGCAAAAATAAAACTTTTGAAAGTTTGAGTGTAAAAACAGTAATCATGTATTAGTGATGTAAATTACTCCAGTTACTTCCTAATGGTAACAATGGATGAAAAAAAAAAATTTGATATGCTTTGATAATTTAAGGGCAAAAGTCATCGTTTAATAATTTACAGACAAAAATAAATATTTATCAAAATTGAAGATCTATATCGATTTTTTATCTTGAAAAATACCTATGTTTTTATAATTTTATTTAAAAATGATAATATTTTCATAAAATGCTCACATTCTTACAAGTATTATGCCTCAGATTATTATTATTATTATTATTATTATTATTATTATTATTATTATTATTATTATTATTATTATTATTATTATTATTATTATTATTATTATTATTATTATTAAGCGTGAGACTTTACAAATTATATGACAGGGCTAGTGGTGCAATTTCTAGTCTGATATCACTATTAACCCTTGATGAATTTAGAAGGACAAAATATGCTAACCACCCTTAAATTTTTTTAATTTTAATTTTACCATTGAATTTTAAAATGTGCAATTTTAATTCTTGAACATTTAAAACATCCCAAAAAGCCATTCTGTAAATTGCTCACGGAAGTAGATCACATAACCCTCAAATGACCTCATTCCCCAATTTTTGGCTTCCAAAATATTATTCTTCAACTTTAATCTCACCATCTTCTCTTCAAATTTCTTCATATTATCAATATCAATTTCAAGATCTAACTTCATGCTTCTTATGCGGCTCAATAATCTTTGGATTATTCTTTAGCACATCTTTAAATCTAACCATACAATAATAATAATAATAGATTTCACTCTTTAATAAACAAACTTCAGAAATAAAGATGAGAAAAAAAAGAGAGAAATCATATTCAGTTGTTGATGGATAGCGAAGAAACTCAAATTCAATAATGGATGGTTAGCAATTTTCTTGGCATCTTTACAGAAAGGAAGAATAAATCTAAAAGGAGAAGTGAATTATCCAAAAAAAAAAAAAAGAGAGAGAGAAGATGCATAAGTCACAATAGTTTTTTTTTTTTCTGTTATATAGAGAATCTACTTTGTAAGAATTAGAGAAAAACTTGTATTTTGAAGGTTATAAGTGAACAAAAAATAAATATAAAATAGGTTATATGGAGGTATATGATGAACTTTCGTGAACATTTAATAGTTTCAATTGATGAAAGGTTTTTTTTTAGGTATTTCAAATGTTCGAGAGCTAAAATCATATATTTTAAAATTTAAGGATGAAAATCAAAATTTATAAAAGTTTAAAAGTGATAGACATTTTTTGCCCGATTTAAAAATAATATTACCTAAGATATCCATTGCGCCCTACCTCAACTATGTGCAACTAGCGTTGGTGTATAGACCAGTTCACTCAGACAGTCCGAGATCGGGAGCTAAACCAACTCCGCTATAGCGGGCCAGTACTTGCCGAGCCAACGGGCCCGTGTAGAGAGCTGTTGCCCAATAGTTTTTTTTTTTTTTTTTTTTTGGCAATTTGACCCCCAAGTGGTCAAATTGCACTTTTTTGGGGCAAAATGGCTCCTCAACGGCTATTTCTCCCCTCAACCTTCAAAACTCTATAAATACCCTCCCAATTCATCCCAAAACTTACCAAATACTCTCTAAGTCTCTCCAATTCTCTTCAACTCTCTATTTTCATTCATCTTTCTCTCATAATTCTCAAATCTCTTCATTTCTTCTACAAAAAATATTAGAATATAATTTATTTTTATATATTTTTTCAACTCTTCAAATAAAGTATTCATATTTTGGTAGATTATTAAGTGGCGGAATAGTAATTATTCATGTCTTGAATAAAACAAGAAGTAAAGCTCAATAAAGTATTATTTTTCCTTGGCTATCAACTATTTAGTGTTTTTTAATCTTACATTCTTATTTTTAACTTTAGTAATTATTTATTTGTTTTAGTTATTTGTTTAATTTTTAAGTTAATTTACAAGATATTTATATTTTTAATTCTCTTATTTCATTATTTGTTAATACTTTATTTCTTTTTATTTGAACTATTAATTATTTATTTGAATTTTAATTAATTATTTTTGTTTAGAAATAATGAATCCAAATCAATATCATCATTTTTCTTCACAATCATCTGCACATTTTGATTTCAATATAAATCCAGTCTTAAATTTAATAAATAATGAAATATGCATGGAAAATGAAAGCCCGAGCATTAGTGTACAATGACCAACTCCAACTATTAATTTTGATGAATCTAATATAAGTGTGCCTCAGGACCAGGTTGATGGTGAATCTTTGGAAGCTATAGCTAAAGCAAAAACATCTATGGTTTGGAATCTTTTTTAAAAGAATAGTGATAATGATAGGGTAACATGTAAAATTTGTAAGGTGTTATATGCACATAAGAAGGGAGTAGGGATGGGAATATTAGTTAGACATATGAAAAAGTCACATAATTATTACTTAGAAAATCTACTTAAACAACAATAAATGCATACTACATGAGGTCAAATTATAGGTAATTTTTAATATAATCATAAAAAACTAGAATTGAATTTGCTAAAATGCTTGTTAAAACTAAATTATCTTTTAAGTTTTTAAAAAATCCACATTATGAACAATTCATGCAATAGCATTGCCAACTTGCATGGAAAATGATTCCTAGAATAACATTAAAAAATGATATAAAAAAGATATATAAAGAGATGAAAGAGTATCTTATTGCTATACTTGATTTTGGTAATTGAAAATTTGCTCTTACTTATGATAGTTGAATTGCAATTACTAATAAGTCTTATTTGTGCATTATTTGCCACTGGATTGAGTATATGAAGCATCCCTAATATAGTAATTTTATAAAAAAGTATGTTTAAAAAATATTATGAAAAGATTACTATTTTATATTGTATAGTACTGTATTTAGATCCACGAGTAAAAACCCCCAGATTCATAGTATTGCCCAATATATTTACAAAACATTAGATTTTGATGAATCTCCAATACTTAAACAATACATGATAAAAGATATAAAAGAAAAATAGCTAAAACTCTATCTGATATGTATAATTTGTATGAGTTTGTGTCTTCTTGTTTTAGTTCTACTACTATAAGTAGGTAAGGTTAACCATCATCATCTAGTAGTCAATTTCAATTACCACGAAGATCAACCTCTTCGATTTTATCAAAATTTAATTCATGGGATATCATGAAGCGTAAAAAAAATCAACTACTCTCTATAATGAGATGGTAATTTACAAGAAGTAACCTCTAGTAGAAAATGAAAATCAACATTTTAACATTTGTAATTGGTGGGATGATCATGTAAAGAAAGACTCAATTTTATCCAAAATGGCACATGATCTTTTAACACCACCTATCTCCATAGTGCCATCGGAAAGCGTCTTTAGTGAGAGCACTCGAACAATTGATGAAAAAAGATCTCAATTGATTCATCATACTTTAGATATGTTAATGTATTGCAGTAGTTGGTTCACAGTTGAGGATAGTGTAACCCCACACTTTTACTTTTGATTGGCTACTACTTGTAATAGGATGAGAATTTATATCATTGGCCAGAACGAAAGATAATCGGTGTAATGGGACGAGTATTTTGTCGGGATCTGGATGTAATTATTGGATTTGTTCTACCTGTATTCTAAATCTTCGAAAAGCTCTTATTGTTAATAAAATAAGAATTCGAGGACACACTGAGAAGAGAAATTGATCAGTGTGATGAAACGCATGTGTTTGGAGTGAGTTATATTATTCGAGTTATCGAGGGTATTTTCGACATTTTAACTGCGCCCGTGACTTTGACCATAAATTTGACCAAATAGAGAAGGAATTGAAGAATTTATGTGTTACCAATGGATTCAACGGAATTTTTGGAGTTGAGTGGTAAAATAAAATATTATTCCGTTTCGAACCCGACTTTGGTCAATTCTGAAAAAAATAGAAAATCGTGGTAAAAAATGGTGTGTATGGAGTTTTGTGATTGGTAGCCCATGGACATGTGTCAATTTAAAAGAGGTCGCATGAAGAGTTCATGCAAGACATATGGAATTAAAGGATTACAAAATAAATAAAAAATAATGTGTAAATTTTGTGATTGGAACACACCATTTGTGGGTCCTTTAATTAAGGTATTGTGAAATGTGATTGACCAATACTTGGACCATGTGAAGGTAATTGAATGACTGGAAATTGGCCAAGAAAATCGGCATCCATACAAGAGAAATGAAGATAAATTTTTTAGGAGAAAATTAAGTGGTTGGTATGTAAAATTGTGATTGGAACATACCTACATGAATTCCACCATATACTTAATTGATTTAAAATATTCTTGGCCAAAATTTTGATGAGAATGGCAGTGGGAAGGCCAAAATTTCAACAACCTCAAGGGGAAAGAAGTAAAGGAAAAGAAATCAAGAGAAAATAGTAAAAAGAAAGAAAAAGGTAGCAAGTGTGTGTTCTTGTTGTGGTGTGTGAGTTCTTGAGAGGTTCTTGAAGCAAGTCACACTAAAGAGCTCTAAATACAAGGTAAAACCCTACCTTACTTGAATTAAAATTGTTGTTGGGTGAATGGTGATCATTATGATATCAATTTTAACATGAAATCATGATTTTCATGTCTTGATTTTGGATCAAAAGCTAGGGTTTATAAACTTTGTTGTTGAACTCTTTATGTGTCTATGTGTGTTGGCTGCCTAGAAGCTTTATGGATGATGTTTTGTGTGAAGAATAATTGAATATTTATGGTAGTTTGAAGGATTATTTTCGGTTGAAGAGATGATGACCAAAGTAGAATAAAAATGGAAGTTACTTGGTTGGAAAAATGGATTATATTAGCTTTTGATTAGAAAAGGAGAATTTGTGTTGAATAAGTGTAACTCTTGTGAGCTATTGAAACCTGAAAATTATAGAATCAAAGATTATGTGAAGGAAAATTGAACAAATGAATGTTCCCAATGTGTTAAAAGCTAAAGGAAAACAAAGGAAAGCATGAATAGTAGAATTGAAGCAAAATTATTGGGACTATTTATGCCCTGTATTGTGTTAAGAGAACTAGGACTCTAAAAAGGGCCTATACATAATTAAAGCTAAGAGTCTTACGGTCATTTTGGTATATTATAGAGCCAAATTGGAGTCGTGGATAAAGTTATGTACAAAACAAAATCACGTGTCAAGTAGTGAAATTTCAGAAAATTAGCTCGAAAATGGATGAACTTAAGAATGATTAATTGTGTGATTTTGGATAAAATAAATGAGAAATATGAAGTGAATCACTTGTATATGAAGGGATAAAGGATGTGGGAAAAGAAAAACGAAAGAATTGAACAAACAACGAAAAAACAACGTGAATGAAAGTTGAACGTTTTCCTTAACCGTTGGCTAACCATCAACCTCGTCAGCTAACCGTCGGTTGGACGTCGGCTACCCACCGGGCACGTCGGCTAACCATCGGTTAATTTTCGGTCAAAAGAGATTTGACCCAAAAACGATGCTTGGTGTAGATTTATCAATAAACGACCAACGGTTCGTTGGAAACTGTAGAAACGGGGGTCGAACGGCCGTGAACGGAAAAAGTTAATTAAGACACGAGGTGAGTCCCTTTGATTTCTAAAATTTTTTGACAGTTAGTATGCTTCACTTTTCAATGAAATGCTATGTTTTATACTATTTTAGAAATTCCAAAATATATTTAAAGTTTATCTGAGCAAGAATTGTTTTGCGTAATTTTGGACTCGAATGAACTTCATAATTGGCTTGGAAACCTTAATGGATAATTAAAGCATGAATTTTGTGAAATTAGTCCTTTTTGGATTAAATACTTGGAATTTTGGAAAAATGATAAATTTTGGAATCAGTTATTCATAAATTGACTGGAGTACCTTTATTGGAACATTTTATGGAAATGTGTTTGGAAACTTTGAATTTAATCTTCTTTTGGGATTAGAATTCTGAATTTCTTGAAACGAGTTCCTTTTGGAATCGAGTATTTGGAAAATTATTCAAATGTCCTTATTGGAATGTTTTATGAAAACCTTTGGAATCGGGTATTCAAAAAATGACCGAAATATCTTTATTGGAACTCTTATGAACATTTTCAAATCGGGTAAGGATAAAATGACTCGAATACTCTCAAAGAGTCTTTTAGAATCGGGTATGAGTAAAATAACCTAAATGCCTTTAGAAATGACTTTTGTGATCGAGTATGAGCAAAATGACCCGAGTACTCCAAAAAACTTATTTTGATGTGTGAAAAGAACTCCTTATCCTATTTTGACATGGTTTTAGAAAATGATCTCTCATGATGAGATTGATTTTTGAAAATTGACATTTTGATCCCAAAAATATTTTATTGGCCTGATGTACCTATGGAATGAATTGATTGGCCCTGCAGATGTTGGGATATATGCTCTCTTAGACTAAGTTTCTGTTGTAAAAGTCGTTTATATTAATAAAAGTTTTATTCCTAGAAATTGTTTGTGAATTTTTATTATATTTTTGTACACGACTTCGTTTGAAAAAGACTCATTGTGTTTAAATAAGTGATCCATGTAAATGGTAGTCTTTCATAGTAAGGTATGAATCACGGGTTATTTAACACATAAACATTTATTCTTAACCGATTAATGACAATGGGAATCTCATCATGTTTAGATTATTATGTTATGAATTCCAAATGGGGAATGGCTTACCTTTAGCCAGTGAGTAGTCCACTTACTTCATGACATAAACGTATTTCGAATATGTAGAACAGGGCCTGTAGTAGTAATTCTTAAAGTACTATTTGATAGAAACCTAGACTACTACTGCTACAGCGTGGTCTAATACTCTATGACTTGAGTATGAGTCGGTAGTCTGACAAAGCTGAAAGCATGTACTTTGATATGCTTTAGTTGAGATTCTATCGTAGAACCAATATACTTGTATATTGGGTATATGTAACTAGTTAGTTAAGACAGACTTGTACAAGATAGTTTCTATACAATATCGCCCATTGTGGTTGTTTGAATGATCTAAATATCTAGAGCCCTAGGAAACATGACTTGGATGTCTGCTTTAAGGTAGCTCCCTTGGAAAGTGAAAACACTCCAGAAAGTCGTGGATTATTGGACTAGAAGCCTAAAGATGGTAGATGTCATTTAGAAATGTGTTAGTACACTTCTTCCTCTCTAAATGCACGGCGATGTGTAGAGGGATAATTTAGTCTTTTTACCTATAGGTCGGAGACTTTGCTAACGCAGCATTGTCCTTGGGGTCAATATTTTCTTATGGTGATATTAAAAAATATTTAAAATATAAAATATAGCTATTTATATAGTAGGAGTATTTTGGTCATTTTAGTAGCCAAGGCGATATGTCTTTTTGGTCCTCGGAATAGCCCGTAAGTCCTAATTAATTTTGGATTGAGGAATTGATCTCAGTTAAAGAGGATTTTATTTTATTTAGGAAGTCTAATTTATTATTGGACTGCAATAAAAAAATAAAAAGTTGAGAGAAATTAAATTTATTATCTGATTTAATTGGTTAATTAATTATTCAAGGCCTAGGTCCAGTTTAAATAATTAGAAAATTAACCTGGGCTTAAATTAGATGGAAAAAAGCTTATTTAATTATTTATTGGGTTATTTCTATAAACCCAAAAAATAAATAATTAATGTTTAATTATTCTTGATTCACTTGGGCTCATTAATTATTTATTGAGTTATTTCTATAAGCCCAAAAAATAAATAATTAATGTTTATTATTTTGGGCTATTTGGATCCAAGAAAAATAATAAATATTATTTTGGTTCAATAGTCTGGACCATAAGGTTTTTCCAAATACGGTTCAGAAGAGTTTAAGGCTAAGCCAAACTCACTCTGCTGATAACATTCGGGTGTTTGAAATATCAAATCCTGGGAATATTGTTATCAGATATCTAATACCGTGTTTCTGTTTTTGAAAAAGAGATTCACGTCTCTATGGGAAAAAAATAGGAGCAAGCCTTTGTTTTTTCTTTTTCTCTCTGCACACTCGTGAGTTCTTCTTTTTGTTGTTCTTGATATTGCTAATCAATAGCAAAGGATCAAGAACGTTGAGACCGTTGATCCTCACCTTTTGTTTCACCAACAAGGATTGAGGCAGTAGAATATTCTGAGATCCTAAAAGCTTTGGCGTTCATGCAAACAAGGCAAAGCAGGAGGATAGCGGGATTTCAACTAGAGGCTTCATCAAGCAAACAAGAAGTTATCCCTGTGGTTCAGTTGACTTCTTCATAGCCAAAGAGGCTTAAAGCTCATAGAGGTATTGAATAAATGCTTCCGTGGTGTTGTGTTTTCGTTATTTTTTGCCTCTATTTTTTTTAGCTTCCTACATGCATGCCTTCCTCTATTTCTTTTTCAATCTTCAAGTGGTATCAGAGCATGTTGATTGATTCACTTAGGGAGCATGTTAGTTAATAAAAATGGAAAAGATCATTGTTTGGTGCTTAAGTTTGTGATCCTTCACTATTTTGGTATGGGATAGATGCTTTGTGAGTTTCACAGTAGAAGCATAGGATCTCTGTAATTTTTCATGTTTTCATAGAACAATCGTGTGAACCCAATTTTGAAGGGTATAAGTGAATGTGGTTTTTGTTTGGATGAGATTCTGTAATTGAAAAAATGTCCAAAGAAGTCGCGAGAGAAAGCAGAGAAAAAAAAATGCAAAGAAATAGAAGAAAAGTCACGCAGAAAAATGAAGAAGATGAAGCATTGTTCACAAGCCACCTGTCGAGCCGAGCTGCTGACTACTTGCTGTGCCTAGAGCCGAGGGGCGGCTTGCTTTGGCTCACTTCGACTCGAAGCAATTGCAATTTGCAATTGCATGCAAATTGCAATTCAGAAAGTCACGGGTCGTGCGGGTCGGGTCATGCTGCGGGTGGGCTTCACGGGTTGAGCAAGGGGAGATTCGGTGTGGCTGGTGCACTGGCTCGCAGTGGACCATCAAGCTATGATCCAATGCAATGGGTGCATATGGACCAAGGGAATTTTTTAATATTTTTCCTTGTTATTTTCTTGCGTTTTCTTTTTCGTTTTGGGTCCTATACCAAAAGAAGTTATTATTTTTGCAATAGTTAATATTCATAGAATATTTTTGCATGAAAAATAATAGTAAGGGATTTTAAGATTAAATAAGACCATTAATTAATTAATTAATGTGTTTAATTCTATTATTTGGACATTTAGATTTAAAAATAGAAAAAGCATGAAAACGTCTATTGTTTTCTAGCATGCTATTTATTTTTGAGTACCTATGTGCACATTTTCTCAAAGACCAAAGTCTTTGGGATTTTTTTTTTTTTTTTTACAAGAAAAACATTTTTCTAAAAATTAAATGGTTGTTTTAACTTGAACAAAAATTAATTCTTAGAAATTTTCTCAAATGATTTAATCCTTGACATAGAAAATATATTGGATTTAGATATTTTTGTAAGTTAAAATAGAAAGCCGTTTTGTTTTATTTTTGCACAAGAAAAATTGTTTTGTCAAATAAACTTGATACCAAAGTCTTTAGAAAGTTTTAATTGAAATTTTTTTGAAATCATTAAGTTTTAACTTAAAATAGAATTAATCCATGAAAAAGTCTCTCAAAGGGTATAAACCTTGACATAGTGATTTTTATGGGTTTAGATATTTTATTTTTTAGTTAAAGCAAAACTTAATGGAAATTTTCAAAAAAATATTTTTTAGAAAACCCTTATTTTAAAAAACTAAGTGGGAGAGAGGTTTCAACGGCCCTACGGCTTCTATCACGATCCGTATTAGAGATCGTAGGTCCTCTCGCATCACCCTGTAAGTGAACCCGTATAGGATGGGGATGCCACAAGGATTTAGATCTAATGGAAGAATGTAATTAATAACCCGGGACACGTGCTATAATCGGTCAGCCCACGTTGGAGGTTATAGTGCGAGAAATGTCCATAGGAAATGAGAAGAAACGGCTATCCACTCGATGGAGTTATCTTCTAGATCATTACCTAGAAGGGAAATTAATTTGTGGTGGTTAACACACTTAGCTTAGGAAACTGTTAATCTTCCCAAGAAGCTATGTTAGTTCTCCTAAGAGCCAAATTAATCATATTAAAGATAATAGTGATAGGGTTAACTATTATCAGTTTAATATATAGTGCACAAAATTATTTTGTTTTTCACAAACTGAGATTTTTCTTTTATTTCAATTTTTTCAAAAATGGTTGGTAGAGGTTCTTTCAGTCTTTTAGCCGTTATTCTTTACGAGAATAAGCTAACGGGTCCTAACTATGTGGATTGGAAAAGGAACCTGGACATAATACTCCCAGCCGAAGAGTATAAGTATGTCCTCTACGAAACCTGCCCTAAGATCGGGGAGGGTTCTACAGCTGAAGAGCGAGAGACTGAGAAGGCATGGAAGAAGGCTGACGAGATAGCTCGTTATTACATGTTAGCCTCCATGTCTAATGTATTCCAATCTAAACATGAGCACATGGCCACTGCGTATGACATAAGTCAATCATTAGCCACGATATTCGCGGATAAGAGCCGACCCGTAAGACAGGAGGCTCTTCGAACTATCATAAATACTAAGATGGCTGAGGGAGCATCAGTTAAAGAGCATATGCTCAAGATGATTGCTTGCTTTCGAGGAGGCAGAAATCTTAGGGGCTGTTATTGACCCCGAGAGCTAAGTGGACATGATTCTCGAATCTCTACCGAGTTCCTTTACTCAGTTCAAGTTGAATTATAACATGAATAAGTTAAACATGGATTTAACTGAGTTGATAAAGGAACTCCAAATGACAGAGAAAGTCATGAAGCCACAATCTAAGGCTATGATTACTAAGGCTTCATCTTCTAGAACTGGGCCCAAGCCCAGAAATTTCAAGAAGAAGAAGGGTAACACAGTGGCTCAGCCCAAGTCCCAGCCCAAAGATAAACCCAAGGGCAAATACTTCAAATGTGGGAAGAAGGGACACTAGAAAAAGGAGTGTCCAAATCTTCAAAACAAGAAAAATCCCACAGGTAATGTTTTCTATCTAGAGTCTATATCAATGGTTGGATCAACTTCCACTTGGATTGTTGATTTAAAGGCCACTGATCACATCTATAACTCCTTACAGGGGTTTAGAAACATTAGAAGACTTCAGAAGAGCGAACATTGACTACGCGTGGGAAATAGAGCACAAGTTTGGGCCCTTGCAGTAGGAGAGCTAGATCTTATTTTTTATTGTAATAGAATAGTGGTTTTAAAGGATATTTTATATGTATCTAGATTTTGACGAAATTTGATTTCAGTTGCGAAACTAATAAATCAAGAATATTCTGTATCTTTCCATTCTGGTATTACTATCAGTAGAGATGAAGAAATTATACGTACTGGGCACATGTATGAAAATCTATTTTTCTTAAACCCTATTAACAATCAATTAAATAATGCTCAGTCTGAACCTTTAACTAGGAAGAGAAAGACCAATGTCAATGACTCATATCTTTTGCATCTAAGGTTGGGTCATATCAATTCAACCAAGATTCAGAGGTTAATTCATGATAGGCTTTTGGGCTCATTGAGATTGAAAAGTTGGCCTCAATATGAATACTGCCTAATGGAAAAGATGACCAAAAGGTCATTTACCCCAAAGGTGGATAGAGCCAAAGGAATATTGAGTCTTGTTCACACGGATGTGTTTGGTCCCTTGTCTACACCAGCTAGAGGGGGTTTTGAGTATTTCATCAATTTTACGGATGATTGTACAAGGTTTGGTTATGTTTATCTGATGAGACGCAAGTCTGACTCGTTTGACAAGTTCAAAGAGTTTAAGGCTGAGGTGGAGCGTCGGACATGTAAACTAACCAAGACCTTACGATCAGATCATGGTGGAGAATACCTCCTCAGTGAATTTAAAGACTACATGTTACATCATGGACTAGTATCCCAACTCTCTGCACCAGGGACTCTCCAGCAGAACAGAGTAGCTGAGAGAAGGAACGGGACATTAATGAAAATGGTCTGAAGCATGATGTCTTATGCAACTCTTCCAGTGTCTTTTTGGGGATATGCTCTGGAAACAGTGTCATACATTCTGAACTTGGTGTCTTCCAAGTCAGTGCCTAGGACTCCCTATGAGATGTGGACTGGGTGTAAGCCAAGTTTAAATCATCTCAGGATATGAGATTATCCAGCTTATGTACTGATCAAGAGAGACAAGTTAGAACCAAGATCAGAATTATGCTATTTTGTTGGGTATCCAAAAGGGACAAAAAGTTGTTACTTTTATCATCCTAAGAAATAGAAGGTACTGGTTGGTACTAATGCTAGATACTTAGAGGATAATCAAAGTACTTCCACTAAAGGTTCAACTAGGTTGGAACTCGAGGAGAAGTTATCTTTGGAATCAACTTCTTCTGACCTGATTGTGGAACAAGAAGAGGCACAACCTCAAGAGCTTATACAAACGGTGCCTCGTCGTAGTGGGAGAATATCTAGGGTTCCAGAAAGGTGGACAGGAGAGGTCTTTGACCTAGTCTCTGACCATCAGGAACAAAATCCCACTAGATACAAGGAGGCTATTGCTGATGCCGATGCAAACCTATGGCAGAAGCAATGAAAGTCGAGATTGAGTTTATGTACTTTAATCAGGTTTGGAATCTTGTAGCTTCACCTGAAGGGATAAAACCCATTGGGTATAAGTGGGTATAAAAGAGGAAGATGGGAGCGGATGGGAAGGTGGAAATCTTCAAAGCAAGGCTTGTGGCGAAAGGGTATACTCAGAAAGAAGACATCAATTATGAGGAAACCTTTTCCCCAGTTGCCATACTTAAGTCTATATGTATCCTCCTTGCCATCACATATCATTATGACTACGAGATATAGCAAATGGATGTTAAGACGGCCTTTCTAAATGGCCATCTTAGCGAAGACATCTATATGTCTCAACCAGAAGGTTTTATTGCTGATTGCCAGGGGCACATGGTTTGCAAGCTTAAGAAGTCCATTTATGGACTTAAGCAGGCATCGCAAGCATGGAACATTCGTTTTGACGAGACTGTAAAGTCTTACGGTTTCACTCAAAACGAGGATGAACTATGCGTGTACAAGAAACTTAAAGGCATAAATGTGATTTTTCTTGTACTCTATATAGATGACATTCTACTCATTGGGAATGATATAGGGATATTGTCATCTATAAAGGTTTGGCTGTCTAGTCAATTTAGTATGAAGGATTTGGGAAAAGCCAGTTACATTCTCAAGATTAAGCTTCTTAGAAATAGAAAGTAGAGAATGTTAGGATTATCCCAAGTAACATATATTGACAAGATGCCGACCAAGTTTAGCATGGACTCATGCAAGGGAGCACTGATCCCTTGCAGACATGGGTTGTCTTTCTCTTCAAAGGACTGTCCGAAGTCTCAAGAAGAAAAAGACAGGATGAGTAGGATTCCCTACACTTCAGCTGTGGGAAGTCTCATGTACGCCATGCTATGCACCAGGTCAGATATCTGCTTTACCGCAGGCCTAGTCAACAGGTATCAGTCAAACCCTGAGGAGATTCATTAGTAGGTTGTAAAGCATATTCTCAAATACCTCAAGGAAACAAGAGATTATATGTTGGTTTACAGAGGTGATGACTTGGTTCCTACAAGATACACAGACTCAGACTTCCAAGCAAATAAGGATGAGAGAAAATCCACTAGTGGATACATCTTCACCTTATCTGGAAGAGCTATTTCATAGAGGAGTATCAAGAAATCTTGCATTGCTGACTCAACCATGGAAGTTGAGTATGTGGCAGCTTCGGAGGCATCCAAGGAAGCGGTCTGGCTCCGAAAGTTCTTATCAGAACTTGGAGTCGTGCCACATATGGACAGGCCGATTGTGATATACTTGCTACAACACTGGTGCAGTTTCACAATTTAAAGAACCCAGGAACCACAAGAAGAGGAAGCACATTGAAAGGAAGTACCACCTGATCTGGGATTTCATCCAGAGACGGAAAATCATGGTAGAACAGATCGCCTCGCAGAACAATCTAGTAGATCTCTTTACCAAACCTTTGGCTAAGAAAGTCTTTCGAAGACACTTAGACGCCATAGGGGTGGGCACCTATGGACTTTCTTAGTCTTAGAGGGCAAGTGAGAGATTGTTAGGATGTATACTCTCTTAGACTAGGTTTCTATTGTAGAAGTCGTTTATATTAATAAAATTTTTATTCTCAGAAATTGTTTATAAATTTTTATTATATTTTTGTACACGATTTCGTTTGAAAAAGACTCATTGTATTTAAATAAGTGATCCATGTAAATGGTAGTCTTTCACAGTAAGGTATGGATCACGGGTTATTTAACACATAAACATTTATTCTTAACCGATTGATAAAAATGGAAATCTCAACATGTTTAGGTTATTATGTTATGAATTCCAAATGGGGAATGGCTTACCTTTAGCCAGTGAGTAGTCCACTCACTTCATGACATAAACGTATTTCGAATACGTAGAATAGGACCTGTAGTAGTGGTTTCTTAAAGTATTATTTGGTAGAAACCTAAAATATTACTGCTACAACGTGGATTACTAATCTACGGCTTGAATATGAGTTGGTAGTCTGACGAAGCTAAAAGCATGTACTTTAATATGCTTTAGTTGAGGTTCTATCGTAGAACCAATATACCTGTATATTGGGTATATTTAACTGATTAATTAAGATAGACTTGTACAAGATAGTTTCTATACAATATCGCCCCTTGTGGTTGTCTGAATGATCTAAATATCCAGGGTCCTGGGAAACATAACTTGGATGTTTGCTTTAGGGTAACTCCCTTAGAAAACGGAAACACTCCAGGAAGTCGTGGATCATTGGACTAGAAGCCTAAAGATGGTAGATGTCATTTAGAGAGGTGTTAGTATACTTCTTCCTCTCTAAATGCAAGTTGATGTGTAGAGGGGTATTCGGAGACTTTGCTAACACAATATTGTCTTTGAGGTCAATATTTTCTTATGGTAATATTAGAAAATATTTAAAATGTAAAATACAGCTATTTATATAGTAGGGGTATTTTAGTCATTTTAGTAGCCAAGGCGATGCATTTTTTTGGTCCTCGGAATAGCCCGTAAGTCTTAATTAATTTTGAGTTGAGGAATTGGTCTCAGTTAAAAAGGATTTTATTTTATTCAAGAAGTCTAATTTATTATTGGACTGGAATAAAAAAATAAAAAGTTGAGAGAAATTAAATTTATTACCTAGGTCCAGTTTGAATAATTAGAAAATTAACCTGGGCTTAAACTAGATGGAAAAAGGCTTGTTTAATTATTTATTGGGTTATTTCTATAAGCCCATAAAATAAATAATTAATGTTTAATTATTCTTGGTTCATTTGGGCTCATTAATTATTTATTGAGTTATTTCTATAAACCCATAAAATAAATAATTAATGTTTATTATTTTGGGCTCTTTGAGTCCAAGAAAAATAATAAATATTATTTTGGCCCAATAGCCTGGACCATAGGGTTTTTCCAAATACGGTTCAGAAGAGTTTAAGGCTAAGCCAAACTCACTCTGTTGATAACATTCGGGTGTTTAAAATATCAAATTCTGGGGATATTGTTATCAGATATCTAATACCGTGTTTCTGTTTTTGAAAAAGAGATTCACGTATCTATGGGAAAAAAATAGTAGCAAGCCTTTGTATTTTCTTTTTCTCTCGGCTCTCTCTCGTGAGTTCTTCTTCTTGTTGTTCTTGATATTGCTAATCAATAGCAAAAGATCAAGAACGTTGAGACCGCTGCTCCTCACCTTTTGTTTCACTAACAAGGATTGAGGCAGTGGAATATTCTGAGATCTTGAAAGCTTTGGTGTTCATGCAAACAAGGCGAAGCAGGAGGATAGTAGGATTTCAACCGGAGGCTTCATTAAGCAGAAAAGAAGAAGTTATCCCTGTGGTTCAGTCGACTTTTTCACAGCCAAAGAAGCTTAAGGCGCACAGAGGTATTGAATAAATGCTTCCATGGTGTTGTGTTTTCATTATTTTTTGCCTCTATTTTTTTAGCTTCTTGCGTGCATGCCTTCCTCTGTTTCTTTTTCAATCTTCAGTAGAGCTTATGGGAATTATGATTTGACTTGTGAGTCGGTGGGATCAAATTCTGAAAAATGTTATTGTGCCCTAAAAATATTTGTTTTGGAAAATCCTGCGGGATCAGATAACTCTCTGGCTTGATCAGTCAGAAAAGGTTGGTATTGATAATGTTGAGTACTTAGTAAGGGCTTTGATCTTTATACTAACTCATATTAGATATAGACGTCGCCAAGTAACTCGATTAGTTCTGGGAATTGTCTTACTCCAAACAAGGCAACAGAACATTGAGATGAGTCCTCCTGGCTAGCCGTCTAATGCGTAACAATTGTCATGTCTTGTGTGCACATTATGATTTGGGTTGTTCATGGGCTGGGCTGCACACCTGGCGTTGTTCAATCCCTTGTTACCTCTGATTGATGTAAGGATTGGGACCCCTGTCTTATGGTAGCAAGTAAAAAAATTTAGTGTGTTGTGTACACTTGTTGATTATAGTACGCTGTGGTGTACTTATTTTTCGGCGATGCACGGATTGAGTACTATAAGTTGCGATCTAAGTACAATGATACATGTGAGTTGAGTACTGTAGGTTGCGGTCTTAGTACAATGATATGTGGCACTGAAGGCAAGGACTGTGAGACTTGCATACAGGCCAATCTTTTATTGGAGAAGTAGCTATGATTTGGAAAGTGAGACAATGATTTGAAATTAAAATACAATTTTTCAAAAAATGATTGAGTTATGAATAAACTCTTCTTTAGAGAGTTTCGAAATAGTTTCTAATGAACAAATGAAATGCTTTTCTTCACAAGGGTTTTATGTACTCTATCTTTTTACTAAAGCACTAGCATACACGAGACTCACTGGGTGATTTTTCACTCACACGTGTCTTTTATCTTATCCTTTTGTAGGATCTAGAATTGAGCAGACCTACGGATAGAAGGATGATACCACAATGACAGTAGTTTAAGTCCGAACATTCCCTTTTGATAATGTACCTTATTACTGATGCAGAATGGAAAATTTTCATGTACGAGATTCTCCATTGTGTGTGTGTGTGTGTATTTGTGACCATCAATATAGGATATTTATATGGATATGGACCTTGTATACTGTGTTGGTTCTTCGTTATAAAGACCTTTTGTCTGGGTAACTGGACGGGACGACACCTGGTGTTGATATACTTCCGCTGTTATCTTTTGTAGGGGTGTTACAATTGGTATCAGAGTCTAGTTTTAAAGAACTATGGTATCATCATAAGGATTGATAAAACTCTTTCATTGTGGAGGTATGATGGATATGAGTGATAAGGGTAAGTGCCCAATGAATGAGTGTTGCAATGATTGAAAGAAAGAGATAGGTGAGAATTCGAGTGTGAAAAGATCTGGGAAGATTAGGACGATCTACCGAGCAAGCGTGCTGGGACGTTTTATCTTGACAGGACCTAGTCCTTGCCGCCATTATACACCCCATCTCACTGGAAGCTCATTTGACCCGGCTATGCCTGTTGTTACTCCGTTTGTGCGGGACCTTAGTCTGGAGAAGATACTTACTCCCGAGAGGACATCGTCACCACATAGTCAGATAGAGAAGGTAGGTGGCGACTCTGATAAGGTTGATGGCGATATTTAACCATGCCATCAGGATAATAATAAGGAGGATAGTATCCCAGCGGTGTAGTGTTGTTTGAGGATGATGAGGAGGTATTTGGCAGGAATATTTCGAGAGTATTAGAGGATGAGATGCCAGGACTGGAGGTTGCTGAGATGGGAGAGGATCAGGAGGTACCCAAGGTAGTGATACCTATGCTCGAGCTAGAGGAGGAACTGGAGATAGACTTAGAGATACTGGCTTGGTTGCACCCTAATATAGATGGAGATGAGGGATTTAATGTAGCCGAGCCCTATACGGTTTCTACTAATTCAGGACCTTCCATTTCAGATAGTGATGATAATGAGCAGGAGGATGAGATATGGATATATGTAGTAGGATATGTACAGTTCGGCTAGTGTATATGATTGTATGCTTAGCATACGAATTTTGTACTGGCTTTGTATTTGATAAGAATGAATATATGTTATGTTTTTGCTATATGCACTATGCCTATACTTGTGTTAGCAGCAAAATCGTATGAACTATACAGATATTTCCTAAATGAACTTTTGGACGATCATCGTGAACTGCTCGAAATAACACTAAACTAATGGTGAAGGAACCACATGTGAAAAGTCCCCACCTTGTAACCTTAGGCAATCCTATGTTCCAAACTTTCTAGAAAATAGTTGATATCATTCAACAGTTAACTAAGACTACCACTAGAATCAATGTAAATACTGGAATAAATGAACATATGAGTAGGAGAAATTGAAGTGGACTTCAGAGTATGAGTCAGAAAAAACTTGGAGACCCCAATGGCAAAAGAAAGGAAAGATGTAAAGAATGGGAGGCCTGATTAGAGGATAATCCTCTTTTAAATGCTTTAAGTGTGGGAAGATAGGGTATAAGAGATTTAATTGTCCCCACCCTCAAAGGATAAAGAGGATGGAGTCGACTAGGAAAGAAATAATCATAGGTAGAGGTCACAACTAGAAAGAGAGAACCTAAGACAAGCTTCTATCTCTAGACCTAGACCTGCTAAACCACAAGTGAATGTTCGAGTGGTTGCATTGGAAAATACGGATAATCATGCCACAGTAGTGGAAGGTACGCTCCTTATCTTGAATCATGATGCTAAAATACTGGTAGATTCCGGTTCTATATATTCCTTTGTTGCAAATTCATCTCTTAATGCTATGGGGATAAAAGGGAAAGAAACTTCATTGTGAAATGATTATTAGTACTCCATTAGGACAATGAATGAATAGTAAAAAAGTATATAAAGATGTAAGACTTCGGTGGAGAATGAAATTTTGGGAAGAGATTTGATAAGTCGGCCTGTAGAGGGTTACAATGCTATCTGGGGCATGGACTAGCTACCCCAACATCATATCCAAGTTGATTGTAGACATAAAGTAATACAATTTCGTCAGCCTAGGAAACCTATATTGAAATTGGTATGTGAAGTTGGAAGGAAAAGTAATGCTTTCATATCGGGACTCAAAACCTAGAAGATGATTAGGAAATGGTATACTGGATATTTAGCCTATGAAATGTATAAGTTAGGAGAGGTTAAGAAACTCGAAGATGCCCCTGTGGTGAATGAGTATTTAGATGTTTTTCCAACAAAATTGAAAAAGTTACCACCGGAGAGAGAAGTAGAGGTTTCCATTGATTTGGTGCCATTGGCAGAATAAATTTTAAGAACTCTTTATAAAATGGCACTTACAGAATTACAAGAGCTTAAGAAACAAGTATAGGAATTAATAGAGCACAATTTATTCGGCCTAGTATTTCACCTTGGAGAGTACCTGCATTATTTGTTAAAAAGAAAAATGAGTCACTACGGATGTGTATAGATTAGCGAGGGTTGAATATAGTGATGGAAAAGAATAAATATCCATCATCTATGGTTGATAAATTGTTTAATCAGTTACAAGGAGTAGGATGATTATCAAAGTTAGAATTTGAGGCAAGGATATTACCAAGTATGGATTCGGAAGGAGGATATATCGAAAACTGCATTTAACACACGATATAGACATTTTGAGTTTGTAATGATGTCCTTTTGTGTTACTAAAGCCCTGTTATTTTCATGGACCTAATGCACCGGACGTTTTGGCCTTAATTAGATAGTTTTGTGTTGTATTCCTAGATTATATATTGGTGTATTCTAAGGATCCTCAAGAGCATGAGCAACACCTTTGGAAAGTATTGAAAAGTTAAGAGAGGCCAAATTATATGCTGAATCCAGTAAGTGTGAGTTTTGGCTATAAGAAGTAGTATTCTTGGGACATGTAATGTCCAAAGACGAGATTACAATAGATCCTGTGAAAGTTGAAGCAGTGATGAATTGAAAATGTCTTCAGACTCCAACTGAAATACGAAATTCTCTGGGATTAGCAAGGTATTATCGGAGGTTTATTGAGATATTTTTTTTAGAAAGCTTCACCTTTTACTCGACCCACCCAAAAGAAAGATCCTTATGTTTAGACTAAGAAGCGTAAGAGAAATTTCCAAGAGCTGAAGATAAGGTTAAGTTCTGCTCCTGTTTTGGTATTGCTGATGATGGAGAAACCTTATGAGGTGAACATAGATGCATCAAAGGAAGGATTGGGAGGAGTATTGATGCAAGAAAAAAAGGTGATAGCTTATATATCTAGGAAATTAAAACCCCATGAGGAGAACTACGCTACACATGACCTAGATCTGACGGCTATTGTGTTTTCTCTTAAAAAGTGAAGGCATTATTTGTATAGAGTTGAGTTTGAAGTTTTCACCGACTGCAAAAGTTTAAAGTATGTTTTTATCCAGAAAGATTTGGCTATAAGACAACGTCAATGGATGGAATTTTTGAAAGAATTTCGGTGTCCAATTAAGTATATCATCCTGGAAAAGCAAACACAGTAGCAGATACTCTTAGTAGGAAGACAAATTTATCAGCTCTCTAGATATTGCGAATTCCAAAACTAGAAGCAATTACGGTAGATAGACAAATAAGGATGAGTAATATCTCCATTCAACCTGTTTCCCTATAACAGTAAAAGGGAAAGTAAGATAAAGATGAAAAGTTGCAAAAGTTGATGCAAAAAGAGGTGAATAAAGGAGGAGATATGTTTCGAAAGGACAATAATAGAAATTATTTATTATCGGGGTTGGTATTGTATTCCAAAATAGTCAGTGATGAAGGAAGGCATTTTAATAGAAGCATATCGAAGTAAGTATACCGTCCATTCAGAAACAGTAAAGATGTATCATGCCTTGAAATGGAATTATTGGTAGATTGGTATGAAGAAGGATATTTCAGACTTTATAGCTTGATGTTTAATTTGTCAGCAAGTGAAAGCCAACCCGCAACAGCCAGGAAGGTTACTACAACCATTGCCTACTCCATCATGGAAATGGGATGGAATTATTATAAATTTCATTACGGACCAACAAAATACTATATAGGTGATAGTGGATCGACTAACTAAGTCTACTCATTTTATTCCCATTAACTAACAAAATTTCCTAAAGGAGTTAAGTGAAACCTATATAGAGGAAGTAATCAGACTACATGAGTATCCTCTAGTATTGTGTCAGATCGAGATCCTAGACTTACCTCGAAGCTGGACTAAGCTACCGTAGAGGTAGGGGACCACAATAAAGTTCAGTACAGCAGTGCAACCACAAACGGGTGGACAGACTGAATGAGTGAATAGGGTTTTGGAAGATATATTGCGGACTTGCGCTTTGGATTTTGGAATTAAGTGGATTGATAATTTAGCATATCCAGAATTCGCATACACTAATAGTTATTAATCAACAATTGGAATGGTCCCATTTGAAGCTCTATATGAAAAGAAATATAGTCTAGGACAAAGGACGGGTGAATAAGATGTCTTCAATCTTGAAAAGTTCGACAGGCTGTGGAGATGATTAAAATCAAGCTAGAGGCAGTTCAAAGTAGACAAAATAGTTATGTAGATCGACGTAAGAGAGATTTGGAATTTGAAGAAAGAAATCGTGTATTCTTGAAGTTAACTCCACAACGACAATTGGAAATTAAAGGACCAAGAAAAAAGCTGGCACCTAGGCATATTGGACAATTCCCTATTGCCGAGAAGATTAGGAAGATGACTTATCGATTAGAGTTACTAATAGAGCTTCAAAATATTCCCAATGTGTTCCATGTTACCTAACTTCAGAAATACGTAGCTAATCTCACACACATTTTGAATGAAGAGCCTATTGAGATAACTCCAAACTTGAAATATAATGAAAAGTCTATTAAAATCTTAGAGTATATTGAAAAGGGTGTGCAGAATAAATAAAAAAAAATCACTTGTAAAAGTATTGTGGAATCATCACCCAGTGCAAGATGCAATTAGGGGAAACGGAAGTGAAGATGTTGAAAAAGCATCCAGAATTATTTCACGTTAAGCTAATTTCGAGGACGAAATTTTTTGTAAGGAAGGGAGAATGTAATACCCTGCACTTTTACTTTTGATTGGCTACTACTTGTAATAGGATGAGAATTTATATCAATGGCTAGAACAAAAGATGATTGGTGTAATGAGATGAATATTTTGGTATAATAATATTTTGTCAGGACCTGGATATAATTATTGGATTTGTTTTACCCGTACCCTAAATCTTTGGAAAGCTATTATTGTTAATAAAATAAGAATTTGAGGGTACGCTGAGAAGAAAATTAATCAGTGTGATAAAACACACATTTTGGTGTGAATTATGTTATTCAGGTTATCGGGGGCATTTTTGTCATTTTGACTGCGCCTGCAATTTTGACCCTAAATTTGACCCAATAAAGAAGGAATTGAAGAATTTAAGTGTTATCAATGGATTCAGCAGAATTTTTGGAGTTGAGTGGTGAAATAAAATATTTTCTGTTTCGGACCCGACTTTGGTCATTTTTGAAGAAAATAGAAATTGCGGTTAAAAACGGTGCGTGCGGCATTTTGTGATTGGTAGCCCATGCACATGTGTCAATTTAAAAGAGGTTGCATGAAGAGTTCATGCAAGACACATGGAATTAAAGAATTACAAAATAAATAAAGAATTATGTTTAAATTTTATGATTGGAACACACCGTTTGTGGGTCCTTTAATTAAGATCTTGTGAAATTTGATTGGCCAATACTTGGACCATAAGAAAGTGATTGAATGGCTGGAAATTAGCCAAGAAAACTAGTAGCCATACAAGAGAAATGAAGAGAAATTTTTGAGAAGGAAATTAAGTGGTTGATGTGTAAAATTGTGATTGGAACACACCTACATGAATTCCATCATATACTTAATTGATTTAAAATATTCTTGGCCAAAAATCTGATGAGAATGGCAGTAGGAAGACTGTTATACAACCCAAAATTTTGGCAGCCTCAAGGGGAACGAAGTAAAGGAAAATAAATCAAGAGAAAATAGCAAAAAGAAAGAAAAAGGTAGCTAGCGTGTGTTCTTGGTGTAGTGTATGAGTTCTTGAGAGGTTCTTGGAGCAAGTCACACCAAAGAGCTCTAAATACAAGGTAGAATCCTACCTTACTTGAATTAAAGTTATTGTTGGGTGAATGGTGATCATTATGATATCAATTTTAATATAAAAACATGATTTTGGATCAAAAGTTATTATACGAATCTTGTGGCTTTTCCTGGTGTTGTGGTGTTTTTGGTGGTTGTGTTCAGTTCAAACAAGGGGAGCCAAAACAGGGACTTTTCTTGTGACAATAGGAGAAAATTAACCTAACTACCCACACTCTTTCAAACCCTTGAAGAACAAAGCCTCAAAGACCCTCAAGATGAGTAGAAAGTTCTACTATAATCTCACCCTAATATCCTTGAAGCAACAAAGGCAAACAAAAATAAATAGAATAGAGAAAGTAGGCACTCAAATATTAAATTTCAAACAAAACTTAGAAGAACAAAGCAACTAAGACCCATTCAAAGAAAACAATATTGGATTATCCAAAAGATTTATAAACTCTTACAAAATGAGGACTAACCATTAAGCTTGGTCTTGAACAAAATGAACAAAGAGATTAGGGCCTCTCAAGATTCTCTCTCAAATTTGAATTAAAATGAAGTGAATTATCTTGTCATATCACTAAAGGTGCTATTTATACTATCCTAGCCCTAGCTAAGTAAGCCCTGAGGTTTAATTATAGTTTTGGGTCATAATAAGTCTTTACAAGCAATTAAAGGTGAAGAAAACCGAAGAAAAGCATTAAAAACGCGGAGCAGACGTCGGTGCACAGGGGAAAGCCAGTGCCAGATTAGAACATCACAACCGGCACCGATTTAGCTTTGTCTTCAGCCGGTTCATGTTTGCTTGAGGTGTTGTTTGAATAGACTGGAGCCGGCACCGGCTGTCCTCTGGGAAGCCTCCCTTGTCAAGTTTCGTCCCCCTTTGCTGCCGGTTTGAATTTGTGTTGGGGTCCTTCACGGATGGCCAACAACACGAACTCTTGGCTAGCTTCCTCAACCTTCCAATCCTCCTTCATCCTCAAGCATGGTTTGATGATCAATTGAAAATCATCTTGAAGCTTCTTGGTCCTCGCTCTTGTCATTGGCCCTTGTCCTCTATGATGAAGTGGAGTCTCATCAAGTTAGGATTTATAAACTTTATTGTTGCACTCTCTATGTGTCTATGTGTGTTGGCTGCCTAGAAGCTTTATGGATGATGTTTTGTGTGAAGAATAACTGAATATTTATGGTAGTTTGAAGGATTATTTGCAATTGAGGAGATGATGACCAAAGTAGAATAAAAATGGAAGTTATTTGGTTGGAAAAATGGATTATATTAGCTTTTGCTTAGAAAAGGTGAATTTGTGTTGAATAAGTGTGACTCTTGTGAGTTATTGGAACTTGAAAATTACAGAATCAAAGATGATTTGAAGAAAAATTGAATGAATTAATGTTCCCAAGGTGTTAAAGGCTACAGGAAAACAAAGGAAAGAATGAATAGTAGAATTGAAGCAAAATTATTGGAAATGTTTATGCCATGTATTGTGTCACAGGTACTAGGACTCTAAAAAAGGCCTATATAAAATTAAATTTAAGAGTCTCACGGTTGTTTTGGTATATCATAGAGCCAAATCGGAGTTGTGGATTGAAAGTTATGTGCAAAACAAAATCATGTATCAAGCAGTGAAATTTTAGAAAATTAGACCGAAAATGGATGAACTTAAGGATGATTAGTTGTATAATTTTGGAAAAAATAGACGAGAAATATGAAATGAATCCCTTGTATATGAAGGGAGAAAGGATGTGGAAAAAGAAAAATGAAAGAATCGAACAAATGATGAAAAAACGACGTGAACGAGAATTGAATGTTTTCCTTAACTATCGGCTAACCATCGGCCCGTCAACTAATCGTCGGCTAAACATCGGTTGGACGTCGGCTACCCGTCGGGCACGTCGCCTAACCATCGGCTATTCTTCGGCTAAACACGATTTGACTCAAAAACGATATTTGGTGTAGATTTATCAATAAACGACCAACGATTCGTTGAAAATGGTAGAACGAGGGTCGAATGGCCGTGAACAGAAAAAATTAATTAGGACACGAGGTGAGTCCCTTTGATTTCTAAAACTTTAAAAGTTAGTGTGCTTCACTTTTCCATGAAATGCTATGTTTTATACCATTTTGAAAAACTCTGAATATATTTAAGGTTTATCTAAGTAAGAATTGTTTTGCGCCATTTTGGGCTTGAATAAACTTCATAATTGGTTTGGAAACTTTAATGGGTGATTAAAGTATAAATTTTGTGAATTTAGTCCTTTTTAGATTCAATACTTGGAATTTTCAGAAAATAATATATTTTAGAATCGGGTATTCATAAATTGATTGAAATACCTTTATTGGAACATTTTATGAAAATGTGTTTGGAAACTTTGAATTTAATCCTCTTTTGGGATTAGAATTCTGAATTTCTTGAAATGAGTTCCTTTTGGAATCGGGTATTTAGAAAATGATCCAAATGTCCTTATTGGAATGTTTTATGAAAATCTTTGGAATCGAGTATTCGAAAAATAACCGAAATATCTTTATTGGAACTCTTGTGAACATTTTCAAATCGGGTAAGGGTAAAATGACCCGAATACTCTCGAAAAGTCTTTTAGAATCGGGCATGAGTAAAATGACCCGAATACCCTTGGAAATGACTTTTGTGATCGAGTACGGGCAAAATGACCCGAGTACTCTTGGAAACTTATTTTGATGTGTGAAAAGAACTATTTAACCTATTTTGATACAGTTTTGGAAAATGATCTCTCGTGATGAGATTGACTTTTGAAAAATGATATTTTGATCCCGAAAATTATTTTATTAGCATGATGTGCCTATGTAATGAATTGATTGGCCCTGGAGAGCCTATGGGAATTATTATCTGACTTGTGAGTCAGTGAGATCAAATTCTGAAAAATGTTATTTTGCCCCCAAAATATTTGTTTTGGAAAATCCTACGGGATCAGATAACTCTCTGGCCTGATCGGTCAGAAGGGGTTGGTATTGGTAACATTGAGTACTCAGTAAGGACTTTGATCTTTGTACTAACTTATATTAGGTATAGACGACCCCAAGTAACCCAATCAGTTCTGGAGATTGTCTTTCTCCAAACAGGACGACAGAACATTGAGATGAGACGTCTTGGCTAGTTGTCTAGTAACTGACAATTATCGTGCCTTGTATGCACTTTGTGATTTGAGTTGTTCACGGGCTGGGCTGGACACCTGGTGTTGCTCAACCCCTTGCTACCTCGATGGTGATTGACGTTAGGATTGAGACCCCTAGCTTACGATAGCAAGTAAAAAATTTAGTGTGCTGTGTGCATTTGTTGATTATAGTACATTGCGGTGTACTTATTGTTCGGCGACTCATGGATTGAGTACTGTAGACTGCGATCTCAGTACAATGATATGTGACACCGAAGGCAAGGAGTAAGGACTGCGGGACTTGCATACAGGCCGACTTTCTATTGGAGAAGTACCTGTAATTTGAAAATTGGAGCAATGATTTGAAATTAAAATACAACAACAACAACAAACTAAGCCTTAATCCCAAGTAACTTGGGGTCGGCTACATGAATCAACGTCAGGCAACGTGTGGTCATCCACATGAATCCTCTCTCGCCACTTTCTTCTATCGAACGTCATACTTTCATCCAAATCTAACAAAGACATATCTCTCTTAATTACCTCTATCCATGTCGTTTTAGGCCTACCTCTACCTCTACCTCTGTCTAACCTATCTTACCTCACTCTCTTCATCGCCCTAACAGGAGCATCCCTCGGTCTTCTCTGAACGTGTCCAAACCAACGCAGATGACTTTCTCTTATTTTTTCCTCAATAGATGCAACACCCACCTTTTCCCTAATGATCTCATTTCTAACTCTATCCTTCCTAGTATATCCACACATCCACCGTAACATACACATCTCAGCTACTTTCATTTTTTGAATATGACACCTTTTAGCTGCCCAACATTCCGTACCATATAACAAAGTAGGTCGTACAACTGCCTTGTAAAACTTTCCCTTTAAATTCAACGGTGCATTACGATCACAAAGAATACCAGTCGCACTCCTCCATTTCAACCAACCCGCCTTAACTCAATGTGCAACGTCGCTATCGAGCTCTCCGTCTTTCTGAATAATAGATTCTAGATAGCGAAAACAATCAGTTAACGGTATATCTCTACCTTCCAAAGTTACACTCTAGGCTATGTTTCTGCTACCACTAAACTTGCATCCCATATACTCTGTTTTACTCCTACTAATTCTGAAACCCTTGGATTCCAATGTCTGCTGTCATAACTCCAATTTAGCATTTACACCAACTCTAGTCTCATCAATTAATACAATATTATCCGCAAACAACATACACCATGGCACAGCCTCCTGTATAGTGTAGGTCAACTCATCCATAACGGCTGCAAAGAGGAAAAGGCTAAGCGCTGATCCTTGATGCACCCCGATATTAATAGGGAATTCTATAGTCACTCCGGCGCCAGTCCTTACACTTGTACATGCTCCCTCATACATATCTTTAATGTGAGTAATATACTTTATTGATACACCTTTCTTGGCCAGCACCCACCAAACTACTTCTCTAAGAACCCTGTCATAGGCCTTTTCCAGGTCAATAAATACCATATGTAAATCTTTCTTTCTTTCCCTATGATATTTAATCATCTGCCGTAATAAATGAATTGCCTCCGTAGTGGAATGCCCAGGCATAAAATCAAACTGATTATTTGAAATTTGTATAATGCCACGTAACCTCTATTCAATCACTCTCTCCCAAAGTTCATAGTATGACTCATGAGTTTAATCCTATGGTAATTGGCGCAATCCTGGACATCTCCTTTATTCTTGTACAGAGGAATCAGAGTACTCTTCCTCCACTCTGTAGGCATCCTATTAACTTTATATATCTTGTTGAACAAACTTGTCAGCCACGTAATACCTATGTCTCCTAAACACTTCCAAACCTCGATTGGTATACCATTCGGTCCTACAGCTTTTTTTGGACTCATCCTTTTAAGGGCATCACGGACTTCATGCTTCTGAATACGACGAATCCATGCACGGTTAACCTCTTCGTTCGAAAGCACCAGGCTACCTACACTCGGAACTTGAACTTGACTCTCGTTGAATAACTTATCAAAATATGATCTCCATCTCTCCTTTATTTCTTCATCCTTAACTAAAACATTGTGGTTTTCGTCCTTTACACATTTCACTATACCTATATCCCTCGTCTTCTTCTCCTTGTTACGCGCCAGTCTATATGTATTCTTCTCTCCATCTTTGGTACCTAACTTTTCATATAAATCCTTGTAAACTATGGCTCTTGCGTTTCTGACTGCTTCTTTAGCTTTTCTTCTCGCGACCTTGTATTTCTCAAAATTTTCATTACTCCTACACCTTCCTAAGTTTCTATAGCACTCTCTTTTACTCCTTACGGCTTCTTTCACTTCGTTGTTCCACCACGACACATCCTTGTTAAGAGGTATTTTTCCTTTAGATTCCCCAAGCACTTCCTTAGCTACTGTCCTAATACATTGAGCCATCTTTCTCCACATAGTATCTGGATCTGAATCCATATCAGAAGACCAATTATCCGCCTCAACTACCTTATTGACAAAGGCTATTCTTTCATCCCCCTGAAGCCTCTACCACCTAATCCTAGGGTCAACTCGAAAATTCTGCTGCTTACTCTTTTTCCTAAAATTAAAATCAAGGACCAACAGCCTGTGTTACGTAACTACACTCTTACCTGGAATAACTTTATAATTCGTACACCTACTACGAAACCTACGCCTCATAATAAAGAAGTCTATCTGAATGGCATTTAAACCGCTTCTAAAGGTCACTAAGTGAGAATCTCTCTTCTTAAACCAAGTATTTGCTATGGTCAAATCATAGGCCAAGGCAAAATCAAGAATAGCAGTTCCTGCTTCGTTTTTAGCTCCGAAACCCTGACCTCCATGAACACTCTCAAACCCGTTCTTATCAGTACCTACATGTCCGTTTAGATCACCACCAATGAAAAGCTTTTCTACACACGGTACACTCTAGACAATCTCATCTAAATCATCCCAGAACTGGTGCCTAACCGAATCATCGAGTCCTACTTGCGGCGCATACGCACTAATAATAGTAGTAATCTCACCGCCAATCATGATCTTGATGCTCAAAATCCTATCACTCTTCCTCTGTACTTCAACCACATCATCAATAAACTTACGATCAATAATAATCCCGACTCCATTTCTATTTCTAACTCTACCTGAATACCAAAGCTTATAACCCCATGGAGCGACTACTCTCGCCTTCTCACCTACCCACTTGGTTTCCTGAAGACACAAAATGCTAATCTTTCTTCTCCGCATTACCTCAACTAACTCTGTCAATCTACCGGTCAAAGATCCTATATTCCATGTAGCTAGACGAATCATATCCCTATAGACTGTCTTTTTTACCCTACACCCTTACATATTTGACACCGCATCCGGGGACCGACACGGCGCATTGCTTCCAGGCAACGACCTAGCAACCCTCGCATATTTATCACTACACCCGGGTCTAGGAAGTGCAGCACGTCGCTGAGTAGGGAACGCCCCCACGAAGTCAATCGATTGGTTCATGTCATAGATGTGACTATGTTTTACGCTAGCCGTCACAAGCTTACCGTAACTCTCCTCCTTTATCCGGGTTTGAGACCAGCAATGAACACCGCAGATAAAATCCGTGGAGCTCACAGGCGGAGTTTGAAATTAAAATACAGTTTTCTAAAAAATGATTGAGTTCTGAATAAACTCTTTTTTAGAGAGTTTTGGAATTGTTTCCAGTGAATAAATAAAATGCTTTTCCTCACAAGGGTTTTATGTACTCTATCTTTTTACTAAATCACTAGCACACACGGAACTCATTGGGTAACTTTTTACTCACGCGTGTCTTTTATTTCACCCTTTTGTAGGATCTAAAATTGAGCAAACCAACGGATAGAAAGACGATACTACAGTGACAACAGTTTAGGTTCGGTCATTCCCTTTTGATAATGTACCTTATTACTGATACAAAATGAAAAATTTTCATCTACGAGATTCTCCGGTGTGTGTGTGTGTGTGTGTGTGTGTGTGTGTGTGTGTGTGTGTGTGTGTGTGTGTGTGTGTGTGTGTGTGACCATCAGTATAGGATATTTGTATAGATCTGAACCTTGTATACTCTGTTGGTTCTTCGTTATAAACACCCTTTGTCTGGGTAACTGGACGGGGGCGACACCTAGTATTGATATGTTTCTACTGTTATCTTTAGTAGGGATATTACAGATAGGACGACCAATTCGTAAATTGTTGATGATGACTCATATGAAGAATGAGATAAGCCAAATAGTTAATTTAGTATTTTAAATAACTAAGAATTTAAGATATGCAATATTATGTAATTGCTTAATTTTATTTTTAAAATTTTTATTCTATTTTTTAATTTTAATCATTGTAATATTTTTAAAATGTTTAGACATCAAGTCCCCTTTTATGTAATTTTTATTTTATTAATAAAATTGATAAGGGTCTAAGTCAAACCCCATCACTTCAATATGTTTTTTTTATAATTTTAAACAATTATATTATTTAAATAATAATAAAAAATTACAAAACAAAAATATATTAAAATTTTTAATTGAATTAAGAGAAAAAAAATAAAAAGAGAAGATAAGCCCGGGGCCGACTCGCCGAAGCCCACAAGCCTCACGGTCCTAGGACCTGAGTTGCACTGAGTCCAGGGTTTTTGACCTTGGCCTTCAACTACCTTGACGTGGGATTGGCCCACGTGCCATTGCTACGTGCAACTATATCTATGCGGCCCCACCAACTAACAACAGGGCAAAGGTCGAAATCGCTGACTTGGTCAAAGAGGTGAGAATGGAGAAATGAAGTTCTAGATAGATTTAGGGATGGCAATTTCCCCGCTTAAACTGGGGACCTGGCTCGATCCAGCCCGGTTGGGCCGGGAATTCCCCGATTTAAGTAGGGATGGGCTTTATTACTCAGCCTGCCAATCGGGGACGGGCCGAGGACGGGGATTGCATGATCCCCGGCCCGGCCCGCTTTATATTATATATATATATATATATATATATATATATCTCTATCTATATATATATATATAATATGTATACATATGCAACATGTATAAGTATACATATATATATACATGTTGTATATGTATATATATATATATATATATATATATATATAAAATATGTATACATATACAACACATATATAATTCACATATATATGTATGTGTGTGTGTGTGTGTGTGTATATATATATATATATATATATATATATATATATATATAATCATGTATAATATATATAATCTACCTATAATTTATATAGTGTGTGTGTATATATATTGATATGTATCATATAATATATATATATATATATATATATGTATGTATGTATGTATGTATGTAAAGGTATATTATATATGTATATAAAATAAAATAAAATAGAAAAGAAGAGGAAAAAGAAAAAAGAAATAAATTATAAATTATTAATTTTACTCTTACTAATCTAATAATATGATAAATACGTGAATTATTGGAAACCACTACAAAAGTTTTTTATATGATTAAATTTTTTTGAATAAAAATATACTGGAGGTAATTTTTTTTTTAAATCTTTATAATTATTTTCGGGCTCAAACGGGCCTCCGTTTCTCCGCTTCCCCGTTGGGCCGGGACCGGGAATTGTTTTATCTCCGACTGGCCGGGAGCGGGGATCTTCGTCTTTTCCCGTGGCAGGGACGGATCGAGAATGGAACTACGGGAGCATATATAGGACGGGACTGAAATTTCTAGTCTCTAATCCAGTCCGACCCATTACCATCCCTAGATAGATTTGCGTATGGGACTTTCGGTTCTAGTGACCCGTTTCTATACGGTGATGGGTCGACGTCACGGGTGAGATGGGATGAAATCTGGCGTCAGGTATGAGCGTTATCTCTGTCGAGTCTGTGATACAGAGGTTTTTCTAAGCATATTATAGGGATTAGAGTTCCAACGCATTTACACTACTGAGGTGCCCAAGAAGGATCTCTCTGGGACTACTCTTTCCAAGTTCAGTATATTCGGTTGGAGCAAGAGGTATGTCTGCTATCATTTGCATTTGTCTTCTTTGTTTCTTTTGCAAATAACGATCGAATAGGTTGCGTTTCTCTTCTTCCTTTTCAGATGGATGAATGAATCAAATGAATTTCGTTGATTTTACTGAACTATGACCATTTTTGAGTTACTAATTCCAGCGGATAGCCTTCGTTCTTCCCTTCCTCTTTTTTAAATTTAGCAATGGCAAACAATTCTTTCTTTCAAGTATACTTTTGTTCCTAGTTCGACCCGCGCATCACCTTTATTTTATTGTGGGTCCTTTGTAGTGCTGTGGAAATGTCTTCTGGAAGTGCCAGTGAGAACTGCCTCGGCTGGGCTGCAAGGGAATCTTCCGGATTCCTGTCGCCTTACAAATTTAGCCGAAGGTTTGTCTGACACAATTTCCCTCTATAGCAAATTACTGTCACTATGCCTAAGAAGAAATCTTTCAGTCAGGAAGGATAACAAAACACATAACCCCTCCCCCCCCCATAGCCCCGGGGGCAAAAAAAGAAAAAAAAATCTTTTTGAGGCGGAAAATCAATTGAATTCATGACTCTGCATTGGCATTACTAAGTAGGAGAATTGAAACCTCCACGGGAACAAGAAAATCCACTTGTTTAGGAAACTTTGAATCATATCTTTTTGGACTTTTTCTTCCGTTTAATGGAGGTCGGTTTGTAAACCTGGTTTTCGGGAAATCATTTTTATTTTCATTTCTCATTCATATTGACTACTCGAAAGTTTCTCAAATTCTCAAGTGACAAATCTAAACAGGGTGATCGAGACTGATGATGTTTCAATAAATATTGCATTTTGTGGAGTTTGTTTTGCTGATGTTGTTTGGACCAGGAACATACTTGGAACTTCAAAGTACCCTTTGGTACCTGGGTATGTGGATTTATTATGTTACGATTTTCCTTTGGATAGGAAATGAAGTAAAAGAAATACTTTATTGTTCGGATATGTTGTGCTGCTTGCTTCCTTTTTTGAGTAGTGTGGGGGGTTTTTTGTGATTTCCAGACATGAGATTGTTGGCATTGTAAGGGAAGTTGGCTCCAACGTTCAGCGCTTTAAAGTTGGTGATCATGTAGGAGTTGGAACTTATGTTAATTCTTGCAGACAATGTGAGTATTGTGACGATGGGTTAGAGGTTCATTGCTCAAAGGGAGCAGTCTTCACTTTTGATGGTATTGATGTGGATGGTACAGTGACCAAAGGAGGATATTCTAGTCACATTGTTGTTCATGAAAGGTAAGTGTTTCATTCTCTAAAATATTTTCACATATTTGAAGAGCAAAGAAGGAAAATAATCACCTCAGTGCAAAATCTGGAGTAATCTGCAGGTACTGCTTTAGAATACCTGATGATTACCCACTTGCATCAGCAGCACCTTTGCTATGTGCTGGGATTACTGTCTACACGCCTATGATGCGGCACAACATGAACCAACCTGGCAAATCTCTGGGTATAGTTGGGCTAGGTGGTCTTGGTCACTTGGCGGTGAAGTTTGGAAAGGCTTTTGGACTGAAAGTAACAGTTTTCAGCACAAGTATATCAAAAAGGGATGATGCCGTCAATCTTCTGGGAGCGGACAATTTTGTGCTCTCATCTGACGAACAGCAGATGATGGCAAGTGATCATCTATATTCACTGAGTTTAAATTATGAAATAATTATCTCAATTTTGTTACTTTTGTGGGATTAAAGTGACATATTCTTGCTATGTTGCAAACTTGACTGCTTTATCTTGATGCAGACACTGGCTAAATCATTTGACTTCATAATCAATACAGCTTCAGCAGATGTTCCTTTTGATCCATACCTATCTCTGTTGAAGACTGCGGGCATTCTTGTTCTGGTGGGTTTTCCGCACGAAGTCAAATTCAGTCCAGGAAGCCTAATTTTAGGTGCAGCCTCAACTCTTTTGCATCGAAATCTTCATGTGGTACTTCTGCAATAAATGGTCAGCATAATAGCATATGAATTTTTCCAACCTTGCGCAGGTATGAAGACCATAGCCGGCAGTGCAACTGGTGGAACGAAACAGACACAAGATTTGTTGGAGTTCTGTGCTTCACACAAAATTTACCCAGAAATTGAAAAAATTCCAATCCAATATTCAAATGATGCTCTTGAGAGGATGATAAAAAAGGATGTGAAGTACCGTTTTGTGATAGATATTGCTAACTCCCTCGAGTGAGAGGCCATTTCCTTGAGCAAAGTCCAAATTCTGATCGTTGTTTTAGAGATTCAGACCTTATAAGCTTGTATTTTAAAGGTTTCTCTCTCTTTGTATTCTACATGTGTCTATCTTTACACGACTTGTATGCGATCTGGTGCTATAATAAATTTTACTTATAAAAACGGAAATACTGAAAAGATGGATATTGGAGTCACACGCCCCTTCACATATCTCTTGCAAAAGTTGTGAAGCTATAATGCGGTGAATATAGACACTGAATGGTCCAATGTTTACTTTTTACCACACAGGGGCAGTTGAACGTGGAAAAAATATATGTTAAATTTTGGACAAGGATTTTGGAGTATGGATAATATTGGAGATTTTTTACTCTTTATATAAAAATATATTATATAAATAATAATTGTATTCAATAATTAAAATTGAAGGGAAAAATGAGGTGATATGATTAAATAACTTATTTAGATATTATTAAAAGATTAAAAATTTAATATCATTAGTACTGGAAGTTCTCCTTGAAGTCGGCCAAAGCAGTTGGTGATTTTTCGCTTGAAGAAGTGCAAGAGGTTTCGTTGACGGTAGATCTTACACGTTTTTGGCTGTGGCTGCAGGAACACACACAGTATTACCTTTGGAGACAATGTTGCTTGCTTCCTGCTTTCGCCCTCAATGTCAATTTCAACAAGTGTCAGGCTATCAGGGGTTGATTAATTTTGTGAATAACGTAGCTGACGGGGCACAAGTTGCTGCAAAATTTTTCGGACACACCTTTTTGTGAAGAATTTTGTAAATATCATAAAAGATTTACTTTTCATGAAAGTATCAATTAGAAACATTTGCTAATTTTTTCACTATTATTGCTGATATACTTTTCTTTTTCTCTTTTAATATACTTTTTTTGGTTAGTTGTGTTGGGAAAATTTAAATTGAGATACTTAATAAGA
Organism: Voacanga thouarsii; assembly: GCA_026120185.1. NCBI lineage: Eukaryota > Viridiplantae > Streptophyta > Magnoliopsida > Gentianales > Apocynaceae > Voacanga > Voacanga thouarsii. Next base: position 268,926 of record JANUWF010002099.1, read on the forward strand.
ATAAAAATACAAAACATAAAGAATAAAACAAAACACAAAAAATTTACGTAATTCGATTTATTTAGTTAAACCTATGTCCACGATGAAAATTGTAAAATACTTTATCAACAGCCATATGGAGAATTTACTGATCTTGATATTTTTTTTGAATTCTGTCTTACACAATTTTATATATTCACCTAACTTACACTCATATATCCCATAACATTACATACATCAAAACAAATCAGAATACTCTTAAAAACTCATGATTCTACTTATATATATATATCAAGTTATAAAACTCCTAATTAACATAAAATATAATAAGAGTAACTTTATATTTTTAATATATATTAATCAATAATAACTTGCTAATTCTAAATACATTAACAATACCTTAACCAATGCAATACAATACCCAACAAGTTGGAACTCTATTCACTTTGTTATCATCTTGCTCCAACATTTTTGTAAGTTCTCATATATATATATATATATATATATAGGCGATGCACCGTCCTTGATGCTACATAGGTTTTCGTTCACTTAGACTCATCCGGTTGAGTACCACAAGCTCAGGGATCGACGCAACTGAAAAGTATAAGTATTAAGAAACCTTTTTGGGTTGGCAGTGAAAGAAAGAGGCCGGCATTCATTTATTCATTTCTTTATGAATATTTATAACTGAGTCGACTTATGGGGGACTAGTGGTGCTTAGAGGATGCCTCTGACCACCCCACATGGCCCAAAGTCAGCCCCAGCATTTCTCACAGTCTAGCTTTTACAAATCTTATAAATAATTCTCACATTGAAGAAGTCAATTCAATATAATATTTTTTTTCCAAAAAAATTTCAAATTACCTTTCTTCATGACATTTTCATATAAAAGTAGACAACGAAGTAACTAGAAAGATTATAGAATTATTTTCTTCTAGAAGGATTATTTAGAAAGCATAATTTCTTGATCACACTTGTTAAATTTATCGTTTCCTAATTTTCCCTTTTACTGTGAGTTAGAAAGAAAAATTATTTAATCTAGAAAATTCTTCTAATTCTCTTAGAGAAATTTTGTTAAATCTATTTTTTATCATGAATTCCAGCCTTGACTTTGAGAAATCCACCAATCCATATGTGATGTATGAACAATGACCATAGTAGCTAGATATCGATAAGGTGAGAATGCCTTACTTAGATATATCAAAAAGATGGGCAATTAAATCTATTTCTCGATTCAATAAAAGCTCAAAGAGGTGATTAGGGTTCTAAATAACGATATATGCATAAAAAGCAAATCTGATTATTCCTATTCCTAATGCTCAATAGAATGTAATGATGTAGGGATTCATAGTAAATATAGCATCTATTTAAATACACCCGAATGACACCTTCTCATAATGAGAATATATAGAATCCTATTATGGTTTGGTATGGTGATATAACACCCAGAAGGTTATTAGCTAGTGTTAGCAATAGCATTCGAGCCTAACTGGCGGCCTGCACAAGTTAGAGGCGAGTCATGCTGTGTCAGGCCCAGGGCAAGATCGGCCTCTAGGACTCCTTACTAGTTTTATAATTTATTTTTTAAAATTTTTTATAATTTAAATAACATTATTGTTTATAATTATAAGAAAAGCCACCTTAAAGTATTAGGGGGGGGTTGACTTGGACCTCTACCGATTTTATTAATTAATATACTAAAAATTACATAAGAGGGGGACTTGATACTTAAACCTTTTAAAAAATATTAAAATGTTTAAATCTTAAAAATAATAATATCCTAATATATTGATAAAATTAAATAGTTACATAAGAGAACTAAAGATTATTAACCTAATATATTAAAAAATTCTAATTAATTACTCGACTCACCCTCATTCTTCTTCAGAATCTTCGTAAGATTCCATAAACTGACCATCCTATCATTGGCTTCGAACAAACTTGCATTGTATATTAATATCTCCAAAATCTAAGGAGTCAATTGAATTCATCTTTCGTCAATTGTTCGAGTGCTATCACTAAATATGTTTTCTAATGACACTGTAGGGACAAGAGGTGTCAAAAAATCATATGTCATTTTGAACACAATTGGATATTCTTTCATATGATCCTTCCACCAGCTACACATATCAAAGAATTAACTCTCATTTTCTATAAGAGGTTATATCTCGTAGATTGTCATCTTATTATAACTCACTGTTGATCTTATTTGATATTTCATAATGCCTCACGGATTAAAAGATGATAATGATGATGAAATCGAGGAGGTGGATCCTTGTAGTGTTAAAATTGACTGTTAGATGAACTTTCTCAACCTATAGTATTAAAGTGACTCGAATTAGAAGAAGAAGACTCAACCATATATAAGTTATACACAACAAATAGTGCTTTAACTGTGTTTTTTCTTTCATGTTTTTTACCTTAAGTTGCCTAAGTATTTCATTTTCATTAAACTCCAATGTTTCGTAAAAACACTCAATAACACTACAAATCCTGGAGTGTTCACTAGATAATCTAAATATAATGCCATACAATACAAAATAGGAATATTTTCATAATATTTCTTATATTTTTTTAAAAAATACTTTGCAAAAAAGAATCATATTGAGAATGCTCATAAAACTCTCTCAAAATTTTTGCTACTCTACTAAGTGTAGGAAGAATATGATGAGTATTTGGATAATAAGATCTCGGCTAAATTTTTGTTGTTTCTTTAAAAGTAAGTAAAAACGATGAAAGCGCAGTACAATTTTCAAAATGAGTATTGGTGAGTTCAGGTTAAAAATTGTTACTATTACAAAATTCAATAAGCTAATTTTGGACAGGTAAAATACTTTCAAACATTTCAAAAGTTGAATTTCATCTAATTTGACAATCTAATCTTCTTTTTTTTTTTTATAGAAAGACCTTATTCTCGACATAAAATTTTAAAAGTTTGAAGTTCAATGGGAGAAATTTTAATAAATAAAATAATATTTCTAATTATACTAATAGTATTATCAATATTTGTACCCTTCCTTAACGCAAAAATTAAATATATGACAAGCACACCAATATAAAATAAAATATCATCTAATATAGAATTTATAATATTTTTTAAAATTATCATGGCAGAATCATTATATGTATTATTATCTAAAAAAATAAAAATAATCTTATTCATTAACATATAATCGCAACATACTTGAATAATTATTCTAACAATATTATTACCCGAATGTAGATATTCAAATAATCTAAAATATATATTTTTTTAATTTTTTGCACAAGCAATTCATGATCAATCCAATAATATTTAATGCAAAAATAAGTTTCATGAGTGACTACACTCTAACTATCTCAAGTAAGAGTAAATTTCTAATTATAAGAATAAAAAATGACAATAATTATTCTCTTATTTCTTTGTATTACTTTAGTATATCACTCTTTAATGTTGTTTTAGAAACCTTTTAAATATAGGTTGGTAGGATATATGTATGAACTTTTTCATAAGTGGATTTTCACCAAAAATAAAAGGTAATCTATTTTTGATAATAAATTTAGCCATATCATTTCTAATTCTTCTATGATCATATTGAAAATTATCTCCAATTCAACCTCCTACAGTTTGGATTAGTTGTTATTTAAGTAAGTTTTCAAGGCAATCTTTATGCGACTTTTTTATGTATATATCTACTTTTCTCGTCCCTCATCCCTTCTTATGTACATATACTGCCTTACAAATTTTATATATTATTCTATCCTTAGCCTCATATTATCTTTCTCAAAAAGTGTCCAAACTACAGATGTTTCGCTCTTACTATAGTTTCCGAAGATTCTATAAGCATACCCATTCTACATTTAGGATTATTAGGAGCACTTATATTTTGTTATACACTAGGACCTTTACGTTCATCACTTATTTCATTATCCAATAAATTCAAGAATGGATCTATATGAAAGTCAAGATATGCAAATGATTGTGAAGAATGATGATGATGATAGGGGTTCCATTTTCAAATATTTATATAAATTAAACAAGAATAATCAATTTAAATTCAAATAAAAATTCAAACAAATAATAGTTCAAATCAAATGAAATACAAGATTAACTAAGAATATAACAATAATGAAATATATAGAATATAAATAACTTGTAAATTAAATTAAAATTAAACAAAAAACCAAAACTTGTAAACAATTAATAAAACTAAAAATAAGAATATATGATTAAAAAACACTAACTTGTTGATAGGCAAGAAATAATAACACTTTCAGCTTTACTTCTTTAAGGGTTGACCATCACTTAATGATTTTTCAAATTTTGAAGAAGAGGTTTGAAGTATTCCAAAAATATGCCTAAAAAATTCTACTTTTTAACACTTTCTTTTTTTGAAGAAGTGGAGAGAATAGAGGTTTGAGGATTATGAGAGTAAGACGAGTGGAGAAAGAGAATTTGAGAGTGTTTGGTGAGTTTTGAGGTGAATAGGAGCATTTATAGATTTTTTGGAGTTAAAAAGTGAATATGACCATTGGGAGGAGGGGCCCACCAGTTCTATTCTGGTGGGTCGGCCTCATAAGGAGGCCGTGACGACTGCTGATCCAGAAGAGACCCTTCAGCCCGAGCAGGCCGGCCTAACCCACTTGCCAATGCTAGCTAGTGTGTATCATCTTACGAGAATAGAGTTTGATAATTATGGTAATATTAGATATATAGGAGAAAAAATCCCAATAGAAAATATTGTGATTGGAAATTTTTCAAATTTGATCTTAGACAAAAAATTACTATTGAGTCCTTGATCAAAATTCATGCCAAGAGTAATCAAAATATTTATAGTAATACTAACAAGTATCAAATAATTGATAAAAAAATATATTGTGTACTTTACATTTCTCCAAAATCTTAAAATCAATTCACCAAATCTCTATCCTCATTATTGTTGTTGTTGTTAATAAAACAAAGAGAACATATGTATGAACAGATATCTAGCAACAAGAAGAAGGAAAAGTGTTGAATAGACGAATTCCCAAATATTTGGTGATCTTAGATGTGTCGATATCAATGATGCCTCAATATCAATAATGGCTCATTATTTTGATGAATCATTTTTTTGGATAGTAGAAAATTATATAAACACTTACTCAAAATCTCACTTATCAGATTTTATTGTGGAAGGCACAAATTTTTTTTGAGGAATTCTCCATTGTATACACATAATATAGTGAAAAATATATATAAAATTTTGACTGGTACTTAGTGTTGATAATAGGTCTGAAAAAGTATCTACAAAATATCAAATTTAGATATTCATATCTCGTCGATATAAGGAATCATGGCATATATGTTTGGAAAGAATCTATTTTGAGAGAGTTGAAAAAGACTATCTAATTGAAAGATTCTATACATTTGTCACTTTTTTACGATGACAGAAGACCTAATATACAAGGCAATGGAACCATCATTTTATATATATATACTATTCCGTAAGTAAAAGGAAGGTTGGCAATTTGGTTTGGGTTCAAGTAGATTGGAATATGTAATATTATAATAATAGTATAAATTGAATCAATTTTTTTTAATATTCTCTACAAAATCCTATAACTTAGCTAATAACTCTTAAGTTTGTATCTTTTTCTTCTCTTTTCTTCTTTTCTCACTTTCATTGCAATTAAACTCCTTTGTTTCTTCCTACAGATCTAGGAATGGTAATTTACCCACTTAAATTGAAAACATGACCAGATCCAATTTTACTAAGTCGAAAATTCTCTGATTTTAAACATGAATAGGGATAGAGAAAAGGATGAGAATAGGCTTAATTCTTCGGCCCACTAGCTAGATATAGGCTGGTACCAAAAATATATAACACTTGATCCGTCCCAACCCATCCATGGTCTCTAAAATTTTGAATTTTAAATTAATATATATACATATATATAAATAAATAAATACATATATATATAGATAAGATCATCTTATATCTATATGTATGTATAAAATAATTTATATTCTTACACTTAGCTTACAAATAACATATATGGTATGATATATGTAGATCTCTCTCTCTCTCTCTCTCTCTCTCTCTCTCTCTCTCTCTCTCTCTCTCTCTCTCTCTCTCTCTCTCTCTCTCTCTCTCACGCATGCGTGCACACACACACACACACACACACATACATACATACATACATACATACATACATACATACATACATACATACATACATACATACATACATACATACATACATACATACATACATACATACATACATACATACATACATACATACATACATACATACATACATACATATATATATATATATATATATATATATATATTCCTAGGTATTAAAAAAAAAAAGAATGAAGAGGCATGGGTTTTGCAAGTCTTTGAGAATCAAAGAAATTATAATGGGGATTAATTTTTTTAAAAATATACTTTTTATTTCATCAATGTATGGTAATGTGTGTGTGTTTATTTATTTTTTTTTAATTTTTAAAGTTTATTGTAGGACTGGTTATGTTTTGTTTGGAGTTTATTGGAGGATTTTATTATTTTATATTTTAGTTGTTTGAAATTTGTTTTAGTTAATTTGAATATTTAAATTGTAATTTTGTTGAACATTTTTTACAAGTTTTTTATTATTTTTTTGAATTTTAGGTTTAGGTGGAGAACTTTAAACTCAAAAAAACCCAATGTTCCTGCTAGGCCAAGGTTGGGATCCCCACTTTCCTCCTGGTACGGGAGGGCTGGAAGCGAGGGAAAATGAGAGAGATGGGGATGGGATGGGGTCAGGATTTCTAGAGCCCGATCCACTCACCCTTGGTTGCCGTCTCACTCACCTGATCTACTTTTTCTTCTCCCCCTTTTCCCCCCTTTTTCTTCAGCACTTATTTCTTTCTTTTTCCTTATTTCCAGTAACAATGATTTATGTTATTTTAAAAAACTTTGTTTGATTATTGTTTGAAGATAAGATTGAAAAAGTTTTAATTTGGAGACTATCTTCATGTATTTGCATATATTTTAGGCTTAAATATGAAATTTGATGCCATTTGATATTGAAATGTGAAAGAGCAAATTATTGAAGTTATATTTAACTTATATTGAATCTTTATTTTTGTATATTTTTGCAAGTCTAATGGGGTTGTGGAACATCATAGCCGTTTATGGGTAAGTTAAAGATGAATATTATATATAACGAATATACATAGAATAATTAATCCTAAGTTATGTTTAAGTTGTCAAATAGGATTAAAACATTTAATGTTGAATAACTTCTCATAAAGCTCAATATTTTCATTTAGCTTGCACTTTAGATCATGATCAACCTATGGCAAAATTCTCCATGGTTGGAGTTAAAAGAATATGATTCACAATTGGTTTTGATTTTGAAACATAGCATAAAACGCAACTTCGAATGCCTAATTCTACTCTCAAATTATTAAAAAATTTTAGTTTTTTTCTTTAATTATTAAACTTATTAAATTTACCCTCGAACTATATAATACGTCATTCCATTCATTTTTGCACTTAGATGTAGCAATGGCCAATGGGCCGGTTCGGCCTGCCGGGTCAACTCGGCCCGAAGGCCGAACCAGCCACTGTACACCGGGCCGGACCTAGAGCCAGTCTTAGGTCCCGGTCTGGGCCAAGGGTAGAAACCCCTGGCCTGCCACGGGTCGGCCCGCCCGCTGGCCTGCACGAGAGAGCCATTACCCAATGGCTCTCTCATTTTTTTATTACATTGCAGTCCCAAAAATGGTTGAAATATTTTTTTTATATATTTTAGTCCCTAACGATTATATTCTCCATTCTAACCCCTAAAACTATATAAATACCCCCCAATTCAACCCAAAACTCATCAAACACTCTCCAATTCTCTCAAACTCTCTTATTTTCATTCATCTTTCTCTTATAATACTCAAATTTCTTCATTTCCTCTACAAAAAAAATATTAGAATAGAATTTATTTTTGTGTTATACTTTTTCAATTCTTCAAGAAAGTCTTCATATTTTAGAAGATTGTTGAGTAGCAGAATAGTGGATATAAGAAGTAAAAACCTTTACAAAGTATTGTTATTCTTGGTCATCAACTAGTTAGTATTTCTTAATCTTACATTCTTATTTTTTTAGCTTTATTAATTGTTTATTTGTTTTAGTTATTTGTTTATTTTTTAAGTTAATTTGTTATTTATATTTTTCAATTCTCTTATTTCATTATTTGTTAATACTTTATTTTTTTAAACTTTTATTTGAATTTTGATTGCTTTGTTTTTTTTAAAAAAAATTATAGATCCAAATCAATACTATCATTTTTTTTTCATCACAATCATCTGCACATTTTGATTTTAATATAGATCCAGCCTTCAATTTAATAAATAATGAAAATAAGTAATGAAGATGAAGGTCTTAGTAAGCGTAGTATTAGTATTTCACAATCACAACCAACTCCAACTATTAATCCTAACGAATCTAATATAGGGGAGGATAATGTTGAAACAGCGGATGTTATAGTTAAAGCAAAAATATCTATGGTTTGGAATCTTTTTGAAAATGATAATGATAGTGATAGGGTAACATGTAAAATTTGTAGGGTAATAAATGCACATAAGAAGAGAGAAGGGATGGGAACATTAGTTAGACATATGAAAATGTCACATAATGATTGATTAGAAAATCTACTTAAACAACAACAAATACGTACTACAGGAGGTCAAATTATTGGTAATTTTCAATATGATCATAGAAAAAATAGAAGTGGATTTGCTAAAATGATTGTTCAAACTAAATTATCTTTTAATTTTGTAGAAAATCCATATTATGAATAATATATGCAAAATAATTGTCAACCAGTATAGAAAAGAATTCCTAAAACAACGTTAAAAAATGATATAATAAATATATATAAAGAAATGAAAGAGTATCTAATTGCTATATTTGATTCTTGTAATTAGAAATTTACTCTTACTTGTGATGGTTGGACTGCAATTACTAATGAGTCTTATTTGTGCATTACATGTCATTGGATAGATCATGATTGGTTAGTACAAAAACAAATTATTTGTTTTAAATTATTTGAATATCCCCATGTAGGTGGTAGTATAGTTAGAATGATTACTCAAACATGTCGTGAATATAGGATTTTAAAGAAAATTATTTCTATTTCTTTAAATAATACTTCAAATAATGATTCCGTCATAACAATTTTGAAAAATACTATGAGTCCTATGTTAGATGGTATTTATTTCATACTAGGTGTGCTTGTCATATACTTAATTTTTTTGTTAAGGAAGAATATAAATATGTTGATGATATTTTTAATATAATTAGAAATGTTGTTTTATTTATTAAAACCTCCACAACTAGGCAACACAATTTTAAGGTATTATGCCGAGAACAAGGTATATCTTTTAAAAAATTTAGATTAGATTGTAAAATTAGATGGAATTCAACTTTAGATATGTTTGAAAGTGTTATACCTTTTAAAAATCAACTTATTGAATTTTGTAATAGTAATAATTTTCAACCTCCACTAACGGAAACTCATTTTAAAAATTGTACTACATTTTTAACATTTTTATTTACTTTCAAAGAAGTCACTAAACTTTTATCGGGATCTTATTATCCTACTACTCATTATATTATCCCAACACTTGCTAAGGTAGCACATATTTTTTGTGAGTATATGGATCATCCATAATATGGTTATTTTATGAGAAGTATGTTTGAAAAATATAAAAAATATTATGAAGATATTCATATTTTATATTGTATGGCATTGTGTATGGATCCTCGAGTAAAAACGGTTGAATTTCATAGTATTATTGAATATTTAAATGAAATATTAGATTTTGATGAATCTCAAACACTTAGGCAATATATGATAAAAGATATAAAAAACAAAATGGCTAAAGCTTTATTGACATGTATAATTTGTATGAATTTGTGTCTTCTTGTTCCAATTCTCCTAGTTTAAGTAGGCAAGCTTCATCATCATCTAGTAGTCACTTTCAACCACCACGAAAATCTACCTCTTCAATTTCATCAGTATTTAGTCCATGGGGTATTATGGAACGTAAAAAAAGATCGTCTACCACCTACAATGAGATGTCAATTTATGATATGCAACCCTTGGTAGAAAAATGATGATCAACATTTTGATATTTGTGATTGGTGAAAGGCTCATGTAAATTAATATCCCATTTTATCTAAAATAGCACGTGATCTTTTGACACCACCAATCTCCATAGTATCATCGGAAAGTGTCTTCACTGTAAGTGCTCGAATAATCGATGAAAGAAGATCTCGATTGGCTCCTCAAACTTTGGAGATGTTAATGTGTTGTAGTAGTTGGTTTGTAGTCGAAGATAGGACAGCTAATTCGTGGTTATTGATGATGACTCAGATGATGAATATGGTGAATCAAGTAGTTAGTTTAGTATTTTTGTAATTAGAAATTTAGGATAAGTAATATTATGTATTTAATTTTATTTTTATGATATTTATTCTATTTTTAAATTTTAATCATTGTAATATTTTAAAAAAATTTAGGCATCAAGTCCCCCTCTTATATAATCTTTATTTTATTAATTAATAAAACAGGTAGGAGTCAAAGCCAAACCCTTCCCCACTTCAAGGTGGTTTTTTTATAATTTTAAAAAATTGTGTTACTTAAGTAATAATAAAAAAATTACAAAACAATTGAATATCAAAATTTTTAATCAAATTAAATAGGAGAAAAAAAAAGAATATGTCAACGGGCTAAGGGCCAGGGCTATGCCGATCCCAGGACTTCTGGCCCAGGAATCGACTCGGATCAGTTTGCACACCACACGGGCCGGTCCTCGAGCCCACCCCGGCACGACCTGAAATTATGCAGGCCGGCCCAAGTGTCAATGCTACTTAGATGGCTAACGGAATTAAAGTTTTAAGATATTTTAATTATTTTATATTTTTAAAACATATTCATAGAGCCGTTTGACCAATTTTGACTCATTTTTAAAATGTCTTTTATCCATCTGACCTATTTGCTAAAATCCTTTTCACCCATCTGACACTCATTTTCATCTTCATTAATCTATACCCAGCTGAGCTGAATACAGATGGCCCCATCGTTTTCATCCATCGCTGGTGACCCTGCCTTCATCAATTGCTTCCATCGTCTTCATCCAAATGATGGAAATATTGGCCGCCTTCTCTTCTCCCTTCCGTCTTTTCACACCACTCCATCAACTCGCTCTAGTCCTCCTCCTTCAAGCCAGCTCCTCCTTTTCCCCAAATCAGATCGGTTGCGTATCTCCTACCGATAGCCACTACTTCCTCTCCAATCTCTTCACTCTTCTCACTTTACCCTTACCATTGATACTTGGTAAAATGGTTGAGTGAACGCATTTGCTTCGACATCAATTTCCGCATATTCAAAATAAATAAATAAATAAATAAAATAAAATAAAAGGGAAAGGGAATTCAATTCTCAATTTCATAGACATATGCATGAAGCACGAAACAGATCCTAAACCATATTTTAGTCTTCTCAATTGCCCCGCAGATCCTCGATGTTCCATCAATCGAGAGCTTGAATCTCTTCTCTCTTCTCGCTTTACCCTTACAATTGATACTTGGTAAAATGGTTGAGTGTACGCATTTGCTTCGACATCAATTTACTCATATTTTTTAAAAATAAATAAAATAAATAAAATAAAATAAAAGGGAAAGGGAATTCAATTCTCAATTTCATAGACATATGCATGAAGCACGAAACAGATCCTAAACCATATTTTAGTCTTCTCAATTGCCCCGCAGATCCTCGATGTTCCATCAATCGAGAGCTTGAATCTCTTCTCTCTTCTCGCTTTACCCTTACAATTTATACTTGGTAAAATGGTTGAGTGTACGCATTTGCTTCGACATCAATTTCCTCATATTAAAAAAAATAAATAAATAAAGCTTGAATCTTATCAGAAAAGATTAGGAGCGGTGGCGCTCGGCTGGGATGACACAGCGGAGAAGAAACAGTAAATAAATAAATAAATAAATAAAAAGAAGGGAATTTTTTTTTTGCCATATCAAATTTCGTCAAAATTTTATATTGTAATCTAAATTTTGTTTTGAATTTAATTATTATTTAAAATATAAATTTTCTCATATTTCCATCTAATAATCTCTAATTTTTAAATGAAGTTACTGAATATAATAAATTAAATATAAAATAATATAAATTTTTTTATCTAATTAATTTAAAAAATAAAGAGACTAAATTATTTATAAATTTAAAATTAAAAAATAAAAAATATAATGTGATTGAATTAATTTAACTTAATTTAATCGAATTAATTTAGTCTTTTTATTCATTAAGTTAGTTAGATAGAAAATTTACTTTACTTTATATTTAATGTACTATGTTAACTAACTTAATTTAAGGATTAGAGGTGCTTGGATGGCCATGTGAGAAAAAAATCATTTAGATTCAAAATAAAATTTAGATGACAATGTAATATTTTAAAAAGAATTAGGATGATAAGGTGAATTTTTTCTTAAAAAGAAAGTAAAAATTATTATTTTAATTATGCGTCAGTGATTATGCGTCTCATAGAAATTATTTTTGTGGTTTAAGTTAAAAATTAAGTACTGTTTATATGGAAAGGATAATTTTATTTAATATTGTTCGTTTGCATCTTTTTTTTTGCTATAATATTTTTATAAATTTTCGTCAGTAATCCAAGTTTGGATTCCGTCCTTAGGAATCATATAAATCATAAACAAAAGTTTAGGCGGTTCTTGAATAAGGATTTGATTGAGATAAATTTATTAAAATTTAATAAAATACTATTAAATGTGTGGTCTAATCAATAATGAGCAAGGAAAAATACGATATATTTAAATTAATATTATTTTAAATTAAAATTTTGATTTGAATTAGAAAGAGTTTCTTCCTAATTACAATCTTAGTTTTCACAAGGAATTACTTTGTTATTACGAAAGGTGTCACGAGAAATTAATATTTCGTTATGAATTTAACTGTTTGTATGGAAAGTCATATGGTAAAATATAACTCTATTCCTCTAGCTAAAATTGTTCTATTTTATTATTTTAAGATGTCTCAAAATATTATATACTTTTCTAGAATGAAGAGGTTTTATACAATTTCAAAAAAAAAAAAAAAGATAAGAATATTATATTCTTTTTATTTGAAATTAAATCTGTAATAAAAAATAAATATCCATTTACTTAAAATAAATATATTTTTCTCTAAACTTTTATAAAAGACATCATACAAACCCATTGTCCACGTTAATAAGACTAAGATTGGACATTTCATTTTACTAGTATCTTCTCTCATTTCTTTTCTTCTCCTTCCTTTAAACTCTTAACCTTTCCAAGCTTCTCCTCATGATTTTTCTCAATCCAAAACACAGCGAGGTAGAAACATGTCGTAACATGTTGCAACGTTGTTATAAAATCCAATTACGTACTAAGTTAAGGTGCTAAAAATAACAACAATTATAAAAATTTGTTCTTTTCCTACCGAAAACCATGATGTTATAAAGAGTTTTGGATTTAATATAGGCTTAATTCCACATTTAGTCTGTTAACTTTTTTTTTTTATTGTCATAGTTGCTCCTTAATTTTATTTTTAATTTTTTAGGTGTTCAATTATCTTTCGTTTGATATATTTGGTCTTTTCGTTAGAATTTTCGTTAGTTAATACCAAGTCAACGTAACATGCTTGACTTTTATTATATTTATAAGGGTATTTTCGTTATATAAATTTTTTAACTACCATAATTAGTCTCAATATTTTATTTTTAACTTTTTATGTCCTCTATTATTTTTTAACTGTCATGTTTGGTCTGTATATTTTATTTTTTAACTTTTTAAATCATTTTATCATTTTTTGAGTGACATACTTGATCTTTCTATTTAATTTACAATGACTTTGTACAACTAAAATTCTAGAGAGAGATGGATAGCCGTGGGAAAAAATTTAGAGAGAGAAAAATTGGAGAGGGAGGAAATATATGATATTTGATGGTCGTAAATTATAGAATTAAAAAATTTTATTTTTTAAAAATATGTAGTAAGATGTAATATTTAAGGTGTAGTGTTAATGTAATTATCCATAAATATCATCTGCATAAAAATGTGTATTTTTAAATAATAGATATTCACTGTTTCTAGTGAAAATTTTAATGCAATAAATTATAAATATCGCAAGATTTACTCTTTTATGATAAAATAATGCTAATAAATCATGTTTTTCATTCTTTAATACAGGTTTGAACAAAGTAGATTTTTTTAATCCATTAGAAGAGAAAAATATATAAATAAAATTTATAACAACTCAATTGATGAGAAATATTTTTATCAACTAAATTAATATATATATATATATATATATATATATATATTCAAATGTTGGAGGGAATGACCAAATAATTTTTTATTTCCTTATAATTTTGCTAATGCCAATGACCAAATAGTTGTAATTGACGAGAAATTAAACGAAAGGACTAAGTACGTCGCTCGAAAAATAAAAGAGGACCTAAAAAGTTAAAAATAAAATATAGAAATCAAACATGACAGTTAAAAAATGATAAAGAACGTAAAAAAGTTAAAAATAAAATATATGGACTAACTATGACAGTTGAAAAATTTTATATATCGAAAATACCCATATGAATATGGTAAAAGTCAAGCCAATTACATTGACTTGGTGTTGATTGACGAAAATTTTGACAAAAGAACCAAGTATATCAAATAAAAAATGATTGAAGAATTAAAAAGTTAAAAATAAAATTTAGAGACTAATCATGACAATAAAAAAAGTTAAGGGACTAAATGTGAAATTAAGCCTTAATATATAACTACCACAACATTATACTCATTTATATGCAAATCAAAATTTGTGATTTATTTTAACTTTTGTTATGAATATCTTAAAATTATTGGAAGTTCCATTAATTGGTGGAGGCTCCACTAATTATGGATTTATGTGAATTATTAGAGAAGATTTTTATGGATATCCACCATTTAGTGGAGACATCACTAATTAATATTAGTGGAAGATGATGTATGCCATGATGTATTCCACTAATTAGAACTCTATAAATAGAGTTATTCTCTAAACTTGTAATACACCATTATTTTGTGAAAGAAAGATTAGAGAAAATTGTGAGAGAAAAGAAAGAGAGAAGTTTGAAGAAATTTTTGTGCAAAGAATAATTAGAATTTTCTTAGTGTGTAGTGTGTAGATTTTATTCTAACACTACCCAAATTTTATAACACATTATCAGCACGAGTCTCTGCCGTTATTAAAACTAGATGACAGGTACGCATTTATTAATCTCTATGACTAAACTCAAATTTATAGCCCTTGATATTTCTGATGGGTTCTTGATACAAAAATGCATCTAAATGCTGAAAAGAAAAATTTGACCACCTGAAGATGGTCATACTATCAACTGCATGGTATGAATGATTGCACCTGAAGTTGCAAGATTTTAAAACCGTGAACTCCGCAATGTATAAAAAAAATTACATCTTAGTTAAATTTATGCGAAGAAAAAGTTATTGATGAAGATATATTGGAGAAGACATTCTCCACTTTTCATACTTCAAATATTGTCCTGCAGCAACAATATCAAGAAAAAGAGTATCCAAAGTGTACAGATTTAACATGAGTTATTATTGAGCAATCATGAAGCCAAATGAACTGGCTCAACAGCACTTCCAGAAGTGAATATTGTTGGCTCCAGCAAAGGCCATCGTTATAGTCGTAGTTGTGGCAGTGACTATGGTTATGGTCATGGACACACTCGATATTTCCCTTATCACAGAGAAATACTAGCCACTTGAAGTGAAATAGAAAGGGAAAAGGATATTTCCATTAATAATAAGCATCATATCTTTTATTCATATCACTAGTGTTCACATGAATTTGAGGATACATGTTTGTAGTTGCTCTTTTGCAATTGAGCTGACAAATTTAAGATGAATGTTTGTAATTGTTCTTTTTCAATATTTACATTAGAGGAAGACAAACAATTAACAATTATGGACTTCAGCTCCTCTTCTTCGGCTTCCTCCTCCTTTTCCTTCCCTTTTGAGTCAACATCTAGACTAGCAGTAGAATTAGCCGTGAAGTTATTGTGAAATGAGTCTTAGGATTTTATGATCCCCTTAAGTTTATTATACTTAAGTTTCTTATTATATTTGGCATTGAAGCATGCTTGTCTCCATTTCTGTGTTTGGTCCTCCAACTGCGAATCAGGACTTTCTTCCACCAACTGGTTTTCACATTCTAGTATCTCAATGGCTTCTTTCAACTTCTTCTCAGCCATATGTCCTCATTCTTCTTTATTTTGCATCTCTTGTAAATCGAAGTGATATCATCGGTTATTTACTTATAAATCTTTCATAGTTCATACTTGTAAATTATAAGTGTGTGTGAGAGAGAATCTGAACATTCTGGATTAGGGTCTCCAAGCTCATCAACTTCCTGTGAGCCCATCGACGAATTCCTAACTCCCTACATCTTTTCTTGAGACGGGTTATGCTAATATTCAGTTCTTTGGCCGCGCTCTTGATTGGCAGGTAAAAGTACTGCGAAATGGTTTCTCTTGATGGTGTCTGGGAGTTATTGCCCTTATTCTCTCTCTGCCTCTTAATCCTTTTATTCTCTATAGGAATTTCGTCTGAAATAATATCTTGAACTTCGATATTATGCATGTCATGGGTCCTCACTCTGATTTCATTACCAATACCACTCATTATTTCTCCTAGAAAAAGAAAAACAATATTAGTAAAGATAATACCATTCAAAATTCATGTTTGAATATATGATAACCTGGAATCATATTTTGGCTTTGTTCAAAATCCATTAAGGAGTAGAAAGGATCATGCATAAGCGTATCCTTATTCAGAGGAATAGCATCAAGAGGAACAACATTAAAAGCAGTCTCTTGCATGGGCAGATCAAATTGGTCCAAAGCAGTATGTTCACTGATTTACATAAAAAACAAACCAAAAGATAGTTTACTTTCATTATCAAGCACACTAAAAATAAATGGAAGCCCTCAAAGGTATCTCACCTTAAATGAGGAGGAAGCAGTTGGCTTGGAAAGGAAAATACATCAAAATCTTTTGTGTTAGAAACCAAGTCAAAATTTGACCATGTCTCAAATGAATTACGAGTTTCCATATTTGCTTTGTGATTTTTATTTTTTTGATGTGTACTAATGACTGATGACTAAGTTATATATCGCGTATATATATATATATATATATATATATATCTATATGAGGAAGAAGAAGAGGTAGATGATAGGTGGAGGGACAGATGAGAAGAAAAGACAAAGAGGAAAGGAAAAAGACGGTACCGGGAAGAGTGAAAAAAAAAAGGGATTTTTATAATCGATTTCTTGGCATTTCCTACTTGTCATCATGTTCTTACATTTCTTTTCTTTTCCCTTATTCTCTTGTGAAATATTATTTCCTAAATTAGGGGGAGAATAGAAACAGTACAAGAAAGATCTTGATTGGACAACATCATTAAATTATCTTGATCCGCATGCAAGCATTGCAAATCAAATGCCAGATGCTTTTGTTGACTCCAGAAGAGTAACAAAATTGCATATGTCAGCTATAAAATTGAAGTTCCAACAGAACAAAAGATTATATATATAGCTGCTGAGTCAAAAGCATGCCAGAAGCATGGCCGACCTCTTGGTTCAAAAGATAAAAATCCTCGAAAGAAAAGAGGATTAAATGATCCAGATGATCATATTGAAGAGAAAGACGAAGAGAAAATTGATGACAAAAAATCATAAGTTGATGAAAGCAACACTGAAATTTCTATCAATTATACCACTTCCGGTAGAAGTTGGAATTGGATTGATAATATGTTTGCATATAATATATCTCTTGATGTTATACATGATAGTCAGCATAGAAAAGATTGGCTATAATAGAAAGATGCGATTCAATCGGAGTTAAATGCACTGAAACAATGTGAAGTCTTCGGACCTGCAGTCCGAACACCAGAAGGTGTAAAACCTATTGGCTCCAAATGGATATTTGTGCGAAAGCGCAATGAAAATAATGAAACCATACGATATAAAGCACGGTTAGTAGCCCAAGGTTTTTCACAAAGACCAGGTATTGATTATAATGAAATTTATTCTCCTATTGTTGATGCTATTACACTCCGATATCTTATCAGTTAGGCATTACATGAAAAGATAGATATGCGCCTATTAGACGTTGTCACTACTTACTTGTATGATGTTACATGAAAATCCCCGAAGGATTTCATATGCCTGAAGCATATAAACATTATCCTTGTGAAAATTATTCCATCAAGTTGCAGAAATCATTATATGGCCTAAAGCCATTTAGGCGCATGTGGTTCAATCATCTTAGTAAATATTGATTGAAAGCGAGATTTAAAATGAACATGTATGTCCATGTGTTTTTATTAAGAAATCTAGTTCTAAATTTGTGATATTAGTTATATATGTTGATGATATTAATTTTATTGGAACTCCTGAAGAGCTCCAAGAAACAATTGATTATTTAAAAAGAGAATTCGAAATCAAGGATTTCGGAAAAACTAAATTTTGCCTTGGTTTACAAATTAAACATCTGGAAAGTGGAACATTTATTCATCAATCAACATATACAGCAAAAGTGCTAAAAAGATTTTACATAGACAAAGCACATCCATTGAGTATTCCAATGATTGTCCGATCATTAAATGTGGATAAAGATCCTTTCCGACCTCAAGAAAATGATGAAGAACTCCTTGGTCCTGAAGTACCATATCTCAGTGCAATTGGTGCATTGATGTATCTTGCTAATAATACACGACCTGATATTTCTTTTGCTGTCAATTTATTAGCAAGATTTAGTTCTTCACCAACACGACGACATTGGAATGGAATTAAACAAGTCATTCGATATCTCCAAGGTACAATTGATCTCGGATTATTTTATTCAAATCAAACCAACCCAACATTGATTGGTTATGCAGATGCTGGTTATTTATCTGATCCACATAAAACACGTTCTCAAACGGGCTATCTATTTACATGTGAAAATACTGCTATATCATGGCGTTCTACAAAACAATCTATAACAACTACTTCTTCAAATCATGCTGAAATTATAGCCATTCATGAAGCAAGTCGAGAATGTGTACGGCTAAGATCCATGATTCATTATATCCGAGAAAGTTGTGGATTATCATCGATCAAAGATATTCCAACTCCTTTTTATGAAGACAATGCAGCTTGCATAACTCAATTACAAGGAGGATATATTAAAGGAGATCGGACAAAACATATTTCACCCAAATTCTTCTTTACTCATGAACTCCAGAAGAAAGGTGAAATTGACGTGCTACAAATTCGGTCATGTGACAACCTCGCAGATATTTTCACAAAGACTTTACCGACTGCAACATTTGAGAGTTGAGATATAAAATCGGTATGCGTCGGTTTAAAGATTTAAAGGAATCATCTTATCAGGGGGAGTAATAAACAGACATATATAATAGTGTACTCTTTTTCCTTCACTAGATTTTTTTTCCCACTGGGTTTTTATCTAGTAAAGTTTTAACGAGGCATATTCTTTATGTAATGGATGGACATCTAAGGGGGAGTGTTATGAATATCTTAAAATTATTGAAAACTCCATTAATTGGTGGAGGCTCCACTAATTATGGATTTATGTGAATTATTAGAGAAGATTTTTATGGATGTCCACCATTTAGTGGAGACACCACTAATTAAGATTAGTGGAAGATGATGTATGCCATGATGTATTCCACTAATTAGAGCTCTATAAATAGAGCTATTCTCTAAGTTTGTAATACACCATTATTTTGTGAAAGAAAGATTAGTAAAAGAAAGATTAGAGAAAATTGTGAGAGAAAAGAAAGAGAGAAGTTTGAAGAATTTTTTTTTGCAAAGAATAGTTAGAATTTTCTTAGTGTGTAGTGTATAGATTTTCTTCTAACACTACCCAAATTTTATAACAACTTTACTTTTGTTTGAATAAATTGGAAATCACAAAATTCTCCCTTCAACAAAGTTATCAACATCATGAATTGCATATGTTTGGCATTCGCGTAATAATCACTACAAGGGACAATGCTAAGCCGTCAATAATAAAAAAAAAATTCAAAATAGTTATAATTAAAAAATTGTGCAACCAAGTTAAGTTGCTAATTGGTTGTTTCGGTTGCTAAGGTTTTGGTAGTAATCTGTCACTGACCAGTGGTTGCTATTTTTGGTCGCTAAGTGAGACTAGGTAAGTGACCGAAAGTTCGGCCGCTAAGATTTGAGTTAGCAGTTGATTGCTAATGATTCTGATTTAAAAAAAAAAAACTTTTTCCCAATAAATTTGACATGTTATCATTTTTTGATGCATTAAATATTTGAAACAAATGAAAAGAACATTTGCATTCAACAAATCATAAAAAACATCAATAACTTCAAAGATTTATAATTAAAAAATAAAATAAATAATATCTGAAGTGTGATATTTGAAGACTACAATATAGTTTGAATATATCTATAAAAAAAATATATACAAAAATGAGCTGTATGGCTAAGAACGGCCACATGCATCATCACCAGGATCACCAGGAGTGTCTTCCTCCTCCTCCTCCTCCTCATCATCATCAAAAGATGGTGGTAGGTAATCCCAAATACTGATAAAGACCTTGCATATGTTTGTGCAGATAGACAATATACTCATCGTTCTTTTACATTCTCTTTTCAATTTTTTTTCCGCCTTTTGTATCTACTTGTCTACTTGGCCCTGAATTGGTGCACTCAAAGCCTCACCACAGTAATATCCACTCCGAGTGCATTCTGGTCTGAGACGAGAAGATTCAACATCCAACCCATAAACTTAGCGATTTCTAAATGCTCCAATAGTCAAAACAAGTAAAGGCCTCTTATCCTGTACTACCCCTCTCCCCCTCCCCCCTCCCTCCTAGTGGAGTTTGTTGTGAATCTTGTGACATTAATTCATTTAATCACTTCTAAAATTTTGTTTTTATATATATGTTAAGCTAATTGTATGAAAAAGATTGATATCAATAAATTACATTAATATTTAAAACATACCTAATTGTACTAGACTCTAGAGTCTACGAATTGGTCTTACTTAGGCCCAATTTGCTGGTGCTCATGACATCTTCTCCACACTTTCGAATGAATAAATGTGTTCCTCAACTTCTAACATTGTACATAATTGAATAGTATATATAATATACATATATACATTATTTAAAGAAAATAGTATATCTAATAAGGTATATGTATGAATTGAAAAATCAATTACCATCTTAGCCTCTTGCTTTGAAAATGAGATCGATTGATCTTCTAGTATGGTGTGATTGGCCTAAGCCTTCTCGAGAACTATCTTGATTTTCCCTAACTTGTGTAGACCACTCCATAAAACCTTTGGATCTCCAATGCTGAACAAGTTGGTTATAGATTGTCTTGGCCATCTAGGTTGGCCTCTTCCCACTCTTTTTGATGTTGAATAGAGTATTTGTCAACCACTTAGTACACCTGGACTCCCATAGCATATGTATGAACAGTCCTCGTGATTTTTAATAAAAAAAATCAAGTTTAGAGAAAAAAAATATAACATGTGACAAATTTAAAAGTTAAAACAAATATAACTAATATTTTATATTCAATTGCTTATACTAAACTCCGCAAACCATATATTTGACATCTCGAGTAGAACATCTCAAATAGAATGGTATGACCACAAATCACTCCTTAAAAATACTAGCGATGGCACGGGTACAAGTTGACTGGTGTGTGAAGCTATAATATAGAATTGGACATTATCATAATATGCAATACATAAATATTAAAATGTAATTTAAATTATCTTATTTAAAATGCACTTACATTTCACCATATGGAGCAATATATAATCTATTGTTCAATGCATCATTACGGTAGTATAAGCAGATCATGATGCTACATAAAATGGGGTTATACGTAACACCCCACAACTATAGGGCCCAAATAGTTGCGGATGTCGCTCCGTCTAAGTGACAAGGGGTCTTTATAACGAAATAATTAAGTAAATAAACTGGAAAGTTTTAATAATTTTCAAAGGAAACTTGATCATAAACTTAGAACATAAGTTAACATTAGTCGTTACATGCTTTCTAGAACATAACTCATAAAACTTGAATACCAAATACTAAGTTTTTCCAAAACACATCACCTATCCTCTCTCGGGTCTTGAGCTTATACAAGTTGGAGACCTATACAAGTCTGTCTGAAAACATGAATAAAACCATGTGAGATATAATCTCAGTAAGTCCCAGTATGTGCTATGTAAAATTTTGACAAAACATCTGTCGTGATGCATGCTTAAAGCATTGGAAGTAAGTATAAGTGTGTAAACGGTAACATGTTTATTGAAAACAAGTTTCTCTTGCTTTTCAGGAAAAATTGTATCATTATGGTAGTTCATAACATCGTGGCGCTATTTATAAAATATTTTGAGCTTTTAGTAGCAAATTATACCGTATTCTCAAAATACGATTTCCATATTCAATATCTATATTGATTCATATTGCGATATCACACGAAAAGAACATTGATCCAACTGAAAACATCAACACTAAAGTATTTCAATCCTATGAACATGATAAAATGCATGATTAACTTGGTGCATTTACCATAATTAGTCACACTCTAACCATTGTCATGGTCAGCCCTACGGCTCAGGTGTCCCACGCCTGACCTACTGTTTCATCGTTGAAAATAGGTTGCTAGCTAAGGATGTCAAATTCCAATGTCTTGTCACCCCATTTGGAGTAAGACAATCTCCAGAACTAGTTAGGTTACTTAGAGGCCATCTATTTCTAACATAGGCTAGTATATTGGACAAAGCGCCTGCTGAGTACTCAATGCTTGATCAATACAATGTCTCAGCACAACTTAATATTCCCAACATCAGACCCTTTTTCCAAAGTGAATATTTATTTTTTTGAAAATATTTGAAATATAAAATACTTCCATGTATCCATATTTTTTTATTTATATTTTACACGTTACAGGGTTTTACATTTAAAATCATGCTATAGCTTTTGCAATTCATTTTATGCGATAATTGCAATTCTATATGCTAGCCACAAAATAACATGAGATTGTATATTCCTGTCATCATATGCAAATGATAGTCATAACTAATAATAAAGCAAGCTTTAATATCTCATATCAAGCTTTTCCATAAACAACATGCTCCCGTTTATTTCAAAAAGAATATTTTTCATATGCACAATAGTGATTTTACGAAATTTATACTACACAATGGAATAGTTTTGAGATGCAAGGAACTTACCTTAAGTCCTAGTTAAAAGAATAAATCCTATCTCTAGGTATGAAATTCCACAGCTTCTTCTCCAACGAGATCTAATACATATATTAAATATTTATCAATTCTTTATGACTAATCGCAGTCATATAACTCATTCGTTCATATACTAGTCCTCCTGTAATACCCCGCCCAAAATCACCTTTGACCTATGGGGAAAAAGTCATGCATTGCATAGCATTTCGCATTTCATGTGATATCTTAAAATTATTTTTGCATGGGTGCATGTGATTTTCAAGGTTGTGCTTGCATTAAATTA
Organism: Voacanga thouarsii; assembly: GCA_026120185.1. Classification (NCBI taxonomy): domain Eukaryota; kingdom Viridiplantae; phylum Streptophyta; class Magnoliopsida; order Gentianales; family Apocynaceae; genus Voacanga; species Voacanga thouarsii. Next base: position 292,563 of record JANUWF010002099.1, read on the forward strand.
TTTAAATGTGTTGTTGCATTATTTGAGAGTTGTTTTAAGCGAAGTTTAGTAGAGGAGATGGAGGGATGAGAATTAGGATGAAAAGAATTTCCTAAAGAAATGTTATCATCGGAGTTGGTTTGGAATAGAGGTGAGGTTTGGTGATTATCCTATGGTGACCCGAGTTCGAATCTTACCTCTTGCGAATCTTAGTTTTCCTTTTTGAATTATTTTCCCTAGATTTCTTCATGCTTGGCCGAAAATCCCAACTTTCCTTTTTAAATTTTCAGCGCCATCTTCTTAGGAATAAGTCTCCATAATTATCTCCTAAAATTCAAGGACTTTTGATAAGGATAAAGATTGATTTTATTTTCATCTTTTATTCTTTTTGAGTAATTCAATTCCAACTTGATTTTAATTTATCAGATTTTATAATGGATAGCTGGAATTAAATTGTTATTTTTCTAGTTAAATATCTTGGTGATTTGATCAAGGAACCTTAGCTGAAAAACCTGAAAATTTCTCCAGCTTAATGCCGTCACCTTTGGAGAAGTTCTAGCTCAACTCAAACTCTTCCAATACTAAGAAATCTTATCCTAAATCCTTTAGTAAATCAGATTTTATTTCAATCCTAGACCAACTAAGTTTTACTCTTTCTTTTCCTTCAGAATTTCGGCAGCCTTGTGCATGCACAAGCTGCCCGAAAATCCTGCACTCCCAAGTGCATTTAAACTCTACAAAACCTAGCTCAAATCACCTAAAACACCTCTCACCAATTCAGATCACCTTAGCTTCATAAATTAGATTTTTATCCACAAAAAATTCCAGAATTTCGGCCAGCTTCTACACAGAAATTTCGACCAGCTTTGCACAGAAAATTTCGGCCAGCTTTGCACACCATATCACACAAACTTCTGCACTCTACAACATACAAAACTCCTTGTTGATTAAGCCAAACTACAGCACCTGAAACTCTCATTTTTCTCTCTGAATTGTGGGCAGAATAGCAGCCAAAACAGCCCAGAATTTTCCCTCTTTTGCTCACAGATTTCGCACAGAATTTCTGGTTACCAAAGCTGCACAAACTCCTTCTTGTTTTGGCCAAAAACCTGAACACACACAACCCTATTTTTGAGCACTATTTCAGCCAGTCTAGGAAAACAATTCCAGACTAATTTTCTCCTCTTAACCCCTCTGAAATTCGGCCAGCAATAAGAGTACAGCAAGCTGTAATTTTTCGCCATTGCTGCCAAAGAAACCTAGAGCCATTAGGAGTCCTCTATAGCAACAACTTCTAATCCTAAATCAACTTCTTCTAACCCTAAACCAAGATAGCCGACCACTCCCTCCTTACTACATGAAAATTCCAGCAAATACTCTTCTGCAATTTTCGAAAATCACAAGCGCAATCCCTAGCTAAAACCGATCACACCCTAAGATAGGCAAAAACCATATTAACTTCTTGATTCCTTTCTTCCATTGATTCTTCTCTTTTTCTTCCCTTGAATCACGCCACATAGAGGCTGATTTCATTCCCTTTATCTACCTTTGATCAAAAGGAGATAAAGTAGACAGCTTTTCTCTTCTTCTCAAGCAACTCGGGACGATCACCATAGGAACATCGAGATCTTGTTAATCTGGTTGTTGCAAGGTAAGGGAATTCTTACCCTTGATATCGAAATTAAGATTTAATGAGATTGATGAGGTCTATGGAAGTGTGATAGCATGATGTATGTGCTTAGTTGGGGTAGATGAATATTTTGAGTTGAGTAATTAATTAAGCATATTCCAAGGATATCAATGCTATGTTTTATTGTGATAATGATGGATGTGAATTGTGATGGTCAAGTCAAGACCTTTTTGATATATTATTCATACCCTCGATAGATATACGATCATAGTGTATGTACTTGGAGGATTAGATGACTTATTTGAAGTTAGATGATGGATCATGATTTGTTATGGGAATATATGAGTTTAATGCATGCTTGAGTTGATTGAGACCCTGATCATGATATTATGTGATTCTAGATCAGGAGGGTATTTGACGGAAGCAAGTTATGATTTTATCTTGTTTATCTGAGGCATATCAAGTAAGTCCTTGCATAAACTCTTTTGTTAAATGTTGTGATGGCAAGTCGAATGTTGTAAAGCTTTGTGAAGCTATTGTTGAACTATGATTATTTGGGTTGTAAACGTGGATATTTATTCTCTAAATAGTTTTGTCAAACTAATGCCTTTATCAGAAACTGTTCTCTCTCTTAAATGTTTTAAAAAACTCATTTTTCAAGAAAACCACGTTTACAAAGCCAAAGTATGAATTATTATTGTAAATCTGGAATTGATGGATATGTTCATTGAGTACTCAATAAGGGTAAGCTAACAATACTAGTCTTGGAGGGCATGAGTGAGTCTTTTGGCAGGCGGCCACCTCCAGAAGATGAGTTCCACTCGAAAAGGTGACAATATTGGTTGGTCAGGCCGGTTCGACCTAGCATTTGTACCTGATAAGGTATTATTTATTTTCCCGGCATGGACACCTGGATGGTTTTGTTGGGTGTAGAGATGGAGGAGTATCTCACCCGGTGGGCTGTACATTCACCTTGATCAGAACGCCCAAAGTGTGGTAATCTGATCCTGTCTTGGTACACAAAATGTGGTGCCTTGACCGTTTCCTGTCTTGGTGCACAAAGTGTGGCGCCTAGACCGTTTTCCTATCATGGAGCCCAAAGTGTGGTGACATGACTGTTTGTTCGAGTGGATGATTTATTTTGTACAAAGTGTGACAATAAGGAAAACACACTCCTGGGAAAGAGAAATTATTTATAACTTGCCAGATATTTCTGCAAATATTTTACTATGCATTCACGAACTATTCAAAGTACCATGTTCACACACTGGGCTTACTGAGATTTAATCTCACACTATTTTATATCATGTTTTTAGGTGCTTAGTTATGCTGAGCAGGCGGGATGTGAGATAGTTGAAGCTTTTGTTATTTTCTATTATGTTTTGAGAGACAGTTGTTGTTTTATGCTTCGGGATCAGATGATCGTTTTTATTTAGTTTTGGTCTAGTTTTGAGTCTGATGTAATAAGAGTTTTTCTTTATTTATCTAAGTTTGATTTCTTGGGTTTGCCTTTATATTGTGTACCTCGTTTTAAAGACCCCTTGTCCTCGGGATGGGGCGACATCCTCGCCCTTTTTAGGGTACGTAATAGGGGGTGTTACACCTCCCATCACGTGAATATATATATATATATATATATATATATATATATATATATATAATTCCTATCTTTCCCTAATCTTAATCAACAATCCTCATAGCAATTTAGCTACACAAATATAACACAAAATATCATGCTTCACTTAATCATATAACAAAATCAAGTGACTACAACTTTATCTATTCAAATAAGCATATACTTCACAAAACATATTAAATTTCATCACCCCTTCATTCTTCTAACAACCAATCACCACTTCTCAAGTCACAACACCATATCATCCACAATCCTCTCAAGTATAAATACTTCATCTATAATGAGAATCACAATCATCTATGCTTACAAGAAATTTAATCTAAGAAATGAAAAGGTTTTACCTTTCTTGGTTGAGTTAACTAGGCTTTCTTAAATTGCTACTCTATTCTTCTTGTTTTTCCATTCTTATTCTTGTTTGCTCTTAGTTTCTCTCTCTTCCTTCCCCCCTTCTTCTTTTTTTTTTCTCTGGCTTCCTCTCTCTTCTTTTTTCCTTTCTTTCTCTCTTTTCCTTCCTTGTTTCGGTCTCTCTCTCTCCCTTGGCCGAAATCCTTGGCCTTTCCCCCACAACTTCTATTTGTAGTGTGTTCTAATCACAAATGTTAGGTTACACGTTTTAATCAACTAGTGATGACTCACATGGTGACTCACCTAGCTTAGTCATCACAAGAATTCTATAGAAATTTAGAGAAAATGGTAGAAGCTTGGAGAATTTTATAGAAAGTAATAGAATTTTGTAGGAAGTTCAAGAAACCAGTAGAATATGTGAGAATATTCATGAATCTTGCATGATATTTGCATGGTCCAATAAAAATTAAAGCAAAGTCACACATGATTTAATCATAATTAAACATTTCAACTAAGGTGGGCCATACTACTCAATAATAGTAAGATTAAAATAAAAATAATAGCAATACTAGTAATAAAATAATATTACCTAAAATAATAATAGTTTTGATCATAATAATACCACTAATAATAATATAATATTAAAGGTAATATAAAGTCATGAAATAGGATTTGGAGAATAATAATATAATGATAAGCATGATATTGATAAGAATATTAAAATAATAAGGGTAATAAAATAATAATATTTAATACTACTAATAATTATTTTGCTAATATATAATTTAAGATAAAATTAATGATATACAATTTAATGTAATAATTTAAGATATCTAAAAATTAATAGTATTATTCATCCTGGTCGGGAAAACGTTTTATTCTTCCAATGTGATCTACGCATTATACTGTACATTTTAGTGTCTTTTAGAATTTTCAAATTCTTTCTCAGTTTTCCTTAAATTGCGATTTAAAATTCCTCCGACATCTTTTAAAATTTTAATGTCACCAAAATATTCTTCTACTTAAAGAATTCATTTCTTGTTTTGAGCCTTCATACATATTCTCACTCAAGAACAAGTTGTAAGCAATCAAAGTGCAAACAAGCATATATGAAACAACATATAGACAAATTTAAATTTGCACATTGCATCAATATAACAAGAAAGACACTTGCATTTAATGAATAATTTTAGTCTAATAGAACCATTCTTGGGCTAACCTTGTTCTAGATAGTTTCTTCTCAATCTTTCACCAATTTATTTGTCTGACCCAAGGACGGTATTACATTCTTCTCTTCTTAAAAAAAAATTTCATCCTCAAAATTTCTAACATTGTATTCTATAGCAAATCTGGATATCATCTTTTCACCCATTCATTCATTTCCCAAGTTGCATCTTGCATTCCATGATGTTCCCTTAATACGTTGACCATAGGAATCTTTTTATTCCTTAAGTCCTTTATACTTCATTCCAACATATTCATCGGCTTCTTTTCATAGCTCAGATTCGAATTTAACTGTAGTGGCTCATCATTCAAAATATGCTCAGGGTCAGGATTGTATTTCTTGAGTTGTGTTACATGAAACATATTATGTTTACCCGTCAAACTATTAGGTAGTTCTAATTTATAAGCGATAGGTCCAATCCTTTCACTGATCAAGAAACGTCCTAAATATTGTGGGTTTAAATTTTCACTTCTTGGATGCTTTAAAATTCCCCTATTAGGTGTTAACTTCAAGAATACTGATTCTTCCACTTGAAATTCCAAGTCTCTCCTTCTATTGTTGGCATAGCTCTTTTGCTAACTTTGTGTAGCTCTTAACCGTTCTTAAACCAACTTGACTTTATCATCCAATAAATAAGTGTCTATTTCTCCAACATGATTGATTTAATCACTTCCTTCTTCCCAATCCCAATATAATGGTATTTAACAATTTTGCCCATACAATGCTTCAAACGATGACATACATATGGATGTGTGTAACTATTATTATAAGCCAATTCAGCAAATGGAAGGCTTTCAACCCAATGGTTTCCAAAGTCTAATACACAGGCTCTTAACATATCTTCCAAAAGTTGTATCACTTTTTCTGATTGTCTGTCCGTCTGTGGATGTGCATCTGTATTGATATTTATTGTTGTCCCCAGAAATTCTTGAAAATTTTCCCAAAATCTAGAAGTAAATCTAGGATCCTTATCTAAAGCAATACTTGTAGATACACCATGCAATCTCACAATCTCTTGGGTAAAAACTTGTGTTAACTTTTTCGTGGAATACTTCATATTTAATAGAATAAAGTGGGTTGTTTTGATCAATCTCCACAATCACCCAAATCGCATTCTTCTGATTCTTACTCATAGGTAGACCAGTGACAAAGTTTATAGTGATACATTCCTAGTTCCAAAGAGGTATCGATAAGGGTTGGAGCAAACCTGTTACCTTTTGATGTTCTACTTTCACCTTTTGACTCGTAAGGCATACAGACACATATCAAGCAATATCTTTTTTCATTCCAAGCCACCAAAACATTTTCTTCAGGTCTTGATACATCTTTACTTCACCAAGACGCAAAGTTTATCGACTTTTATGAGCTTTGTCCAAAATTTTCTTCTTTAATTCCTCAATATCGAGTAGACACCACTGTCCACGAAAATACAATATTCCATGATCATCAATATGAAAATCTTGACTTCCTATTTTTATTTCCTTCTCATTGAAATCTCTAAATGCTTAGTCGCTCAATTAAGCATCCATAAGCTCTTATTTCAAATTATGAAGGACTGTCAAATTTCTCAAACAAATATTTTCTTTTTCCACTTCAGCCTCCAAACATGAAACTTCTTGCACTTCTTGTACTCTTAGATGGGCTAGCAACACTTTCCTGCTTAATACATCTGCTACCATATCAGCCTTTCCAGGATGGTAATTATTAGGCACTTATTTCTTCTAAAAATTCCTTCACCTCCTTTGCCTTGAAATCAAATCTCTCTGAGTAAATATATGCTTCAAAATTTTATGGTCTCTAAATACTTCATAATTAGACCTATATATATGTGTGTGTGTGTGTGTGTGTGTGTGTGTGTGTATAATGTTTTCACTTTTTCAGAGTTAAAAATATACCCGCCAATTCTAAATCATGTGTGGGATAATTAATCACATGCGGCCTAAGTTTGGGCAAAGTATAGACAATAACTTTTCTGTCCTACATTAATACAAACCCCAAACCTTTTTTTGAAGCATCAGTGTACAACATATAAGATTTCCCTTCTTTAGGCAAACTCAATATCAGTGGTGACACCAACCTTCTTTTCAGTTCTTGAAAACTCATTTCACATTTTTTATCCCACAAAAATGACATGTCTTTCTGTAGAAGTCGGGTTAACAATGATGCCAGGGTTGAAAATCCCTTAATAAATCATTTATAGTACCTAACTAACCCCAAGAAACTTCTGATTTTCCCGGCATTCTTCGGTTGTTTCCAATTGGCAATTGCCTCTACTTTTGCCGGATCCACCTTAATCACCTCTTTTGTTACTATATGTCCAAGAAATGTAGTTGAATCCTACCAAAATTCACATTTTCTAAACTTGGAATGAAGATGATGTTCCCTCAACTTGTCCAATACCAATCTTAAATGTTCTGTATGTTCTTTCAGACTCTTGGAATATATCAAAATATCATCAATGTAAATTACCACAAATTTATCCAAGTAAGGATGGAAAATACGATGCATCAAATCCATGAAAGTGGCTGGGGCCTTAGTTAATCCAAATGGCATTACCACAAACTCGTAATACCCATATTGCGTATTAAACGCGGTCTTTGATATATCCTCCTCCCGTATGCTCATTTGATAATACCCCTACCATAGATCTAACTTTGAAAAACAACATGATCCTTGGAGTAGATCAAATAATTCATCTATGAGTGGAAGGAGATATTTATTCCTAATGGTCGAATTATTCAATCCTCGGTAATCAATACATATACGTAGGGTTCCATCCTTCTTTTTAACAAATAATACTGGAGCTCCCCAAGGTGAAATGCTAGGTCTAATCTACCCTTGTTTCAACAACTCCTCCAATTATTTTTTTAACTCTTTAAGTTCTAGCAACGCCATTCGATATAGAGTTTTGGAAATAGGTTTAGCTTCTAGTACCAAATCAATAATAAACTCCACATCTTGAAAAGGGGGTAAAGTGGTTAATTCCTTTGGAAAAACATTCGGATACTTTTTTACTACCTTAGTACTCTTAATAGAAACTTGATCCTCAGGCATATTGATTAAATAGGCTAAATATCCTTAGCAACCCTTCTTGAGAAATTTACAAGCCTTTGCTATATATGTAAAATATAATTTCTCCTTCACCTGATTACCCTTAAATTCCAAATTATCTTTTCCAGGTCTAGAAATTGAACCATTTCATTACTACAATCAACCCGTGCTTGGTGTTTAGACAGCCAATCCATGCCTAATATAAGATCATAATCATCAAAAGGTATGATAATCAAATCTCCTAATAAATTTTCTCTTCCTACTTTAATTGCACACTCAGGCACATACCTTTCGACTTTAATAGATTTTCTCAAATGTGTATTTACTAGCAAAGTATAAGTAATTCTAATCAATTCTACTCTATATGGCATGCAAAAACTTTATTCACATACGGATAAGTAGAGTCAGGATCAATTAATACATTTACCCTACAGTTTTGGATTGTGAGTGCACCTTCAAAAACAATAGAATCTGTATCCAGGGCATTTTTATCCATTGCAAACATTTTTGCTTTTATCTGGGGCTTTGGTTGATTTTCTTTGTTAGATAGATTGCTCCTATCATTATTAGGGTGGCCTTGGGTAGTTTGCTGTAGCTTGGGGCACCAATTTCTCAAATAGTTTGGATATCTGCAATTATATAATCTTTAATAAGCTTTCTTGTTCCAACATTCTTTTTCCAAATGCCATTTTTTACCACATGTCTGCAAACCATTTCCTTTAAAGTTTTTCCACTTGAAGTGGTTCGGGCTTGTAAATCTTTATTATTCCATTATTGCCCTAATGGTCTTTTAATAGAAAACTTTGTAGCAGGTGATGCAACTCTATTGAAAATTTATTCTTATCCTTATTTTCCATCCTAGTTGTAGCATCAACAGTAGAAGAATAAGTCATTGGTGGAAAAGGGTCCAATGCTCTTCTTAGTTTTGGCTTTAAGCCCTTTATGAACTGACGAGCACAATGTTGTTCAGCATTGACCAAACGTTGACAATACTTGGACAACTTGTTAAATTGTGCTGCATACTGTGCCACAATTATATCCCTTTCTTCAGGGTTTGAAATTCATCTTCGCGTTTTTGAACTACCCATTGTGGTATATATTATGCTCAGAATATCATTGCAAAAGTATTCTAGTTCCACTCCTCTTCATCTTGTTCCCATACTTCCTGAATTCTGGTCTACTAGTCTTTTGCTAGCTCTCGAAGATGACAGGCTACAAATTTCATCATCATTTCTTCCGAAAACTTCGGAGTTTGGAAGATATCTTCCATACTTTCAAGCCATGATTTGGCCTTTTGATCTTGTCCAACTTCTCCTGAGAATAGAGGAGGTTGAAATTTTAGAAATCTCTCCAATGCTTCATCCTCACCTCTTGGTTCATTTTTCTCCATTAAATTATGTAATGCCTCTCTCTTCTTTCCAAAAGTTTGAGCAACAGTAACTTCCTCCGCTCCTTCCACCTTCATTGCCCTTCGAGGTGGTTGATCTGATCTTCGAGTTGGTTGATTTTCAGTCGAGGCTCCTCCATTAATGCAAAAATTAGCACGAGTTTTCGAAGGCATCTTTATCCCATATAATAAGTTTAACTTCCCTAGGACTAAAATATTCTTAAGCATAATGGTATACTTATTGTACATAAGCAAGTATCCATAAAATGTTTCAAATACCACAAATTAGAAAAAGTCATAACTGAATAGGCATCATAACTATCAAATATTCGACTTAAACATATAAAACACAAACAACACCAAGCACCCAAATATCATAATCATTTATCTTACTATTTAGGCCAAATTCTCAGGTTAGCTCTAACTTAATCATTCTCTAAATTCTAAATATCAAGTCTATCTAAATCCAAAATTTTTAGATTACCCGACTAAACTAACTTCTAAGTCATGTCTAACCTGTTAGTCTAAAAGAAAAGTTGAGACCTAGACTTTGCTACCAATTGTAATACCCCACAATCATAGGGCCTAAATGGTTGTGAATGTTATCCCGTCTAAGTGACAAGGGATTTTCATGACAAAGTAATTAAGTAAATAAATTGAAAAGCTTTAATAACTTATAAAGAAAACTTGACCATAAACTTAGAACATAAGTTAATATTAGTACTTACAAGCTTTCTAGAGCATAACTCATAAAACTTAAATACCAAAATACAAAGTATTCCCAAAAAACATCAATTGTTTTCTCTCGAGTCTTGAGCCTATACAAGTCAAAAACCCATACAAGTTTGCCTAAAAACATGAATAAAACTATGTTAGATATAATCTCAATATGTCCCAATGTGTCCTATGTAAAATTCTTGACAAAACATCTTTCGTGATGCATGTTTAAAGAATTAGAAGTAAGTGTAAGTGTATAAATGGTAACATACTTATTGAAATCAAGTTTCTCTTGCTTTTCAAGAAAAATTATACCATTATAGTAGTTCATAACATCATGGCATTATTTGTAAAATAATATTGAGTTTTTAGTAACAAATCATACTGTATTCTCAAAATACAATTTCCATATTCAATACCTATATTAATTCACATTGTGATATCATACGGATAAAACATTGATCCAACCGAAAACATCAATACCATAGGATCTCAATTCTATGAATATAATAAAATTCATGATTAACTTGGCGTGTTTACCATAATTAGTTAAACTCTGACCATCGTTATGGTCAGTCCTATGGCCTCGGTGTCCCATGCCCGACTGATTGTTTCATCACTGAAAATAGGTTGCTAGCTAAAGATGGCAAATTCCAATGTCATGTCGCCCCATTTGATGTAAGATAATCTCCAGAACAAGCTAGGTTACTCGGGACCATCTGTCTCTTATGTAGGCTAGTATAGTGGTCAAAGCCCTCGATGAGTACTCAATGCTTGATCAATGCAATATCTCAACACAGCTCAATAATCCCAACATTAGACCCTTTTTTCGAAGTGAATATTTATTTTCCCGAAAATATTTGAAATATAACTGAAGATGGAGAATACTTCTGCATTTCATATATCTTAATAAAAAATGGTTATAAGGGTCATTTTTATACAATTTAGATGGACCTAAAAAGGAAAAAAATAATTACTAAAATTCCCTAAAATCTACCCAAATTAATGACTATCAATTAGTGCCTAATTACAGATAATTCACAGTTATCATATCCCTCCATAAGAGTTTCCTAATTAAGGAAATAATATACTAAGTGAAGGAATTGCAACACTCCTTCTTAAGTTGGATCATAGATGTTAATCATGTCCAACTTACAAATGAGATCATCAAAGTCTTGTCAATGAAGCCCCTTATTAAAGATATCAGCCATTTGTTCCTTGGTGGGAATGTGTAACAAATAGTCCCAGTCTCGATTTTCTTAAATGTCTATCAACTTCTACATGCTTAGTTCGAATGTGTTAGATTGGATTGTGTGCGATGCTTATAGTAGTCTTATTGTCACAGAAAAGTTTTACTGGATGATTGACTTTAACCTGTAACTCTATTAATAACTTTTTCAACTACAATCCTTCACATATCCTCTATGTAGCTGCTCTAAATTCTGCTTTTGCACTACTTCTGGCAACAATATGTTGCTTTTTGCTCCTCCAAGTGACTAGGTTACCCCATACATATGAACAATATCTAGTGGTGGACCTACTGTCCTTTATTAATCTTGTCCAATCTGCATCTGTGAAAACTTCCACTTCTCTACTTTCGTTCTTCTTGAACAAAAAGCCCTTCCCTAGGGATCCTTTAAGGTACTGGAGAATCTTATACGCTGTGACTAGATGAGCTTCCCTTACAGAATGTATGTGTTGGCTGACTACACTGACCGAAAAAGCAATGTCTAGTCTGGCATGAAAGAGATAAATAAGCCTACCAACTAATCTTTGGTATCCGTTTTTATCGACTACATCACCTGCATCCTCTATTTTCTTTCCAGCCTCTATTGGAGTATCACTAGGTTTACATCCAAGTAACTTGTCTGTGTTAGCAAATCAAGAACATACTTCCATCGGGAAATACTAATTCCTTTTTGTGATCTAGCAACCTTCATTCCTAGAAAATATCGAATTTGTCCCAGGTCCTTTACTTCAAACTCTAAAGCTAAGATCCTTTTGAGGCTCTTTATTTCGCCAATATTGTTTCCAGTGAGGATTATATCATTGACATACACAATCAAGAATGACAATTTTCTATCATCAGTTACATGAATAAACATGGTATGATCCGAGTGCCCTTACTTATACCCTTGGCCCTTTATTACTTTAGTGAACTTATCAGACCACGCCCTTGGTGATTGTTTGAGGCCATAGAGAAACTTTTTGAGTCTACATACTTGCTTCTTATCTCATTCTTTTTCAAAACCTGGAGGTAAAGTCATAAAAATTTTTTCCTCTAATTTGTCATTCAAGAAAGCATTTTTAATATCTAACTATTGAATCGACCAATCTAAATTTGTTGCTAAAGATAGGAGAACTCGTACTGTATCCAACTTTGCCACTGAAGCAGAGGTTTCTATGTAATCCACACCATAGGTTTGTAATAACGTTTTCACAACAAGACGGGCCTTGTAGCAATCTATTTTCACATTTACAGAATATTTTAATGTAAAAACCTATTTGCAGCCAACTAGTTTATTTTCCCTCGGTAGTCCAGTCAGTTCCCAAGTCTCATTCTTTTCTAGAGCTTTGATTTCCTTCATGATGGCTTTCTTCTAGTTAGGATTCTGTAGAGCTTCATAGATGTCCTTTGGAATACTTATATTATTGAGGTTAGTAGTAAAGGCTTGAAAACAGGATGACAAGGCTTTGTATGATAAGAACTTGGAAATAAGATGAAGAATACATGACTGTTTTTGTTTTCAGAGAGCAGTAGAAAGATTAAAATCTTTGAGCTCCGTGTTGGATAATTCAGAAGTGCCTGGACCTATCAACAGTTCTGATTCTCTTAATGCTTCAGACGTGAGCTACTTTTTGTACCTTGAATTTGGTCTCCAAGAATAAACCAACGACTCCTTAACTTTTTAATTCTTTCATTTCCCCTTAAATCCAAGTTCCCTTCCAGTGGTGACATACTAGAATGTGGGGTTGGAATAGGCTCAGTGTTGGTGTTGGAGTTTTCTGGGTTGATGTTGGAGGATTTGATATTAGTGTTGGAGTTTTCTGGGTTAAAGATTGGTTCATAGACTGATTTTGGGTTTATAGTAAAACGAGCTTCATCTATGTTCTCCCCCTGAAGGGAAGGTTTTGGAAAGAATGGTATACTTTCAAATAGGGTTATATTTTGGCTGACAAACATTTGTTTGGTAGCTGGGTCATAACATTTGTAGCCCTTTTGTGTGGAGGAATACCCCATCTAAACACTTTCGAGCCCGAGGATCAAGTTTGCTACGTGTATGAGAGGGAATAGGAATAAATATTGTACATCTAACACTTCTAAAGGTTAGTTCCTAGTTTTTAGTGAGGAAAAAATATGCTGAGTGTTTAAAGTGGGGTATGAAATGAAAGAACATGGCTTGTTGTACGGTTGATAAGAAATGTGGCAGGTAGTATAGTATTACCCCGAATCTTATAGGCATATTTGTAGAGAACATCAGGGCATGAGCTACCTTAATAATATGTTTATTTTTCCTTTCAATTATCCCATTTTGTTGAGGGGTATCACTACAAGAACTTTGGTGTATAATGCCATATTTTTAAAGGTAGTCTCCCAGAATAGTGTTGAAATATTCAGTTCCATTATTAGTGTGAAAAAGTTTGATTTGGGTTTGAAATTGTGTTTAGATCATTGAGTGAAGGGTGATAAAGATAGAACGAACTTCTGAATTTTCCTTTGGTAGGTATACCCAATAAACTTGGGAGTGATCATCGGTGAATGTAACAAACCATTTTGAATGATTCTAGTCTAGTATATGATATGGTCCCCACACATCACTATGAATTAAAGTAAATGTTTTGGTAGGTTTATATTCAAATTGAGGAAATGAAGTCCGATGGTGTTTTGCAAGTTCACAAGTTTCGCATTGAGAATCAAATGATTTTTTATTCAAGAACAAGAATAGAAACAAATGTTTCATATACTGAAAGTTAGGATGACTTATTCTAAAATGCCATAATAAAATGTCACTTTCTTTAAAGGTAGATGCATAATCACAATTTGTAATTCGAAGTTGGTTACCCTAAGTGGTCTCCTCAAAATAGTAGACTCTGTCATATTCCTTAGCATTGCCAATCGTCATCCCTGATGAAAGGTCCAAAAAAACAAAGTGGGTAGGGAAAAATTTAGCGCAACAATGAAAATGTTTTATTAACTAACTGACAGATAGTAGATTACAAGGCAACTTGGGAACATGAAGAACTATATCTAGGGTAATAGTTTTAGAAATTTTAACATTCAATTTTCTTACAATAGGAGATAGTGATCCATCTACAATCTTGACTTTAATATTACCAGCATAAGGGGTATACAAAGAAAATAGATAATAACAGTTTGTCATGTGATCAGAGGCACTCAAATTGGTAATTTAAGGTGTTTTGATCTTTTTAGAATTGAGGGCTATTGAAGACTTACCTCTATGAGTTAGTTAGCCAGTAGGGACATTAGAGCACTGACCAGGATTTTGAAAGCTAGAGAACAGTTTATAAAGTTGATCTAATTATTCGTTATTGAACGTATTGGGATTGGGAGTATTTCCCCCTTTTTCTTCTACATCGGCTTGATATCCATGATTCCTGCTATTTTTTCTCGGCTTCCAATCAACTGGTTTGTTTATTTCTCCAGCCAGGTAACCCATGTTCCCTTTATCTTAGATTACTGGCTTCATAGATTGGGCCCATTGACAGAAGTTATTCCCGTCAAGTTTTTCCACTGTCAGTTGGAAAGCTGATCCTTCTACTTTGTTTGAATTTATGGCTGGAAAAAGATCTGTTCTAGCCTCAAGTTGTTCTGAGAAGACTAAACTTTAGCTCTCTATATTTTTTGCCATGGCTGGAAGTTTTTGAACTTAGGATTTGAGGCCAGGGTTTAAAAAAAACAGGCTCGGATACCATGAAGATAGAGAATACTTCTGTATTTTATGTATCTTAATAAAAAATGATTACAAGGGTCATCTTTATACAATTTAGAGGGACATAAAAAAGGAAATAATTACTAAAATCCCTTAAGAGCTGCCCAAATTAGTGACTATCGGTTAGTGTCCAATTACAAACAATCTATAGCTATCATATCCCCCCATAAGAGGTCAATTACCTAATTAAGGAAATAATATACTAAGTGAAGGAATAACAACAATAACTGATAGGGGCTAAATTCAGCACTATTTTTCTAGTTATTTGAGATTAATATGAAATATTTTTTATGATTAAACTAGGTATATTCCTTCTTATTTGATATTTGGCTTGTGGAAAGTGTTTTGGATGAATTTGTGCAGGATTTAAGAGATTTCGAGCAAAAAGTGAAAATTTTCAGACTTGACCTGGCGCCAGGTCAAGTTAATGCACCAGGTGTTAGGTCTGTTCTGGAAAAGCAGAGCAAAACTAAAGTAAACGTTGAGGAGCAAACCAAAATGCACCTGGCACTAGGTTGGTTGAAGTCACTAGGCGCCAGGTCTGATCTATTCAGAGGGGGTTTTGTGTGCAAATTTGGTATCTTTCAAAGGATTTTGGTAATTTTCAAATTCTACTCGGAAAAGACTTCTCAAGCCACAAATTTTGGTATCAAGAAAGCTTATAAATACAAGAAAAATATAAGAGAAATGTATGAATTGAAGGATCAAAGCTAGCTACTTATTATTCAAAGACAAATTCACCACTCAAAGGAGCATTGTTCAAAGAAAGTTTTCAAGAGAAGAAGAAGGGTTTGTCTATGAGTTTTATCTTTTATTCTTTATTTACATTTCTAGAACAATGATATGCTTAATGTTTTGATTGTAATTGGATATTTTTTTGGAAATTATGATTTTGAGTTAATTAAGATTTTGATCAATCTACTGTTATCTTTGGTATTTGATTACTTCTTATCATTGGTTATTGATGCATTTTCTTCTAATTAACTTGGGAAACAATGTTAGAAGTTCATTGTATTGATTTCATAGTCGTTAGATTTTAATGGACTTGAGAAATGAAGCTAAGATTAAAAAACTAAAGTGATCAAATGTGGGTTAATTTCACCTAGAGTATGTGGTCATGGCTAATTTTATATTTATAAGGTATGGGTTTAATGCATTTTTTGGTTACTTTGGTTTGATTGGGAAATCTGCGAAAATAATCAAGAGCTAGTGGTTCCATGGATTGGGAAAGAAGTATAGTCTACATTAGTGAGTTCATGACTGGGGAAACGATTGAATTTGACTTAAGTTCCTTTATAATGCTAAGATGATAATTGATTGTGATGAATGCTAAGTGATTCAATATTATGTTTTCAAGATAATTATCTAGTTATATGAAATTGTATTCTTGAGTTATATATGTATATTTTGCTTATTTTTTCTTTTTATTATTTTATTGGATCAGTTAAACAATGAATGAAAAGTGATTAGTGCGTACTTGTTCCTTTGAGGATCGATACTCGTTTATTCTTTATACTATGCTTGTGATGAGAGTATACTTGCTTGTATATGTAATTTAAGATTAATATTTTAATTAAAACTTGGTTAGGGATGGATTTAAATTTAATAATTTTTATACATCCAAAATTTACGTATCAAGTTAATGGACACTCAAGATATTTTCCATTTTATTCCTCCAACATTTTGGGTTGAAATTTTCGAATTTTTTCAAAATTTTTTGTGGTTTTCATTACTTTAGCAAGGTTGTGATTTTCTTTGTTACTTTGGATATCAGTTTTATCATTCATTTGATGGATTATCAATACATTGGTTTATTGGATTAGATATGTTAAAACTTGAGAATTTGAGTTAATCTTGTTTATGTATTAATATTTGAGTATTATTTGACTCATCTAGTTTGAATGTGGGTAATGTGATGAATATGGGAAAAGTTGTTGGCTAACTATTGTATTATGGGTTTAAACTTTGTTTAACTTTGAGTTGTGATAAGGAATGTAAGAAATATATATATATATATATATATATATATATATATATATATATATATTTGAATGGAAAGATTGTGGGAAAACACTGATTGTGAGTGGAAAAATGAAAAAATGAGTTAATAGTTGTTTCATCTTTGAGGGTGGAAAAAAAAGTACTTTTTACTTGATTATGGGAGCCAATACGGATAGTGAAGAGAAATCCACTTCTTTAAGGCTATTAATTCCCAAAAGAAAGAGAAAGAGAAGTGTTGAAAGAATAATGAGTGATGACTATAAGGGGGCCAATACGGTATATGAAGAGAAATCCATTCACTTGAGGCTATCAATTCCCTAAGTCATTGACAAAAATTGAGAGAGAGAAAAAATAGAGTGTTTTCCTTACATCATAAATTAAGTTGTGCATTTTTTAAATTTATAATGCTTGAGTTGGTAGGTAGCTTGACTTGTATGATTCATATTATCTACATTTTTTCTTGAAGGGTAAAATAATTTTTTTAGACTAAGGTATAAACTTGTTTAATTTAATTTCAAGAGTTTTGTTATATCTTATCAAATGCTTCAAGTTGCAATTGTTTTCAAAGGGTTGGATGAATGACAAATGTTCTATCTAGAGTTTGAAGGGAAGTTATAAGCCTTGTTATAGTCAAAATTTTGAAAAAATAAAAGCTTATGTTTTCTTGTTTTTCTTGATTTAAGTGTTTTGCTTGAAGACAAGCAAATGTTTAAGTGTAGGAAAATGTGATAGGGGCTAAATGCATTACTATTTTTCTAATTATTTGAGGTTAACATGAGATACTTTTGATGATTAAACTAGATATATTCCTTCTTATTTGATATTTGGATTGTGAAAAGTATTTTGGATGAATTTGTGCAAGATTTAAGAGATTTCGAGCAGAAAGTGAAAATTTTTAGACTTGACCTAGCGCTAGGTCTAACTAATGCACCAGTCGCCAGGTCTACTCCAGAAAAGCAGAGCAAAAATAGAGCAAATGTTGAGGAGCAAACAAAAATGCACCCAGTGTCAGGTTGGTCAGGCGCCAAGTCTGATATGTTCAAAGACGGTTTTGTGTGCGAATTTGGTATCTTCTAAAGGATTTTGGTATTTTCTAAATTCTACTCAGAGAAGACTTCTCAAGCCATGAATTTTGGTATCAAGGAAGCTTATAAATACAAAGAAAAATACAAGAGAAATGTGTGAATTGAAGGATCAAAGCTAGCTACTTATTATTCAAAGACAAATTCACCACTCAAATGAGTATTGTTCAAAGAAGGTTTTTAAGAGAAGAAAGAAGGGTTTGTTTATGAGTTTTATCTTTTATCCGTTGTTTACTTTTTTAGAACAATGATATGCTTAATGTTTTGATTGTAATTGGATATTATTTTGGAGATCATTATTTTGCGTTAATTGGGATTTTGATCAATCTATTGTTATCTTTGGTATTTGATTACTTCTTATCATTGGTTATTGATGTATTTTCTTCTAATTAACTTGGGAAACGATGTTAGAAGTTCATTGTATTGATTTCATAGTTGTTAAATTTTAATGGACTTGAGAAATGAAGTTAAAATTAAAAAACTAAAGTGATCAAAGGTTGGTTGATTTCACCTAGAGCATAGGGTCATTGGCTAATTTCATGTTTATGAGGTATGAGTTTAATGCATCTTTTGGTTGCTTTGGTTTGACTGGGAAATCTGCTAAAATAATCAAGAGCAAGTAGTTCCATAGATTGAGAAAGAAGTGGAGTCTACATAAGTGAGTTCATAACTTGGGAAACGATTGAATTTGACTTAAGTTCCTTTATGATGCCAAGATGACAATTGATTGTGATGAATGCTAAGTGATTCAATATTATGTTTATAAGATAATTATCTAGTTACATGAAATTGCATCATTGAGTTATGTGTGTATATTTTGCTTATTTTTCCTTTTCATTATTTTATTACTTTATTGAGTCGGTTAAATAATGAATGAAAAGTAATTAGTATCTACTTGTTCCTTTGAAGATCGATACTCGTTAATTTCCTATACTATTCTTGCGGTGAGTATATTTGCTCGTACACATAATTTTGGATTAATGTTTTAATTAAAACTTAGTTAGAGATGGATTTAAATTTAATAATTTTTATACACCCAAAATTTATGCATCAATAACATACTTCCATGTATCCATATTTTTTTATCAATATTTTACTCGTTATAGACTTTTACATTTAAAATCATGCCATAGCTTTCGCAATTCATTTTATGCAAGGTAATTTCAATTCTATATGCTAGTCGCAAAATAGCATAAGATTGTATATTCCTGTCATCATATGTAAATGATAATCATGACTAATAATGATGTATGCTTTAATATCGCATATCAAGCTTTTCCATAAACAACTTGCTCTCGTTTCCATTTGCTAGCATTTTTGCACAAAAGATTTATTTAAAAAATAATATCTTTCATGTACACATAAGTGACTTTATGAAATTCATACTACACAATGAAATAGTTTTGAGATGCAAGGGACTTACCTTAAGTCCTAACTAAAAGGATAAATCCTGTCTCTAGGTTTGAAATTTCACATATTCTTTTCCAACGAGATCTAATACATAAATTAAATATTCATCAATTCTCTATGTCCAATCACAATCATATAACTCATTCCTTCATATACTAGTCCTATACTCCCATCACGTATATATATATATATATATATATATAATCCTATCTTACTCCATCATAGAAATTTAGCTACACAAATATAACATAAAATATCATGCTTCACTTAATCATATAACAAAATCAAGTGACTACAACTTTATCTATTCACATAGGCATATACTTCACATAACATATTAAATTTCATCACCGTTTCTTCCTTCTAACAACTGATCACCACTTCTCAAGTCACAACACAACATCTTCCACAATCCTTTTCAAGTATAAATACTTCATCTATAATGAGGCATCACAATAATCTATACTTAAAAGAAGTTTAATCTAAGAAAGGAAAAGGTTTTACCTTTCTTGGTTGAGATAACTAGGCTTTCTTAAATTGCTACTCTATTCTTTTTCTTTTTCCTCTCTTTATTTCTCTCTTTTTCTTGTTTGCTCTCGGTTTCTCTCTCTCCCTTCCTCCCTCCTTTCATTTTTTTCTTCTGGCTTCCTCCTCTCTCTTTTTTCTTTTCCTATTTCTTATTTCTTCCTTTCTTTCTCTCTTTTCCTTCCTTATTTCGATCTCTCTCTCTCCCTTGGCTGAAATCCTTGGCCTTTCCCCCACAACTTCTATTTATAGTGTGTTCTAATTACTAATGGTAGCTTACATGTCTTAATGAACTAGTGATGACTCACATGCTAACTCACCTAATTTAGTCATCACAAGAATTCTATAAAAACTTAGAGAAAATGGTACAAGTTTGGAGAATTCTGTAGAAAGTATTAGAATTTTGTAGGAAGTTCAAGAAACTAGTAGAATATGAGAGAATATTCATGAATCTTGCATGATATTTGCATGGTTCAATAAAAATTAATGCAAAATCACACATGATTTAATCATAGTCAAACATTTCAAGTAAGGTTGGCCATACTACTAAATAATAGTAAGATTAAAATTTGAATAATAGCAATACCTGTAATAAAATAATATTACCTAAAATAATAATAGTTTTGATCATAATAATAATATTAAAGGTAATATAAAGTCACGAAATATGATTTAGAATAATAATATAATGATAAGAATGATATTGATAAGAATATTAAAATCATAATGGTAGTAAAATAATAATATTATTTAATACTATTAATAATACTGTTGCTAAAATATAATTTAATATAAAATTAATGATATACAATTTAATATAATAATTTAAGATATCTAAAAATTTACAGTACTATTTATCTTGGTCGGGAACACTTTTTATTCTATTAATGTGATCTATGCATTATATTGTGCATTTTTTTATTTCTCAAAGCAAATTTTTTTCTCAATTTTCCTTAAATTGCACTTGAAAATTCCTCTGACGTCCCTTAAAATTTTTATCTCACCAAAATGTTCTTCCACTTAAATTGGTCATTTCTTGTTCTGAGCTCATACATATTCTCACTTAAGAACATGTAGTAAGCAATCAAAGTGCAAACAAGCATATATGAAACAACAAATGAATAAATTTAAATTTGCACATTGCATCAATATAATAAGAAAGACACCTACATTCAATGAATAATTTTAGTCTAATAGAATCGTTCTCGAGCTAACCTTGTTCTAGATAATTCCTTCTCAATCTTTCACCAATTTATCTGTTCGGGTCAAGGAGGGTATTATTGTATAGAAGGTGGATAGTAATAGTACTATAGACATATGCAGCTGATTATTGGTATAAGCTCCATTGTCCCCTTTCTATACTTGGAAATTGATATCCTATTATCCTTTCTTCATCTTATATCTTAGATATCATATGTTAATATAGGTTTTATATAATCAACAAAATAACCAACACATAACAAAAATCAACTTATGTAAAAAAATAGGTTAAAATTTTGTAACAAAACATATATATACATAACACAAAAGAAAAAATTATGTTAGAAGTCGAAAAGTTACAACCTAATCATTTAATTTGTCTTCAATTTTGTATTCAAAAGCATCCTCATCATGATCATGTTCTATATCCCAATCGAACTCATAATCCTCCTCTTTATTTACTTGAATTTGTTCTTCATCTTGCAAAATGGGTTCTTGTAAGTCTACAATCTCAACTATACCAAATTTATCTATTAATAGACTTACCTCTTCAAACACTCCAATTATGGTGATTGTACCTTCAAATTAATTTAGTAGTTATTTACATTCGACATGTTGAGCAAGAATTGCACAATGAAAGAAAAAGATACAATTTTTTTCTTTATCACTAGAATGGTAATTAGAAAAGGTTTAAAATAGATATATAAATTAGGTATTTTTTTTAAATAGAACATCTAAATCCGTAGTAAGGAAAAATTATTATGGTACTAAAAAAATGTTGAAGGTTTAATTAAAAAATTAAGTTGAATAGTAATGTGAAATAATCAATTAATAAATTACATAAATAACGAAAGTAAGTCATATTAATAGATTATATATAGAGTCATTCATCTTATAATACTTACTAAGGAGGGGAAATTATTATTTAAGTTCCTTTTTCTTATAAATGAAAAAAGAATTAAATGACAAGATTTGAAAACAAAAATGGATTGTATTAAATTTTTATGATGTTTTTAGTGCTTTAGTCAATCAACATCATTTGTACAATAAAATTATTTGTTTATATGATGAATAGGAGTGGTTGTATCCCTTTGGTTCTTATGTTAAATTGTCTTAGATGCTGAATCTTGCCATCAAATGTTAAGATTTTGAAGAATCTAATTAGCAAATATGCCTATATGATTCTATTTATTAACAAGTCATACTTGTAAAACAAAACTAACAACTTCTAAAAAATAATGGATTTTCAAATATCATCAATCCATTCTTGAACCCATCCAATCATTCCCTTCTGCCATGTATATATAAAGAACTGATCCATCATCCTTCTCTTTTGAATTCTCAAAAGAAAGAGTGTAATTGTTGAAGAACGGCAAGATGTTCCTTCTACTTTTATAATTGACAAAGGCTGAGGCTAACAAACATAGCTGGAATTTATTTAATTTTTTTTCTTATTGCCAGTTGGCATGTGTAAAGATTGGTTCCAGAATGTTAGTGATGCACATATATATTTTTGGTCTTAGCTCCTATACATAACAAGATTCAACATATCAGATTCTTTTCACCGAAGCTCCTAGTCTTCTATTTCTCTCTATTTTCTCTACATTTTCAGTTGCTTTCAGTTCATCTATGTTCATACAATCAACATGGTATCAGAGTGATTCATTACCTAGTTCAATCTATAGTTTTTAGCTCAGAATTCTTGTAGGTTTCTTTGTGATTAAAGAATTTGGCTTCTTTTCGTCTTTGAGTCAATTGTTGTTCTTTTCTGAATTAAGTCATGGTGAACCATGAAATTACTCAATCTTATTACTTACATCCGAACGAGAGTCCTTCACTAATTCTTGTGCAACTAGCATTGACAGAAAGGAATTATCATAAGTGGAATTGTTCAATGCAAATGGCTTTGATCTCAAAGAATAAATTAGGATTTGTGAATAGTACAATAGCTATTCTAGATCGATCTAAGAGAATTTATCAAACTTGGGAACATTGTAACACTATGGTACTGTCGTGGCTACTCAATGCAGTTTCCCCAACTATAGCGCAAAGCGTCATCTGGTTTAACACAACAGTAGAAGTTTGGAATGATATATGTGCTAAGTTTTATCAAGGTGATGCTTACAGAATTTCAAAACTTCAGGAGGATTTATTCAATTTAAAGCAAGGAAGCTTAACGGTAAATGAATATTATACTAACTTCAAAATTTTGTAGAATGAAATGCATAATCTAGGGCCAATGCTAGTTTGCACTTGTGATCTAATGTGTCTATGTGATTTAATACCTACTATAAAATCAAATGATGAAACTGATATGGTGATTAGGTTTGTAGAAGTTTAAATAATGAGTTTGGAGGGGTTAAATCACAAGTGTTGCTCTCAAAACCTTTAGTATCTATCAGTGAAACTTTTTCACTTGTTGTGACTTATGAGAGAAATATTTAATCAAAGAACACACAACATTATCATGTTCAACCACAAGACTTCTTAATGAGTAAACTAACACTTAGTACAGGTGGACCAAATTCTCGCATATCAAGCTTGCCTAATCTGAATTGATCTGCTACTAATTCTTCTACTTTGAATCTTCTACTAGATGCTGCTAGATTGAATAATACTCACATGTAAACTCCTTGATGGAAGGTAGTAACAATACATTTGTTGGTGTGTCTTTTAATAACAATAAGGCAAAAGGTTAGAAGGATCTAACAAAAGGTTATATTGTGTTTTTTATGGTATGAATGGCCATATAATTGATAGGTGTTATAAGAAACATGGATATCCTATTGTGATAAACCTTAGAGGGAGGGGAGAGATGAATAAGGTTTATGGCAAATAAATACAGATTTTCAAAGATTTTTTAAGGATCTAGAAGCAGATTGAAAATAGGCGAGTTTCAAAAGAGAAGTTTTTCCGTCCAAATTTAAATGTTGTTCGGGATCTTTCTAAGTTCTACCAAATGATGGAAAATAGACTATTGCAAAGAATACAAATAGAGGATCAACAACCAGTTCTCTCTTTAACATAAATTTGTTTAGCCAAATCAGTAAATGCGGATAGAAGTGCAATGTATTTGAATTAGATGAACAGTGAAATTGCAGTCATTCATTGCAAAATAAATGTAAGAGAATGGACCTAAAGATTTATAGTAGTTCAATCCTCAAATGATTTATATCCACCACTTTAAGCATGCACTTAAGGATTTTAACTCAACCACCAAACTTTTTTCCCAAATTAAAGGTAACACCAATCTTACAATAGAGGGTCACCACACTTGGTTTTACTCCCAACCTCTATACACCCAACAATCAATGATCACCCTAAATGGGTTTTACTTTCTTAACCTTGACACAACTCATATTAAAGAGAAATTATAGAACTAGCTCACAGATTGAGCAGATATACACCAAATAAAGCAGCTTTACCTTTTTACTTTTAAAGCAATGAATCTCACTTTGAAGCATAATGTAGATGAGGGATTCTTGTTTTCAAATGTCCTTGGATGTTTATGAAAGTGTTAGAGAAAATTCTTTACTAAAAATCATGTTTAAATAGCTTTTATAAGTGTAGAAATCAAAGCCACAACGACTAGTAACGGCTATTTTGTGCCATGAAGTATATTTTGAATAAAAAAAATAATATTTTGTGCGTCCGAAAGGTGCATCCAAAATAATATTTTGTGCCACGAAGTATATTTTGAATAACTTTAAATTTAGGCACTTTGGAAATAGGTTTTGGAGGGACGTTTTGGATTTTAGAGGTTTGTTAAAAAACGACTCTACCAAAGTCTCAAAAACTTTTTCTTCTAAAATTCTCTTTACGAATAAAATATGGATGAAAAGAATACCCTCTTTTTGAATTAGTTTTGAGTGTTTCAATATGAAATAAATTAAACTTAATGTAAAGAGACATAGGAAATACAAATAATACCTTAACCATAATTTCCTAGTCTATAATTTTTCAGAAGTCTTCATGGAATGCAACTTCATTAGGTAGGATCTTGATTTGATCAATCTTTCTTGAACTTCATTATCTATAAGTTGCTTAGCAGTCATTTTTTTGTAAGACTTGAAGAACTGTGATTAAACATGTAATAATTCAAAATTCCTATCACATACAAATCACATATGTTAGTCCACATTAATGTTTGTCATTTACTAAAACATAAGAGAAAGCCGTTTAAGCTAACAATCTCCCCCTTTTTGAATGATTACAAACTTGATGGCTTGTGACAAAAAAAAAATGTAATATTGTATGAACATGTAATCAATTTGTTTTGCGATCTCTTAATCATAAAGTTCAATGAGTGATTATAAGATAATGTTAGAGATTTTAAGCATAGTCTCATAAATCGGGCTCAATGAGCCTATTGCCCAACCAATCTTTGTATCCTCCTTTCTTCCATTTATAAAAGAACCATTTCATAAGGAAATAGCCAAGAAATGGTCATTAGATATAAAATACATTAACACAAAGATTCAACATAATGATATGTACTTATGTGCATATGGAGATGTAGATGATAGAAAAATAGTTATTATTACTCCCCATTTCTATATGCATATGACCAGTAGATAGAAAAATAACATTATGTATTATCAGATAAAACTGGTTTTGTGATTATGGACATCCAAAGAGTGCGTCCAAAAAGTAGAAATACAGCCTTTGTGAAAACATGTTTTGGACTGGGCATTTGTTTTAGGATTACTCCTCTAGGATTTAAACAGAATCTCAAAACAATCCAAATGAATTTTGTAACATAGATTTATCCCAACTTCAGTCCAAATCATATGCATCCAATCACATCACATAACATTCTACACACTTCGGTCTTAAAAGGTCATCAACATCAAAATCCAGTAATCAATTTAGCCCATCACACATAATTTAGCCTCAATTCAATCATCACAACCTAACTAGTCTATTATCCATAGTCATCATAGAATTGTCGCATCCACAATCTATCTAATTTATTTCTCCCCCTTTTGTCATCAGTCAAAAAAAAAAAAAAAAAGGTAAGAGAAAATGGACAAGAAAGACAGAGAAACACAAATAGCCTAATATAGAAGAGTGTAGCAGAATATGGTTTAGCAGAGTGTAAAAACATAAGCAAGTACAACAGAGTATAAAAATTGTTCAGCAGAATATAAAAGTTGGTCAACAAATTTTCTTCATGGTTTTCACACTATGCTTGTTTGTGGAGATTACCATGTCACCCTGAATGACCACAATTTTAAGCTTATCAGCAGTGCCATCCTTTTTATGCTGTCTAGCAAGTCGGCTGGATTTTCTCTTAACCACAACATACTTTTGTCCATGGCCAGAGGAGTTACTAGGAACAAGCTGCTTTAGCTAGCTTATGAGGAATTGAGGCAACAATGGTTTCAGTGGTTTTGGTAACATGAGGGTTTTTAATAGGTTCAGTACGAGGGCCTTCAGTGGGATTAGATCGGTTTCTGGTTGTTGCTCCTGTGGAGGAATCTGCTCTTCAGAGATGGCTGCATTTTTAGACTACTTTTGTTCCACATTTGTCAAGTGACTTCCCAAAGTTTGCAGTTCAGTCTTCGCTTCTACACTTAGGCCATCCACTTTGGCAGTCAAAAGAGTTAGAGAATTCAGAATGCTTTGTGTTGGCTCACTTCCTCAAGTCTTTTGCTTGGTCTTGCTAGATGATTCCTCTTTACATTCATTTTTCCTTTTTTGTTCCAGCCATGTTAGTAGAGACAGGTTTCTTACCTTTAACCTTGATCCTGAGCATTTTTTCTTTTTCCTCATTCATGGCATCCCTCAGCAATATCCACTGATTATCCATCTAGATAAACCCCATCTTCTCAAAGGAGTCCTTGTTGTAGACATTTACCTTAGAATGCTTAACGACAACCACACTTATATCCATATTGAAATGTCTGAACAACTTAATTAGGAGGTTTCCTAAGGGTAAAGCTTTATTTGTGGTATTCCAGGATTGAGTCATTAACATTACAGCCAAAAATCCAAAATTCATAGGCTTACCTTCTGACAACACCCTCATCACCACCATCTACATATTGCTTATAGAGGTTTTGTGCCCAAAACTTGAAATGACCATAGTTGAAACTATGTGATGAACCAGTCTCCCTATACCATTTAGCCACTTTGTATTGCATTCACTTGAGTTTTTAAAACTCTTCCCGCCAGTGAATTTGCTCTCAAACCTCCTTAACTCAAACAAATTGGAATTCTCACGCAATTTGCTCATCTCAAAGAACTACACTCCTCCATACCTCACATTAAAGATTTTGTTTAATAGCCGGTGGTCAAATTCAAATTTTACACTCCCAACCCGTGAGGTATACCACTATACCAAAAACCCATCCCCTATTTTTTCAATTCTCCCCCTTCTCAAATTTGAATAAAACTTCTAGACTAATATTGTGTACAATTTCTTATTCACAGATAACAGAGCTCCCCAGCCAATCGATTCCAACAAATTACAAAATTTAAAAAGGCATCCGCATCAACCTGATGACCAACCAAAATTGTTCTATTTCTAGACACCCAATCATTATAATCAGTTTCACATTTCGAGTCAAGAAATTGAGGTACCTGAGTGTTAGCACTTTCCACCTCGGGTAGATGCTCCGATGAAGCAATATGAGAGGTGGGTTCATCGACTGCTACCTTCTTATCTTTTTTCTTTCCAACTGCTTGAATATGGGCTATTGATTTTTTTTCCTATTATTTTGCCTTTCTTGGTCTCTTTTGCCGTTGGTTTTGTTGCCTTGCTGGTTTTCGGAGTTTTAGCCACGGCAGATGAGATTTTAAGGGTTTTATTTCTCTGGTTTTCAGAGTTTCTGTTGCCTTGTTAGTTTTTGAAGTTTTAGCAATGGCATATGAGATTTTAAGGGTTTTGTTTCTCTGGTTTTGGAGTGAGAGTGACGTGCAGAGGAAATAGAGAGAGAGATGATGGTTTTAGATTTAAAAAGTGATTTAAAGTGAGTTTAAAATCCTTTGGGCTTTACCAGGTATTGAGTAGATAAGTACAATCAAGTACACTGAAAAAAGTGATTTTTCAGAGATTTGAGAAGATATTTTTAGAGAAAGAGAGAGTATTTGCAGTTGATAAAAAAAAAAGCGCGGATATTTAAAGTTTGAAAATTTTGAAAGGTTTGGGCACATAAATCGTTCATCTGATTTATCCATCCAAACGTGGATTACACTTGGCAATAAGATGTCGCAATTTTTAACTTGAAACCCAGTCCAAAATGCCTATCTAATTTTGTCATTGGGTATTTTGATTTGAGGGAAGGTTCTAGGATTTTTATCTTCTAATTTTAGCATTTATCATCTCCATCCAAAATCAGACTTCGTCAGCATCCTGTAAGAACAAACAGTTCACTCCAAAAAATATTAATTTCATAGTCGGGTAATTCCCAAACATCTTCTTAGGTGATTGAATCTATCTTCAGCCAATAGTTTGGTGAATATATTAACAAGTTGATCCTTAGTGGAAATATATTTAACACAAATATCACCTTTAAGCACATGATCTCGAATGAAATGATGTTTAATCTTGATGTGCTTGGTTCTTGAGTATTGAACAAGATTTTTTGTTAAATTTATAGCACTAGTATTGTCACATAGAATGGGGAACACTTAAACTCAAGCCTAAAATCAAGTAAGGTATGTTTCTTCCTTAAGATTTGAGCACAACAACTTCCTATAGCTATATTCAGCTTTGGTTGTTGAAAGAGATACACAACCTTGCTTGTTGCTACCAAGAAACTAATAAATGTCTAAGAAATTGACAGTGCCCACATGTACTCTTTCTTTCAACTTTACATCTTGCATATATAATCTACATCCGTATATCCTATAAGATCAAAAGAGTTAGTCTGAGGATACCATAATCCATAATCATGTGTCCTAATCAAGTATCTAAAAATACATTTTACAGTGCATAAATGTGACTCTTTGGGACAAGATTGGAATTTTGCACAAAGGCAAACGGAGAACATGATATCAAGATGGCTAGTAGTGAGATATAGAAGGCTTCCAATCATACCTCGATATTTTGATTCATCTATTTTCTTACCATTTTCATATTTGTCAAGCTTTAGTGAAGTGCTCGTAGGTGTATTAATTTCCTTTGCTTGGTTTATTCCGAATCTTTTGAGTAGTTTTTTAGCATAATTGACTTAATTTAGGAAGATCCCATCCTTGGTTTCCTTAATTTGTAGCACAAGAAAGAAATTGAGTTCTCCTATCATTCTCATCTCAAACTTTTGCTGCATGGTCTTAGCAAATTTCTTACATAGGGATTTATTAGTACCTCCAAAAATAATGTCATCAAAACATATTTGAACAATCAAGAGATCATCAGATTTTTTCAACTTTGATAAACAATATAGTGTCAATAACACCTCTTGAAGAATCTTTAGAAAGGAGAAAGCCCCTAAATCTTTCATACCAAGCATGAAGATCTTGTTTTAAACCATAAAGGGCTTTGGAAAGTTTGAAAACATGATTTGAAAAATGTTCATGAGTAAAACTAGAAGGTTACTCCATATATACTTCTTCTTCAATAAAACCATTTAGAAATGCGCTTTTAACATCCATTTGATAGAGTATGAAACCTTTGAATGATGCAAAAGCAAGTAACATTCTAATGGATTCTAGTCTAGCAACGGGTGCAAAAGTCTTATCATAATCAATGCCATCTTCTTGATTGAATCATTGTGCAACAAGGCTAGCTTTGTTTCTAATAACAACACCATGCTCATCAAGTTTATTTATAAATACCCACTTGTGCTAATCACAGGATGGTCAAGTAGTCTAGGAGTAAGTTTCTAAACTTGATTTCTCTCGAATTGATTTAATTCTTCTTGCATGGCCATAATCCAAAAATCATCACTCAAGGCCACATGAATGCAATCAAGTTCAATACTTGAAAGTAAGGCAATATTATCAATAAAGTACCATCTGGTTTTCATACCACAGCTCGGATCTCCTATAACTTATTTTTTTGGATGTCCAAGTTTGTATCTCCATTCTTTTGGTAGACTTTGATCAACTTGATCTCCAACTTTTTGCTCACTAGCCTCAGCTTGCTGTTCTTCCAAGTCTTCTTCCTTAACATGGTTGTCAAGCGATGGAGCCTTGTGATGTTTAATGATATTTTCTTTTGGAGTACCTGCATTATCATCGTCTCTTCTAAAAAAATATATGTTAGATTAATCAAATACAACATGTACAGATTCTTCCACATATAAAGTTCTTTTATTGTATACTTTATATGTCTTTTTGTTGAAAAAGTATCCAAGGAATATAGCCTCATCTGATTTGCTATTGAATTTCTCAAGATTGTCTCAAGTATTGAGAACAAAATATTTACATTAAAAAACCTTAAAATATGAAATGGACGGTACTTTGTTGAATATAAGTTTAAAGGGTGTTTTCCTAAGAAAGAGCCTTAGTATAACTCTGTTTACAATATAGCATGTTGTATTTACAGCTTCCATCCAGAAATATTTTGGAAGAGAATTTTCATACAGCATAGATCTTGCCATTTCTTGCAAGGTCCTATTTTTCCTCTCAACCACACAATTTTGTTGAGGAGATTTTGCAGCTGAAAAGTTATAAGAGACACCATTCTCATCACAAAATTTGCAAAGTTCTCTCCCATTGTGACTTCTAATTGAAATCAGTTTGTTCCCAAGAGAATTTTGAACACGTTTGAAAATTCAGAGAATGCTTCATCTTTTTTGTACAAAGAACAAGATCCGAGTGAATCTAAAAAAATTAGCTACTAATATATAAGCGTACTTCTTACTACTAAGGCTAGTGGTCCTCATGGGTCCAAATAAATCCATATGAATAAGTTCAAGAGGTTTTTACATTGAAATCATTTTCTTGGGTTTAAAAGATGTCTAGGTTTATTTTCTAAACTAGCAAGCATCACGCAGCCGGTGGTTATCAAATTTCATTTTGGCCAGTCCTCTAACAAGCTCTTTTGAAGATAATTTGTTTAGCAAATCAGTAGATACATAGCCTAACCTTTTATACTAAAGGTAGCCATCAACATCATTCATGGAAAGGCATTTTATATCATGAGTAATAAGATCATCAAGATACAATACATAGACATTTCCAATGTGATTTGCAACGAAGATGATTTCATTACTGGAATTATCAATGATGGTGTATGAATCTTTCTTAAATTTAACTTTACAACCATTGTTACATAATTGGCTAATACTAAGCAAATTATACTTTAATCCATCAATCAACAACACTTTCTTAATAATGATAGAGGAAACCTTACCAACATTATTTATGCCGAGAATTTTTCCCTTTTTCTTGTCTCCAAATGTAACAAATCCATCATTTGTAGCTTGAATGTCCTCTATTAGTGCTGCATTTCTAGTCATGTGTCTAGAATATCCACTATCCAAAAATCACTTTATAGAGTTCATCTTTTGTGGTGAATGCACTAATATACAAGATGGAAGAGTGACTTTTGGTACCTATTCTTTCTTGAGTCCTCGTGGGTTAGTAATCATTCCTTTAATCCTCCACACTAATTTCACCATAGATTTCACTTTCTTCCTAACATGACACCTAGATGCTTCGTGTCCACCTTTACCACAATATGTGCAGCAAGTATGGGTCATATATAAAGAGCTAGCTTTCACAAAATGAGATTTGTAATTTCTAGCTTTGTGTACATGCCTATAACTGAGACCATTTCTGTCTCCAGCTACATGTTGCATTCTAAGCAATTTATCTAGATTATTTTTGCCATTTGTGAACTTTTCAATGTATGTAGACAGATAATCAACTTTCTTTTTCATGTAATCAAAGTCACTAAGCATAGTTTCAAGAGATATTACTTTGTTATATAGGCATTTATTTTCAAGCGACATATAATGCGAAGAAGTTAAGGTAACATCCTTCTCAATATAAGAAAAGTTAATGGAATCGAGTAAAGCTTGTTCTCTCTCAATAGCTTAGCATTGTTATCTAATAAGGAATCAATTTTCATTTTCATTTCCTTGTTTCTTCTGGACAACTTTTTGAGTTCATGGAACATGTCAATAAGAAGCTCACTCAGATCATTTGAATTTTTACAAGTAGAATTGCGTAGTTTAGTTACAGAATTAGAATGAGTAAGCTTTACCTTTTCTCCCATGGCCATGAAGCATATATAGTGGCTATTTCAGGTTCAGATTCACTGTGTTCTTCAGTTCCGGATCTATCTTGATCCCAAGTCCCGATCATCTCTTTTCTTTTCTTGGCCTTAATGTCCTTTCTTTTCTTCTTGACTTTCTTTTCTTTTGCTATTGAACAGTTAGCAACAAAGTATTCAGTGCTTTTACACTCATAACATTGAGGTTTGAAGGATGAAGTTTGTCCATTCTTTTTGACAAATTTCTTACCCCTTTTGAAGTTAGTTTTTCTAAACATCTTCCTGAACTTTCTAGCAACGATGGCTAATTTCTTGATGTCTAAATCAGTGCCACAATCACTTTTGGATTGTTCACTGTTAGCCTTATCATCATCAGTTTTTAAGATAGTTTCCTTTTTGTATTTATCATCGTCATCATGTTCTTGAAACATTTTGAGTTTCATTTTATGAGTCAAAAAAGACCCAATCAGTTCTTCAGTTGATAAACTGTTCAAGTCTTCTTCCACAACCAAGGTCTTAGGCTACCAGCTTTTTGGCAAGGCATCGAGTATTTTTTTATTTTGCTCTCTAAGGGAATAAATTTTCCTATAAGCCTTCAATCCATTCATAATGTTTGTGAATTTAGTGAATATATCAGTTATGTTCTCTTATGGTTTCATAGTAAACAACTCATAGTCACAGACCAAGAGTCCTAGCTTTGATTCTTTTACTTGATTTATCCCTTCATGGGTGACTTCAAGTAACTTCTACATTTCATAAGCTGAATCACAACCACTGACCCGATTGTATTCATTTGCATCAAGAGCACATCACAAAATGTTCATTGCCTAAAAGTTTAGGGTCATTTTCAAGGTATCCCTACTGTCATATTCATTGCTCTATTTAGGCACATTTCTGCCTTCGACAATTTTAAATGGAATAGACGGTCCTTTTTCAATCAGATTCCATAGCTTAAAATTGATTGAGCATACATAGATCTTCATTCTATTTTTTTAGAACATATAGTTTCTTCCATTAAACAATGGCGGTGTATTTGTTGAAGACCCTTTAATATATTGTAGGGATGAAGTGTTTGCCATCTGAATCTTTCTTCCAAGGCTGTTAGGCTGGAAACATTATAGACTAATGCTTTAATACCAATTAATAAACCTTAAAGGAGGGTGAATAAGGTTCATGGCAAACAAATACATATTTTCAAAAATTTTCTAAGGATCTAGAAGAAGATTGAAAATAGTTGAGTTTCAAAAGAGAAGTTTTTCTATCCAAATTTAAATATTGTCTGGGATCTTTCTAAGTTTTACCAAATGATAGGAAATAGACTATGTCAAAGAATACAAATAGAGGATCAACAACTAGTTCTTTCTTCAACATAAATTTGTTTAGCCAAATCAGTAAATGCAGATAGAATTGCCATGTATTTATATCAGATGAATAGTGAAATTACAGTCATAGATTGCGAAATAAATACAAGAGAATGAACCCAAAGATTTATAGTGGTTCGATCCTCAAATAATCTACATCCACTACCTTAAGCACACATTTAAGGATTTTAACTCTACCATTCAAACATTTTTTTCCAAATTAATGGTGGTAGGTAATACTAATCTTACAATAGAGGGTCACCACACTTAGTTTTACTCCCAACCTCTATACACCTAACAATCAAGGATCACCCCAACTGGATTTTACTTCCTTAACCTTGACACAACTCAGATTAAAGAGAAATTATAAAATTAGCTCACAGATTGAGTAGATATACACTAAATAAAGCAACTTTACCTTTTTATCTTTAAAGCAATGAATCTCACTTTGAAGCACAATGTAGTTGAGGGGTTCTGGTTTTCAAATGTCCTTGGATGCTTATGAAAGTGTTAGAGCAAATCCCTTACTGAAAATCGTGTTTAAATGACTTTTATTGGTGTAGAAATCAAAGCCACAAAGACTAGTAATGGCTAGTTGCTATTGTCAGCTTTTGCAGGATTTTGGACTCACAGAATAAAAAATTGTACATCCGAAAGATGCATCCAAAACAACATTTTGTGCCAGAAAGTATATTTTGAACAACTTTAAATTTAGGTGCTTTGGAAACAGGTTTTAGAGGGATGTTTTGGATTTCAGAGGCCTGTTAAAAAATGACTCTGCCAAAGTCTCCAAAAATTTTTCTTCTAATTTTTTTTTTACGAAAAAAACATGGATGAGAAGAATACCCTCTTTTTGGAATAGTTTTGAGTGCTTCAATATGAAATAAATTGAACTTAAGGTAAAGAGATATTGGAAATATAAATAATACCTTAACTATAATTTCCTAATCCACATTTCTTCAAAAGTCTTTATGGAATGCAACTTCCTTAGGTAAGATCTTGATTTGATCAATCTTTTTTGAACTTCATTGTCTATAAGTTACTTAACAGTCTTTTTTTTGTAAGACTTGATGTGAAACCCCAGTGAAACCAATCTTAGAGTAAGGGGGTTGGGGTGCATATCATACTTTATTGCATGTTTAAATATATTTTTATATGATTATATGTGCATTGAATTTATGTTTTATAGTCTAGAGGGCTTGATTATGATTATTGAGTGAGAAGGGTAAAATGGTAATTTTTGCTTGAGGTGGAAAAGAGAGATAGCTTGAAGATTGAATAGGAAAATATTTTTAGAGGGAAAATAAGAACAAGAGTTGTTGTGGTTTAGTGGTTAGAGCTTTAGAATTAATTCTTGAGGTTTTGGGTTCAAATTCCATCATAGGAGCTTTAGCTTGGTTAAATTTTATTTTTGCTTGGGAAGTATTACTTTTGGCCTTAG
This sequence comes from Voacanga thouarsii, assembly GCA_026120185.1. Classification (NCBI taxonomy): domain Eukaryota; kingdom Viridiplantae; phylum Streptophyta; class Magnoliopsida; order Gentianales; family Apocynaceae; genus Voacanga; species Voacanga thouarsii. The sequence continues at coordinate 327,672 of JANUWF010002099.1, forward strand.
GTGCTTGGAGTAGGGTAGAGATGTTGTCCTAAGAGAGACATGATAGGAGTATCCTAATCCTACTCTTTTGCCCTACACAAAATTCCTAAAGGGAATTCATTTCCTCTTGATCCTTAATTTTTTCTATTTCTCAATCCATTAGGATGTTCAATTTGTTCAAGCCAATTTTATTCTAGAAAAATTCCAACAATGTGCTGTGGCTTTGAAGATTCAAAATGTCGTAGTAAAAGACATCCTATGGACTGAAACCATGGAAGAGGGGGAAGGATTTCAGGTGAATTAATTTCCTTAGTGAACTTTCTAAAACTTCACTCTAGGTAGGTTCATTTTCTTTCATGTATTGAACTGACAATTTTCCAGCTTCTTGTGCCTTCAAGGTGTCAAAATTCATAGCCATTATTCCCTCCCAAATGCTGCCAGAAAATGGCCTTTTGATCAGCTTGGAACCTAAATTTTTCTGGTCATTTTCGGACTGCACAAAAGTGGTGCAAAACCAGGAAAATTCCTGGGCAAAATCGTAGCTTTGGAGGTCCGAAACCAAGTTGTTTTATTTCAGTTTTTGTTCAGCATATTAGCCACATTTTTCCTCCATAAAGAAGGATGGAAACCAGCCTTGAAAGCCCCTGAAATCCCCTTCAAACTCCCTGCAAGCTGACTGGAAAAGGGCAGTCGAAAACTGTCCAGAAAATTTCAGCCTTGCGAAATTCTGTGCAGTGATTTTTCCAGCCTTGTTTCCTTATTCAGCCCTAGCCGAAACTCCTCCAATTTTCTGTACAGTCTTCCCTTAAACAGCCATAAACTGAACTCCATTGTCTTCCCCAACCTTCTGCATGAAAATCCAATCATGGCTGCCCTAAAAGTTTTATAAAAAAATTACTGCAATTATGCTTGATTAGTTACCAAAATTCCAGCCACCATAATTTAACAACCTTCCATAAAATATCCCTGAAACAACCAGACCTTCCCTTCACCATTATACTCCTTATTTTCGGTCACCCTTAGCCTCCCTCAACTAGCTTTCATCCAGCCAAAATACTGCACAAGCAGTCGGCCATGGCAGCATTCCAAAAACTCTCCAATAATCAAAGATATTCTTGTATATTTTAGTTTCCAAATTTACTTCCCTAAAATATTCTTCAAGGATTTCAACAACTAACCTTTCCTTTTTCCTTCCAAATCAGAAAATCATCTTCCAAAACCCTACAAGCAATTCGAAAGCCCTAAACCCTATAGAAATTCGGCAGCCTCGAATCCCAAAAGCTCTCTATTCTCTTCAACCTTAAAGAACACATAGCACACCACGAACACCTACTCCTTCATTTCACCTAATACCTCTCCAAATCACTTCAAAATTCTTCTAAAAATTCCAGATTTTATCTATACACTACCGTGAATCCATCCATACCATTTTTAACATCAAACTCCAAAATCCAACTCGCACTTTTGGATAAAAAAACCAGAAATTTTGTGAAGGCTCAAGAACACCTTTAAGGTAGGTTTATTCAATCAACTTCATCTTCGCTAATCTTCAATCTCTAATGAACATATATGTGTTTAAGCATGCTAATGGACTTTCTTCTTTTCTTCTTCTCTCTCTCTCTCTCTCTCTCTCGACCGAACACTCCCTCTCTCTTAGCCGAATGATTTTATCAACCATGGCCATGCTTCCTTCATCTTCTTTGGACGGATTTAGACATCTAAGAGCTGAGATCCATTCGAAACTCCTTCAAGGTATTCATCAATCAAGTAAGCCTTTTAACCCTTCTTTTAAATTCTAAATTCATGTCTCTAGGACGCTGTTGATAGAAGATGAATTATGAATAGGGTTGAGTATATATTGTTGTGATGAGTTGAGAGTGAAGTATGAATATATGTATGAATATGTTGGAGATGGGATTTATGCATGAATGGATTAGCTTGGTTGACTGTATGGTGTTTTGAGGTTTAATGCATGTCTCCATGATCAAGTATGCTAGAGATTATGTCATCTATGATGAATAGGATTTATATTCTTGTGTGATTATTAAAGCCATGATTATATTTATACTAGTAAAGGTTAGATCATGCCTTAGTAAGTCTAGATCTATGCTTATATTTATGATTTGGATGATTTGATGAATTGAAGGGATGCATATGTTCATGATTGTAGTTAGCAATAGAAATATGATCATGACCTAGTTGTCCCTAAGTTAATTTTTATTTCATGAATAAAATATTTCATAATATGATTTTGCTAGTAATTTTGAAATAACCCTAGGAGGAGTAGATTTGGATTATTATATATAATAAGGATATTTTAGTCAAATAGATAATAGCTTTTGCTAGAAAAATAATATATATATATATATATGTAGATATTATATAAAATAATGAAATCAACTAAAGCCTTTTATGGAAATAATCATAATTAGTAAAATATTTATTACTAAAAATTTAATTATTATCTTTTAATCAAAACCCATTAAAAATTTATTTATTATTTTTCAAGCAAGACTCATTAAATTTATTTTCAACTAATTTTAGTTATTAATTATTTTCTAACAACTAAATTATTAATAAATCATTATTTTACCTAATACCACCTAGGGCTCTTCATCAAATAAACTCTAAATTTTTCTTAGCAAGATTTAAACCTTCAACTTATTAGTACTTATTTTCCAAAACCTTAATTATTTTAAATATCAAATTAGGCTTAGCTTATAAACCTATTTATTTATTGTTTGGCCTTAAAGCTTGGGACACTAGGATCATGGTAATAGTGAGTTGAGTTGTTTTAAATTGAGAAAGTGGATTTTGGCTTGAGTTTGATTGTGGTTTGTATTTGCCCATGCGGGGTTAGGTCAGCTGTTGGAGACCTTTTATTGTGAGCAAAGATCAGGTAAGCTTCTGCATAAAACCCGATTGATGTAAAATGTTTATTATGACAAGCCAAATGTAGTGTGCATGGACACTCAGTTCTGCAAAGGCAATTGAGGATTAACTTGTTTTTTATGTCAGACAAACAAACTATTTGAAAATCAATAAGCAGATTTGCTCAAACTCAAAACTCTTTTCAAAACTGATTTTGACAAAGACTTTGGAAACCCTTAATTGCTTTTTCATGTGGAACGGTGTTTTATTCATTTTCTCCCAAGTGGGAAATGTCGTTGAGTACTCAATGATGGTGGATTGCTAGGACTAGTCTTTGAAGGGTCAGGGTGAGTCTCTCAGTAGGTGGTCACCTCTGGGGGGTGAGTCCTTCCCGGATAAAATGTCAGTCCAGTAGGTCGTGCCGGTCCAAGCTAGCAGTTGTTTATTTTTCAATCAAGTGATTGTGTTTTGCCAGAATGGACACCCGATTGTTGTTTGGGTATAGAAAAAGAGGAGTATCTTGCCCGGTAGGCCGATCACCTACCCTTTTTTTTGGTCAGTTTGCACAAAGTGTCGGCATTCTGACTGGTTATGGGGCACAACGTGTGGTAACCCATGATCATTTCTTTTGAGTGGTAGATTTTATTGATTATATATGGTTGAAAAAGCCAAAACACCATTCTTACTTTTGACTAATGCTTATTGCTTGCCAGTATTTCTCTTATAAAGGTTTTAGACTTTGCATTCATGAACTATTTCCACTGGACACTCAAAGCACACACGAACTTACTGAGATTTCTGTCTCATCACCTTTTTACCTTCTTACTTTTGACTAATGCTTATTGCTTGCCAGTATTTCTCTTATAAAGGTTTTAGACTTTGCATTCATGAACTATTTCCACTGGACACTCAAAGCACACACGAACTTACTGAGATTTCTGTCTCATCACCTTTTTACCATGATTTCAGGTCGATTCTGCTGTGGGGATAAGTAGCTAGTGTTATCTGCCTTGGAAGAGAATGTTGCCATTTATTTTTATGTATTGCTTTGGGGAGTTGAGAGTGGATAATTTTATTTATGGATTTGTTTTGGGAATTCATGGATTTATTCTTGGGATGTAATAAAGTTTAAGTTAAAGTATTATTTTTATTCCGCTATTTTATTTGTGTGACATAGTTATAAAGACCCCTTGTCCTTTGGACGGGGCGACATCCCCGGCCCTGGCGAGCCTAGGTAGCGGGGTCTTACACTTGAAGAATTGTGATTAAACATGTCAGAATCCAAAGATCCTATCACATACAAATCACACATGTTAGTCCACATCAATGTTTGTCATTGAAGCTGTTGAAGCTCACAGAAGCCATGCATGCGAAAAATAAAAACAGAAAAAAACTAAAGAAACTGCACAGCGGAAGCATTAACAGTATACCTCTGTGCCATAAATTTTCTTTTGGCTGTGAAAAAGATGAACAAACCATTGGAACAACCTCTTATCTGGACAACGATTCCGGTTGAAATCCCGTGATCCATCTACTTCTTCGAGTTAGCATGAACACGAGCCCTTCTAAAGAACTCAGAATATTCCACCACCTATTTACTTGTTAGTGAAATAATTTAGGTGAGGAAAAACTAGTCTCAAACGAATTCTTGAACCTTTGCTATTGATTAGCAAAATCAAGAAAAACAAAGAAGGAAAGAAACGCACAAGAGAGAGAGAGAAGAAAAAAGCTTCTGATTTTTTCCTTTTCATGTCGTGTATTCTTTATGTCTCGAAAAAAACCACGACTTCACTATATTTGATCACCAAAACACTGAGATTTTGATATTTCAAAACTCCTGGAGGCTATCTGTAACACCCCCTACTACGTACCCTAAAAAGGGTGGGGATGTCGCCCCGTCCTGAGGACAATGGGTCTTTAAAATGAGGTACACAATATAAAGGCAAACCCAAGAAATCAAACTTAGATAAATAAAGGAAAACTCTTATTACATCAGGCTCAAAACTAGAGCAAAACTAAATAAAAACGATCATCTGATCCTGAAGCATAAAACAACAACAGTCTCTTAAAACATAATGGAAAACAACAAAAGCTTCAACTATCTCACATCCCACCCGCTCAGCATAACTAAGCTCCTAAAAACATGATATAAAACAGTGTGAGATTAAATCTCAGTAAGCCCTGTATGTGCACATGGTACTTTGAACAGTTCGTGAATGCATAGTAAAACATTTGCAGAAATATCTGGCAAGTCATAAATAATTTCTCTTTGCAAGGAGTGGGTTTTCCTCATTATCACACTTTGTATAAAATAAATCACCCACTCAAACAAATAGTTATGTCACCACACTTTGGGCTCCATGATAAGAAAATGGTCTAGGCGCTACACTTTGTGCACCAAGACAGGAAGCGGTCAAGGCACCACACTTTGTGACAGGATCGATTACCACACTTTGGGCGTTTTGATCAAGGTGAATGTACAGCCCACCGGGTGAGATACTCCTCCATCTTTACACCCAACAAAACCATCCGAGTGTCCATACCGGGAAAATAAATAATACCTTACCAGGTATAAATGCTAGCTCGGACTTGCCTGACCAACTAATACTGTCGCCTTTTTGAGCAGAGCTTATCTTTTGGAGATGGCCGTCTGCCAGAAGACTCACTCACGCCCTCCAAGACTAGTATTGTTAGCCTACCCTTATTGAGTACTTAATGAACATATCCGTCAATTCCAGATTTACAATAATAATTCGTACCTTGGCTTTGTAAACGTGGTTTTCTTGAAAAAGGAGTTTTCTAAAATGTTTAAGAGAGAGAACAGTTTCTGATAAAGGTATTAGTTTGACAAAACCATTTAGAGAATAAACATCCAAGTTTACAACCCAAATAATCATAGTTCAACAATAGCTTTACAAAGCTTTACAACATTCGACTTGCCATAACAACATTTAACAAAAGAGTTTATACAAGGACTTACTTGATATGCCTCAGATAAACAAGATAAAATCACTGCTTGCTTCCTTCAAATACCCTCCTGATCTAGAATCACATAATATCATGATCAGGGTCTCAATCAACTAAAAAAGCATTAAACTCATTTATTCCCATAACAAATCATGATCCATCATCTAACTTCAAATAAATAATCTAATCCTCCAAGTACATACACTATGACCATATCCATCAAAGACACGAATAATATATCAAAAAGGTCTTGACTTGACCATCACAATTCACATCCATCATTATCACAATAAAACATAGCATTACTATCCTTGGAATATGCTTAATTAATTACTCGACTCAAAATATTCATCTACCCCAACTAAGCACATACATCATGCTATCATACTTCTATAGACCTCATCAATCTCATTAAATCTTAATTTCGATATCAAGGGTAAGAATTCCCTTACCTTGCGATAACCGGATTAACAAGATCTCGATGCTCCTATGGTGGTCGTCCCGAGTTGCTTGAGAAGAAAAGAAAAGCTGTCTACTTTACCTCATTTTGATCGAAAGTAGATAAAGAGGATGAAATCAGTCTCTATGTGGTGTGATTCATGGGAAGAAAAAGAGAAGAATCAATGGAAGAAAGGAATCAAGAAGTTAAGATGGTTTTTGCTTACCTTAGGGTGTGATCGGTTTTGGCTAGGGATTGCTCTTGTGATTTTTGAAAATTGCAGAAGAGTATTTAATGGAATTTTTGTGTAGTAAGGAGGGAGTGGTCGGCTATCTTGGTTTAGGGTTAGAAGAAGTTGATTTAGTGTTAGAAGTTGTTGCTATAGAGGACTCCTAATAGCTCTAGGTTTCTTTGGCAGCAATGGCAAAAAATTGCAACTTGCTGTACTCTTATTGCTGGCCAAATTTTAGAGGGGTTAAGAGGAGAAAATTAGTCTGGAATTGTTCTCCTAGGCTGGCCGAAATAGTGCTCAAAAATAGGGCTGTGCGTGTTCAGGTTTTTGGCCAAAACAAGAAGGAGTTTGTGCAGCTTTGGTAACCAGAAATTCTGTGCGAAATCTGTGAGCAAAAGAGGGAAAATTCTGGGCTGTTTTGACTGCTATTCTGCCCACAATTCAGAGAGAAAAACTAGAGTTTCAGGTGCTGTAGTTTGGCTTAATCAACAAGGAGTTTGGTATGTTGTGGAGTATAGAATTTCGTGTGATATGGTGTGCAAAGCTGGCCGAAATTCTAGAATTTTTGGTGGATAAAAATCTGGTTTATGAACCTAAGGTGATTTGAATTGGTGAGAGGTGTTTTAGGTGATTTGAGCTAGGTTTTGTAGAGTTTAAATGCACTTAGGAGTGCAGGATTTTCGGGTAGCTTGTGCATGCACAAGGCTGTCGAAATTCTGCAGGAAAAGAAAGAGTAAAACTTAGTTGGTTTAGGATTCAAATAAAATCTGATTTGCTAAAGGATTTAGGATAAAATTTCCTAGTATTGGAAGAGTTTGAGTTGAACTAGAACTCCTCCAAAGGTGGCGGCATTAAGCTGGAGAAATTTCTAGATTTTTCAGCTAAGGTTCCTTGATCAAATCACCAATATATTTAACTAGAAAAATAACAATTTAATTCCAGCTATCCATTATAAAATCTGATAAATTAAAATCAAGTTGGAATTTAATTACTCTAGCTAGAATTTTCAAAATTCAAAAGGATAAAAGTTGAAAATAAAATCAATCTTTATCCTTATCAAAAGTCCTTGAATTTTAGAAGATAATTATGGAGACTTATTCCTAAGAAGATGGCGCTGAAAATTTAAAAAGGAAAGCTGGGATTTTCGGCCAAGCATGAAGAAATCTGGGGAAAAGAATTCAAAAAGGAAAGCTAAGATTCGCAAGAGGTAAGATTCGAACTCGGGTCACCATAGGATAATCACCAAACCTTACCTCTATTCCAAACCAACTCCGATGATAACATTTCTCTAGGAAATTCTTTTCACCCTAATTCTTATCCCCCCATCTCCTCTACTAAACTTCACTTAAAACAACTCTCAAATAATGCAACAACACATTTAAATAATTTAATGCAAGCATAACCTTGAAAATCACATTCACCCATGCAAAAATAATTTTAAGATATCACATGAAATGCGAAATGTTATGCAATGCATGACTTTTTCCCCATAGGTCAAAGGTGATTTTGGGCGGGGTATTACATCCCCTCCCCCTTAAAAGAATTTCGCCCCGAAATTCAGAGGCCATACCCTTAGAGCATATCCGGATACTTCCGTCTTAACCATTCTTCCGTTTCCCACATTGCATCCTATGCGCCATGATGGTCCCAAAGTATCTTTACCATAGGTATCTGCTTGTTCCGAAGGGTCTTGACACTTCTCTCCAAAATCTTGACTGGCTTCTCCACATAACTCAGATTCGGGTGCAATTCCAAAGGTTCTTCATTAAGAACATGGCTTGGATCGGGGTTGTACTTCTTGAACTGAGACACATGGAAAACATCATGCATCCCAGTCAGTCCGTCGGGTAGATCCAATCTATAGGCGATCGGCCCAACCTTTTCCATTATCAGAAATGGTCCTAGATACCTAGGACTCAGCTTCCTTCCTTTCGGATGCCTCAGAATTCCCCTGCTAGGAGACAGCTTCAGGAATACACCATCACCCACTTGGAACTCCAGTTCCCTCCTCCTGGAATCTGCGTAACTCTTCTGTCGGCTTTGCGCTGGCCTCAGTCTTTCTCGGATAATCCTAACCTTGTCCGTCATCTCTTGTATGCATACCTCACCAGTCTTCCTAACTTGCCCCTCTTCTGTCCATCCCCAGTATATCAGTACTTGATATTTTCGTCCATATAATGCTTTGTACGGCGCCATCCCAATCGATGCCTGATAGCTGTTGTTATACGCCAATTCTGCATGCGGTAAACACTCGATCCACTTGTCTCTAAAGTCCAAAATACATGCTTAGAGCATATCCTCCAATATCTGAATGACTCTTTCAGATTGACCGTTGATCTGCGGATGAGCAGAGGTGTTGAATTTTAATATAGTACCCAACGACTCTTGGAACTTGTTCCAGAATCTCAAAGTGAACTTGGGGTCCCTATCTGATACAATGCTTGACGGTACACCATGCAACCTTACAATTTCCCGGGGATAAGTCTGAGCCAACTTTTCTATCGAGTCCCTTACGTTTACTGGTATAAAATACGCTGTCTTCATCAGTCGGTCCACTACCACCCTAACTGCATCCTTGTGCGACTTGATCATCGGAAGGCCAGTCACAAAATCCATAGTCACCTCTTCCCATTTCTACTTGGGAATCGGTAATGGTTGCAATAGACCGGCAGACTTCTTGTGCTCCACTTTAACTTTCTGGCATGTCAGGCACATTGATACATACTGAACCACATCTTGCTTCATTCTGGCCCACCAATATTTCTTCTTCAGGTCACGATATATCTTTACTTTCCTAGGGTGTATGATATACTTTCTTTTGTGAGCTTCATCCATTATCCTTTTCCTTAAGTCTTGGGTGTCAGGTACACATATCCGGTCCCGAAAATACAGTACCCCTTTCTCGTTGGCCCAAAAATATTTTCCTCCCCTCGCAATTTCTTTCTCCTCGAAGGCCTAAAATTTTGCACTATCTTGTTGGGTGGCAACAATTTCCTGCCTCAGATTTGGCTTCATGGTCAAGTTACTTACACAGATCTTCCTTTCTTGAACTTCCGCTTCCTGCTCCAGGATTTCCTGCACTGCCGACACCTCCTGCATTCTCAAATATGCTATCTTCACTTTACGTCTCAAAGTGTCAGCTACCACATTTGGTTTGCCAGGGTGATAATTAATAGGACACTTATACTCCTCCCGGAACTCCATCCATCTATGCTGTCGAAGATTCAAGTCCTTCTGCGTGAAAATGTACTTCAAACTCTTATGGTCGGTGAAGACTTCATATTAGGCTCCATACAAATAATGTCGCCACTTCTTCAAGGCAAACACTATGGCTGCCAGCTCCAAATCATGGGTCGGATAATTAGCTTCATGCGGCTTTAGCTTCCTAGCATATAAGCTATGACCTTCCCATCCTGCATCAGCACAACTCCTAGACCTTTCTTGGATACGTCCGTGTAGAGTGCATAGGGCTTGTCAGCTTCGGGTAGGCTCAGTACGGGTGCTGTAATCAACCTTCTCTTAAGCTCTTGGAAACTCTTCTCACACTTCTCTTTCCAAGAAAAAGCGACATCCTTCTTTAATAGTCGCGTCATCGGTGAAGCCAGAGTAGAAAAATTCTTAATGAAATGTCGGTAGTACCTAGCCAATCTGAGAAAACTTCGTATCTCAGTAATATTCTCCGGTTGCTTCCAATTAGCTACGGCGTCCACCTTGGCAGGGTCCACCTTGATCCCATCCTTGGATATCACATGGCCGAGAAAGATTACTGAGCTTAACCAAAACTCACATTTATTGAACTTAGCGAAGAGCTTGAATTCCCTCAGCTTTTCCAATACCAATCTTAAGTGTTCCGCGTGATCCTCCAGATTCTTGGAGTAGATTAAGATATCGTCGATGAATACGACTACGAACTTGTCCAAATATGGTTGGAAAACACAATGCATCAAGTCCATGAAAACCACCGGTGCATTGGTTACACCGAACGGCATCACCACAAATTCATAGTGCCCATACCGCGTGTTGAAAGCAGTCTTGGGAATGTCTTCCTCCTTGATCCTTACCTGATAGTATCCTTGTCGTAGGTCCAATTTCGAAAAGCAAGCGGCGCCTTGAAGTTGATCAAACAACTCGTCGATCAAGGGTAGAGGGTATTTGTTCTTGATCGTTAAGTTGTTCAGTCCCCGATAGTCAATGCATAACCTCAAAGCACCATTTTTCTTCTTAACAAACAACACCGGGGCTCCCTACAGTGACGCACTCGGTCGAATGTAGCCTTGCCTTACCAACTCTTCCAATTGCTCTTTTAACTCCTTCAGTTCCGTCGGTGCCATCCGGTAGGAGGTTCTTAACACAGGTTCTGCTCCAGGAATCAGGTCCACGGTAAACTCAACTTCCTGGTTAGGGGGTAGAGAAGTGAGCTCAGCAGGAAAAATGTCTGGAAAGTCCTTTACCACCTCCGTACTCTCCAAGGTACACTGATCTTTGGGTTTGTTTAGAAGATACGCCAAATATCCCGTACATCCTCTTTTGAGCAACTTCCGGGCCTTAGCACTAGCAATCAAGAATTTCAGTTCCTTCGCTCGCTTTCCGTTAAATTCAATCACATCCCAATCGAGTCTCACAAACTGCACCATCTTAATCCTACAGTCCACTCGAGCTCTGTGCTTCGACAACTAGTCTATGCCCAAGATCAGGTCATAATCATCTATGGCCAGAATTATAAGGTCTGCTTCCAAAATCTCCTGCCCTACTCACAGCTTCCCATTATCTTACCTGCTTCTACCACCTTTCCCAAGGGTGAGCTTACAACTAAGGTATAGGGCAATTCCTTTCCTTCCCAACCCAGATGCGATGTACATACTTTGCTTATGTAAGAGTGTAAGGATCCTGGATCTATCAAAACATTAACAAGACGTCCTTGAATAGAAAGGTTACCTTCAATCACGACTATGTCCGCTCCAACTTCGTCTCTGTTCAGGGCAAAGACCTTGGCCTTCACTTAGGGCTTCTGACCTCCCGTTCCAGCTGTTCCAGCAACAACACCTCGCTTGACTCCCATGGGCTGAGTCGGGGCTATCTGCCCAATTCTTAGAGGTTTAGGGCAGGCGTTCCTCAGATGACCTGGGTCTCCACAGTTGAAGCACCTCCTCACTCTCCCGTTACTCCAGCAATTCCTCTCGGTGTGACCACGTTTTCCACAGAGCTGGCAATTCAGATTACTTTGCATCGGGCCTAGCATAGGCACTCGAGGCTGCTTACCTCGATTTCCTTATGACATAGAGCCCATATGTCGCTTGTTACTCGAAGGCCTCATTGGTGGACGAGTCGATTGAAAAGGCCTGTTCACTGGTCGATACAGATCTTCATTCTCCGTCTGGGATGCTGCATCCACGGCGGCAGTATACGGGGTTGGCGGCAATGAAGCCAACGCCTTCCTCAAATCTGGCCTTAGCCCCTTCACAAACTATCGGGTGCGCTTCTGCTGCGTATCGACCAAGCATTTGCAGTATTGGGATAACTGCGTGAATCGGGCTGCATATTGAGCAATTGACATGCTTCTTTGATTGAGGGTTTGGAACTCATCCTTCCTCTTCTCAGCTACTCATTGGGGAATGTACTCAGCACGGAAAGCTTCAGTAAAGTTGTCCCATGTCCATTCCTGCTCCTCTCTGTCCCAATCACTCTGCACCTGCTGCCACCATGCTCGTGATGGTCCCCTCAGCCAGAAAGCAGCAAACTTCACCATTCTCTCTTTTGAGTACTGCAAAGTAGCAAAGATATCCTCCATCTGTTCGATCCACTGTTTGGCTTTCTTGTCCTGCTCCACCTCCCCCTGAAATGTAGGAGGTTGGAAATTCAAGAAATGCTCTAGGGCCTCATCCTCTCCCCGCGGTGATTTCTTGGCCACCTTGTCCATTTTTTCGGTTAGATTCTACAGGATTGAAGCCATCTTGTCAAAAGCCTATCCCATGGTCACATCTCGAGACCTCTCTGAAGCTAACTCTTGCTCCCGCTGCAAGTGTTCTTCCACATCGGGTGTGGAATGATGCATCTGCTCAAATTCTGGAGATGAGGATGCACTTTCCTGCACGGTTCTGCTTTGCACGACTGTCCTGCGTCTTGGTGCTATCTTAGACCACAGTCACTCAAAGTCAAATAGTTACCAAGGGAGAAAAAGTATGCTCAGGTGTATGACCAGTTAATAATAATGATATCTACTCATTTTAGAAGAAAATTTGATGACATTATGCAGGGAAAAACCAAGTAATAAATAAAACTCATGCTTTTCATAAAAATCATGCTTTCGTAAAGAAGGGGTTATCACATGTGATACCCTTACATTTAATAAAATAATTGAGTCCTACAAGCAACATGCTTCTTTGAAAAGAATAAATGAACCAAGGAATGCAAATCCTGAAAGAGAAAGAGTAAATACTGCTGGTCTTCTATACTCGACTCTCTCTAGCATCAGCAGAGGCATCTGAATCGTCTGAGGCTGGTTCCACAAGCCACCCTACAGAGTTATCAGGTTTCCCTATGTAATCCCTCGCAAAACCAGCGCTCTCCCTTGGCTGTCCTGAATCACCCTCATTGCCCCTCTTAGCTCTCATGGCTATCTCATAGAGTTCATCCAACGCTAATTTAATCGCATTCTTAGGTGCAGGCCTCTCATCCTCTGAATCAGATAGATCTAACAATCCCTCTCTCCTTAACTTGGCATCTATCCCCAGTCCATATCAAAGTCTACTCCTCTTAGGACCCTCTTCTAGCTTCCTTTTTCCCTTATTTCCCATTCCTAAAATGGGCTACCTAAGTTCGCTCACTGCCGAGGTAACTCCATCATTCGGCTTATGTCCCTCATCACTGGACTCCTTACGGTCATAGCAAGTACAAGTCCTATCAATCTCACCTATCTGTGGGGTCCGGGGAACCTCCATCACCTCCTCATCCTCTACCTTTATCCCATCCATCTCTCCCCCATTCTCATCATTCTCCTCATCCCCAAGCTCATCTACATCCCCTTCACTCAGCTCAGCCACCTCCTCATCTTCCTCGCCCTCACCAGCAAGCTCAACTACCTCACCCTCATCATCCCCATCGTACTCTCCTAGGCTTCCATTAGCCTCTATCTCTGCCTCGACCATCGGGTCATCTAGCATAGGCGGCTCATGCTCCGTCTCATCCCCACTCAGAACCCAACCTCCCTCCGGCTCTATCTCTGAATTAGACGAGGGTGGATCTACTACAGGTAGTGGGGCAGATGGATTCCCGCAGCCAGCGGGCCAGTCTCTGACAGTCAATACAGCTCTTTTGACCATCCTATAAACAAAATGCAAAGATTAGCACCAGATCAAAATACTTAGGGAAATAAAATCCAGTAAGTCAAATAATTGCCTAAACCTAGGCTATGATACCACTTGTAACCCCCCTACTACGTACCCTAAAAAGGGTGGGGATGTCGCTCCGTCCCGAGGACAAGGGGTCTTTAAAATGAGGTACACAATATAAAGGCAAACCCAAGAAATCAAACTTAGATAAATAAAGGAAAACTCTTATTACATCAGGCTCAAAACTAGAGCAAAACTAAATAAAAACGGTCATCTGATCCCGAAGCATAAAACAACAACTATCTCTCAAAACAAAATGGAAAACAACAAAAGCTTCAACTATCTCACATCTCGCCTATTCAGCATAACTAAGCTCCTGAAAACATGATATAAAACAGTGTGAGATTAAATCTCAGTAAGCCCTGTATGTGCACATGGTACTTTGAACAGTTCGTGAATGCATAGTAAAACATTTGCAGAAATATCTAGCAAGTCATAAATAATTTCTCTTTGCAAGGAGTGGATTTTTCTCATTGTCACAATTTGTACAAAATAAATCATCCACTCAAACAAACAGTCATGTCACCACATTTTGGGCTCCATGATAAGAAAACGGTCTAGGCGCCACACTTTGTGCACCAAGACAAGAAACGGTCAAGGCACCACACTTTGTGTACTAAGACAGGATCAGATTACCATACTTTGGGCATTCTAATCAAGGTGAGTGTACAACCCACCGAGTGAGATACTCCTCTATCTCTACACCCAACAAAACCATCCGGGTGTCCATACCGAAAAAATAAATAATACCTTACCAGATACAAATGCTAGCTCGGACCAGCCTGACCAACCAATACTATCGCCTTTTTGAGTGGAGCTCATCTTTTGGAGGTGGCCGCTTGCCAGAAGACTCACTCACGCCCTCCAAGACTAGTATTGTTAGCCTACCTTTATTGAGTACTCAACGAATATATCCGTCAATTCTGGATTTACAATAATAATTCATACTTTGGCTTTATAAACGTGGTTTTCTTGAAAAAGGAGTTTTCTAAAACATTTAAGAGAGAGAATAGTTTCTGATAAAGGCATTAGTTTGACAAAACCATTTAGAGAATAAACATCCACGTTTACAACCCAAATAATCATAGTTCTACAATAGCTTCACAAAGCTTTACAACATTCGACTTGCCATCACAACATTCAACAAAAGAGTTTATGCAAGGACTTACTTGATATGTCTCAGATAAACAAGATAAAATCACTGCTTGCTTCCTTCAAATACCCTCTTGATCTAGAATCATATAATATCATGATCAGGGTCTCAATCAACTCAAGCATGCATTAAACTCATTTATTCCCATAACAAATCATGATCCATCATCTAACTTCAAATAAATAATCTTATCCTCCAAGTACATACACTATGACCATATCCATCAAAGACATGAATAATATATCAAAAAGGTCTTGACTTAACCATCACAATTCACATCCATCATTATCACAATCAAACATAGCATTGCTATCCTTGGAATATGCTTAATTAATTACTCGACTCAAAATATTCATCTACCCCAACTAAGCACATGCATCATGCTATCATACTTCCAAAGACCTCATCAATCTGATTAAATCTTAATTTCGATATCAAGGGTAAGAATTCCCTTACCAAGCGACAATCGGATTAACAAGATCTCGATACTCCTATGGTGATCGTCCCGAGTTGCTTGAGAAGAAGAGAAAAGTTGTCTACTTTACCTCATTTTGATCGAAAGTATATAAAGAGGATGAAATTAGTCTCTATGTGGCATGATGCAAGGGAAGAAAAAGAGAAGAATCAATGGAAGAAAGGAATCAAGAAGTTAAGATGGTTTTTACTTACCTTAGGGTGTGCTCAGTTTTGGCTAGGGATTGCTCTTGTGATTTTTGAAAATTGCAGAAGAGTATTTAGGGGTAATTTTCATGTAGTAAAGAGGGATTGGTTGGCTATCTTGGTTTAGGGTTAGAAGAAGTTGATTTAGTGTTAGAAGCTGTTGCTATAGAGGACTCCTAATAGCTCTAGGTTTCTTTGGCAGCAATGGCGAAAAATTGCAGCTTGCTGTACTCTTATTGCTGGCCGAATTTCAGAGGGCTTAAAAGGAGAAAATTAGTCTGGAATTGTTTTCCTAGGTTGGCCGAAATAGTGCTCGAAAATAGGGCTGTGCGTGTTTAGGTTTTTGGCCAAAACAAGAAGGAGTTTGTGCAGCTTTGGTAACTAGAAATTCTGTGCGAAATCTGTGAGCAAAAGAGGGAAAATTTTGGGCTGTTTTGGCTGCTATTCTGCCCGCAATTTAGAGAGAAAAATGAGAGTTTCAGGTGCTGTAGTTTGGTTTAATCAACAAGGAGTTTTGGTATGTTGTGGAGTGCAGAATTTCGTGTGATATGGTGTGCAAAGTTGGTCGAAATTTCTGTGTAGAAGCTGGCCGAAATTTTGGAATTTTTAGTGGATAAAAATCTGATTTATGAAGCTAAGGTGATCTGAATTGGTGAGAGGTGTTTTAGGTGATTTGAGCTAGGTTTTGTAGAGTTTAACTGCACTTAGGAGTGCAGGATTTTCGGGCAGCTTGTGCATGCACAAGGCTGTCGAAATTCTGCAGGAAAGGAAAGAGTAAAACTTAGTTGGTTTAGGATTCAAATAAAATCTGATTTGCTAAAGGATTTAGGATAAGATTTCCTTGTATTGGAAGAGTTTGAGTTGAGCTAGAACTTCTCCAAAGGTGGCGGCATTAAGCTAGAGAAATTTCCAAATTTTTCAGCTAATTTTCCTTGATCAAATCACCAAGATATTTAACTAGAAAAATAATAATTTAATTCTAGCGATCCATTATAAAATCTGATAAATTAAAATCAAGCTGGAATTTAGTTACTCTAGCTGGAATTTTTGAAATTCAAAAGGATAAACGTTGAAAATAAAATCAATCTTTATCCTTATCAAAAGTCCTTGAATTTTAGGAGATAATTATGGAGACTTATTCCTAAGAAGATGGCGTTGAAAATTTAAAAAGGAAAGTTGGGATTTTCGGCCAAGCATGAAGAAATCTAGGGAAAAGAATTCAAAAAGGAAAACTAAAATTCACAAGAGGTAAGATTCGAACTCGGGTCACTATAGCATAATCACCAAACCTCACCTCCATTCCAAACCAACTCTGATGATAACATTTCTCTAGGAAATTCTTTTCATCCTAATTCTCATCCCTGCATCTCCTCTACTAAACTTCACTTAAAACAACTCTCAAATAATGCAACAACATATTTAAATAATTTAATGCAAGCACAACCTTGAAAATCACATGCACCCATGCAAAAATAATTTTAAGATATCACATAAAATGCGAAATGCTATGTAATGCCTGACTTTTTCCTCATAGGTCAAAGGTGATTTTGGGTGGGGTATTACACTATCAACATAAGAGGTTTGGCTTAGTCTAATCTCTTTTGTTCCGTGAATAAAAAAACCCATTTAGTTTAGACTATTGGGCCATTAATAATTTATTATTTTTCTTGGACCCAATGAGTCCAAAATAATAACTATTAATTATTTATTTTTGGGCCAATTAAAATAACTCAATTAGTAATTAATGAGCCCAAATGACCTAAAATAATTATTTAAGCCTTTTTATTAACTAGTTTAAACCTAAGTTAATTTTTTAATTATTCAATCTAGGCTTAGGCCCTGAATAATTAATTAACAGATTAAACTTGATAATAAATTTAATTTCTCTCGTTTCTTAATTTTATTCTAGTCCAAATAAATTCGACTTTCTGAATAAAATAAAATTCATTTTTTATTGAGACCATTTCGTCAACCTAAAATTAATTAGGACTTACGAGCTATTTTGATGACCAAAAAGATACATTGCCTTGGCTATTAAAATGACCAAAATACCTCTGCTATATAAATAGTTGTATTTTTCATTTTAAATATTTTCTAATATCACTATAAGGAAATATTGACCTTAAAGGAGATGCTGCATTAGGTCTTTGACTTACTGGTGAAATGACTAAAATATCCCTCTATACACTGCCGTGCATTTAGAGAGGAAAGAGTGTACTAACACTTATCTAAAAGATATCTACCATCCTTAGGCTTATAGTCCAATGATCCATGACTTCTTGGAATTTTTATGCTTTCCAAATGAGCCACCCTAAAGCAAATATCCAACTCATATTCCCCAGGTCTCTGGATAATTAGATCATTCGGATAATCACAAGGGGCGATTTAGTATAGAAACTATTTTTTACAAGTCTGTTTTAACTAATGGTGCGTAAATTTTGGGTGTATAAAAATCATCAAATTTAAATCCATTCCTTAGTCAAGTTTTAATTAAAACATTAATCTCAAAATACACATATGAGCAAGTATACTCATTGCAAGCGTAACATAGAGAATTAATGAGTATCGATCCTCAAAAGAATAAGTACACACTAATCAGTTTTCATTCATTATAACCGACCCAATAAAGTGAGATAATAAGAAAAAGAAAAATAAAAATATATACAACTCAAGAATATAGGAATATGTAATTTAGACAATTATATTAAAAAACATGATAATGAACCAATTAGAAATTCTCTCAATTAATTATTATCTTGGCATCATGAAGGAATATAAAGTAAAATTCAATCGTTTCCAAAATCATGAATCTACTTAGATAAATTTCACTTCGTTTCCCAATCCATAGAATTACTATCTTTTGATTAATATTAACAGATTTGTGAATCAAGCTAATATAACCAAAACATGCATTAAGCTCAATTCCTTATAAGCATGAAATTAGCTAATAACCTTTTGCTCGAGGTGAAATCAACTAATCTTTGATCACATAGTCTTATAATCTTAACTTTGTCACTCAAGTCCATTAAGATTAGATAAATACGAAATCAATGCAATAAAACTCCTAATATCATCGTCCCAAGTCAATTAGAAGAACTTGCATCAATAACCAATGATATCAAGTAACCAAATACGAAAGATGACAAAGAATTGATCAAATAACTAAATTAATACAAAATCATGAATATCAAAATAATATTAAATTACAATAAAAAGGTTAAATACATCATTGTTAAAGGAAAAGAAAATAAAGATAAAAGAAAGCATTTATAGACAAGCCTCTTTCTTCACCCTTGAAGACTCTCTTGAACAATCCTCCTTGATTGGGTGAATTCCTCCTTCAATGAGTGTTTGTAATTTTAGCTCTTGAATCCACCTCCATATGTATGTATTCTCTTATGTTTTCTCTTGCTTCTATAGTCCTTTTGGATGAAAAATTCATTGCTTGAGAGATCTTGGCTTAGTAGGAATTAGAAAATACCAAAGTCTTTAGAAAATTCTCAAATTCGTGTACAGGAATTTCGCCTTCTAGAGAGGACTTGGCGTCAGATACCTTCGACTTACTTAGTGCCAAGTACAATCTGTTCTTCTTCTGAATTTTTGCTTTGTTTTTGTTGGCCAAAATGAATGGACGTGGTGCCTGGTCCATTGGCTAGGTCTGGCGGCAGGTGCATTCTGGAATTGTTCGTTTTTTGCTCGAATTTAACTTAAATGTACATGAATATGCCAAAAATACTTTTTACAAGCAAAATGTCAAATAGGTAGGAATATGCCTAGTTATTACAACAAATGTATCACAAAATAAACTCAAATAACTAGGAAAATAATGGTGATTTTAGCCCCTATCATATACCCCCACATTTGAACTTTGTTTGTTCTCAGGCAAATAAGAATTAAACACTAAGTATTTTAGACAAAACAAAATAGTTTAGTAAATTTTTCCTTAGAAAACCCATCCATACTGAAGACATAACCTTCTTCCAACCTTAAGCACAAACTTGTCATTCATTTAACCATTTTAAAACCTTGTAAACTCATGTATTAAATCAAACAATCCCAAGGCCATCATAGTTAAGTTAAACAAGCTCATATGTAGTACAAGAAAATCATCCTATTCCTCAAGCAAAAACATAGGAAACATAAATCATATAAGTCAAGCCAATTATCCAATTCAAGTATTATAGACTCAAATTTACATAACTCAAGTTAGTGAAATAAAGAAAACACTCAACTCTCTTTTTATTTTTCTATGACTTTGGGAATTGATAGCCTCAAGTGCATGGATTTCTCTTCACACACCGTATTGGCTCCTTTATAGTCATCATCATTTTTTTTTCCAGCAATTTTCTTTTTCTTTCTTCTTTCTATCCTTACCTTCTTGCCTTTGGGATAGCCTTAACAGAGTGTGATGCTTCTTTGTTTCTTCTCTTCCACTCACCATATTGGCCCCCTTTTCAGCAAAAAGTCTCTCCCTTTTCTTTTCAAAGATAAAAATAATTTTTTTTTCAACTCAATTTTTCCCATCTCACATTTTTTCCTTTTCACTCAATTTTTTTTCCTCAAGTAAACTCAAAATCAAGCAAATTTTAAATCCACAATACAAGAATTAATCAACAACTCTTTCCATATTTCATCACATCATCTATATTCAAACTCAAAGAATAAAACAAAACTCAAATACCAAATATAACCAGGGTTAACTTAAATTACTAAGCTTAGAAAAATCCAACTTAATACACAAGTTTACTTTTTAAATAAAAATCTAACCATAATAAATGACAAATCCATATCCAAAATGAGTAAGAAAATCATTACTCCATTATAGACAAATAAACTTAGTTTAGCTCCAAATTTCAAAATTGTCAAATTTCTTCAAATTTTCAAAATCAAAATTCAAAATTAAACATTAAGATAATTGGTAAAAACTTGGACAAAGAATATCATCAATCACTCCGCCACACTTAAATTGGACAATGTCCTCATTAGAAAAAAATAAACACAAAAAAGCATCTTCAAAGGAACTAAAAATAATAAAGGGGTAAAAAGTTTAAGCAATACTTCCCAAGTGCAGTAAAGTGCTAATAGATATCAAAACTGAAAATAGAGAGAAGGGCTTGTTCAAGAGGACTTTATCCCTACCTATAAAACAAAACACAAATAAAAGGACAAGAAAAATAATAAAAAAATAAAAACACACCTAAATAAAAGAAAACAAACTTAAAAAAAATACTAAAAAATATCCTAAGAAAGTAAATAAAGACACGACTTACTTCCGTACACTTGATAGGGGCTAAATTATTCATATTTTTCCTAGTTATTTGAGGTTTTTTTGTTATATATTTTGTTCAATAACTAGTCATATTCCTTTATATTTGAGATTTTACCCTTGGAAAGGTGTTTTGTTCATTATTACAGATTTTTAAGGCAAAATGAAACAAAAACGTCGCAAAACAGAGGAGCGGCACCGGCTAGGGCTCTAGTATCAGCGCCGGCCATGCACTAGATTGCACGAACTTCGAAGCAATAAAAATTTGTCAAAATAGAGCAGAACTAGTGCCAGCTCCAAGAGTTAAGGCGGCGCCGGCTGCATTCTAGTTTTCATTGTGCAAATTTCGGAGAAAAATCGGCGAACAAGTAGAAAAGCAGAGCACAACAGACACCGGCTCCGAGAGTTAAGGCGGCGCCGGCTGTGCCCTGAAGATAAGGTGGTGTTGTGATTTTTCTACGCGGCTTTTGGTAAGTTGTGGAGTTTTAATATCTTCCAACTTCTACACGACCAAGAACTTTGTACCTACGAGTTTAGGCATTTCCTAAACCTATAAATAGATGAAAAACACAAGGGAAAAGGGGAAGAATTCATTGATCATCATAGAAATTACTCAATCAAATGAGGAATTTTTCAATTCAAGGAGGGTTGTACAACAAGGTCTTCAAAGGAAGAAGAAGGAGGCTTGTCTATGAGTGCTTTCTTTTACTTTGTTTTCTTTTTTCTTAAACAATGATATGTTAATTGTTTTATTGCAATTTGACATTATTTTAGATCTTCATGATATTTAGAGATATTTGATCTTTTGATTAATTGGTTGTTCTTCTTAGTATTTAATTACTTGTGCTCATTATGAGATTGGTTGATTGTTACTTTCTATTGACTTTCTTGAAAAAAGGGGTTGATGGTGGTTTCAATTCATTAGTTTCATATTTGTCTTTTAACTTGCTTGAAAAGGGGGTAAATTGTTAAGAACTGGTAATTAAAGGTTAATTGATGTCTGCCAAAATATGAATTCATTGGTTAGTTTCATGTTTTAAATTTGCCAGAATATGAAAATTTAATCAAGGATTGTGTTTAATGCATCTTTTGGGTAAGACTGGTTGAGACAGAATATGTGATACTAAGTTACCTAGTAGATAGGGATTAATGGATTGAAAAAGAAGTGAGTCTATCTTAACCCTTCATGATGCCAAGGGAATAATTAGTTATGATAATGGTTGAGTTCTTTAAGATCATGTTTGTCTACACAATGGTTTAAGTTACATAATTCTACATCCTTGACATGTATATACTTTTATTTTTATTTTTATTTTTATTTTTTTTCACTTTATCGAGTCGGTTAAATAATGAAAGAAAGGTGATTAATGTCTACTTGTTCTTGGAGGATCGCACTCATTTGAACCTTATGCTCGGTTAATGATGAGTACGCTTGCTCATATGTGTGATTTGGGTTGAACGTTTTAATTTAAACTTGATTGGAAATGTGCTTAGTTTTTATATGATTTTTACATCCAAGTCCGGACACATCAAGTTTTTGGCGCCGATGTGGAGGAACAATAGCATGAAAGCTTGGATTTTGTTGATTTAACTATGTAAATATGTAAATATATACAATTGTTCTTTTCGCAAAAATGTGTTATCTTTTGTATCTTGTGTATACCCTTGTAACCTAACCTACTAACTTTAACTATGTTCTATTAACTAATTTTGTAATCTTGTAATTTTGAATTCTGTTATCTAACTTTCGTCTTGTTTTTGCTAGGTGTTCGCCTTGGTACATGATCCAATGACCTAAAGGCGATATAGTAGATTTCGTTTTGTTTTATTTTTATTTCTTTCTTCATGAATTAAATTTCATTATTCATCATTGCTGCATGTTCATCATTTTTATTTTGTTTTTCAAAAAAAAAAAAAACATTAGTGTATTGATGATAGAAAGACAAAATTACAAGATAACATTGATGTTTTTAGTGAGACGTCATTAGAAGCATTAGTGAATTCTTTTTTTGGCAATACACATTCATTTTTTTAGTGGCATGAAGAAGCTTCCCAACTATTGTGTGATCAAAGGAAACAATTAGTTTAGTTTGTTGAGGAGACTCCTAAGTTCATACTAGCCCGTATAATGGACCATGGAACAAAAAGAGCGGCGATGTGGGACAATTGCATGATGTGGCAAGAGAGATATTTGATTCTACTCTATGTGCTCATAATTCTAATATTTCTTTGTCACATGATTTCATAGGGCTTCTCACTTCTTGGAGACCAATGATCCCAATGATGATGTTTGGAGTTCAACATACCTCAAGAAGTTGGATTTATCATTCATTCTAAGAAACCCTTTGAGGATGTTGACGAACTCTACCCTTCACCCCAATTTTAGGGAGGTAACTTAGTTTTTGTAGACTATGCCTTGAAAACTAAGGATTTCTTGATTTCATCTTTAAGAATTCAAATACTAAGTTTAAAGGGGAATTCTAAGTATGAACATTCTTTTGAAGGGATAAAAGGTTATTTCAAGCTTGATGCATTATTTAGAAACCATGTGCACTTATATGGTGACAAAAATATTTGTGTGTCTAAAGAAATGTTAGAAAAAGAGGTTTATGTGTTTTGCTTTAGTCAGAAAAATTATTTTCATAAACCTTTTATTTTTCAAAAACCTCTCTCCAGTCTACATTCATTATGCCTATTTTCTATTTTGGGCTTTAATTTCTTTTCAAAAGGTTTAATGAAAAAGCATGATGAGTGTGAAAAGTTTTTGTTTTATTTTTATTATTTTAGTCTTTTTCTTAGTTCGTTTTCTGTTATTTAGGTATGTTTTTATTTTATTATTATTTTTCGTGTGCTTTTATTTGTGTTTTGTTTTACAGGAATAAAGCTCTCTTGGACAAGCCGTTCTCTTTACCTCAAGTTTGGATATCTATTGGAGCATTATTGCACTTGAAAAGTATTACTTAAACTTTCTAACCCATTATTTTTTTTATTCCCTTTGGAGATGTTTGCTTGTTTTTATTTTTTGCCAATGAGGACATTGTCCAATTTAAGTGTAGGGGAGTGGTTTGGTGATATACTTTGTCTAAGATTTATCAATTTTATTTTAAGCACAAATTTGGAAAATTGGAGTGACTCCGGCATGGAAGTATTTTCGTTCTTATCTCTTCTCCTTTATATTTTTGGTCCAATGGCATTGTTTATTCCTTGTTATATTTATTTGGCCATTGAGGACAATGTCCAGTTTAAGTGTGGGGGGAGTGGTTAGAATGAGAATTTTTCTATGCTTTATTCTTCTTGAAATTCTTCTTTGAACACCTTTGAGCAAAATTTTCTGACTTTCTTTGAGATTTCAAACTATATTTTTAATGCATGTCTTTATGATGGATTATAGAGCATATGTTCTAGATCATTTATGACTTATGCATGACTTTTTGCACGCACTTGGACGAAGTAGTTCTTGATCTAATGCTTTACATTGTTCTTAAACCTGTTTTTCTACTAAAATTCATAGAGCATTCTAGAACTTGCTTGAATATCTCTCAAGGAGAAATAAGAAAGACAGTCATGATTTAACTTAGGGATGACAGTAATAGGCCTTCTTTGGATAGTTTGAGCTTTTCAAGCCTACCTATTGTCATATTATCCCTAGTGTTTATTTTGAGCCTAAATTGTTGATTTCTTTCATTAAAACCCGTCACAATATTTTGTCCATTGCTTGTTGCTGAGAGTTTGAATGATTTTCCAAATCTTTATGCTCTTGATGGATGAAAGTATATGTAAGAAAATGCTGAGGAAGAATATTGGGATAAAGATCATGACTTGTTACTTTCAGTCATGGATCAATAATGAGTTGAGTTGAAAAAAGGAAAAGGAAGGAAGAAAGAGAAGAAAAAGAATACAGGGAATGAAAAAAAATAAAAAACTGCTAGGAAGAATTGAAAAGAGAGATTGAAAACAAGTGAGAAAAAAATAACAATAGCAGGAGTGAAAGAAAAGACAATTGAAAAGAAAAGAAGAAAAGAAAAGATCATAAAAGGGATGGTGATTGGGCTGTAAAAAGTTAAGTTCATATTAAATCTTTGACACCATTGCTGGAGATTTGAGTGATCTTGTGAAAGGAATAAAGAAGAGTTGAGAAAGAAAAAGGAAAAGAAATGCAGGATTTGCTTGAGTGGAGTTGTAATTGCTGAACAAGGTTATGGTTTGATTGATTCATGGAATAGGAGAGCAAGAAGAGTTGGAAATTATTGATTCATTTTGTTTATCCTTTTCTTCCGAACTCTCAGTTTCTTTAATTTTTGATTCTCCTATATCCTTCGTTTGATAGCTACATTATAAGCCTTTAGCCTTACATTACAAGTTTAAAAGTCCTACTTGATCTAAGTAGAATCATGATGTGTCTCGGATTAGTGGAGAGAGTGTATGAAGAGTAAGCCTATGGAATGCATATTCTTTTTGAACTAAATTCTTTCCAATGGTTTGAGAATTTTGTGAAGTACTGAGTTGGTTCTACTGAGTCATTTATCACTTACACGAGTCTTGCATTTATTGTGAAAGATGTAGTATAATGTGTTTTATGTTCTTGAATGAAGAAAGCATCGGAGATATGGTTTGGAAATTGATTGAGTGATTGATTTAACCTTATGTTTTCCTACTTGTTCTTGATACTTTACTTGAGGATATGCAAAGAGCTAAGTGTGGGGGAATATGATAGGGGCTAAATTAGTCATATTTTTCCTAGTTATTTGAGGTTCTTTTGTGATATATTTTATTTAATAACTAATCATATTCCTTCATATTTGAGATTTTACCATTGGAAAGGTGTTTTGTTCATTATTACAGATTTTTAGGGTAAAACGAAACAAAAACGTTGCAAAACAGAGGAGCGGCACCGGCTAGGGCTCTAGAACCGGCGCCGGCCATGCTCTGGATTGCACGAACTTCGAAGCAACAAAAAATTGTTAAAACAGAGGGGAACTGACGCCGGCTCCAAGAGTCAAGGTGGCGCCAGCTGCATTCTGGTCTTCATTGTGCAAAATTCAGAGAAAAATCGGCGAACAAGTAGAGAAGCAGAACACAACCGGCGCTCCGAGAGCTAAGGTGGCGCTAGCTGTGCCCTGAAGATAAGGCGGTCTGTGATTTTTCGACACGGTTTTTGGTAAGCTATGGAGTTGTAGTATCTTCCAACTTCTACTCGGCCAAGAACCCTATACCTACGAGTTTAGGCACTTCCTAAGCCTATAAATATATGAAAAAAACAAGGAAAAAAGGCGAGAATTCATTGAACATCATAAAAATTACTCAATCAAAGGAGGAATTCTTCAATTCAAGAAGGGTTGTACAAGAAGGTTTTTAAAGGAAGAAGAAGGAGGTTTGTCTATGAGTGCTTTCTTTTACTTTGTTTCCTTTTTTCTTGAGCAATGATATGTTCATTGTTTTATTGTAATTTGACATTGTTTTAGATATTTATGATATTTAGAGGTATTTGATCTTTTGATTAAATGATTGTTCTTCTTGGTATTCAATTACTTGGGTGTATTATGAGATTAATTGGTTGTTTCTTTTCATTAACTTGCTAGACCAAAGAGGTTGATGGTAGTTGCAATTAATAAATTTCATATTTATTGGCTGTTAACTTGCTTAAAAAAGAGGTTAATTGCTAAGAACTGGTAATTAAAGGTTAATTGATGCCTGCCAGAATATGGATTCATTGGTTAGTTTCATATTTTAAGTTTCTCAGAATATGAAAATTTAATCAAATGATTATGTTTAATGCATCTTTTGGGTAGACTGGTTGAGACAGAATATGTGATACTAAGTTACCTAGTAGATAAGGATTTATGGATTGAAAAAGAAATGAGTCTATCTTAACCTTTCGTGATGCCAAGGGAATAATTAGTTATAATAATGGGTGAGTTCCCTCCCTTTGACTGGGGTGAAGGGTAGGAATTACCACCATCCTCCAAGGACTTCTTAGGATGTAGCGTTGAATGATCCAATTCCTTGAGCATGATAAGTTTAACACATCATCATTTGGACCCTTGTTCTTCAAGAATTAAGAAGAACCTAAAAAATCATGTGATAAAGAGAGATTAGAATTGTTAGCACATAGAGGAGAATTGAATACCTCCATTTTCACATTGGATAATTGTTCCTTAATCCTTTCTCTTTTCCTTGGAGATTCTCTTGTTCAAGCATATGGGCCTTTATGGCATCCTCAACCAACTTGGCTAGTTGTGTTTTTTGATGGCTCATACGTTGGGATGCTTCTTTATACCACTTAATGGAGGAATTTGTATTGGTGACAAAAGAATGCAATGAGGCTTCAAGTGACGTCTCACAAAAAGCATTAATCCGAGCTTGCACATTTGCCAAATTCTCATCATTATAGCTCATTTGATCTTGTGCCCAAAAGTAGTTGTCCATAATCATGTCAATCTCTCATTCAAAGAAAAACAAAAATCAAATCGAAAATAAAAACAAACAAAAATAATAAAAAAATAAATAAAAGAAAAAGAAAAAGAAAAAATAAATAATAGAAAAATAAAGAAAAGAAAAACACAGGCATTCACAAACTATCTAAATAAAAAAGTTAGTGGTATTTATAGTACAACATGAAGTAAGCTAGTCAATTAAGTTACACAATATTACAAACAACAAGATAGAACATCGATTTACACAAAGAACATATATAAATATTTACATACAAACATATGGATATATAAACATATAAACATAGTTAAATTAACAAAATCCAAGCTTTCATGATATTGTTCCTCGGCAACGGCGCCAAAAACTTAATATGTAAATTTTTGGTGTATAAAAATTATCAAATTTAAATCCATTCATTAGTCAAGTTTTAATTAAAACATTAATCCCAAAATACACATACGAGCAAGTATACTCATTGTAAGCATGACATTGGGAATAAGTATCGATCCTCAAAGGATCAAGTACACACTAATCACTTTTCATTCATTGTTTAACCAACCAAATAAAGTGAGAAAATAAGAAAAAAAATAAAAAATATATACAATGCAAGGATGTAGGCATATACAATTTAGGCAATTATCCTAGAAAACATAATAATGAACCAACTAGCAATTCTTTCCTAGAAAACATAATAAAGTAAAATCCAATCGCTTCCCAAGTCATGAATCTACTTAGATAAATTTCACTTCTTTTCCCAATTCATGGAATTACTATCTTTTGATTAATATTAATAGATTTGAATCAAGTTAACAAAACCAAAACATGCATTAAGCTCATTTCCTTATAAGCATGAAATTAGCTAATAACATTTTGCTCGAGGTGAAATCAACTAATCTTTGATCACTTAGTCCTATAATCTTAACTTTGTCGCTCAAGTCCATTAAGATTAGACAAATACGAAATCAATGCAATAAAACTCCTAACATCGTCATCCTAAATCAATTAGAAGAACTCGCATTAATAACTAATGATATCAAGTAACCAAATATAAAAAATGATAAAGAATTGATCAAATAACTAAATAACACAAAATCATGAATCTCAAAATAATGTTAAATTACAATAAAAAGGTTAAATACATCATTGTTAAAGGAAAAGAAAACAAAGATAAAAGAAAGCATTTATAGACAAGCCTATTTCTTCACACTTGAAGACTCTCTTGAATAATCCTCTTTGATTTGGTGAATTCCTCTTTCAATGAATGTTTGAAAATTTAGCTCTTGGATCTTCCTCCACATGTATGTATTCTTTTGTGTTTTCTCTTGTTTTTATAGAACTTTTGGATGCAAAATTCATTGCTTGAGAGATCTTGGCCAAGTAGTAATAGAAAATACCAAAATCTTTGAAAAATTTCCAAATTTGTACATAGGATTTTCACCTTCCAGAGCGGACCTGGCACCGGGTACATTTGACTCACCTAGCGCCAGGTAAAATTTGTTCTTTCTCTGGATTTTTGCTCCGTTTTTGCTGGTCGAATAGAATGGACCCGATGCCTAGTCCACTTGCCTGACCCGGCGCCAGGCCTGTTCTATTTTTTTTTTCCTGAAATTGGCTCGATTTCCTCTGCTCGACCAGAATGGACCCGGTGCCTAGTCTATTGGCAAGGCCTGGCGCCAAGTGCATTCTAGAATCATTCACTTTCTGCTCGAGTTTAACTTAAATTTATACAAATTTGTCAAAAAATACTTTTTACATGCAAAATGTCAAATAGGAAAGAATATACCTAATTATTACAACAAATGTATCACCAAACAATCTCAAATAACTAGGAAAATTATGGTGATTTTAGCTCATATCAATTAACTAGGCTCATATACCCAACATACAAGTATATTAGTCCTTCTAATAAACTTCAACTATAGTATATCAAAGCATATGTTTCGAGCTTCGTCAGACCACCAACTCATACTCAAGCTGTAGAGTACAAGTCCATACTGTAGCAATAGTAGTCTAGGTTTCTATCATATAGTATTTTTAGAAACCATTATTGCTTGTCCTGTTCTACGTTTTCAAAATACGCTTGTGTTATGAGATGAGAAGACTACTCATTGGCTAAAGGTATGCTATTCCCTATTTAGAACTCATAACACAATAACCTTACTATGATAAGATCCCCATTCTCATCATTCGGTTAAGAATAATAGTTGTTAAGTATCCCATGGTCCATACCTTACTACGAAAGACCTCTATTCATATGAACCATTTACTTAAATACAATTGGTCTTTTTCTAATGAAAATTATGCAAAAATATAAAGAAGATTTCACCACTAATTTTTGAAAAAAATATTTTTATTAATAAAAGCCAAAATTACATTAGAAACCTAGTCTAAGAGGACATACGTCCCAATAATCTCCCACTTGCACTCTAAGACTAAGTAAGTCCATAGGTGCCCACCCCTATGGCATCTAAGTGTCTTCTAAAAACTCTCTCTGCCAAAAGCTTGGTTTAAGGATCTGCTAGATTGTTCTCTGAGATAATCTGTTCCACCATGACTTCTTGTCTCTGGATTAGATCTCGGATCAGGTGGTACTTCCTCTCTATGTGCTTCCTTTTTTTGTGCTTCCTCAGTTCTTTAGATTGTGAGACTGCGCCAGTATTGTCGCAACAATACATCACAACCGGTTTGGCTATTTGTGGTATAACTCCAAGTTTTAAAAGAAATTTCCGGAGCCAAACTACTTCTTTGGATGCCTCCGAAACTACCGCATACTCAGCTTCCATGGTTGAGTCAGCAATGCAAGATAGCTTAATACTCCTCTATAAAATGGCTCATCCAGATAAGGTGAAGACATATCCAGTAGTGGATTTTCTCTCATCCTTATCTGCCTGGAAGTCTGAGTCTGTGTATCCTATAGAAACCAAGTCATCAGCCTTGTACACCAGCATATAATCTCTCGTACCTTTAAGATACTTGAGAATATGCTTTATATCCTGCCAATGAACCCCCCCAGGGTTTGACTGATATCTGCTAACTAAGCCTATAGCAAAGTAGATATCTGGCCTAATACATAACATGGCGTTCATAAGACTTCCCACAATTAACGTATAGGGAATCCTACTCATTTTATCTTTTTCTTCTTGAGACTTTGGACAGTCCTTTGAGGAAAA
Organism: Voacanga thouarsii; assembly: GCA_026120185.1. Taxonomy (NCBI): domain Eukaryota; kingdom Viridiplantae; phylum Streptophyta; class Magnoliopsida; order Gentianales; family Apocynaceae; genus Voacanga; species Voacanga thouarsii. The sequence continues at coordinate 358,229 of JANUWF010002099.1, forward strand.
AAATAACCCATGTCTATAAGGGATTAACGCCCCCTTATATGACTTCATGCTGAACTTGGCCAGCATCTTGTCAATGTATGTAGTTTGGGATAAACCTAACATTCTCTGCTTCCTATTTCTAAGAAGTTTTATTCTGAGAATGTAACTGGCTTCACCAAAGTCCTTCATACTAAATTGACTAGATCACCAAACTTTAGTAGATGACAGTATTCCTACATCATTTCCAATTAGTAGAATATCATTCACATATAGTACAAGAAAAACCACGTTTATGCCTTCTAGTTTTCTATATACACATAGTTCATCCTCGTTTTGAATGAAACCGTAAGATTTTATAGTCTTATCGAAACGAATGTTCCATACTCTGGATGCCTGCTTAAGTCTATAAATCGATTTCTTAAGCTTACAAATCATGTGCTCTTGGCCTTCAGCAATAAAGCCTTCTGGTTAGGATATATAGATGTCTTCACTAAGATGACCATTTAAAAATACCGTTTTGACATCCATTTGCCATATATCGTAGTTAAAATGACATGCAATGACAAAGAGGATATGGATGGACTTAAGCATAGCTACCGGATAAAAGGTTTCTTCATAATCGATTTCTTCTTTCTTAGTATACCCTTTCGCCACAAGTCTAGCTTTGAAGGTTTTCATCTTCCTATCCTCTCCCCTCTTCCTCTTGTACACCCACTTACACCCAATAGGTTTTATCCCTTCAGGTGAAGCTACAAGATCCCAAACTTGATTGAAGTATATAAACTCAATCTTAGCTTTCATTGGTTCATGCCATAGGTTTGCATTGGCATTAGTAATAGCCTTCTTATATCTAGTGGGATCTTATTCTTGATGGTCGGAGACTAGGCCAAAAGCCTCTCTAGTCCATCTTTGTAGAACTCTATATATCCTCCTACTACGTCGAGGCTCTGTTTGTACAAGTTCATGAGGTTGTGTCTCTTCTTATTTTATAATTGGGTTAGAAGAAGTTGATTAGAAGATAACTTCCCTTTGAGTTCTAACCTTGTTGAACCTTTAGTGGATGTACTTTAATCATCCTCCAAGTATCTATCATTAGTACTCATAAGTATTTTTTGCTCATTGGGATGATAAAAGTAACCACCATTTGTACCTTTTGGATACCCAACAAAATAGCATAGTTTCGATCTTGGTTCTAACTTGTCTCTCTTGATCAGTACATAAATTGGACAACCCCATATCTTGAGATAATTTAAGCTTGGCTTACACCCAGTGCATATCTCATAGGGTGTCCTAGGTACTGACTTGAAAGGCACCAAGTTCAGAATATATGATGCTATTTCTAGGGTATATCCCTAAAAAGACACTGGAAGAGTAGCATGAGACATCATGCTTCGGGCCATTTCCATCAATGCCCTGTTAATTCTCTCAGCTAGTCCATTCTGCTGGGGTGTTCCCAGCCCAAAGAGCTGGGATACTATCCCAATATGTACCATGTAGTTCTTGAATTCACCAAGGAGGTATTCTCCACTACAATCCGATCATAAGGTCATGATTAGTTTACCTGTCCGACGCTTCACTTCAGTCTTAAACTCTTTGAACTTATCAAAAGAGTCAGACTTGCATCTCATCAGGTAAACATAACCATACCTAGTACAATTATTTGTGAAAGTGATGAAGTACTCAAACCCCTCTCTTGCTGGTGTAGACAAAGGACCACACACATTAGTGTGAATAAGACTCAATACTTCCTTGGCTCTATCTGCCTTTTGGGCAAATGACCTTTTGGTTATTTTTCCTATAAGATAGGATTCACACTGAGGCCAACTTTCCAATCTCAATGAGCTTAAAGGCCCATCATAAATTAGCCTCTGAATCCTAGTTGAATTAATGTGACCCAACCTTAGATGCTAAAGATATGAGTCATTGATATTGGTCTTTCTCTTCCTATTTAAAGGTTCAGATTGAGCGTTATTTAATTGATTGTTAATAGGATTAATGATGAATAGATTTCCATACATGTGTCTAGTACATATAACTTTTCCATTTCTATTGATAGTTATACCATAATGGAAAGAAACAGAATATCCTTGATTTATTAGTTTTACAACTGAAACCAAATTTTGTCTAAAACCAGGAATAAATAAAATATCCTTCAAAACAACTATTCTATTACAATAAAAAATGAGTTCCAATTCTCCCATTGCAAGGGCCCAAATTTGTGCTTCATTTCCCACGCGTAATCCATATTCGCCCTTCTAGAGTCTTCTAATCTTTCTAAACTCCTGCAAGGAGTTACAAATATGATCAGTGGCTCCTGAATCAACAATCCAAGTGGAAGTTGATCCAACCATTGATGTAGACTCTAGATAGAAAATATTACCTATGGGGTTTTTCTTGACTTGAAGATCTGGACACTCCTTTTTCCAGTGTCCCTTCTTCCTACATTTGAAACATTTGCCCTTAAGTTTGTCTTTGGGCTGGGATTTGGCTGGTGTTCTGCATTCCCCTTTTTCTTCTTGAACTTTCTAGGCTTGAGCCCAATTCTTGAAGAAGAAGCCATCATAGCTCTAGCTTGTGGCTTCATGATATTCTCTACTACCTGGAACTTCTTCATTAACTCAGTTAAACTCATGCTTAACTTTTTCATGTTGTAATTCAACTTGAACATAGTAAAGGAGCCTGACAGAGATTCGAGAACTATGTCCACTTGGCTCTTGGGGTCAATGACAGCTCCCAAGACTTCCGCTTCCTCGAAAGTAGCAATCATCTTGAGCATATGCTCTTTAACTGATACTCCCTCAGCCATCTTATTGGTGTTAATTATTATTCGAAGAACCTCCTGCTTGCGGGCCGGCTCTTGTCCGCGAACATTGTGGCTAATGACGTACTTATATCGTATGTAGCTGGCACATGCTCATGTTTAGATTGGAGCACTTTTGACATGGAGGCTAGCATATAGCATCGTGCTATTTCATCAGCCTTTTTTCATACTTTTTCAGTCTTACGCTCCTTAGAGGTAGAACATTCCCCGTTAATAGGGCAGATCTCATAGAGGACATACTTATATTCCTCGGCTGTGACTATTACATCCAAGTTCTTTTTTCAGTCCACATAATTTGGACCCGTTAGCTTATTCTTGCGGAGAATAACGGTTAAGGGACTGAAAGAACCTCCACCAACCATTTTTTAAATTTGAAAGATAAAAGAAATTCTCAGAATTGTGAAAACAATATAATTTTGTGCACTTTATCCTCATATTAAACTAATAATAGCTAACTCCATCACAAGTATGTTTAACATGATTAATTTGGCTCTTACGAAAACTGACATAGCTTCTTGTGAAGATTAACAGTTTCCTAAGCTAAGTGTATTAACTACCACAAATTAATTTTCTTTTTAGGTAATGATCTAGAAGATAACTCCATCGAGGGGATGGTCGTTTCTTCTCATTTCCTATGGATATACCTCGCACTATAACCTCCAACGTAGGCTGGCCAATCATAGTATGTGTCTCGGGTTATTAATTATATCATTCTATTAGTTCTAGATCATTGTGGTATCTTCATCCTATACAAGTTTACTCATAGGGTGATGCGAAGAGACCCACGATCTCTAATGAGTATCGTGATGAAAGCTGTGAGGCCATTGGAACCTCTCTCCTACTTAGTTTTTTAAATAAGGACTTTCTTGGAAAAATATCATTTGAAAATTTTCAATTAAGTTTTCTTTTAATTTAAAATAAAATATCTAAATTCATAAAAAAATTTATATCAAGGTTTATATCCTTTGAGAAATTTCTCCTCATGAATTAATTTTATTTAAGTTAAGAACTTAATAATTTCAAAAAATTTCCATTTAAATTTTCCTAGAGATTTTGATTTCAAGATTTTATTTGACAAAAATAATTTTTCCTTTGCTAAAATGAATTGAAATGATTTTCCATTTTAACTTACAAAAATTTCTAAATCTAAAATATTTTCTATGTCTGGGATAAAAAACCTTTAAGAAAATAACCAATGATTAATTTTTGTTTAAGTTAAAATAACCATTTAATTAAAGAAAAATATTTTTTCTTGACAAATAAAAATTTTCAAAGACTTTGGTTTTTGAGAAAACGTGCATATAGGAATTAAAGTAAATAGTATGCTAGAAAACTGTGAACGTTTTCATGCTTTTCTATTTTTAATCCTAAGTGCCCAAATAATAAACACATTAATTAAATTAATTAATGATCTTATTTAATTCTAAAAATATTTTACTATTATTTTTCATACAAAATATTCAACGAATATTAACTATTGCAAAAAAAAAAAACATAATTTTGCATGGTATGAGGCAAAAAATTAGAAAAAAATATTTTTTTCTTGGTCTTGTGCACCCGCCACACTAGATCATGGCCTATGGGAAGACCCATGGACCATGATCTGTGAGCGGGTGCCCGCGACCCATAGCTTGCCTGCAATCAATACCCGATCACCATGTTAGGCAAGATGCAATTGCGTCATGCCTAGGATGCTCACTATAGCGTCGAGCTGAGGTGCGCCTAGGCCCGGCTGTGGCTTGAAGCCACGGCTAGCCTGGGTGCCTACCTCATCTCTAGGTAGACCGAGCTGCAGCTCAGCTCGGCTGGCAGCTTGGTCCATCTTCCTCCTATTTTTTTTTTTCGCTATTTTGTCTGCAAATTTTTTTCAGACCTCTGCAACCTCTTTGCGATCGATCCATGGCGGCTTCTTGTTACATTTTTCATAAAAAATAAACACCACATCCACCTATATTCTTTCAAATTGGGTTTACACAATTGCAACACAAAGCTATAAAAATTTATAGAAGATCTTAAATCTCAAACGTGAGGTGTACAGGGCAATCTACCCATACCAAAACAATGAAAGATCTTAAGCATTCATCCAAAAATAATCTTGCCAATTTTATTAGCTAGCTTGCATCAATCCTAAGCCATTCAAAGCACCAATGCTCTGAAACCACTTGAAGCTATTGAAGCACACAGAAGCCATGTATACGGAAAATAAAAATAGAAAAAACCAAAGAAACTGCACAATGGAAGCATTAATAGTATACCTTTGTGCCGTAAATTTTCTTTTGGCCGTGAAGAAGATGAACGAACCACTAGAACGGCTTCTTCTCTGGATGATGATTTTGGTTGAAATCTTGTGATCTATCTACTTCTTCTGGTTTGCATGAAAATGATACCTTCTCGAGAACTCAGAATATTCCACCGCTTATATATTTGTTGGTGAAACAATTTAGGCAAGGAAAAACTAGTCTCAAACGAATTATTGAACCTTTGCAATTGATTAGCAAAATCAAGAAAAACAAAGAAGGAAAGAAACACACGAGAGAGAGAGAGAGAGAGAAGAAGAAGAAGGCTTCTAGTTTTTTCCTTTTCGTGTCGTGTGTTCTCTATGTTTCGAAAAATACCATGACTTTACTATATCTAATCACCAAAACATTGGGATTTTGATATTTCAAACTCCTGGAGGCTATCAACAAACGAGGTTTGGCTTAGCCTAAACTTTTTTGTTCCGTGAATAAAAAAAATCCATTTAGTTCAGGCTATTGAGCTATTAATAATTTATTATTTTTCTTGGACCCAAAAAGCCAAAAATAATAATCATTATTTATTTATTTCCTTGGCCAATTAAAATAACCTAATAAATAATTAATGAGCTCAAATGAACTAAAATAAGTATTTAAACCTTTTTATTAACTAGTTTAAGCCTAAGTTAATTTTTTAATTATTCAATCTGAGCTTAGGTCCTGAATAATTAATTAACCAATTAAACTAGATAATAAATTTAATTTCTCTCATTCCTTTATTTTATTCTAGTCTAAAATAAATTAGAATTTTTAAATAAAATAAAATCTTTTTTTATTGAGGCCATTTCTTTGGTCTAAAATTAATTAGGACTTACGAGCTACTCCGAGGACCAAAAAGACACATCACCTTGGCTACTAAAATGACAAAATACCCCTGTTACATAAATAGTTGTATTTTACATTTTAAATATTTTCTAATATCACCAAAAAGAAATATTGACCACAAGAAAAATACTGCTTTAGCTATGTCTTCAACCTACAGGTGAAATGACTAAAATACCCCTTAATATATCGCCATGCATTTAGAGAGAAAAGAGTGTACTAACACCTCTTTAAAAGACATCTATCATCTTTAGGCTTCTAGTCCAATGATTCACGACTTCTTGAAATATTTTCGCTTTCTAAGGGAGCTACCCTAAGGCAAATATCCAAGTTATGTTCTCCAAGACCCTAGATAATTAGATCATTCGGACGACCACAAGGAGCGCTATAGTGTAGAAATTATCTTGTACGATTCTGTCTTAACTAACTAGTTATATATACCAAACATACAAGTATATTGGTCTTTCTAAAGAACCTCAACTATAGTATATCAAAGCATACGCTTTGTGCTTCGTTAGACCACCAACTCATACTCAAGTTGTAGAATACAAGTCCACGTTGTAGCAATAGAGTCTAGTTTTTTTTATCATAGAGTACTTTTAGAAACCACTACTACAGGTCCTGTTCTACGTATTCGAAATACGCTTCTGTTATGAGATGAGAAGACTACTCATTAGCTAAAGGTAAGCCATTCCTTAGTTAGAACTCATAACATAATAACCTTACTATGATGAGATCCTCATTCTTATTATTCGGTCAAGAAAAATAGTTTATGTGTTAAGTATCCTATGGTCTATATCTTATTGTGAAAGACTTCCATTCATGTGAACCATTTACTTAAACACAATAGGTCTTTTTTCAATGAAAATTGTGCACAAATATAAAGAAGATTTTACAAATAATTTTTGAGAAAAATACTTTTATTAATACAAGCCAAAATTACATCAGAACCTAGTCTAAGAGGGCATACATCCCAACAGTCATTTATCAAAACACAGGACATGTTAGATATAAACCAAGAAGTCAACTGTTAACAATTGGGAATCCTAGTTAAGTGCATGCTGCTACAAAAATGAGTACAAATACCAATACTCAGACAACGCTTTCTGGAGTAAGAAATTTTTTTAAAGCTAGAAATGCATCTATGCTGGGCGAACTGATGAAAACTATATTACACAAGATCAGCTTGCTCAACTTCTCAGTCTTATCCAATCCATCAAAATTTAACCTACCAATGACTCCATTCATATTACTGTTACTCAACCTATTTGTCTTTCTGCAATATTTCCAGCTCCTTCTTCTACTGGTTAAAAAAGAGGTACTTATTCAATTTTTTGGATTCTTGATTCGGGAGCTACAGATATAAATGTTCCTCATTAGATGCTTTTTTATCCTACAATGTAGTTTATCAGTTAGTTGTCTAATTACCCATAGTCACTATAAAACTCACTCATCATGTCACTCTTATGCATGTTCTTTATATTCCTTCTTTTAAGTTTCATTTAATTTTTTTGAACAAATTTATTCAACAATTAAATCGCGTTGTGATTTTAAAAATTTTACTCGTGTGATCCAGGATCCTTATTATGGACTAATGATTGGATCAGCTATAAGGTTTTCAATGGTTTCTATCATTTGGTTTCTATGGTCTCTACCATCTACTGATTCTTTCGTTGCTTGCACAGCTACAACAGATCTTGGCAATAGCAGATCTTTGTTGAGGCACTTCCGTTTTGGTCACCTCACAAATAAAGTTTTGAAGGTCATTCATACTCAGCACAAGGATATTTCCGCACCACATGATAATGAGTTTTGTTCAATTTATCCCTTAGATAAACAACATAAGCTACCATTTCCTTTTCATACTAATGTTTCTAATGCATGCTTTGATCTTATACATATAGACATCTAAGGACCTTACAAAGCATCTAGTATTCATGGACACAAGCATTTCTTGATTGTTGTCGATGATTATAGTCAATGTACTTGGCTTTTCTTAATACATAATAAGTTTGAAGTTTATGATATCATCCAACATTTTTATACTTGTGTTGAAACACAATTTACTGATAAAATCAAGATCCTTAGGATTATAATGGCCTTGAATTCAGTTTACCCTTTTTCTATTCTTTAAAGAGTACAATCCATCAAACTCCTTGCACTAAAATGCCATAGCAAAATGGTGTAGTTGAAAGAAAACACTAGCATATTATAAATATTGCTCGTGCTCTTCGTTTTCAATCTTCATTATAACGCCTATTGGAATTACTGTGTTTCACATGTTGTTCACCTTAGCAACGTGGTTCCTTCTCTTTTACATTATAATCAAAATCCTTGTGATCGGTTGTTTCACAAACAACCTAATTATTCTTCTCTTAGGGTTTTTAGGTGTCTTGCTCATTAATGTACTCTTAGTTAACATAAAACTAAATTTGATGCTAGAAGTAGAATCTGTGTTTATCTTGGTCATTCCACTACTACTAAAGTCTATTTGTTGTTGGATTTTTATACCAAAGATATTTTTTCATCAAGCAATGTTATGTTCACTGAACACGTTTTTCCTTTTCATACTTTTCCAACCTCCACATTTAAGCATTCCCTTGTGTTACCTATACCTTTTTCTTCTTCCTCTTTTGATTTAATTTCTTCCACTTTTCCTCTACCTTCTCGAATGTTTATACGCATTTCTCATCCTCCTTCTTAGTTGTTTAACTATATTGTTCTCCATCCTTACTTTTTACCTCTTCTCACCTTTTTTTTTTTTCAACTTAGCTTACACTGTTCCCCAACATACTGAGCATAAACATTATTTTTAGGCCATTCACTGAGCTGAATGGCGTCAAGCTATAGAAGTTGAGATTCATGCACTTGGACCCTTGTTCCTCTTTCTTCTGGTAAAGCACCTATTGGTTATAAATGGGTTTATAGAATTAAGTATAAAGTTGATGGCTCTATGGATTGATACAAGGCTCGCCTTGTAGCTAAAAGTTATACATAACAAGCTGAAGTGGATTACTTGGATACTTTTTCACTGGTTGTTAAGATGACCACTATTCAGTTGATGTTAGCCCTTGTGACAATGAATAACTGGCATATTTATCAACTTAACATCAACATTGCTTTCCTCTATGGTGATCTTCATGAAAGGGTTTATTTGACTCCTCTTCTGGTTTCAGTCTTCTGATTCACAACTGGTGTGTTATCTCAATAAATCTTTATATAGTTTAAAGTAAGCTAGCCAATAATGGAATGCTAAGCCTACAAAGTCTCTTCTTGATATGGGTTTTGCTCAAGCTTGAAGTGATTATAGCTTGTTCTATAAGTATGATTCAGTTGTCTTTCTTGCTCTTCTTGTGCGTGTAGATGATGTGCTGGTTATTATAAGTGATCATGATGCTATTAATTCTATCAAGTTTTATCTCTATGATACTTTTAAAATCAAGGACCTTGGGGGCACTTTACTATTTTCTTGGTTTTCAAATATCTAGAACTACTGTTGGAATTCATTTATCTCACAGAAAATATGCTCCTAAATTGCTTAAAGATAATAGCTATTTGGGTTGTAAACCAGTTAGTACATGATAGAGGCTAAATTAGTCATGTTTTTCCTAGTTATTTGAGGTTCATTTGTAATGCATTTTGTTCAATAACTAGTCATAATCCTTCATATTTGAGATTTTACCCTTGAAAAGGTATTTTGTTCTTTATTTCAGATTTTTAGGGTAAAACAAAATAAAAACGTCGTATAACAGAGGAGAGGTGGCGTCGGCTAGGGCCCTAGAATCAGCACCGGTCGTGCACTGTTGAAACGAACTTCGAAGCGACGAAAAATTGTTGGAACAGAGCATAATAGAACCAAGACAGCACCGGCTCTAAAGTTGGAACTGGCGCCGACTTCATTCTGGAACACATTGTGCAAAATCCGAAGAAAAATCGGCAAATGAGTGGAGGAACAGAACACAACCGACGCCGGCTGTGCCCTAAAGTTAAGGCGGTGCTTGATTTTTTCTACGCGGTTTTTGGTAATCTGTGGAGTTTTAGTATCTTCCAACTTCTACTCGTCTAAGAACTTTGTACCTACAAGTTTAGGCACTTCCTAAGCCTATAAATAGTTGAAAAACACAAGGGAAAAGAGGAGAATTCATTAATTATCATAGAAGATTACTCAATCAAAGGAGGAATTCTTCAAGTTCAAGGAGGGTTGTACAAGAAGGTCTTCAAAGGAAGAAGAAAGAGGCTTGTCTATTAGTGCTTTCTTTTACTTTGTTTTCTTTTTCTTGAACAATGATATGTTAATTGTTTTATTGTAATTTGATATTGTTTTAGATATTTATGATATTTAGAGGTATTTGATCTTTTGATTAAATGATTGTTCTTCTTGGTATTCAATTACTTGGGCATATTACGAGATTAATTGGTTATTTCTTTTCATTAACTTGCTAGACCAAAGAGGTTGATGGTAGTTGCAATTGATAAATTTCATATTTATTGGCTGTTAGCTTGCTAAACCAAATAGGTTAATTGTTGAGGATTGAATAATTGAAGGTTAATTGATGTTTGCCAGACTAAGGATTCATTGATTAATTTCATGTTTTAAATTTGCTAGACCAAGGAAATTTAATCAAGGATTGTGTTTAATGCATCTTTTGGATGAATTAGTTGAGACAGACCAAGTGATGCTAATTAATCTAGAAGGTAGTAATTAGTTGACACAGACCACATGATGCTAATTTATCTTAATCCTTCATAGTGCCAAGAGAATGATTAGTCATGACAATGGTTAGGTCCTTTGAGATTATGTTTGTCTAAACAATGGTTTGAGTTGTATACTTCTCTATCCTTGACATGTATATATTTTTATTTTGATTTTATTTTAATTTTAATTTTAATTATTTTTCACTTTATTGTGTCGGTTAAACAATGAAAGAAAGGTGATTAATATCTACTTGTTCCTTGAGGATCGACACTCGTTTTAACCCTATGCTCGGTTAATGATGAGTACGCTTGCTCATATGTGTGATTTGGGTTGCACGTTTTAATTTAAACTTGATTGTGAATGTGCTTAGTTTTTGTATGATTTTTATACTCAAGTCTGAACACATCAGTACACCTACTGATTTCAAACATAAATGATGTGTGTTTTTTAGTCTAGAAAATATTACTAACAAATTACACAATCAATCAAACTTTAATTAAAATGCCAACCACTAAAACCACACATACAGACAAGTATACCCATCGTATAGTATAGAGAATAGCAAGTATCGAATCCACGAGAACTTAGGCTCTTACCTTACTTTACCTAAATATTTATTGTTTAACTAATAAAATAAGAAGAGAATAAAAAGAAAAAATAAATAAAGATAAAAATAGATATAACTCAATGATGCAATTTCATGTAACTAGACAATTATTTTGAAAACACAAGATTGAATCAATTAGCATTCATAACAATCAATTATCGTCTTAGCGTCATGAAGGAACGAAAAGTAAAATTCAATCGTTTCCTAAGTCATGAACTTACTTATACAGATTCCACTTCTTTCCCAATCTATAGAATCACTATTCCTTGATTAATTTAGCAAATTTTCCAATCAAATCAAAGCAGCCAAAAGATGCATTAACCTTATACCTTATAAACATGAAATTAGCCAATGACCCTATGCTCTATGTAAAATCCACCAATCTTTGATTACTTTAGTTCTTTTAATCTTAACTTCGTTTCTTAAGTCCATTAAGATCTAACAAATATGAAATCAATGTAATGAGCTCTTAACATCGTTTTCCAAATCAATTAGAAGAACCCACATCAATTACCAATGATAACAAGTAATAAAATACCAAAGATAACAATAGATTGATAAAAAATTCTAATTAACTCAAAATCATAATCTCCAAAATAATATCCAATTACAATTAAAACATTAAGAACATCATTGTTAAAGAAAAGTAAACAAAGGATGAAAGATAAAACTCATAGACAAGCCCTTCTTTTTCTCTTGAAAACCTCATTTGAACAATGCTCCTTTGAGTGGTGATTGAGTAGCTAGCTTGGATCCTTCAAATCACACATTTCTCTTGTATTTTCCTTGTATTTATAAGCCTTCTTCATACCAAAATTCGTTGCTTGAGAAGTCTAGTCCGAGTAGAATTTAGAAAATACCAAATTCGCGCACAACCGCCTCTGTACAGAGTGGACCTGGTGCCGGGTCCAATCTATTTTTGTCCTCAATTTGCTCTTTTCCAGAGCAGACCTGGCACCCGGTGCATTATTTAGACCTAGCACTGGGTCTAATCTGGAATCATTTACTTTTTGCTCGAAATCTACTCAAATATGTATAAATTCATCAAAAATACTTTTTACAAGTAAAATGTCAAATAGGAAGGAATATGCCTAGTTATTACAACAAAAGTATCTCAAAACAATCTCAACTAACTAGAAAAATAATAGTGATTTTAGCCCCTATCACATACCCCCACACTTGAACATTTGCTTGTCCTCAAGCAAACAAGAACTAGAACACTAAGCATACAGCTTAAGACAAAACAAATTATTTTCCTTACCAAATTCATCCACAATGAAGACATAACCTTCTTCCAATCTTAAATACAAACTTGTCATATATTCAACCTTTTCAAAACCTTGTAAACTTATATATTAAATCAAACAATCCCAAGGCCATTAAAGTTAAGTTAAACAAGCTTATATCTAGTATGAGAAAATCATCCTATTCCTCAAGCAAAAACATAGATAACAAGTCAAGCTATTTAATCAATTTAAGCATTATAAACTCAAATTTACTCAACTCAAGTAATGAGATAAGGAAAACACTTCATTCTCTTTTTTTCTTCTCAAAATTTCAATGACTTAAGGAATTGATAGTCTCAAATAAATGGATTTCTCTTCACGCACCGTATTAGCCCCTTTTTAGTCATAATTTTTTCCTAGCATTTTCTTCTCTTTTTTCTCTTTCTTACCATTTTTCTTTTCTTACCTTCTTGCCTTCAGGATAGCCTCAAGAGAGTGTGATACTTCTTTGTTTCTTCTCTTGCACTTACCGTATTAGCCCCCTTTTCAGAAAAAGGGTCGCTATAATTTTTTTCCAACAGATGAAAGCAATTATTTTTTTTTTCAACTCACATTCTTTCTTTCTTACTCAAAATTTTTTTCCTCACATTCCTTATTCACAACTTAAAGTCAAGCAAATTTTAAATCTAGAATACAAGAATTAGTTAACAACTCTTCCCATATTTCATCATATCATCCACATTCAAACTTAAATAATAAAACAAAACTTAAATACCAAATATAACCAATATTAACTTAAATTCTCAAGACTTAGCAAAATTCAACTTAATACACAAGTTTATCTTTTTAATAAAAATCAAACCACAATGAATGACAAATCTATATCCAAAGTTAAAAAGAAAATCACAACTCCATTATAGACAAATAAGCTCAATTTAGCTCCAAAATCCAAATTTTCAATTTTTCAACAAAATTGTAAATTGTTTATTGTTTGGTACCACTAAGATCATTGATAAAAACTTTGACAAAAAATATTACTAAACCACTTTTCTACACTTAAACTGGACAATGTCCTTATTGGCAAATAATTAACACAAGAAAGCATTTCCAAATGGACCAAATCTAATAGAGAGGGAGAAAGTTTAGGTAATAATTTCCAAGTGCAATAAAGTTCCAATAAATATTAAAACATAGAATAGAGAGACGAGCTAGACAAGAGAACTTTATTCTAACCTACAAAAGAAATCACAAATAAAAGCACAAAGAAAATAATAAGAATAAAAGAACGACACACCTAAATAAAAGAAAACAAACTAAAAAACCTAAAAAAGTAAATAAAGACATGACTCACTTCCCCACACTTAAGATGGAAAATATTTTCCTAATTATTATGGAAAATAACATCTAACAACTCCAAACACAAAACAAAGATACAAACTCTTTTCACTCATCATGCTTCCTCATTAAACCTTTGAAAAAGAGATTAATGCTCATTGAAAACGATAGACATGATGAAATTAGAAATAAGAGAGGGTTTTGAAAAATAGAGGGTTCATAGAGAATATTAGTTGCAATGAATATACATGCAGGACCCACCTTTTCATAACATTCTTTTAGACATGCAAATCAAGTTTCCAACATAAAGATATAAATTATGTCTAAAATGTGTGTAAACATGAGAATCACCACTTTACCCTTCAAAAGATTCATCACAATTGAAATTCCCTTTAAAACTTATCATTTGAGTTTTCAAAGATGGGATCAAGAAATTCTTGCTTTTCAATGCTTGTACAAATATCAAGTTACCTCCCTAAAATAAGGGTGAATGGTAGATTTTGTCAACATCATCTAAGGGCTTCTTATAATTAATCACGTATAAATCTAACTCTTTGAGACATGTTAAACTCCATACATCATCATTTGGACCGTTGTCCTCCAAGAATGGAGAGGAACCTATGAAATCATATGACAAAGAGAGATTAGAAGAATTAGCACATAGAGAAGAATCGAATACCTCCTTTTCCACATTAAGCAATTGTTCCTCATATCCTTTTTTCTTTTCTTGGGGAATCTCTTGTTCAAGTGTATGGACCTTTATGGCATCTTCAACCAACTTGGCTAGTTATGTTCTTTAATGGCCCATTCGTTGGGATGCTTCTTCATGCCACCTAATGGATGTGTTTGTGTTGACAACAAAGGATCTGATTGAAACTTTAAGTGACGTCTCACTAAAAGCAGTAATTCGAGCTTGCAAACTTGCCAACATATCATCATTATAGCTCCTCTAGCATTGTGCCTATGAATAATTGTCCATGATGATGTTTTGAATCTCGCACTAAAAAAAACAAAAATCGAACAAAAATAGCAGAAAAACAAAGAAAACAAAAATACACAAAATAGAAATATTCACAAACTACCGAAATACAAAAGTTAGTGATATTTACAAATACAACAACGGCTAAATCAACAAGACTCGAGTGTTTCTGATAGTGCCTATCCTCGGCAACGGCGCAAAAAACTTGATGCGTGTTTTTTAGTGTAGAAAATATTACTAACAAATTACACAATCAATCAAGCTTTAATTAAAATGTCAACAACTCAAATCACATATATGGACAAATCTTTACCTATCATATAGTATTAAGAATATCAAGTATCGAATCTACAAGAATTTAGGCTCCCACCTTATGTTATCCAAATCTTTATCGTTTAGCTAATAAAATAAGAAGAGAATAAAAGAAAAAATAAATAAAGATAAAAATATATATATAACTCAATGATGCAATTTCATATAACTAGACAATTATTTTGAAAACATAAGATTGAATCAATTAGCATTCATCACAATCAATTGTCGTCTTGGCATCATGAATGAATTTAAGTAAAATTCGATCATTTCCCAAGTCATGAAATTACTTATGTAGATTTTACTTCTTTTCCAATCCATGTAATTACTATCCCTTAATTAATTTAGCAAATTTCCCAATCAAACCAAAGCAACCAAAAGATGCATTAACCTTATACCTTATAAACATGAAATTAGTCAATGACCCTATGTTCTAGGTAAAATCTACCAATTTTTAATCACTTTAGTTCTTTTAATCTTCACTTCGTTTTCCAAGTCTATTAAGATCTAACAATTATGAAATCAATGCAATAAACTCCTAACATCGTTTCCCAGATCAATTAGAAGAACTTGCATCAATAATTGATAATAACAAATAATCAAATACTAAATATAACAATAGATTGATAAAAAAAATTTCATTTAAATCAAAATTATAATCTCCAAAATAATACCCAATTACAATTAAAACATTAAGCATATCATTGTTAAAGAAAAGCAAACAAATGATGAAAGATAAAACTCATAGACAAGCATTTCTTTTTCTCTTGAAAACCTCTTTTGAACAATGCTCCTTTGAGGGGTGATTGAGTAATTAGCTTGGATCCTTTTAATCACACCTTTCTCTTGTGTTTTCCTTGTGTTTATAAGCCTTCTTGATACCAAAATTCGTTGCTTGAGAAGTCTAGTCTGAGTAGAATTCAGAAAATACCAAAATCCTTTGAAAAATACTTAATTCACACATAACGGCCTCTATACAGAGTGGACCTGGCATCAGGTCCAATCTATTTTTGTCCTCAATTTACTTTTTCTAGAGTAGACCTGGCGCCGGGTCCAATATGGAATCGTTCACTTTTTTGCTCGAAATCTACTCAAATTTGTATAAATTCGTCAAAAATACTTTTTACAAGTAAAATGTCAAATAGGAAAGAATATGCCTAGCTATTACAAAAAAAAGTATCTCAAAACAATCTCAAATAACTAGCAAAATAATGGTGATTTTAGCCACTATCAATAAATTTAGTGCTAGAGATTCTATGCCCTTTCCGAATCTTTCTCTCTATAGTAGTCTTATTGGTCGCCCATTTTATCTCACTCATACTAGACCGAGTATTAGTTTTGCAGTGTAGCAACTTAGCCAATTTTTAGCTTGTCCCACCATTATTCATATGCAAGTAGCCTATCAATTTCTTCAATATTTGAAATAATCTCCTGCATAGGGCCTTTACTTTGCTACTGATAATCTGTTGACTTTTCAAGTTTTTGCAGACTCTGATTAAGGTGGCTATGTGCATACACACCGGTCAGTTACAGATTTCTATATTTTTCTTTAACAAGCTCTGGTCTTATGGAAGTCTAATAAACAGTCTATTATGTCATGTAGCTCTACTGAAGCTAAATGTAGAACATTTGCTAAAATTGTTTACAAGTTACAGTGGCTCCTTACATTTCTTGATGAGCTCCATAATGTTTATTCTTTACTTGTTTCTCCTTTTTGTGATAGTCAGAGTGCTATCTATCTTATTGAAAATCCTGTCTTTTATGAACGCACCAAGCACACTGATATGCACATTCTGTGTTCTTGCTAGTATGTTACAGAAATGCGTTCAAAACTCAATCAAGTTTTAATTTAAAATACTAATTTAATTAATACATACACACCCCCCACTACTAGAAAAAAGCTGATTACATAATAAGAATAACACTAACTACTACTAATTCATTAAATACTAATTAGCATAATAAGAATACATCAACCCAATAACAAGGTAGAGTCTAGAAGTTCACAAGAACAACACACAAGTAAGAAAAAGAGATTAGATATGTAATAAAAATGATTTCCCACAAATAATGATCGTATATTAAATATCACTCAATCAATTGAATTTAAATTTAAGTATTGGCAAAGGTTCTCTAATATTGTAAAGCTCACTTTTTTTTCAAGTAATGAGTTCCCTATTATTGAGCCCAACCCATTGATATCTCTATCATACAAATCAAACTCAAGGATGCATAAAAACAAAAGATCCACAATTATCAAGCCAAAAGGTATCAAAGCTCCTATCTCTAGGTAACCCAATAACCCATTTTATCATAAAATTCTCATCCTCTAAATTCTTTTTTAAGTTTATCAAGGGTGAACAAATCTATTAAATAGATACCCATTGTATACATCATTTCTCAAGCTTAAAATAAGAGAATATCCCAATCTATCAATCCAATCAGTCAAATCTAAGTGATATAATACTCAAATAGAATTTAATAAACTAAAAAATAATCCAATATAAGATCAAATTAGGGTACAATCATTTAAATACAATTAAATCCAAGTAATATTAACATTCCCAAATCAAATATACAAAAAAAAAAAAGAAAAGGAAAACTCATGGACAAGTATCTTTCTTCTACTTTGAATCTTATTTGGGGTGCTCCTCTTCTTCTCTAATCTTATCTTTATCTTTTCTCCTAACTCTCCTTAATGCTTCCAAGGGGTTCTCTCAGCTGTATTTCATGTGGCTTTCTTACTCCCTTCTTGAAATGAGACATATAAGAAGTATTTATAGGTTCTTCTTAAAAAGCTCTAAAAATTGCAGAACAGGGGCTAATTTGCGATATTGTATAGTGTCGTGAAACGTTTTCTGCATAGTAATCATGCATGCTTTTCTTCACTTGTTTTAACTTCAAATGATGTCGTGAGACTTGACTATAGATGTGTTCTATAATCATGCACGATAGTATTGTCATTGAGCTGCATGGCACTATCGGCTACCAGTTGTTTTGATATTTCTAAGCATTGATCATGTATGGTGCCATTGAAGGTGTTGTACATGGCATTGTGAACCTCCAGTATCTTGACTTCTGAAATTTAGATGATGCATGGTGATGTGGAGTATGACCTGCATAGTGATGTGTAGTTTCAATAAAGCTCTTTTTCAGTCCTTTTTTCCTTACTTCTAATTTCAAATCATTGCAACCTACATCAAACAAGTAGAAAATAGGGGGCTAAGTAGCAATCTATAGCAAATTCAGAACTTTAAAGCACAAATGAGATGTAAAATATACGTATAATGAACAATTATTACTCCCCTATGCTTAAACTTTTACTTGTCCTCAAGCATATAAAAATTGAAATCCTTGAGCAAATAGCTTTTTCACAAAGCACGTTTTAACGAAATAGAATTTTTTAAAGCAGTCTGGCAAATGTAGTAGATATATTATCTTTCTTTTTATTTAAGAATCCAATTTAATACCTAATTAGCCAAGCAAATTTTTGTATAAACTAGTATATTAGGATAAAAATGACTAAGGCCGTCGAAGTTGAATTAAACAAATTTTTACTTATTTAATATATTACATCTTGTTTCCAAAATCAAGAACACAAACTAAGTGATTCATATAAATCGAGAATAATAAGCTAACTTAAGTTCTCTGACTTCCAATGCTACTACAATCATAGGTAGCAAATAAAGGATTGGTCCATATTCTCACTTTTGTAGGGTAATGTAAATGCCTAGTAGAGATGAATAATTGAAGATCTTTCAACTTTTACATTACCCTCATTAAACTCACGTTTTATTTTTTGGGTAAGGTAATGCAAAAGCCTAGTAACGATATGTGAATGATGATTTTTCAGTTTTTGCTTTACACCACTCTATTTTGTTATTTTCTTACCCCAATCCACATTTACTTAAACCTAGAGTTAGAATTAACTAGAAGATCATAGAATATAAATAAGTCAAAATTCTTAATTTATACTCCATCACAATTTTCTGATCCATTCTCAAGAGAAAAAGTGTCACAATGTTTACTAAAACATAAACAAGGTTAATACAAATTCTCAAGACTTAATTATTTCACATCTAATGTACAAGTTTATCTAAAAACAAACTTATGCAAAAAATATTTAACTAAATTCTCATGCCAAATGAGACATAATAACAATATCAACCAAGCTAAACTATTTCCAAAAATAAAAAAAATTTACCCAATTATCAGCCCAAGTTAAAGCTCAATGATTCACAATTAAACTTGTAAAGAATACACTTCAACCTCTCCTCTACACTTAGAGTGGACAAAATGTCCTAATTGGCCAACGAATATATGTAATATGAATAAATATAACGGGACTGGTAAAAAGAAAGAGGGAAAAGTAAAGCAATACTTCCTAAGTGATTAGAAGCTCAAATTTTATCATTAGAGGAAGAAGAGAAGATAAAATGTATCTATAGTCATCAAAATGAAGCAAAATACTAAGTAAAGGAAATAACACAAAATGTCAAATTTCATAACGAGATACTAAATAAATACAGTATAAAAAAAATAAATCCTATCCCTATCCATCCCTATCACGATCCTTAGCCTTCGTAACGGCTCGAGCTAACTCCCTGATATCTAATAATACCAAACTGCTGTAGACAATCCCATATCTACCAGAAGAAGATATGAACACATCTTGCTTTTTGTTCAGTCTCTAGAGTGTTGTTAATAGTGCTCTTGCTACCTCTGATATGCTGTAGCTACTTCTCAAGATCAGAATATAGCTAACTTTGCTTCCCTTCTAACTCTATAAGGCTATTGATCATCCCTACTACTAGGTGATCATCTGACTCTATTCCGCAACAGTGGCTCTAAGGGCATCCATCTTCATAGTTAATGCGGCAAACCTCAGGTTGAAAATCTACTATAGTGGTAGGACGTCCAATGGTGGAGTGAGTAGCTTGCAAAGGCTCTATTACTGGGGGCTGCTACTACTGCTGTGGCTGTTAGGATGTTTGGCCAGTCTTGTCCTTAAATTCATCGGGAGTCAGCCACTTCTTTTCATTCTTATCATAGTTGTATACATAGCTCACCAAGTCCTATCAGTCACATTCTCACTGGCAGTAGTAGAAACTATCACCTCACCCTCTACTGGCACATAAAAGTGCTAAAGTATGTAAGTGATGACCTGTGAAAAGGCAAATGCCTTGGAAGAATGGATAGAAAAGAATACATCTCATGTAGGAGATGATTAGAGAAGCCAAAGGGATGGATTGAGCTTGCATCAACTTGTGCAAAACATAGATATCCACCAATATCCCCTTATTGAACCCACTTGCCCTTAGAGCTATATTGAAACCAAATAGATAGATAATCGTCTAACCTGTAGGGGAAGATTGGTGACATGAAGTACCTCAGCTTGTGTGAAACCCCACCTAAAGCCAACCCTAGAGTAAGGGGGTCGGGATGTATATCATGTTATTTTGCATGAATATATATATTTTTGAATGATTTTATGTGCTTTAGAATTGTGGTTTATAGGTTAAAAGGCTTAGTTATGCTTATTGAGTAGGAAGGGTAAAATGGTAATTTTGTTTGAGGTCAAAATAGGAAGATAGCTTGAGGATTAAATAAGAGGAATATGTGGGTGAGAAAATAAGAGCAAGAGTTAGTGTGATTTAGTGGTTAGAGCTTTGTAGTTTAATTGCTAAGGTCATGAGTTCAAATCCCACCATTTAAGTTTTTATCATGATTATCTTGATTAAGTTTGAATTTTGTTTTCTTGCATTCCATAAAAATAGGAATGTTGTCTTAGGGGAGACATGAGGAGAATGTCCTAATCTTATCATTGTGTCCTAAAAAGAATTCTAGAGAAATTCTTGTCCTTTTATTACCTCTAGATTTGTCCTAGCATCTTCATAATTTAAATAAACCAAAATCCATTAAATCTCTCCTTTTAAATTCCAAAAATTCTGTGATGATTCTTCAGCCTTGAATTTTGAAAAAAATAGTCTTGGAGGATAGAGGATTGGCCGAAAATAGGATAGTTAGGATGGATTCCCAAGAGAAATAAATCACCATGGTAGAACCTTCAATCTTACCTTCATGTTGTTCATAGTTTTAATGAAGGAAAATTTGGAAATTTTTCAGAATTTTTGCAGACTAGCTTTTTGGAAAATTCAGCCAGTAAACCTACTCATTTTCTGCCAGAAAAATGGTCATTTCATGTGGTTTGAAGGCTGAAAATTCTGTGCAATTTTTGGACTGCACAAACTGCACAAAACCAGAAAAAAATTCCTGCACAATTCGCTGCATTCTAAGCTGGAATTGGAGCTATCTTTTTGTTAGCAATTCAGCTAAAACACCCTCTATTTTTCTCCAGAAAGAAGGCTGAAAAACCACCCTTGTAAGACCTTCAAACATCCTAGAAAACCAGCTGTAAATCGAGCCAAGTAAATGCAATAATTCTGCACCAAAAGTCTTCATCATTCAAAACTCTTAAGCATTGAAACCAGAAAATTTTCCAGCTTTGTCTCTCAAAGCCAAGGCCGAAGAACACCCTTCAAATCTCTGAAAATTGAACCTTGTTCAGCCATGGACTGACCACCATTAACCTCCACACTTACCTAAAGTTCTTGGACTCCATAATCATACCTCAAAAATCTCCTAAGATTACTCTAACCAAAACTCATTTGAACTTCAAAAAAATTCTAGAATTTTACTCTATTAAACCACTCTTGTAACAAGCTAATAAACTAGAATTTTCTCTGCCATCATAAACTGAATTTCGGCCAGCTATATACCTGAACAACCTTCATTCATTTCAACAAAATCAGCTTGTTCAGCCGGCACCATTGGAGAGCAAAGAAACCTTCCTTGATCAGGCACCATTAGCTAACCTCCTATCTTAAACAACTCCACAATTTCTTCCATTTGAATTTCAAAAAAATCTGATCACTCTCTCTTCCACTAGTTGAAAACCGACACTCCTATCTACCCCAATCCATTCAGCCAACAACACTCCAGAAAATTGTGAGCTTTTCTCTCAAATTCTCTCCATTTTCACTAAGAACACCAAGAACACACACTATACTTCTTCAAGCCTAAACCTACTCTAAACACCTCCAATCACTCTCAAATACTCCAGATCACTTCTACTTAATCCCTAGGCTTCATTTCTGGCATTTATAACACAAAAACATGTAAACAAGAATTTTCAATTGGATCAAAATAAGCTTTTTCTTGAAGGTCTCAAGAACATCAATAAGGTAAACTAAGAACAACCTTCTTGTTCATCATCTTCCATTCAATTCTCAATAAACATTTCTAATGCTCTCTCTCTCTCTCTCTCTCTCTCTCTCTCTCTCTCTCTCTCGGCTAAAATGGTTGATCAACCATCAACCATGGCTGTTTTTCCGTTGGATCACTCAAGACTCTCCATCGCGCGTGAACCTTCTTTAGTCTTCATCAAAGTAATCGACAATCAAGTAATTATTCTTAAATCCTTGTTTTATTTCTGAATTCATGTCTCTTAGATGATGATAGGAAGAATGGATATGAATAGGAGATTGGGGATATGTATGTGAAGGAAAGGGATGGAGTTAAGACATAAGGATTGATGTATATGACTAAGTTATATGGATTTTCTTTGGAATCAATGTATGCTCATCATGCTTAATAAAATCTATGGATGTTTGAAGCATGTTAGATATTATGACACCAAGGGTGATTAGGCTCTTATGTTTCTATTTTCCATTGAAGCCATTAATGATGATTATGCCTAGCAGGAAATTAGCCTTGTGATAGTATGAGATAATTCAAGCATATGTTCGTGAATGGATTAGTTTATTATTTGATGTTGGAGAATGTGTTTATGAATCTTTTCTAGCAATAGAAAAATCATGGTGAAAAATTATTTTCTTGTTAAGTGTAAGTTATTTTTATTAACAAATTTTATTACTTTAGTTAGAATTACTACTATATTTTTCTCTATAAAATTCGAAACTCTAGGAAGATTTGGATTGGATTATTAATTAAAATATTAATCTTTTAATTATCAAAGAAATAAAATCTTTTATTAACAATAATAATAAATAAATCTTTTATATAAATAATAATAATAAATTAAATATTAGAATTAAATAATGGCCTTGTAGGCCTTAATTAAAACTTTTACCTATATTCCTAAATATTATTTATATTAAAACTATTTTTTATTTATCAATTAAAAATTTAATATAATTCATTTATTATTAATTTTAATTATTACTAATTATTTATTATCTATTAAAAAGAAAATTAATTAAAAAATTATTTGTAATTTATTATTTATTTACAATAAAGCTATTTTTTTAAATTGCCATTTATTAATATTATCTAGGACTTGGTATTATTCAATATTCAAACCTTAGTTTATTTATTAATAATAACACTCAAGAATTATTATTTGAGTCTATAATTTATTAGCAATTATTTTTGAAACCCTAGTTATTTTAACTTATCAAACTAGACTTATTTTATAAAATTCTTTATCATCTAGCCTTAAAGCTTAGAACATTAGGGTCATGATTGTAATAAGTTGAACTAGGATTATTTGTGTAAGTGAATATAGCTTGAGTGTAACCTTATGTCTTGTGTTTACCCCAGGCGGGGTTAGGTCAGCCTTGGAAGACTTTTGAATTTGAGCAAGCAAAGGATCAGGTAAGCTCCTGCATAAAACTTATTTGTTGTAAAAGGTTACTATGGAAAGCTAACCTAAAAGTATGTGAACACTGATTTGGTAAAGGCAATTAAGGACTGTTTTTCTACTTGTTTCGGTCAAGCTAATTATTTGAAAATCAACAGGTAGTTTTAATCAAAACACTAAACTGTTTCTAAAACCAATTTTGACAAGGACTTTGGAAACCCTTAATTGCTATTTTCAAGTAAAGCTATGTTTTACCAATTTTCTCCCAAGTGGGACAATTATCGTTGAGTACTCAATAAGGGTAGGCTAGTAGTACTAGTTTTGAAGAGCAAGAGTGAGTCTTCTGGCAGGAGGCCACCTCCAGAAGATAAAACTCAACTTAGAGAAACGTCAATACTACTTAGTCATGCTGGTCTGAGCTAGCAGTTTTTATTTCAGTCAAGTGACTGTGTTTTGCCGAAATGGACGCCCGGTTGTTGTTTGGGTATAGAGAAGGAGGAATATCTTGCCCGGTAGGTCGATCACCTACCTTTTGTCAGTCTGCACAAAGTGTCGGCATTCTGACCGGCAGTATGCACAAAATGTGGCATACTGACCATCCGATTATAGGGCCCAACGTGTGGTAACCCATAATCCTTTCTTTTGAGTGGTTGATCTTATAAATTATGTATGGCTAGAAAAGCCGAAAACACCACTCTTGTTTTTTACTAATGTTTATTGCTTGCCAATATTTCTCTTATAAAGTTTTCACATTTTGCATCCACGAACTGTTTTCACTGAACACCCAAAGCACACACGGACTTACCGAGATTTTTATCTCATCACCTTTTATGCCATGTTTTCAGGTCGATCCTGCTGTGGAGATGAATAGCTAGATTTGTTGCCTATGTTTTGAAGACTTTATGTTATTTTTCTTATGTGTTGTTTTGAGAGATGGTAGCGAACAATTTATTTTAGATTTGTTCATGTATTTTTGGGTTGTAATAAGTTCAATTTTAAAGTATTAATTTTATTTTCTTTTGTGTGACCTAGTTATAAAGACCCCTTATCCTTTGGACGATGCGACATCCCCGGCCCTGTCGGGCCTAGGTAGTGGGGCGTTATAGCTTGGCCAGCTATCTAGTATACCAAATATAGCTCAATCCTAGTCTTAATAGACTTCCAATCCATATCTAACACCACCTTCTTATTGTAAGCGTCAATGTCCACCCCGGCTCTCTCATCTTTAATACCAAGAATATCAGACAATAGTTCCCTAGATAGATGAATTAGCACTCCTCTAACAGTTGTATCAATATTCCTCAGGATATGGTGTTTCTTATCCTTCATGTTTGCATAAAACTCCTTGACTAAATTGGGATAATATACACCCTTCAAGCTTATAATGGATCCCCAACCAACTTACCTAAACATAGCAGAAAATTTGAGTTCATGCTCCAAGAAAGGATCCAAAGTCTTTTCAATAATCAATTTTCTGTGTTCTCTCTTGTGGAACCACTTTTCATACTCTACAATCACAAATCTGCTTCTATTAGCTAGTGTCCATGAAGAAGATGAAGTGCCTTCACATTTCTTTCTTTTGAAAGGCAATTTGGTAGCAATATGTTTGGGGGCGATAAAGGATAGAGTAGGAAAAGAGTAAAAAAGGGTAAAAGAAAAGGAAATAAAAGGATAGTGATGCGTAAATTTTGGGTGCATAAAAATCATCAATTTTAAATCCATGTGAGCAAGTAAAATATAGAAAATTAACATGTGAACAAGTATACTTATCGCAAGCATAATATAGGGAATTAACAAGTATCGGTTCTCAAAAGAACAAGTACACACTAATCACTTTTCATTCACTATTTAACCGACCTAAATAAAGTGAGAAAATAATAAAAAATAAATAAATAATTATATACAACTCAAGGATGTAGGAATATGCATTTAAGACAATTATCCTAGAAAACATGATAATGAACCAACTAGTAATTCTCTTAATTACTTATTATCTTAGTATCATAAAGGAATATAAAGTAAAATTCAATCGTTCAACAAGTCATGAATCTACTTAAATAAATCCCACTTTGTTTCCTAATCTATGGAATCCTATATTTTGATTAAATTAATAGATTTTTCAATCAAGCTAACTTAACCAAAACATGCATTAAGTTCAATTACTTATAAGCATGAAACTAGTTAATAGCCCTTTGCTCGAGATAAAATCAACTAATCTTCAATTACTTAGTCCTATAATCTTAACTTTGTCGCTCAAGTCCATTAAGATTAGACAAATATGAAATTAATGCAATAAAACTCCTAACATCGTTGTCTCAAGTCAATTAGAAAAACTCGCATCAATAACCAATAATAATAAGTAATCAAACACCAAAGATGACAAAGAATTGATTAAATATCTGAATTAACACAAAATCATGAATTCTAAAATAATATTAAATCACAATAAAGACATTGAATACATCATAGTTTAAGAAAAAGAAGACAAAGATAAAAGAAAGCACTGATAGATAAGCCTCTTTTTTCACCTTTAAAGACTCTCTTGAATAATCCTCATTGATTGGGTGAACTTTTCCTTCAATGAGAGATTGAGAATTTTTGCTTAAAAATCCACCTCTCTCTATGTATATATAGGTATCTTTTCTAAATCCTTGTGTTTTTTTTTTTTTTGGGTGCTTTTATAGGCCTCTTGGATGCTGAATTCGTAGCTTAGGAAGTCTTGGCCGAGTACGAGTAGAAAAATACCAAAATTATTAGAAAATCCCTAATTTTGTGTACTGGATATTCACCTCCACAGCGTACCTGGCACTGGGTACCTTCGACCCACTTGGCGCCAGGTGCACTCTGTTCTTCCTCTGGAGTTGCTCTGTTTTTGGTCAGCAGACAGAATGGACTCGGCGCTAGGCGTACTTGCCAAATCTAGTGCCAAGTCTATTCTGTTTTTCCTTGAATGTTGGCTCGAATTCTTCTGCTGGAACAGAATAGACCCGACGCCTAGTCCATTGGTTGGGCCTAGCTCCAGGTGCATTATGAAATTGTGCAATTTCTGCTCGAAATCTACTCAAATCTGTTCATATTTGTCAAAAATACTTTTTACAAGCAAATTGCCAAATAGGAAGAAATATGCGTAGTTATTGCCATAAATGTATTACAAAATAACCTCAAATAACTCAGAAAAGAATGGTGATTTTAGCCCCTATTAGATAGGAAAGGAAATAAAAACCACAAATGCGCAAAGAGTCTCATAACATCCTACTAACCTCTAGAAATCTAATTACCTCTAATAATTTCACTCTAGTAATTCAAATACACCAATCAATTAACCAACTCAAAACTCCTCAAAACCAAGCAAAAATTTCTCAAGTCTATGACACAATTTAACCTAATCAGATGGTACAAATCTCAACTCAAATGTATCCAAACCAATTCACCAATGAAAATCTACCACCCAAGCTATAAATACTTCACCACAGTAGAATCCAATAATCACGACTCAAGAAAAGCAAATTATCAACGCATTTATCAACATCCTTCAAAATGTAGATTAATAATATCTCAAAAACAACTCAACAAGACAAACTAAGTCAAAAATCCCAAACTTCACAAATAGATTAATTCAACCACTTCAATTAACTCAACCATAATACAATTTATCACAACAATATAGCTCAATACATATCAATTCAAATAAAATGGCAGAATTGTAGTTCCAGTCAATACATACAGCTTAACATTCCAATTTTCATAAAACGGAATGCACTTAATTCTCTCAATATAACTTCAACAACATGAGATCTAAAATAACCCAATCTATCCAAAGGTCATAATTCACCCAAAAATATATGAAATATCATTGTCCACAAGCTTAATCTCACTGACTATTGTACCTTCGAAGTCCAGCTGTAAGATCATCTTAATCGGATTTCTTCAAGAAATTGCTTTGAAGGCTTAGAAGGGTTATTTTGCCCAATATTTCTATTATTAAGAATCACAAAAAATGGAGGAAATCAATGGTCAAATTTGATTGAAAAAAAGTCAATTGAATAGAAAGGAAATGAATGGTAGTTTTGAATTAGTGGAAAGGATAGAATTTTGCAGACAATTTGAATGTATGAATGGATTGAAAATTTGAATGTACAAATGGATTGAAGCAATGGGTCCAATAAAATGATGAACGACAATGAAGGATTGAGATGTAAGGGTTCACACAGTCGAAGGGTTTGAAAGAAATTGGGGAAAATGATAAGAATAGATCTGTTTATGTTTTTTTAAGATTCGAAATTACACAGTACCATGAAGATTAACCTGTACATTGCCGTCGAAGTATTGTACTTCAAAATCCTAAAACAAAATAATGTCGTTAAACTTATGAAGCAGATGCACGATGCCATGGAGAATGACCTCTATGATACTGTGTAAACTTTTATGCATTATCATTCTTTAACTAAATGACAGCATTTTTTGTCTTGTAAAATGCACGGTGACGTCGTATATGACTTGCATGGCACTATCTGTTAGAATTCGTGGACTCCTAAACGCGGAAAACATCCACGAATCCCTCCCGAGGACCCAAGTAAACGATTAAGATGATCTAAGGTTTAAGAATTACCTCTGGTTGCTGTAATCAAAATCCTTCGATTCTGGTTGCACTGTTGTACGTTCAACCCGAACAATCACCAGACGCTGCAGTATGCGAACATCCTCTATCGGATATACACCGCGAACTCACTCGATACCCAGGGAGTGCTAGCGCCTAGGGTTTGAGAGGGTTTTTTTTTTCTTTCTGGTAGAGAATGGCACGAATGTTCTCAACCGAAAAATTGGGCTATTGAAAAGACGGTTAGGATTTTCTTAAAAAACCCCCGAACCTCTTAGAGTCCAACCCTAATAATATCTTATCATATTCTAATTTAAATTCAAATTAAATTAAAACTGATATGATAAGATTCTGCCATTATCTCGGTAATTTAACTAATTAATTTACCGAGTCAGATTCTTATAATCTGGATATCATCCAGATTTATCGAACCTGGTCACCAGAAAAATAACCTAACAAGTTCACTTATTGTGTGACCCTATAGGTTCATTTAACACTGGCAGTGTGCCTAAATCATATTTAAATGGCCCACAAGTTATAAGCAGTTTCTAGCAAAACATTATAACTATCCAAGTTAAATGAAGATCGGTGATCTCTTTGAACCAAACCATAATTTTATATTTAGTCATTTTGTCACACGATATCCAGATTAAACATAAGGCACGGAGCATGTTATCCTTATTAAGCTTAATCAATTATTTCTTGATTTCATAGTAGACTGTTCAAACAAATGATATCAATATCTTAGATTGATATATTTGAGCACGGCCATGCATTTTTAACAGTCTAACTTATCAAGGGGCCCATGGATATCTCTCACATAACTGAGAGGGACAAATTCCTTCACAATCAATCATATTCCTCTCCTTGATTTATTCTATATCCAACAGTAGTCTAATTTATTATCTGGTTAAAGACAACTTTAGACAATGTCAAAATATAGAATTTATCAAGTAGGAAACTATGATGAATTTAGGTCGAAGGACTTTTAATATTATTATGGCTAGAAAGTACTTATGACATATTCCATGAAGTACTCTCACAGTGGGTCATGTCCAATACAATGTTCTCTAACATTTATTTATGTCTTGACTCAATATCACAAATATCCATGGCTAGTAAAACATAGCCATCAAGTCACAAACATACTAATCTTAATTTATTATTATTCCAATAATAATAATCGATCAGGGACAATTTTAGAATAGTCATTGTATTCATTGTGGGGTTTTACTATCAAGTCACGTACTTGATGACCAACAAAACAAACTCACTATTCATGGAAAGGAAAGCCTCATATTATTATATAAAACATAATGACAATTGTATAAGTACAAATTGACTCTAAGGCGTATCCCCAACACTATCAACTCTTAAGACTTTCAATTCTTTTAATGTTTTAAAGACCACGACACTGTGGACTATGATATCCACCTCGCCGTGTTCTTCCAGAAAAAGTGAAATATAACATTTTTTTAATTAAATAAAGAAAACAACGCAATTAAAGACAATAAAACCTTTATATAAACACTAGCCTCAATGATAAATAAAGTATCATAAGTTAACTAAAAGAAAAACATAAACACGCCGAAACTAGGCATAACAAAAATAAAACAATACTAAACATCTATTCAAGTGCATACACATAGTAAAGAAGAGCTCAAGGTTTTTCATGTTCATTATGTGGATTGCCTTCAGCATTTCCTGGCTTCCTATTTGTTTTTTAGAAAGTATTTTGACAAGTTATCCAATTCGAATCTCAAGATTGTGGATAGAGGCTTCCTGATTTCTCATTAACGCTTCAACACCTTAGAAACATGTGCTTGTAGAGGTGATTAATTTAGTAACTAAATCCTCCAAAGATAGTTTCAATGGTGCTTGAGAAGTGGTAGAGGTGGAGCATGGTATGGCATAGGATCTTGAGGTCTTGGGGCAAAGTTCGCTCATACACCTTGAGGCTTCTTTTAATTTTGTCTTTGATTACCCCATGAAAAATTTGGATGATTGCGCCAACTTAGATTGTAATTGTTGCCAAAAGGAGTATTATCTTGTCTTGAATTTCCTAAATAATCTGCATGCTCAAATGGATGTTCATTTCCAATCTCTATTCCTTGACATTTGTGATTAGAATGTCCTTTTCCACAAAAGTCACAACTTATCACTTGTTTTTGAGAATTTACACTCATCTTTTCCATATTTCTTGTGAGTGCCTCTAATTTAGCCTTCATTGAGGCCATAGCATCTATATTGTGCATTCTTTGTATTTTAGCTCTAGACCTTTGCATATCCCATGAATGATTGTCCAAAGCAATATGTTTCATCTTAGAAAGTTGTACCTCTCGATAAAGCATCAACCATTTGTTTAGAAGAAAAGTTCATCCCATTATAGAAAGTTAATATTTGTAACCCAAGATCAAAGCCATGCTTGGGATATTTCCTTATCATTTCCTTAAATCTCTCCAAGCATCATGAATTGTCTCTCTATCCAATTGAAAAAATGAAAAGATGTTATTCCTTAACTTGACTACCCTAGATGGAGAAAAGTATTAAGAAATTTCTCAGTTAGTTGTTCCCATGTTGTGATAGATCCAGTTGGTAAAGATTTAAGCCATGATTTTGGTCGATCCCTCAATGAAAATGGAAACAACTTAAGTCTTATAGCATCATTCGATACACCATTGAGCTTAAGAGTATCGTAAATTTCTAGAAATGCAGCCAAATGAGCATTAGGGTCCTCATCTAACAAGCCATAAAATTGAATTATTTGTTGAATCATTTGAATGAAATTAGGCTTGATCTCAAAATTGTTAGCATCAACTTTAGGCCTCGCAATACTTGAATTGGTACCCGAAAAAGTAAGTTTAGCGCAATCACCAATTGTTCTCTTCCCATTTCCATTGCCATTACCTCATTGCTTCACTTTCATCTTTACACTAATTTCACTTGAAATATTTGGTTTTTCAAGAACTTTTGAAGCTCTTTATTTTTGTTTCTTACACAATCTTTGAAAAGTTCTTTATTTTTTGTTTCTTACACAATATTTGAAAAGTTCTTTCTATTTTCCTATCAAATTCATACACGAGAATAAATTTTCTACAAAATAAAGCAAAAAAAAAAAAAAAGCCTCAACGATTTGTAATCCAAGCTAAACTATTTACATTAAACTAGGAATAAAATAATGAACAAATAGATCAAAACTAAGGCAAAGATTTATAACAAATGTTCACAAGAACCCAATAAAGTAGAAATGTAGAAGCAAAAAAAATCTAAAATCAAAGTATCCTAAAAATAAATATATCAACTATCTAAGAGAAATAAAAAAAAATACAATACTTTAACAAACTAGACAATGATTGAATCAACAAAACTCAAGTGTTTTCAAGATGTTGACACTCAATCCCCGGTAATAGTGTCAAAAACTTTATGTACACGTTATGTGTTCTTGCTAGTATGTTATAGAAATACATTCAAAGCTTAATCAAGTTTTTATTTAAAATACCAATTTAACTCTCACACACATATTTAGATAAGTATACCCATCATGTAGTATAAAATCTAATTGGTAAGTATCGAAGAATTCCTAGGAACTGTATCAACTAGTCCTACTTCAACTCTTGTTTCATTGTTCAATCAACTAAAAATAGAGAAATAAGGGCACAACTACCACTAATTTTAATTAAATATTAATGAGCGCAGCAAGAATACATTAACCTATTACAAGGTAGAGTCTACAAGATCACAATAGCAAGATAAAAGTAAGAAAAAGAGATTAGACATATAATCAAAATGATTTCCCACAAATAATAAGTATATATCAAGTATCACTCAATCAATTAAACTCATATTCAAGCGTTGGCTAATGTTTTCCAAGATTGTAAAACTCACTCTTTCTCAAGTAATGAGTTCTCTATCATTGAGCTCAACTCATAGATATTTCTATTATACAAATTGATGCGTAAATTTTGGGTGTATAAAAATTATCAAATTTATATCCATCCCTTAGACAAGTTTTACTTAAAATATTAATCCTAAAAAATACATACGAGTAAGTATACTCATCGCTAGCATAGTATAGGAAATTAACGAGTATCGATCCACAAAGGAACAAGTACACACTAGTCACTTGTCATTCATTGTTTAACCGACCCAAATAAAGTGAGAAAGAATACAAAAATAAAGAAATATATACAATTCAAGGATGTAGGATTATGAAATTTAGACAATTATCCTAGAAAACATGATAAAGAACCAACTAGCAATTCTCTCAATTAATTATCAACTTGACCATCATGAAGGAATATAAAGTAAAATTCAATCATTTTTTAGGTCATGAATCTACTTAGATAAATTCTACTTCGTTTCCCAATTCGTGGAATTACTATCTTTTGATTAATATTAATAGATTTGTCAATCAAGCTAATATAACCAAAAC
The DNA here is from genome assembly GCA_026120185.1 of Voacanga thouarsii. NCBI lineage: Eukaryota > Viridiplantae > Streptophyta > Magnoliopsida > Gentianales > Apocynaceae > Voacanga > Voacanga thouarsii. The sequence goes on from JANUWF010002099.1 coordinate 390,991, forward strand.
ATGCATTAAGCTCAATTCCTTATAGCATGAAATTAGCTAATAATCCTTTTCACAAGGTGAAAGCAACTAATCTTTGATTACTTAGTCCAAAAATATTAACTTTGTCGTTCAAATCCTTTAAGATTAGATAAGTACGAAATCAACACAATAAAACTCCTAACATCGTTGTCCCAAGTCATTGAAGAACTCGCATCAATAACTAATGATAATAAGTAATCAAACACCAAAGATGATAAAGAGTTAATCAAATAACTAAATTAACATAAAATCATGAATCCCAAAATAATGTTAAATTACAATAAAAATATTTAATACACCATTGTTTAAGGAAAAGAAAATAAAGATAAAGAAATCACTCATAAACAAACCTCTTTCTTTACCCTTGAAGACTTTATTGAACAATCCTCCTTAATTGGGTGAATTCCTCATTCAGTGAGTGATTGGAAATTTTTACTTTGGAATCCACCTCCACATGTATCTCTCTCTCTTCTCTTATGTTTCGTCTTGCTTTTATAGCCTTTTTAGATGGTAAATCCGTTGCTTGAGAGATCTTGGCCAAGTAGGAATTAGAAAATATTGAAATCTTTGAAAAATTTTTAAATTCGTGCACAGGATTTTCGCCTTCCAGAATAGGCCTACCGCCAGGTACCTTCAACCCACCTTGCACCAAATACAATCTGTTCTTCCTTTGGATTTTTGCTCTGTTTTCACTGGCCGGATAGAATGGACCCAGTGCCTAGTCCACTTGCCAGACCTGGCGCTAGGTCCATTATGTTTTTTTTTCCTTGAAAGTTGGTTTAGTTTCCCCTGCTTGACCAGAATGTACCCGGTGCCTGGTCTATTACCTGGGCCTGGCACCAGGTGTATTCTGGAATCGTTCACTTTTTGCTCGAATTTAACTTAAATTTGCACAAATTTTTCAAAAGCACTTTTTATAATTAAAATATAAAATATGAAGGAATATGCCTAGTTATTATAACAAAAGTATCTCAAAACTACCTCAAATAACTAGAAAAATAATGGTGATATTAGTTTATATTACATACCCCCACACTTGAACTTTTACTTGTCCTCAAGCAAAACACTTTAATCAAGAAAAATCATTAAGAAAACACAAGTTCTTTCTTATTCAAAAATCTTTTTACAACATACCAAGGATTATAACTTCCTTTCAAACTTTAGATACAACTCTTGTCATTCACACCCATTGAACAAAATTTAAACCTTGAAACATTTGACAATACATCACAAAACCAAGTGTATACCTTAGTCTAAGAAAATTATTTCACTCTTCAAGTTAAAATATAGATGACATGAATCACATAAGTCAAGCCATCTACCAGTTCAAGTATTATAAATTTAAAAATGGTACAACTTAAGCCATGATGTAAGGAAAGCACTCCACTCTTTTTCGCTCTATTTTTTTAATGACTTAGGGAATTGATAGCCCCAAGTGCATGGATTTCTCTTTACACAACGTATTAATCCCCTTTTTACCATCACTCATCATTTTTTCCAACAATATTCCTTTCTTTTGCTCTTGAAAATTCATAGCTTCAAGAAAGTGGATTTCTCTTCACTATCCGTATTAGCCCCCATATCAAGCAAAAATAATTTTTTTTTCGCATCTTCAAAAAGGAAATAACAACTCATTCTTTCAATTCTCATCTCAAGAATTTTTCACAATTTTTTCACAATCTTTTCTCTCAAAGATCTTTTATCAACTCACCTTCTTCATCATAACTCAAAGTCAAGCAAATTTTAAACTCATAATACAAGTGTTAGCCAATAAACTTTACCCATATTCCTCATATCCTCCATATTTCAACTAGATGAGTCAAATAATATTCAAACACCAGTGCATAAACAAGATTAATCTAAATTCTCAAGTCTTGAAAATATCCTATCCAACAAAACCAATTTCACAAAAAAAATCCACCACATGAATGACAAAACTCATATCCAAGTAAGAAAAAGAATTACAACCTTGCCAATTAATGAAAACCACTGAAATTTGGCGGAAAAATTTTCACAAAAATGATATGGAAAAGTATTTCTTCAACCTCATTCTCCCCCCCTCCCCACACACACACACACTTAAATTGGACATTGTCCTCAATGGCCAAAGATATAATAATAAAAGTACAGCCAAGAAGAGAAAAAGCATTAAAGAGGAAAAATAAAGTAAAGAAAATACTTCCATTACATCGTAGTGCCACCAGGTTTGAATTCACCACAAGGAAGAGTTACAAGAAAAGTCAGAAGAGTACCTAATTAAAAAGAAACAAAACAAAGAAAAACATAAATCGATTTTGAAACATAAAGTATAAGCCTAAAATTAAATACTAACACCCTATCTCTTTTTTGAAACTCATGAGGGGAGCGAATATGCCTATCATGCCAACATTTCATCTTATCTTTATAAATCCGCGGATTATGGTAGACATCGTTACACCACTCATCCAACTCATTCACTTGAAGCATTCTTTGTTGTCCTGCAAGATAAAGGTCAAAATGGACAAGTTTAATTGCCCAATAAGCCCTATGCTCAACTTCTACCAGTAGATGACATGATTTTTCATACACCAATCAATATGAATTGTACCAATGGGAGTTTTAAAAGCAATTCTATAAGCCCAAAGTGTATTATCTAGCTTCAAACTCTAATCCTTTCTTATATGATTAACTACTTTTTCCAAGATTCTTTTTAATTCCCTATTGACCATTTCAACTTGGCTACTAGTTTGTAGATGATAGGGGGTAGCAACCGTATGAGTAACCCCTAAATGTTTGAGAACCTTATTGAATTGGGTATTACAAAAGTGGGTTCCTCCATCACTAATGAGCACCTTAGACACTCCAAATAGGGTGAAAAGTTTTTTTAGAAATTTCACTATAACCCGCGCATCATTAGTAGATAAGGATTGTGCCTCGACCCACTTGGATACATACTCAACCGCCACCAAGATGTATTTGTGACCTAAAGAACTAGGAAAATGGCCCATCAAATCAATCCCCCAACAATAAAAAATTTCACAAGCTTGAAAATTTTGTTATGGCATCTCATTAGATTTAGAAATATTACCTGTACGTTGAGACCTATCACAACTTCGAACAAATCTGTAAGAGTCCTTGAAGAGTGTAGGCCAATAAAAATCAAACTCCAGTACCTTTCTTGTGGTGTTGTTAGCTTGGTAGTGGCTCCTGCGGGTCCTTCATGACAATATTTCAAGATATTGATACTTTTCACGGAATCCACATACCTTCAAATAATTTGATCCACACAACACTGGAACAAGTCCGAATCTTTCCAAAAGTAATGCTTTACTTCAGAAAAGAATTTCTTCTTTTGTTATGCATTGAAATCTTCCAGAATAATTCATTCAACCAAATAATTAGTAAAATCCGCATACCAAGGTAGTTGAGAAACTCACTATAAACAGGTAGAAGTTGTTCATCCGGGAAGGTGTCATGGATGTCTCATTCGGCCAATGGCTCAAGGTTGAGATTTTTCAATCTTGATAAGTGATCTACAGCTAAATTTTTCACTCCCTTTTTGTCCCTAATCTCCAAGTTGAATTCCCGCAACAATAAAACCTATATTATCAATCTTGGTTCAGAATCATGCTTGTTTAGTAGGTACTTAAAGGCAGAATGATCCGTATACACAATGACTTTGGACAAAACAAGATAAGAATGAAATTTATCAAATGCAAACACTATTGCAAGCAACTCTTTCTCTATTGTGGTGTAGTTCTCCTGTGCCGCCATAAGAGTTTTGCTTGCATAGTAAATTAGTTAAAAGTATTTATTCCTCTTTTGTCCAAGCACTTGCCAACTGCATAATCACTTGCATAACACATTAATTGAAAAGGAATAGACCAATCCGATGCAATTAAAATAGAAGAATTGATCAATTTTGTTTTAAGCATATTGAAAGTATTGAGACATTTTTCATCAAAATAAAAAATAGCATCTTTTTCAAGTAAAGAAGTAAGGGGTTTAGAAATCTTTGAGATCCAAGATAAACCTCCTATAAAAACTTGCATGACCAAGAAAACATTGAATAGCCTTCACAGAAGTTGGAGGCTGGAGTTTCTCAATTGCCTTAATCTTAGCCCTATCAACCACAATACCTTTTATTGAAATCTTGTGTCCTAATACTATACCTTCTTACACCATGAAGTGGCATTTTTCCCAATTAAGCATGAGGTTGGTCTCTTCACACCTTTGAAGTACCTTTTCCAAATTCGTCATACACAAATCAAAAGAATCACCAAAAACAAAAAAATCACAATGATATCTCTCACAAGCCCTTTGAAAATAGCCATCATACACCGTTGGAATGTTCCGGGACTATTGCAAAGACCAAAAGGCATACGTCTATATGTAAAAGTACCAAAAGAGCATGTAAATGTGGTCTTCTCTCGATCCTTCGGTGCTATAAGAATTTGAAAGTATCAGGAAAAGCCATCTAAAAAGCAATAAAGCTTATGTCCGGCTAACCTTTCTAACATTTGGTCAATGAAAGGGAGAGGAAAATAGTCCTTTCTAGTTGTCTTATTCAATTTTCTATAATCAATACAAACCCTTCAACCGATTACCAATCTCATTGGGATCAACTCATTTTTTTCATTTGGGCTCACAGTCATTCCTCCCTTCTTTGGTACCACTTGTGTTGGACTAATCCAAATGCTATCAAAAATAGGATAAATAATGCATGAATCTAAGAGTTTAATCACCTCACCTTTTACCACATCACTCATATTTGGGTTCAATCTATGTTGGGGTTGCACTACGGGTTTGGCTCCTTATTCCAATAAGATTTTGTGAGTACAAAAGGAAGGGCTAATCCCTTAATATCCGTGGTTTTTCAAGCAATGACTCCCTTATATTTTTTCAATAGACTTACCAATTTGGTCTTTTGTTCACAAGTAAGGTCTTTTGCAATGATCACGGGCAGTTTTTCAACTTTTGCCAAACATGTATATTCCAAGTGCTCGGAGAGATCTTTCAAGTCTAATTTCGGTGGTTCCTCAATGGATGACTTTATTCTTTCCAAACTGCCTTTTTTAATTTTCTTAAACTTCCCCAACTTATGGCTCTCATTCGAGTCCTCAAAATATGCAATGGATTGTTCCATATAACATTGGACAAATGATTCATGTAAGTAGTCAAAGATAGGTTCATCAAGAATATCAACTCTTAAACAAGAATTATCATAAAAAATAGGATGTTGCATGCTTTTATGGATTTTGATAATGACTTCCTCGTCCCCAACCCTTAGTGTAGATTTTCCTCCATGAACATCAATTAATGCTTTGGCAGTTACTAAAAAAGGTCGACCTAGGATTAAAGGGACTTTAGAATCTTCATCTATATGAAGAATAACAAAATCCATAGGAAATATAAATCTATTCACTTTAACCAGTACATCTTTTACTATTCCTGTAACACCCCACTACCTATACCCCAATTAGGGTTGGGGATGTCGCCCTGTCCACAAGACAATGGGTCTTTATAACTAGAACACATAAAATAAATGAAAGAAATAATTCAAAATTAAAATTATTTCAACCCAAGCAATACACGAGCAAGTCCAAAAAAAAAATGTCTGCTATTATCTCTCAAATGAAATACATAGGAAAAATAACAATGAGTCTTCAAAACATAGGTAATTCCCTAATTAATAACCTTCACAGTAGGATTAACCTGAAAACATGGTATAAGAGGTGGTGAGACACAAATCTCAGTAAGCCCGTGTGTGCTTTGAGTGTTTCAGGTAAAATAGTTCATGTATGCAAGTTGTGAAATTTTTATAAAAGAAAGTGCTAGCAAGCTTCAAATAAATTTCACAAATGAAGAGTGGTGTTTTCCTTTCCAAAACATACATGTGCACAATAAATACAACTACTCAAAAGAGGTAGACATGGCACCACACTTTGTGCACCATGATAATATAACAGTCAAAATGCCACACTTTGTGCATACTGACACAAGGTAGGTATACGGCCTACTAGGTGAGATACTTCTCCATCTCTACATCCAAACTTATCAGTTGTCCACTTCGAAAATATAAAGTTCACTTGACTGAACTTGCTAGCTCGGACCGATATGACCTACAAGACTAGCATTTTATTTGGGAAGGACTCACCCCTTAGAGGTGGCTACCTACTGAGAGACTTACCCTAACTCTTCAAAGACTAGTCCTAGCAATTTACCCTTATTGAGTACTCAACATTGTTTGTCCTATTTGGGGAGAAGAAAGATCATACAATAAATCACTTGGAAATAGCAACTATGATTTCTAAAATTCTCACCAAAGTTAGATTTTTAGGAAAAGTTTAGCACTTTGTGTAAAATTATTTGTTTAACTTTAAATGATTTGCTTGATTGAAACGAAAAGGAAAATTGTCCATAATTGCCCTTATAGTACAAATACTCGTATACATTGAGTTTGACTTGCCATGATAACTTTAGCCTTCAAACGGTTTCATGTAGGAACTTACCTGATCTTTTACTCTTCTTGAGTTCGAAAGTCTTCCAAGATCAACCTAACCCCGCCTAGGGTAAATACAAGATATAAGATAATATCCATACCATATTTTCCTTAAATAAATAATTCTTAGTTCAACTAGCCACAACAATAACTAACCATGACCGTAATGTCTTAAGCTTTAACACTAGTTGATAAAGTATTTTATAAAATAAAATTAGGTTGATAAGTTAAAATAAATGGGTGTTATAAAATAAATAATAATAAGTTATAGTTTCAAATAATAAATACTGAGTAATATTGCTAATAAATAAAATTAGTGTTAAAGAATGAATAATAATAAATCCCAGATAATATTGGTAAATAGTATTATTTAAATAGTATTATTATAAATAATAAATCATACTTAATTCTAATTAATAATTAATAGATAATAAATAACTAATAAAATTAATAATAAATAAATTATACTTAATTTTTAATTAATAAATAATAAATAAATTTTAATATAATAATATTTATGGATATAGATAAAAGTTGTAGTAAGGCTAACTAATATTATTAATATGGTCTACAAAGTCATTTGATATTAATTAATTCTAATATTTTATTATATATTTTTAATAAAAGATTTTATTTATTTAACTAATAAAATAATAAAATTTTAAATAATATTCTTTTTCAAACCTACCTAATGTTTTTTGAATTTTATAGATTAAATTGAATAATAGTACTAATTAAATTAATAGCAATAATATTAGTAAAAATAATTCTAGAATTAATTAAAAAATAGTTCTTATAATAATTTTCTATTGTTAGAAAATATCTATGAACATATTCTTACATAATAACATGTTAATATATCCATGAATATAGACTTGAATTAATATTTACTACAACATGGATGATCTTCCACTAGGCATAATATTATCTATGACTTTATTGAAAAATAATATCACGAAGGCCTAATCAACAATGGTGGCATAATATCTAACATATATCAAAACATCTATAAATCTCTTTAATCATGATGAATATAAAGGGATTCTAAAGCAAAATCCATAAGGCATAACATTCATTCCCATTCTCATGTCTTAACTCCATCCTCTTCACCCACATACACATACTCAACCTCTACTTTATTTAATCAACCTATCAACATCTAGGGGTCTTGATTCTGGAAATTAAAAAGGGATATTAAGGAAGAAATACTTGATTGATGCTCGTTTGATGAAGGATTCTCCTTGGTTAGTGAAGATCCTGAAGTACTTGATGGCCTTTAGTAGTCTGAAAGTAGCCCATGGTTGATCATCACCATTTCGGCCAAGAGAGAGAGTGTGTGAGAGAGGAACGAATGAGAATAGAAAAGGATAATAGAAGTTGAATAGAAGAAGAAGAACAAGGAGATTGTTCTTATTTTACCTTTTTGGTATTCTTCGAATCTTCAACAATTGGTTTGATCCGTTTGGAAATTCAATTTTGTGTGTTTCGGTGTTATAAAATGCAGAAATGAAGAATATAGGTTGAATATTGATGGTCTAGAAAGTTTAGGAGTGATTGGAAGTGTTTAGGAGTGGTTTAGGCTTGAAGATGTGAAGTGTGTGTTCTTGGTGTTTTTTGAGAGAGTTTGAGAGAAGATGAATTTCGAGTGTGTTTAGAATTGTGATAGACGAATGGCTTAGTGTAGAAGGAGCTTTCGGTTAACCAAGAATGAGGAAGAGAGTTTCAATTTTTTTTAAAAAATTCAAATAGAGAAAAAGGAATTGTTTGAGGTATAGGATTAGCTAATAGTGTTTGCTCTTGGAAGGTTTCTTGTTCTTCAATGGTATATGGTTGAATTAGCTATGTTTCAACCAAAGGATGGAGAGTTGTTCAAACTTAAGGCTGGCCAAAAATGATCATGAAATGGCAGAGGATTTTCTAGTTTTATCAATTAGTTAAAGGAGTGTTTTAACAGAACAAAATCTAGAATTTAATTTGAAGTTTGAACAAGTTTTGGATAGAGTGATAATAGGAGCTTTTTGAGGTATGATAATGGAGTCTTATTACTCAAGGTTGGTGGGGAAGTCAAGATGTTTAGTTCATGGCTGTAGGCTAAAATTCAGTGAGGTTTGTTAAAGAATTTTGGCCATAGCCATGAAGAGACAAAGCTGGAAATTTTTTTTGGAATTGAAATAGTTTTGGTGTAGAATTTTTGGTCCTCTTTGGCACGATTTTGTAGCTGGATTTTAAGGTGTTTGAAGGTCTTTTAATGATGGTTTTCCAGCATTCATCTTGAAGAAGAACAGAGGAAGTTCCAGCTGTTCATATATTCTAATGGGTGGCTTCAAGTTCATGTTCAATGTTGCTAGTTTGCTAGAAAAAAAATCTGGTTTGGGACTGTTTGTATAGCTCCGAAAATTCAAGAAATTTACAGCTTTCATCCCCACATAAAATGATTGGGTTTCTTACAAAAATTAGGTAGGAAAATTTGCTGCAATTTTTGAAAATAGCCTTGAAGGAAATCTGGAAAATTTTCCAAATTTTTACCAAAACATGAACAAGATGAAGATAGAGTTTTGAAGGAATAGCTATGGTGTTTTTTTTTTCTTGGAACCTCTACCTAATTTTCCTCCTTACTTTCGGCCATCTCTATCCCACAAGAGTTGGGATTTTTGAATTCTAAGCTTAAGAAATTATCTCAGAATTTTTATGGTTAAAAATGGATTAAAGAATTAAGAGTAGTTTAAATTTCAAAGATGTTAGGACAAGGCTAACAAAATTATAGAGAACAAGAATTCTTCTAGAATTATTTTTAGGACAAGACCACATGGTCAAGACATTACCATTATGTCTTCCTTAAGGCAATATTCCTATCTTTAAGGAATGTAAGGAAAACAAAAATTCGAACATAGCTAAGATAAATATGAATAAAACTTAAGTGATGGGATTTGAACTCAAGACCTTAAAGATTAAATCACAAAGCTCTAACAACTTAACCACACCAACTCTTGTTCTTATTTTCTCAACCAAATATTCTTCTTATCTAAACCTCAAGCTATCTTCCTATTTTAACCTCAAGCAAAATTATCTTTTTACCCTTTCTACCCAACAAGCATAAATAAACTATTTAACCTATAAACCACAATTCTAAGGTACACAAAATCATTCAAGAGGTATATGCATGATGATGTGATATGCATCCCATCCCCCTTACTCTATGGTTGGCTTTCGGTGGGGTTTCATATCCTCCCCTTCTTAGAAGAATTTTGTCCTAAAATTTAGGCGTACCTTTATCTCAGGTCGGGATAGTTCCGCTTTATCCACTCTTCCGTTTCCCATGTGGCATTCTGATCATTATATTGTCATGGTACACAAAGTGTGGTGCCATGGCTACCTCTTTTGAGTGGTAGTATTTATTGTGCATATGTATGTTTTGGAAAACAAAACACCACTCTTTATTTGTGAAATTTATTTGAGGCTTGCCAGCACTTTCTTTTATAAAACTTTCACAACTTGCATACATGAAATGTTTTACCTGAAACACTCAAAGCACACATAGGCTTACTGAGATTTATGTCTGACCACCTCTTATACCATGTTTTCAGGTCGATCCTACTATGAAGGTTATTAGTTAGAGAATTGCCTATATTTTGAAGACTCGTTGTTATTTTTCCTATGTATATCATTTGAGAGATAATAGCAGACATTTAATTTTTTTTTTTACTTGTTCATGTATTGCTTGGGTTGTAATAAGTTTAACTTTGAATTATTATTTTTTATTTATTTTGTGTGTCTTAGTTATAAAAACCCCTTATCCTGTGGACGGGGCGACATTCCCAAGCCTAATGGGGGCATAGGTAGTGGGGTGTTACAATTCCCTTAGGATATTTAATTGATCTATCCGCAAGTTGAATACTCATCCTAATGAGCTTGGGTACACCTGGGCCTAGCTTTTTGAAAGTTTTATATGGAAAAAGATTAATACTAACACCTAAGTCTGCTAATGCATTACAAAATGTAAGAGTCCCAACTAGATAAGGAATAGAGAAACTCCCTGGATCACTTTCTTTTCATGGAAAAGTCCGTTGGTCCTGCAAGATAGCGAGCATTCTTCACTTAAAATCACTGTAGATAATTCCTCAAACCTCTTTTTGTTAACAAGTATATTTTTTAAAAATTTTGTATATTTGGGCATGTGCACCAAGGCTTTGCTATGTGGAATGTTTATGTGCAGTTGTTTGAATATTTCTAAAAACTTGTCAAATTGTGCATCTTTTCTTGCTTTGAGTGTGTGAGTGGGGTAAGGTACCGGTGGCTAAAAACCTAGTTTTTTAGTTTATTTTTCAAAAGGTTCAACAAAAGAGGCTGGAACTTAGTTCCAGCCCATCTTCTTTAGATATTATCGGTTCTGTACTGGGATCAGGTAGCTCCTTACCACTTCATAATGTAATGGCAGCTGAATCATATTGTGTTTCCACTCCTAACGGCAACTTTATTACTAAATTTGTTAAAAATCAAATTTGCCTTTCCATATTTCTAATCATGTCCTCAAATTTTGCCAATATGTCATCTATTTCATGCAAACGTTTAGTTATATGGGTGGCAAATTTTTCTAACACCCCTTCTAAGACAATGGAGTTGCATAGGCGAGATGTCATTTTGTGAGACATGTTAGGATACCATCCCATGCTCTAATTTTCCATCTTACCTATACAAAATAACTTATTAGTATCATATATACACATTGTAATATGAAATTAAGTTAGTTAGTTAAGGTATATGTTTACAAGTTTAGTTAGATAAAATTACAACATGTTAGGACATTCAATTACAAATATACAAGAAAATAAAATATGGCACCTAGTCACACAAGAAAATATATACATATTCACATATTTACATATAAACAAATAAACATATAAATATGGTTAAATTAACAAAATCTAAGCTTTGATGATATTGTTCCCTGGCAAAGGTGCCAAAAACTTGATGCGCAAATTTTGGGTGTATAAAAATCATCAAATTTAAATCCATCTCTTAGTCAAGTTTTAATTAAAACATTAATCTTAAAATATACATACGAGCAAGTATACTCATTGCAAGTATAGCATAGGGAATTAACGAATATCGATCATCAAAGGAACAAGTACATACTAATCACTTTTCATTCATTACTTAACCAATCCAAATAAAGTGAGAAAATAATTAAAAAATAAAGAAATATATGCAACTCAAGGATGTAAGTTTATATAATTTAGAAAATTATCCTAGAAAATATGATAAAGAACCAACTAGCAATTCTCTCAATTAATTATCATCTTGATATCATGAAGGAATATAAAGTAAAATTCAATCATTTCCAAAGTTATGAATCTATTTAGATAAATTCCACTTCATTTCCCAATCCATGGAATTACTATCTTTTGATTAATATTAACAGATTTGTCAATCAATCTAACATAACCAAAATATGCATTAAGCTTAATTCCTTATAAGCATGAAATTAACCAATAACCCTTTACTCGAGGTGAAATCAACTAATCTTTGATTATTTAGTCCTATAATCTTAACTTTGTCGCTCAAGTCCATTAAGATTAGAAAAATATGAAATTAATTTAATGAAACTCCTAACGTCATTGTCTCAAGTCAATTAGAAGAACTCGCATCAATAACCAATGATAACAAGTAATTAAACACCAAAGACGATAAAGAATTGATCAAATAACTAAATTAACACAAAATCATGAATTCAAAAATAATGTTAAATTACAATAAAAATATTGAATACATCATTGTTTAAGGAAAATAAAACAAAGATAAAAGAAAGCACTCATAAATAAGGCTCTTTCTTCATTCTTGAAGACTCTCTTGAACAATCCTCCTTGATTGGGTGAATTCCTCTTTCAATGAGTGATTGTGAATTTTTGCTTTTGAATCCACCTCCACACGTATCTCTTTCCCTTCTTTTGTGTTTTCTCTTGCTTTTATAGCCTTTTTGGATGCTAAACTCATCGCTTGAGAGATCTTGGCCGAGTAAGAATTAGGAAATACTAAAATCTTTAAAAAAATTTCAAATTCGTGTACAGGATTTTCGCCTTCCAGAGTGGGCCTGGCACAGGGTACCTTCGACCCACCTAGCACCGGTACAATCTGTTCTTCCTCTGAATTTTTGCTCTGTTTTTACTAGCCAGATAGAATAGACTCAGCGCCTAGTCCACTTGCTAGACCTAGTGCCAGGTCTATTCTATTTTTTTTTTCTCTGAAAGTTGGCTCGATTTTCTCTGCTTGACCAAAATGTACCCGGCGCTTGGTCCATTAGCTGGGCTTGACGCCAGGTGCATTCTGGAATCGTTTAATTTTTGCTTGAATTTAACTTAAATCTACACAAAATTTCCAAAAATAACTTAAACAAGCAAAATGTTAAATAGAAAGGAATATTTCTAGTTATTATAACAAAAATATCTCAAAACAATCTCAAATAACTAGGAAAATAATAGTGATTTTAGCTCCTATTACAAATCAAACTCAAAGATGCATATAAATTAAAGACCTGCAATTCTATCTTTAGATGACCCAACAACCCCTTTTATCACAAAATTCTTATCCCTAAAATCCTTTCTCAAGTTCATCAAGGGAGAACAAATCTATTGAACCAATACAATTGAGAATCCATAGAGAAAAAATCTATTGAACCAATACAATTAAGAATCCATCTCATATCCTTTCTCAAATTCAATATAAGAAAATATCCAAATCTATTAATCCAATTAATCAAATCAAAGTGATAAAATGCTCAAATAGAATTTAATAAACCAAACAATAATCCAATACAAGATCAAATTAGGGTATAACCTTTTAAATACAATTAAATCCAAGTAATATTAACATCCCCAAATTAAATATACAAAATAAAAGAAAAAGAAAACTCATGGACAATTGCCTTTCTTCTACTTTAAATCTACTTTGGGCACTCATCTTCTTCTCTAATCTTGCCTTGATCCTCTCTTCTAGCTCTCGTTGATATTTCCAAGGGGTTCTCTCAGTTGTATTTTGTGTGGCTCTCTTGCTACCCTCTTGAAATAACCAAGATAAGAAGTTATTTATAGGTTCTTCTTGAAAAGCCCTAAAAATTACAAAATAGGGGCTAGTTTGCGATGTTGTATGATACCGTGGAAAGTGTTCTGCACGGTGTCATGTATGTATTCCTTCACTTGTTTTGGCTTAAAACGATGTTGTCAGACATAATTGTAGATGTGTACTGTAATCATGCATGGCGGCGTCGATATCGAGCTACATAGCACCATCAACTACTAGGTGTTTTTTATATTTCTGACCACTGATTATGCACGGTACCGCTGAAGGTGTTGTGCATGGCTCCGTGGACCTCCAGTATCTTAACTTCTGAAACACAGATACTACACGACGACATGCAATGTGACCTGCACGGCAACATATAGCTTATGTAAACCACTTTTTTAGTCTTTTTCTTCTTTTAATTCCACTACCAAAAAAAAAAAAAACACTAAAGACCACCGTAAATACCCAGAAAAATGTCGTATAAGCCTTATGCGACGTCCATACAGTGGTTTTTGGGTCGGCGCAGAAATTGGCGTTCTTTATATTAAACGATAGCCTGAAACTATCGTTTATACTATTTATGAGAGGTTATATGACGGTTCCATATTTCCACCATAAAAAACTCACAAAAAGTATCTTATATGATAAGGTTATTGTTGGTCCTATCTAAGGCGATTCTATTTGTTAAAACATATGCGATGGCCATAGAACTGTTGTATATAATAAAATTAATAAAAAAAATTACATGTATATAAAAAAAATTTAAAAATTGATAAATTTTAGTGGACCACTAGAATTCTATGGGCCAACCGTACCAGATCGTAGCTCGTGTTAGCATGGTTCACATGAACCCCCCACAGTTGATCATATCTCATTCATTGCATGGTCCGTGTGAACCTGCCATGTCTGATCGCGGCCTCCAATCAACTTCTATCGCAGTTGAACACTTCATGTATGAAGGCTTTATGTCGTAGTCATTGGGCCAAACTTATTGTTTGGTCTAATATATATATATATATATATATATATATATATATATATATATATATATATATAAACTATTCCTAATTTAAAAAAAAAATTAAAACATTAATACTATAAAAATATAATAATTATATTAAATTTTCTATGAAAGAACATTAATCAATGTAATAAATTATTTTGTATATTTATATAATTTTAAAGTTTATTAATGTTAATTATATCATTATTTTTATTAAATAATTATATATATATGTATCAATTAAAAAATGTATACATACATACATACATACATACATACATATATATATATATATATATATATATATATTCTAATACATATATATACACACACGCACGCGCGCGCGCGCGCACACACACACACACACACACACACACACACATATATATATATATATATATACATATATATATAATTGGTATATATAAATATATAAAAGTATGTATGTAATATTTCATATACATACACACACACACACACACTATATATATATATGTATATCTATGGATATATGTATCTACATACATAAATACACACACCACAGATATATATATGTATGTATGTGTATATATCCATAGATATACATGTATGTAGATATATATAGTATGTGGCGTGTGTTTTTATGTATGTAGATACATATATATCCATAGATATACATGTATATATAGTGTGGATATATAGTACGTGGTATATATACATACACACACAAACACACCAAATACATATTTATATAGATATACATATATACATACATACCACATACTATATATACATACTACACACACACACACACACACACACATATACACATCTATTTCTATGTTTACATATATACATACATATATATACATATATAAACACACACACGCACATATAGTATATATACATATATACACACTAAATGCATATATATATATATATTTATATGTACATACATATGCCATATACTTACCAAATACATACATATAAATATACATATATAAATAAATATATAAACATATATGCATACATAAAAAAATGCTCAAAACCTAATACATTTATGAAAATAGGCAAATTAAATTAATGATCCAATCATTTGATTTTTTAAAATTATTAAAAAAATATTATGATCAAATTTAAAGATAATCGGATATATTTTGGTATATAATCTAGTATAATATCTATAAAAATACTTAAAACCTAGCACATTTATTCGAATATATTTTGGCATATAATCTTGCATAATATGTAAAAAATGACAAAAACTTAATGCATTTACAAAGATAGACATATCAAATTAATGATTCCAACTGTTAGATTTATTGAAATTGCTAAAAAAATGTTATGACCAAATTCATAGGTAATTGGATATATTTTGACACATAATCTAGTATAATATTTTTTTTTTTAAAATGCCAAAATTAAACCTAGTACATTTACATAGAAAGGCCTATCAAATTAAAGATCCAACCATTATATTTGTTGAAATTGTTAAAAAAAAAATTATATGACCAAATTTGAGGGCAACCGGATATATTTTGACACATAATTTAGCATAATATCTATAAAAATATTGAAAACTTATTGTATTTACAAAGATAGGCATATCAAATTAATGGTTCAACCATTAGTTTATTAAAATTGTTAAAAAAAAGTGTTATGACAAAATTCAAAGGTAATCCGCTATATTTTGGCATATAATCCAGCATAGTAGCTATAAAAATGCCCAAAATTTAACACATTTTCAAATATAGGAAAATCAAATTAACAATCCAATCATTAAATTTGTTGAAAATTGCTATAAAAAAAATTATGACCTAATTTAAAGGTAATCAGATATATTTTGGAATATAATCTAGCATAATATTTATAAAAATGCACAAAACCTAATGTATTTACAAAGGTAGGTGTATAAAATTAACGATCTAACTGTTAGATTTGTTGAAATTGCTAAAAAGGTGTTATGGCCAAATTTAAAGGTAATTGGAATTTGAATTTTGAGGGAATTTTAATGTAGAAGAACCGTCATAAATAATGTATTTTTTACGATGGCCAAAAAATCGTCGTAAATAACAGTAAGACCGTCATATATATCCTTGCATTTATGGCAGCCTACAGATCATTGTATATATTAACCTTTTACGACAGACACTGGTAATACCATCATAAAAGAACTATTGTAAATACTCTATTTTTTGAGACGGTCACAAAACCATCGTAAATAAATGCAAGACCGTAGTATATAATCATATATTTACAAAGGCCTCAAAACTTTTGTATATAATAACCCTTTGTGACAGGTCATCGCATTTACTATAATATATACGATGGTCTGTCGCAAATATTAGATTAAAAATGACGGCCCAAAAATCAATATGTTTAATAGTTTTCTACAACGGTCTGTCGTATATAATTACCATTTGTGACGGCTCTAAGACCGCCGTAAATACTAGTATTGTATATAGATTTTTTTTTAAATATTCTAATTTCAAATCATTGCAACTTACATCAAATAAAGAGAAAATAGGGAGATAAGTAGCAATCTATAGCAAATTCTAAAGATTTAAAAGCACAAATGACATGTAAAATATACATATAATGAAAATTATCACACATTGGATTGGATTGTCACTTTATCTATGACTTATATCAAGTTGGACATGTGAAGACTTTACCCTTATCTTCTTCTCTGCAGTTGGTAGATCTATTCACTAAGCTTTGCCCCTTGCTTTATTTCACTCTCTTTTATCCAAATTTCATCTTTTTTCTTTTCCTTCTGAGGGAAAATGAGAAACAGGGGCATGCTCTGTACGTTAAAAAAAATTGGAGAAAAATAAAACGCGAGCCTTAAAGGCTATGCGGAAGCGTGAAGATCATACCTTTGCGTTCCTTAACCCTCCTAGGTTGCGTAGGAACAGATTGAACGGCTGGAATCGCCTCGCTTTGCACACTTGAAGGAGCTTTCGGTTGAACACCCGCTAGCCTTCTACTTCGCCTTGTTTGCATTAACGCTTAGCTCTCCAGCTCTGGGGATATTCCTCAGCCTAACCTCTAGTTGGTGAACACAACAGTGAAGAGGAATGGTCTCAAGTGTTCTTGATTCACTTGCTATTGATTAGCCAAAGAAACAAGAATAACAACAGAGGAAAGAAGGAGAGCCTGAGAGAGAAGCTGCATAAGAGACCAAGAGAGAGTGGCTTGAGTCTCTTGTGTGTTAGGAAAATTAGGGTTTATTTTCTACCAGAGACTAGTTTTATTGGTTAGCCAAAACAGGTCTCTAATTATCTGATAAACATATCCTTGGGATTTCAAAACACCCGGATGTTATCCTGAGAATCAGTTTGGCCTAACCCTAAACTCCTCTTGACCATATCTGGAAAAAACCCTAAGGTCCAAGCTATTGGACCAGAAAAATATTTATTATTTTTCTTGGACCCAAAAGGCCCAAAATAATAAATATTAATTATTTATTTACTGGGCTTACATAAGTAATCCAATAAATAATTAATGAGCCCAAATGAACCATAATAATTAATCTTTAATTATTTATTTCTTGAGCCTATATAAATAACCCAATAAATAATTAAACATTATTTATTTCCCCTAGTTTAAGCCCAGGTTAATTTCTTAATTATTCGTACTGGACCTAGGCCCTGAATAATTAATTAACTAATTAAACTAGATAATTAATTTCTCTCAACTCCTATTTTATTTATTTATTTATTTTATTCCAGTCCAATAATAAATTAGACTTCCTGAATAAAATAAAATAAAATAAAATCCTCTTCAACTGAGACCAATTCCTCAACCTAAAAGTAGTTAGGACTTACGGGCTATCCCGAGGATTAAAAAGAAACATCGCATTGGCTGCTAAAATGACCAAAATACCCCTGCTATATAAATAGCTGTATTTTGCATTTTAAATATTTCCTAATATCACCATAAGGAAATATTGACCCCAAGGACAATGTTGCATTCGCAAAATCTCCGACCTACAGGTGAAATGACTAAAATACCCCTCTACATATCGCCGTACATTTAGAGATGAAGAAGTGTACTAACACCCCTCTAAATGACATCTACCATCCTTAGGCTTCTAGTCCAATGATCCACGACTTCCTGGAGTATTTCCGCTTTCCAAGGGAGCTACCCTAAAGCAAACATCCAAGTCATGTTTCCCAGGGCCCTAGATAATTTAGACCATTCGGACAACCACAAGGGGCGATATACTGTAGAAACTATCTTGTATAAGTCTGTCTGAACTAACTAGTCACACATACCCAACATGCAAGTATATTGGCCCTACGATAGAATCTCAACTACAGCAAATCAAAGTATATGCTTCCAGCTTCGCCAGACCACCAACTCACAATCAAGTCGTAGAGTACTAGTCCACGCTGTAGCGGTAGTAGTCTATGTTTTTACCATATAGTACTTTGAGAAACCACTACTACAGGTCCTGTTTTACTTATTCGAAATACGCTTATGTCATGAAGTGAGTGGACTACCCACTGGCTAAAGGTAAGTCATTCCCCATTTGGAATTCATAACATAATAACCTAAATATGATGAGGTTCCCAGTCTCATCAATAGGTTAAGAACAAATGTTTATGTGTTAAATAACCCGTGATCCATACCTTACTGTGAAAGACCACCATTCACATGGATCACTTATTTAAACACAATGGGCTTGTTCCAAACGAAAATCGTGCACAAACAAAAAGTAAATTCACAAACAATTTCTGAAAATAAATTCTTTCATTAAAATATTCGATTTTACATCAGAAACCTAGTCTAAGAGGGCATACAATCCAACAATCTCCCACTTGCACT
Source organism: Voacanga thouarsii (assembly GCA_026120185.1). Taxonomy (NCBI): domain Eukaryota; kingdom Viridiplantae; phylum Streptophyta; class Magnoliopsida; order Gentianales; family Apocynaceae; genus Voacanga; species Voacanga thouarsii. The sequence continues at coordinate 410,361 of JANUWF010002099.1, forward strand.
ATAAGACTAGGTAAGTCCATAGGTGCCCACCCCTATGGCGTCTAAGTGTCTCTTGAAGACTCTCTCAACCAAAGGCTTGGTGAATGGATCTGCTAGATTATTTTCTGAGGTAATATGCTCCATCACGACTTCCCGTCTCTGGATGAAATCCCAGATCAGGTGGTACTTCCTCTCGATGTGTTTCCCCTTCTTGTGGTTCGAGGTTCCTTAGATTGCGATACTGCTCCAGTGTTGTCGCAATACATCACAACCGGCCTGTCCATATGTGGTACGACTCCAAGTTCTGAAAGGAACTTCCGGAGCCAAACTGCTTCCTTGGACGCTTCTGAAGCTGCCACATACTCAACTTCCATGGTTGAGTCAACAATACAAGATTGCTTGATACTCCTCCATGAAATTGCTCTTCCAGACAAGGTGAAGACATATCCACTAGTGGATTTTCTCTCATCCTTATCTGCCTGGAAGTCTGAGTCTGTGTATCCTGTAGGAACCAAATCATCAGCCCTGTAAACCAGCATATAATCTCTCGTTCCCTTGAGGTACTTGAGAATATGCTTTACAGCTTGCCAATGAACCTCCCCTGGGTTTGACTGATATCTGCTAACTAAGCCCACGGCAAAGCAGATATCTGGCCTAGTACACACCATGGCGTACATGAGACTTCCCACACCCGAAGCGTAGGGAATCCTACTCATTCTGTCTTTTTCTTCTTGAGACTTAGGACAGTCCTTCGAAGAAAATGACAACCCATGTCTACAAGGGATTAGAGCTCCCTTGCATGAGTCCATGCTGTACTTGGCCAGCATCTTGTCAATGTATGTTGCTTGGGATAATCCTAACATTCTCTGTTTCCTATTTCTAAGAAGCCTAATCCCGAGAATGTAGCTGGCTTCTCCCAAGTCCTTCATACTGAACTGACTAGACAGCCAAACCTTTGTGGATGACAATGTCCCTACATCATTTTCAATGAGTAGAATGTCATCCACATAGAGGACAAGAAAAACCACATTAATGCCTTCAAGTTTCCTGTACACGTATGGTTCATCTTCGTTTTGAATAAAACCATAAGACTTTACGGTCTCATCAAAACGAATGTTCCATGCTCTCGATGCTTGCTTAAGTCCATAAATGGACTTCTTAAGCTTGCAAACCATGTGTTCCTGGCCTTCAGCAATGAAGCCTTCCGGTTGGGACATATAGATGTCTTCGCTAAGATGGCCATTCAAGAATGCCGTCTTGACATCCAATTGTCATATCTCGTAGCCATAGTGACATGCGATGGCAAGGAGGATGCGAATGGATTTAAGCATGGCTACCAGGGAAAAAGTTTCCTCATAGTCGATACCCTCTTTCTGAGTATACCCTTTCGCCACAAGTCTAGCTTTGAAGGTTTCCATCTTCCCATCCGCTCCTCTCTTCCTCTTGTATACCCACTTGCACCCAATGGGTTTTATCCCTTCAGGTGAAGCTACAAGATCCCAAACCTGATTGAGGTACATAGACTCAATCTCGGCTTTCATTGCTTCATGCCACAGATTTGCATCGGCATCAGCAATAGCCTCCTCGTATCTAGTGGGGTCTTATTCCTGATGGTCAGAGACCAGCTCAAAAGCTTCTCCAGTCCATCTATCCGGAATCCTAGACACCCTCCTACTACGACGAGGCTCCATTTGCACAGGCTCTTGAGGCTGTGCCTCTTCTTGTTCCACTATCGGGTTAGAAGAAGTTGATTCCGTAGATAACTTCTCCTCAAGTTCCAACCTCGTTGAACCTTTAGTGGAAGTACTTTGATCATCTTCCAAGTATCTAGCATTGGTACTGACTAGTACCTTCTGCTCCTTAGGATGATAAAAATAGCCTCTTTTTGTCCCTTTTGGATACCCAACAAAATAGCATAATTCTGATCTTGGTTCTAACTTGTCTCCCTTGATCAGTACATAAGCTGGACATCCCCAAATCCTGAGATGATTCATACTTGGCTTACGCCCAGTCCACATCTCATAGGGAGTCCTAGGTACTGACTTGGAAGGCACCAAGTTCAGAATATATGCCGTTGTTTCCAGGGCATATCCCCAAAAGGACACTGGAAGAGTAGCATGAGACATCATGCTACGGACCATTTCCATCAACGTCATGTTCCTTCTCTCAGCTACTCTGTTCTGCTAGGGGGTTCCCAGTGTAGAGAGCTGGGATACTATCCCATGATGTACCATGTAGTCCTTGAATTCACCTAAGAGGTACTTTCCACCTCGATCCGATCGTAAGGTTTTGATTAATTTATCTGTCCGACGCTCCACTTCAGCCTTAAACTCTTTGAACTTGTCAAAAGAGTCAGACTTGCATCTCATCAGGTAAATGTAACCATACCTCGTACAATCATCCGTGAACGTGATGAAGTACTCAAAACCTCCCCTAGCTGGTATAGACAATGGACCGCACACATCAGTGTGAACAAGACTCAACACCTCCTTGGCTCTATCCGCCTTTGGTGTAAATGACCTCTTGGTCATTTTTCCCATCAGGCAGGATTCACACTGATGCCAACTTTCCAATCTCAATGAGCCCAAAGGCCCAGCATAGATTAGCCTTTGAATCCTGGTTGAGTTAATATGACCCAACCTTAGATGCCAAAGGTATGAATCATTGATATTGGTCTTTCTATTCTTAGTTAAAGGTTCAGACTGAGCGTTATTTGATTATTTGTTAATAGGGTTTAAAAAGAATAAATTTCCATACATGTGCCCAGTACATAAAATTTCTCCATCTCTACTGATAGAAATACCAGAATGGAAAGATACAGAATATCCTTGATTAATAAGTTTGCAACTGAAATCAAATTCTGACGAAAACCAAGTACATATAAAATGTCTTTTAAAACCACTATCTTATTACAATAAAAAATAAGATCCAGCTCTCCCACTGCAAAGGCCCAGACTTGTGCTCCATTACCCACTCGAAGCCCATGTTCGCCCTTCTTGAGTCTTCTTATCTTCCTAAACCCCTGTAAGGAGTTACGGATATGATCAGTGGCTCCTGAATCAACAATCCAAGTGGAAGTTGATCCTACCATTGATATGGACTCTAGATAGTAAACATTACCTGTGGGGTTTTTCTTGGTTTGAAGATCTGGACACTCCTTTTTCCAGTGTCCCTTCTTCCCACACTTGAAGCACTTGCCATTTGGTTTGTCCTTGGGCTGGTTCTTGGGCTGGGCTGCTGCATTCCCCTTCTTCCTCTTGAACTTTCTGGGCTTAGGCCCAGTTCTTGAAGAAGAGGCCTTAGCAATCATGGCCTTAGACTGCGGCTTCATGACTTTCTCCGCCATCTGGAGCTCCTTAATCAGTTCAGTTAAACTCATGTTCAACTTGTTCATGTTATAGTTTAACTTGAACTGAGTGAAAGAGCCCGGTAGAGATTCAAGAACCATGTCCACTTGGCTCTCGGGGTTAATGACAGCCCCTAAGATTTTTGCCTCCTCGAAAGCAGCAATCATCTTGAGCATATGCTCTCGGACTGATGCTCCCTCAGCCATCTTAGTGTTCACAATAGTTCGAAGAGCCTCCTACCTTGCAGGCCGGCTCTTGTCCGTGAACATAGTTGCCAATTATTGACTTATGTCATATGCAGAAGCCATGTGCTCGTATTTTGACTGGAGCACATTAGACATGGAAGCTAACATATAGCAACGTGCCATTTCGTCAGCTTTCTTCCATGCCTTTTCAGCCTCTCGCTCTTCAACAGTGGAACCTTCCCCGATAACAGGGCAGGTTTCGTAAAGGACATACTTATACTCCTCGGCTGTGAGTATTATGTCCAGGTTCCTTTTCTAGTCCACATAGTTTGGACCCGTTAGCTTATTCTCCCTGAGAATAACGGCCAATGGACTAAAAGAACCTCCCACCATTTCTGAAAATCGAAAATAAAAGAAAGAATTTAGTTTGTGAAAACAAAATGAAATTTGTGCACTAAAAATAATTTGGCTCTTAGGAAAACTGACATAGCTTCTTGGGAAGATTAACAGTTTCCTAAGCTAAGTGTATTCACCACCACAAATTAATTTCCCTTCTAGGTAATGGTTTAGAGAATAACTCCATCGTGGGATGGCCATTTCCTCTCATTCCCTATGGACATACCTCGCACTATAACCTCCAACGTGGGCTGGCCGATCATAGTACGTGCCCCGGGTTATTAATTACATAATTCCATTAGATCTAGATCCTTATGGTATCCCCGTCCTCTACGGGTTCACTCCCAAGGTGACGCGAGAGGACCCACAATCTCTAATGAGGCTCCCAGGGTGACGCGAGAGGACCCACAATCTCTAATGAGGACCGTGATGGAAGCCGTGGGGCCGTTGGAACCCCTCTCCCACTTAGTCTTTTAAAATAAAGTTTTTCTGAAAAATATCATTTTGAAATTTCCATTAAGTTTTTCTTAACTCAAAAATAAAATATCTAAATCCAATAAAATCTCTATGTTAAGGCTTATATCCTTTGAGAGATTTCCTCCATGGACTAATTTTATTCAAGTTAAAACTTATTGATTTCAAAAATTTTCCAATTAAAACTTTCTAGAGACTTTGGTCTCAAGCTTATTTGACAAAATCATTTTTCTAATCCAAACAAAACAAAAATGGCTCTCCATTTTAATTTACAAAAATATCTAAATCCAATATATTTTCTATGTCAAGGATTAAATCCTTTGAGAAAATATTCAAGGATTAATTTTTGTACCAATTAAAATAACCATTTAGTTTTTGAATAAAAATAATTTTCTTGTCAAAACAAAAAAAATTTCCCAAAGACTTTGGTCTTTGAGGAAAAGCACAGATAGGTACATAAAAAAAATAGCATGTTAGAAAACAATAAATGTTTTCATGCTTTTCTATTTTTTTAAACCTAAGTGCCCAAATAATAGAATTAAATACATTAATTAATTAATTAATGATCTTGTTTAATCCTAAAATCCCTTACTAATATTTTTCATGCAAATATATTCCAAGAATATAAATATTGCAAAAATATTAACTTCGCCTGGTATGGGACCCAAAACGAAAAAGGAAAAAAAATTTAAAAAAAATTGCCAAAAAATGGCTGGCGGTCCACTGCACCGGCCGCACAGGATCTGCGATAGAATGGCATGCGGTCCACCACAACCGCAGTGCACCGCGCCGCACCAGATCGCACGCCAGCCAAGACCCGTGGACTTTGCCCGCGTGCTGCCCCGGTTGGTTCTCCTCTGACCCGCGCAAGAACCCGAAAGCCAAATGAAATTCAATTGCAAATTTTGCAATTGAATTCGGCTCAAATCAAAGGAATTGGCTCGGCTTCCGCAGCTCATCAGCGACCGGCTGTTGACCCAATTTCGGCAGCGGCTCGGCGGCGACTCGGCTTGGCTCAATTAGCTTAAGAATAGTTGTCTTCTTCGTTTTTTCTTCTTTCTTGCGCCAGAATTGCAGAAACTCTTCTGCTTCTTTTTTTTCAGCCTTCTTTGGCTTCTTTGGGCATTTTTACTTACAAAAAACATCCAAACCAAAAACACAACCGCCTATACCCATTTAAATTGGGTTTACACGATTAAACTTGAAAGCTAAAAAAAATTTACAGAGAGCTCCTATGCTTCACGGTGAAGCTTACAAAACCATCTATCCCATACCAAACAGCGAAGGATCATAGGTATAATCATCTTCTCCATTTTATTAACTACCATGCTCCCTATATTGATCAAAACCAGTATCTCTGATACCACATTAAGGGAAAACGAGAAACAGGGGCATGCTCTGTACGTTAAAAAAAATTGGAGAAAAATAAAACGCGAGCCTTAAAGGCTATGCGGAAGCATGAAGATCATACATTTGCGTTCCTTAACCCTCCTAGGTTGCGTAGGAACAGATTGAACGGCTGGAAACGCCTCGCTTTGCACACTTGAAGAAGCTTCCGGTTGAACACCCGCTAGCCTTCTACTTCGCCTTGTTTGCATTAACGCTTAACTCTCCAGCTCTCGGGATATTCTTCAGCCTAACCTCTAGTTGGTGAACACAACAGTGAAGAGGAATGGTCTCAAGTGTTCTTGATTCACTTGCTATTGATTAGCCAAAGAAACAAGAATAACAACAGAGGAAAGAAGGAGAGCCTGAGAGAGAAGCTGCGTAAGAGACCAAGAGAGAGTGGCGTGAGTCTCTTGTGTGTTAGGAAAATTAGGGTTTATTTTCTACCAGAGACTAGTTTTATTGGTTAGCCAAAACAGGTCTCTAATTATTTGATAAACATATCCCCGGGATTTCAAAACACCCGGATGTTATCCTGAGAATCAGTTTGGCCTAACCCTAAACTCCTCTTGACCATATCTAGAAAAAACCCTAAGGTCCAAGCTATTGGGCCAGAAAAATATTTATTATTTTTCTTGGACCCAAAAGGCCCAAAATAATAAATATTAATTATTTATTTCCTGGGCTTACATAAGTAATCCAATAAATAATTAATGAGCCCAAATGAACCATAATAATTAATCTTTAATTATTTATTTCTTGAGCCTATATAAATAACCCAATAAATAATTAAACATTATTTATTTCCCCTAGTTTAAGCCCAAGTTAATTTCTTAATTATTCGTACTGGACCTAGGCCCTGAATAATTAATTAACCAATTAAACTAGATAATTAATTTCTCTCAACTCCTATTTTATTTATTTATTTATTTTATTCCAGTCCAATAATAAATTAGACTTCCTGAATAAAATAAAATAAAATAAAATCCTCTTGAACTGAGACCAATTCCTCAACCCAAAAGTAGTTAGGACTTACGGGCTATCCCGAGGACTAAAAAGACACATCGCCTTGGCTGCTAAAATGACCAAAATACCCCTGCTATATAAATAGCTGTATTTTGCATTTTAAATATTTCCTAATATCACCATAAGGAAATATTGACCCTAAGGACAATTCTTCATTCGCAAAGTCTCCGACCTACAGGTGAAATGACTAAAATACCCCTCTACACATCGCCGTATATTTAGAGAGGAAAAAGTGTACTAACACCCCTATAAATGACATCTACCATCCTTAGGCTTCTAGTCCAATGATCCACGACTTCCTGGAGTGTTTCTGCTTTCCAAGGGAGCTACCCTAAAGCAAACATCCAAGTCATGTTTCCCAGGGCTCTAGATAATTTAAACCATTCGGACAACCACAAGGGGCGATATACTGCAGAAACTATCTTGTATAAGTCTGTCTTAACTAACTAGTCACACATACCCAACATGCAAGTATATTGGCCCTACGATAGAATCTCAACTACAGCAAATCAAAGTATATGCTTCCAGCTTCGCCAGACCACCAACTCACAATCAAGTCGTAGAGTACTAGTCCACGCTGTAGCGGTAGTAGTCTAGGTTTCTACCATATAGTACTTTGAGAAACCACTACTATAGGTCCTGTTTTACTTATTCGAAATACGCTTATGTCATGAAGTGAGTGGACTACCCACTGGCTAAAGGTAAGTCATTCCCCATTTGGAATTCATAACATAATAACCTAAATATGATGAGGTTCCCAGTCTCATCAATAGGTTAAGAACAAATTTTTATGTGTTAAATAACCCGTGATCCATACCTTACTGTGAAAGACCACCATTCACATGGATCACTTATTTAAACACAATGGGCTTGTTCCAAACGAAAATCGTGCACAAACAAAAAGTAAATTCACAAACAATTTCTGAAAATAAATTCTTTCATTAAAATATTCGATTTTACATCAGAAACCTAGTCTAAGAGGGCATACAATCCAACAATCTCCCACTTCTGCTTTGCAGAGGCTATTGAAGAACAACATGATATACCTTCCACTTCTACAATTGGCAAAGGCTGCGGCTAACAAACCTAGCTGGCATTTATTTAATTTTTCTTCTTATTGCCAATTGGCACGTGTAAAGCTTTTAGGTTCTAGAATGTTTAGTGATATACATATATATATATATATATATATATATATATAGTTGGTCTGAGCTTATGTATGTAACAAGTTTCAACATATTAGATTCTTTTCATCGAAACTCTTGATCTTTTGTTTCTCTCTGTTTTCTCTACATTTTTAGTTGCTTTCGTTCATCTGTGTTCATAAAATCAACAGCAATCATGATTAAAGCTTGTTTTCCTCTCTTTTTTGTGCTTGTTATAGTTGATTTCACAACCGCTCGAAATACTCTAGGAAACTTAGGAAATTGTTATATGAAGGTTTTTGATTCAGCCATATTTTCCAACCTTAAATTGGGAGATGAGATACTGCAATTCATCACTTCCTATTCCAAAGAGAGTGAAGGATGTGGTAGATAGAATGAATTTGGATGAGAATGTTAGACAACTTAGAGATGAAACTTATGGAGTTGACAAATTTGGGTTGTCCAAGTACGAGTGATGGTCTGAGGCTTTACATGGTGTCTCCAAGGTTGGCAATGCTAAGAGCCCAAGCACATTATTTGATAAAATCTTCCCTGGTGCTACTAGCTTCCATACTCCAATACTCACCACTGTGTTTTTTAATGAATTATTCTGGAAAATTATTGGCCAGGTACATCTATACAGTCCCATCTATTTATACCATTGAGATCATAGCATACAAACCACCGATTAAGTGTGTCAAGGTTCCATCTCAAAAGTACCAACAAAAAAAAAAAAAAAAATCTCTAATAAGGAAGGGGAGAAAAGAAAGAAAAATTAAGTCTCATTCCTACTATTGCATCTTTGTTTTTTCTCAATTTCTTAGCTTCTTAAACTAGTGAAACAAACTACTAATATGTCAATTAAAAATCTATTATAGGTTGTGTCCATGGAAGCCAGAGCTATGCATAATTTTGGGGCATGCTGATTAACATTTTAGAGTCCAAACATCAATGTTATGAGAGACACCCATTGGGGAAGAGCTCTAGAGATACCCAGAAAAGATCCTTATATGGTCAGAACATATGTTGTTAACTATGTAAGAGGCTTACAAGATGTTGAGGGAAAAGTTAATGTATCTGATGGAAACGCTAGACCCCTTAACATTGTTGCATATTGTAAGCATTATGTTGCCTATGACGTTGATAACTAGTTTAGAGTTATTCACTTCACTTTTGATGCCCAAGTATGTACTTTTTCTCTACCCACATAGTATGATAGCTTCTGAGCTAGCATAGATTGTAGTTATTGTTATATAACATTGTTGTTTTTTTCCAAAGGCCCACGAGCAAGATACGTCTAAGACTTTCTAAAAACCCTTTGAAATATATGTTCTAGATGGTGATGTTGGAGCATTGTGTTCTTACAACTAAGTTTATGGCATTCCTACATGTGCAGATTCAATATATCTTAAAGAAGCTGTTAGAGGAAAATAGAATCTTTATGGGTATATTATTTCTGACTGTAACTCTATTGAAGTAATGACAAATGCGTTAGATTGATCAATCATAGAATACAATTATTGACTCTAATAATTCCAATTAGTTTAAGAGTGTAGTTACATTCCTTTAGTTGAGTAGAATGTAATTAATAAATTATTTTCGATTGATAAAATAATTTATTGGGGTTTAGTCTAAATGTATCTGAACAGATCCTTTCAGTAGCTCCTAGTTATAGAACAAAAATAAATTATAAATATTTATAATTTATTAATAAAAATTGCAAGAAACTAAAAATCATTCTTAGATGGAGTAGGATACGTGGAAATAGTTGTATCTAACTATGCTTATTTGGTTATGATACTCTAACAGGATTCGTATTTGAGATAAATTCAAATATGTAGGGAGAGTTGGAAATAGCTAACTATATATATTGGTTTAAGACTCTATTCTTATATACGTAAGAAATAATATTCTCTCAATTTTTGTGTGAGCCTATCCTTAATAAAGAGAGAAAAAATACAATAGGTCATGTTCTGGTCCTGGGAGATTACGTTGAAGAAGACTTGGGGTCTGGAGTATTACCATAAGGCCAAAAGCTTCTTGTGTTGTATTTTTAAAAATGATATCTACAAAGATATGATTTTTTTTTCATGTATTTATAAAATTTAATCTGGTTAATGCATAAATATATTGATCATATTCTTAACTGTTGGTATCAGAGCCATGTTTGATATATGTTTATGTGTTAAGATCAAATTTTTTTATGCATACATTAGTTGAACGGTGTAAGAATAATGTGTTTATATTCATGGTGAATTGTTTGATTAATTCAAACTAATTTTATGGCCATAGTGTTTTATTCAGTAAATATGTATAAGTATTATCGAGTTTTGTAACAAAAGAGGTAGATTACGTCTCCATATTTCCCTAGTTGAGTTATTTTATTTTATTATTATGGTTAAAAAATTATAAATGGACACTGAATAATTGGTAAAGAATTTAAGGTCACGACATCATTAATGGAAACTAGCATTCATCACTGGAACGTGAAGGCACCCGAACGATCATGTAAATTTCATCTCACTAAAAAAAAGAAGTTAATGGACTAACAAGTGCAAACCCAGCTAGCAACTAGCATGTCCCAAAGACCAGTGGCTAGAAGGTCTAGGCAGCCTGGTACTACAAAAAAAAAATAGCCTTCCGTGACAAAATATTTTCCTAGCTAAAAGTTTTTTTTCTTCCGTGAGGAAAAAAATTTGTTGCAAGAATGTTGCTGAAGTGTCATTGCCAAAGCATTCGGGCAACAAAACACAATATTTTGTCGCCGATGTGAGCCTTTTAGTAAGGAAAATTATTTCCTCGCTATAGCTCCAACTTTTCGCTAGGAAAAGTTTTGTCACAAAAACCATATAATTTTTGTCACCAAAACTATCATTTTTCTCGCTGATGATTATATTTTCACGACAAAAAATTTTGTCGTGAGATTTGTCACTAAAGGGCCCATTTTATTTCACAAATTAAATACGTCAGTAAAATATTTTTATAAATATTTTGGTGAGGAAAACTTTGTTACAAATAACCATCAATGGCGACAAAATTTTTATCATTGGCGAGGAAAGTTTCCTTGCTAAAAGTGTAACACCCCATATTTCCGTGGCGTAGTGGACTATACTTTTTGGGATGTCACCTCGTCTGATTACTCAGACAATGGGTCTTTATAACGAACTTCATCCAATAGGCAGCGAAAATATATTCAAAACATCTTTGCCGAATATAGAGTCTGACATCTGATACATACACTCAAGGATATAACAGATTCAAGGTATAGCATGAGTCTCTGGGAGTCCACCACGCTACAACTGCACCTCTGATCCCTAAAATATTTCAAAGGGAATAATACACCTATGAGTGAAAATCACTCAATGAGTCTTGTGTGTGCTAGTGATTTATAAAATAGACAGATAACATATTATCAATTATCTCTTCATAAAACCATTATGGAAAAGCATTGCATTTGTTTACTGAAAATAGTTTCACAACTCACTGTTGGAGTATTTATCCAAAATCTAGTCATATTTGGAAAAACTGAGTTTTATACAACATTACTATCCCATTTTCAAGATAGACAGGCACCCCTCTCAATGGAAGGTTGGTCTGCAGGCAAAACTCACAATGCTTCGCTTTGGCATCACACTCTCTCTGTGCCAGGGACCTCGCTTTACAGCACTCAACCGTGCATCACCAAAAAAAGTAGAGTTGTTGTCACAATCTACCTCAAATCATATAAATTCTTTTTACTTGCGGTAGTATGAGTCCCCACTTTGTACTCTCTTCACCACGAGGTTGACAAAGGTTGATCACAAATTGGGTGTCCCACCCACGATCAACCAATTAATAGTTTGCTTACGCATTGGGACAGTGCTAGCTAGGGAACTTGGTTAATTCCAATGTCATGTTACTTCGTTTGGAGTAAGATGATCCTTGACCTTGGCCCAGTAACTTGAGACCATTTATCTCTAATGAGAGCTAGTACAAAGGTCATAACCTCTACTGAATACTCAGAGTTTCCACTAGTTCACAAGACCAGTATAATTCCATTGGCTCACAAGGCCATATAAATATCCATTCCCAAAAGATTACCAATAAAACATTTTCTGGGGTCAAAATATCATTTTCCAAAATTAGAACCCACCAGCTCACAAGACTAGTTAATTATTTTCATTGGCTCACAAGGCCAATTAGTTATCTTATTCCCAAAGGATTACCAATAAAATAATTTCTGGAGTTAAAATACCATTTTCCAAAAATAAATCTCATACCAAGAGATTGTTTTCCAAAATCGTAGCAAAAAAGAATAAAAAATCCTTTTCGTATGAAAAGTTTTCAAGGGTATTTTCGTTATTTGAAGAATACCCGATTTCAAATGAAGTCTTATCTAGAAAATCTTGAATTCTAATTCTAAAAGAAGAATTAAATTCCAAGGAATCCCAATTATGATTCACAAAATTCATAAGTCACATTTTCCCAAAATCCTGTCCATAAAAAGGACTATTTTTGCTTTCCCGGAATAAAATATCATTTTGACTCATAAATAAATGAGAAGAAAGCCTTTCAAGTATACATTTGTTCCTAAGAAATATTCATAACTCAAGTGAACCAAATTCCTTATAGAAAACACCATTTCCTAAAGTCTCCAATAATTTTCCTATTAAGAGAAACCATATTTTCTCAGAAAAGCACAAGGTCGATTGACTTTGTTATAAAAAGGACTTTAGGCAAATTATTCACTAATCATGAATAGTTTCATTTTATGAAAAATTCATATTTCCATTCAAGCCTTGCATGGCATAATACTAGTTATTCCTCAGAAAAACCATAAGATCGTTTAGAGAAACCAAAAGGATTCATAGAACATTTCTTTAATAAAACATAATTTCACTAGCATAAAATGGAGTTTATAAAACAAGTGGGACTCACCTTATGTCCTAGCTCAATGTGATAATGTATATGGCACTCTTAGTCCTTTACGAAGCTTTGAAGATAAACGACCTATATCGAGAGTCATTCCAAACATCACTTATTATTTTAAGGTTCGACTAACACAAAACTAATATGATAATAGAAAATATTCTATTTTCTTCTTCTCGCTTCTTCCTACCAAAATGAGATAAATACTTGGAATGATCAAAGGCTCATTCCTTCATTTCTCATCTCTTTGTTCAACAAGTATCCAAGGTTTCCCTATATTCTTGTGATCTCTTTTCATGCATTAATACCAATAGAACAATACTTGGACTTAGTTCTTGCCAAATAAAATTCTGCATTTCTTTATTCGCGTCACACTTGTTTGTTTATATCATAACTTTTAATTCATAAGTCTAATTGATGTCAAACTTATTCCAAAATGTCCTCAAGACATTCCTTTACGATTTCAAATTCATGAACCACTGATTTTCCTTCTTATTTCACTCAGTTTTGTGTACAACTTCTCAGCTTCTCAAATCTCGTTACTATTTTGGCAGCTTGTGATATTTTCATCATAACTTTTTACTCACAACTCCAAATCATGTAAAATGGTCCCAAAATGATCCTAAGACATTTAGCTACATGTTTCAGGTCATGAGGTTCCAAATGAATAAGCTAATTTGTACATTTTATTTGTTATTCAAGGCAACTCGGGATTTCTTCAAAACAGATTTTCTGTTTTTACTTCCTTTCTTCACACCATCTATTTTACTTTAATCCTAACAACTATATAACACTTAAACAATCTTAAGTTCCATCATAATGGCCTTAAATTCTCTGATTTTCAGAGATATTTAGCCCAGCAAAATCATATTTTCCAACATCAAGTTCAACAAGTGCAAACAACAATATTAACAATTCATTTTCTTCAACAATTAATTTCATGTTTCCTTTCCATTTCTTACACCTTTTACAGCCATGAACAACCACCCAAACCACCTTCAAAAAACCTTCATATACCTTTAAAAACATAGTATATAAACCATCAAAAAAACCAGCACACATATACACACACCAATCTTCACTAAACATAGAAATCATGCTAGACAAATTCACGACTTTCATATTTTTCCAACAATATTCATACCATAATGATCCTTGCAATGAAATCTACAACTTTAATTCATGAAGTATAGCTTTTTACCTTATTTGTATGATTCTCCAAGCTTAAATTGCTCCAAGAACATCAAGAACACACACACACACACACACACACACACACACACACACACACACACACTTCTTTCTTTCTCTCTCATTTTTCTTTTTCTCCCTATTTTTCTCTAGCTTTTCTTTCTTTTTCTTTCTCTCTTCTTTCTCTATTCTTTTCTCCCTTATAGTTGCACGAAATATGGCTATTTTCATAGAATTTCCACCGCCATTTTCTGGTCAAATTTGTGACCAAATTGGTTGCACATTGCAGCTAACTTTACACATGTTATTTTTTCGATTTCCCACCATTTTCCTTTTTATTTCTTAAGCTTATTTAATAAGCTTTTCCAATTACATAAACCCATAAATATTTTACTCCTCTAATGGTGTTTTGACACTTGTTTCCATCCACCAATCATGTTATGCTACTTGTCTCAATTTCAACCGCATTTTAGAATTTTCTCAGAAAATAATTGTAATTTCGGTCCGTATCGAAAAAATATTTTATTCTACCAATGGAATCTATAAAATTCACTGAATTTAATGGTAGGAATCAAAACTCTTAATTCCTTCTGAATTCTTGCCAATTTGTGATCAAAATCCCGGTCGCGGTTAAAATTATGAAAATGCCCTTGATACCTCTGATACCTTAATTTATACCAAAATACTCGTCTCATTGCGCAGATCAATTTTTGTTCTGAGCGTACCCCCAAACTCTCACTCTATTAAAAATAGTTACAATCATAAGATTTAGAATACGGATAGAACAAATCTAAAAATTCTATCTAAGTCCCTATAAGTCCTAAAATTTCAATAATACCCTAGCATATTTTTATTATACCAAGATGTTCATCTCATTATATTGATCAATTCTTGTTCTGGTCATTGGTACAAATTCTTATTTTATATAGAGTAGTAGCTAATGAAAGTACAAAAAATGGAGGGATATTACAAAAATTCATGCTCTTTGGCGAGAAAAAAAGTTTCCTCACCAAAAGCTCTTGGCAAGGAAAGTTTTCTAGCCAAAAGTCATGCTCTTTGGTGAGGAAAAAGTTTCCTGGCCAAAAAGTCATTACGAATTAAAATAATTTTAAATTTTTTAAGAATTCATGCACGCACTACACCTATTGCATCACTCCATTTCTACGAGATTTGCATTCTACGAGATAAGAAATTCGAACCTTGGTCTGGTAGCAGTGCAATGCGTGCACACAACCACTAGGCCAGACTTCATATTTTGTCATATCCTTTTTTTTTTTCACTTAAACTATTTGTAAAGTTCTATTTGATTTTTCTTTGTAAACATTAATATTATAATGAAATATAATAATCATATTAAGTGTACTAGTAAATCAAATTATTCAATATAATAAGTTATTGTGTATATTTATATAAATTTAAAAGTCTATATGTTGTTAATTATATCATCATTTTTATTAAATAATTTTATACATATAGATAAATTAGAAAAAAAGACTCATACATGCAAAAATACGCACACATAAATATACATATATACATATATATACATACACATATATAAATATATTAATAAACATATATATATATATATATACACTATATATATATATAATAAAACATAAATAATCATATAAATTTACTATCACTAAATATTATTCAATAATATGCGATAATTTGGACATCTATGTACATTTAGATAAATTTAAATGGTAATTAATTTATTTGCTACATATTTAAATATAAATATATATATATATATATATATATATGCATATATACTTATATATACACAAATATGTACTAGGGAATAATTGCAAAAAGTTTTGGGAGACATATTGTAAATATTTAAAAATTTAGTAACCAATCTAAAAAAAAAAAATTGGTCATACTATAAATATTCAAAATTTTAGGGACTAATTTGCAAAATTTTGGGGGGTCATTTTGAAAATATAAAAAAAATTTATTAGGGACCAAAATATATTCAAATATTCATATATTAATATATTAATGTATATATATATATATATATATATATATATACATCTATATATATATGTATGTGTGTGTGTGTGTGTGTAGTATATATATGTATAACTTATAGGTAATCGGATGTTTTTTTGCTATAGAATCTAGTTTAATATATGTGTGTGTGTGTGTGTGTGTGTGTGTGTGTGTAGTATATATATGTATAACTTATTGGTAATCGGATGTTTTTTTGCTATAGAATCTAGTTTAATATTTGTAAAAATATCAAATACCTAATGCATTTAAAAAAATAGGCATATCAAATTAACGATCGAATCGCTAAATTTGATAAAATCACTAAAAAATGTATTATGACAAAATTTAAATATATATATTATACATAAATACACACACACACACACACACACACACACATATACATATAGACATATAGATATGTATGTATGTGTGTGTGTGTGTGCGCGCGCGCGCACAACAGATTGGTCTTATCTTTTTTTTTTTATTTAAACTATTCTCAAAATTTGTTTTTTAATTTTTAAAACATTAATATTATATAAATAAAAAATTATATTAAATTTTCTATGAAACAACATTATTTAGTGTAATAAAATAAATGTTTTAAAAAATATATTAATTTCTAAAATTAAATTTAGAAAAATAAATTCTCTAGTCCCAAAATCAAATTTTGGGAAAACATTTGGGGTGATTTTTGGAAAAATAAAAAAAAAATTGATTTTTGTGGGCCTTTACTAAAAGCTGAGAAAAAGGATTTTTTTTTTATAATTAATTGCCAAGCCTATGCGAGCTTGGTGAAAACCGGCCATGGCATGGTGAAAGCCAGCCGTGGCATCACCCAAGCCCTTCGCGGCTTGGACACAAAAATTGTCCAAGTAGCGGTCAGTTCAAACAAATTTGACAGCGGTTTGGACTAGAATTGTTTTTTTTTTTTTTTTCCGATCTTCTTCTGCAATGTTAAGCTAGTTTCAAAAACCTTCAATTGTAGATTACAGAATACAATTCCATGGCATAATTTGTTTCAGAGAACACTTTCTTCAAACATACATATAGATTTACATATATATACATGTATATGTATGCATACATATAAACACATCAGATTGGTCTAATTTTTTTATTTAAAATATTCTCAAATTTTATTTTTTAATTCTTAAAACATTAATATTATAAAAACAATATAATTATTATATTAAATTTTTTATGAAACAACATTATTTCGTATAATAAATTATTTTGTACATTTATAAAATTTTACAAATGTATATGATGTTAATTGTATCATTATTTTTATTAAATGATTATATACGTATAGATCAATTATAAAAAATATATATCTTTATAAATTATATATATTTCTAATATATATATATATATATATATATATAATATGACAAAATGATCGAAACTTAATACATTTACAAAGATAGGCATATCAAATTAATGATCTGATCGTT
The DNA here is from genome assembly GCA_026120185.1 of Voacanga thouarsii. Classification (NCBI taxonomy): domain Eukaryota; kingdom Viridiplantae; phylum Streptophyta; class Magnoliopsida; order Gentianales; family Apocynaceae; genus Voacanga; species Voacanga thouarsii. Next base: position 427,856 of record JANUWF010002099.1, read on the forward strand.
AGATTTGATAAAGTCGCTAAAAACGTTTTATGACCAAATTCTAAGGTAATCGAATATGTTTTCGCACAAAATCTAGCATAATCTCTATAAAAATATAGAAACCTAACACATTTAGAAAGACCGGCATATTAAATGAACGATCCAAATTTTAAGGTAATCGAACATATTTTGATACCGAATCTAGCATAAACTCTATAAAAATATAGAAACCTAACACATTTAGATAGATCGGAATATCAAATTAACGATCTAACTGTTAGATTTGATAAAATTGCTAAAAAAAAATTTTATGACCAAATTTTAAGGCAATCAAATATGTTTTGATACAGAATCTAGCATAAACTATATAAAAATATAGAAACCTAACACATTTAAAAGATATGTTCATCAAATTAACGATCCAACCATTAGATTTGATAAACTCACTAAAAACAATATTAAGACAAAATTTAAAGGTAATCGGATATGTTTTGCCACTTAATTTAGCATAATTTCTATAAAAATACAAGAAACCTAACCCATTTACAAAGATAACATATATCAAATTAATGATCCAACCGTTAGATTTGATAAAATCGCTAAAAAAAAAAAAGTTTTATGACCAATTTTTAAGGTAATCGAATATGTTTTAGCACAGAATCTAGCATAATCTCTATTAAAATACAGAAAATCTAATACATTTAGAAAGATATGCATATTAAATTAGTAATCCAACTGTTAGATTTGATAAAATCACTTGAAAAAATATTAGGACCAGATTTAAAGGTAATTGGATATGTTTTGCCACTTAATCTAGTATAATCTCTATAAAAATGCTTGAAACCTAATCCATTTATAAAGATAGGCATATCAAATTAACAATCCAACCGTTAGATTTGATAAAATCATTGAAAAAAGTTTTATAACCAAAATTTAAGGTGATTGAATATGTTTTGGCATAGAATCTAGCATAATCTCTATAAAAATACAGAAAACCTAACACATTTATAAAGATAGGCAAATCAAATTAACGATCCAACTTTTGATTTAATAATATCACTAAAGAAAGTATTATGACCAAATTTAAATGTAATCGTATATGTTTTGCCACTTAATTTAGCATAATCTCTATAAAAATGATCGGAACTTAACCTATTTACAAAGATAAACATATCAAATTAATGATCTAATCTTTAAATTTGATAAAATCACTAAAAAAAATTTATGACAAAAATTTAAGGGAATTGAATATGTTTTGGCATAAAATCTAGCATATTTGATACCAAATCTAGCATAAACTCTATAAATATATAGAAACCTAATACATTTAGATAGATTGACACATCAAATTAACGATCTAACTGTTAGATTTGATAAAATTGCTAAAATAAATTTTTTGTGACCAAATTTTAAGGTAATCAAATATGTTTTGATACAAAATCTAGCATAAACTCTATAAAAATATAGAAACCTAACACATTTAGAAAGATAGGATCAAATTAATGATCCAACCATTAGATTTGATAAACTCACTAAAAACAATATTAAGACAAAATTTAAAGGTAATCGGATATGTTTTGCCACTTAATTTATCATAATCTCTATAAAAATACAAGAAACCTAACCCATTTACAAAGATAACATATATCAAATTAATGATCTAACCATTAGATTTGATAAAATCGCTAAAAAAAAAGTTTTATGACCAATTTTTAAGGTAATCGAATATGTTTTGGCACAGAATCTAACATAATCTCTATAAAAATACAGAAAATCTAATACATTTAGAAAGATATGCATATTAAATTAATAATCCAACTGTTAGATTCGATAAAATCACTTGAAAAAATATTATGACCAAATTTAAAGGTAATCGGATATGTTTTGCCACTTAATCTAGTATAATCTCTATAAAAATGCTCGAAACCTAATTCATTTACAAAGATAGGCATATCAAATTAACAATCCAACCATTAGATTTGATAAAATCATTGAAAAAAGTTTTATAACCAAAATTTAAGGTGATTGAATATGTTTTGGCATAGAATCTAGCATAATCTCTATAAAAATACAGAAAACATAACACATTTACAAAGACAGGCAAATCAAATTAACGATCCAACTTTTGATTTAATAAAATCACTAAAGAAAGTATTATGACCAAATTTAAATGTAATCGTATATGTTTTGCCACTTAATTTAGCATAATCTCTATAAAAATGATCGGAACTTGACCTATTTACAAAGATAGACATATCAAATTAATGATCTAATCTTTAAATTTGATAAAATCACTAAAAAAAATTTTATGACAAAAATTTAAGGGAATCAAATATGTTTTGGCATAAAATCTAGCATAATATCTATAAAAATATAGAATACCTAACACATTGAGAAAGATATACATATCAAATAAATGATCCAACCGTTAGATTTGATTAAATCACTAAAAAAAAAGTATTAAGACCAAATTTAAAGGTAATTAAATATGTTTTGCCACTTGATCTAACATAATCTCTATAAAATGCTTGAAACCTTTCCCATTTACAAAGATAGACATATCAAATTAACGATCTAATGGTTAGATTTGTTAAAATTACTAAAAACCATATTACAACCAAATTTGAAGGTAATCGGATATATTTACCTCCTAATCTTGCAAAATAATTATAAAAATACCCAAAACCTAACGCATTTACAAGGATATACATATCAAATTAACGGTCTAACCATTAGATTTATTGAATTTGCTAAAAAAAAAAAAAGTATTATGACCAAATTTGAATGTAATCAGACATGTGTTGCTACATAATCTAGTGTGATTTTTATAAATCAACCCAAAATATAATGCATTTATAAATATTTAAAAATTTATGGACTAATTTGTAAAATTTTTGGAATTATATATTAAATATTCTAAAATTTAATAACCAATTTATAAATTTTTAGTTATCATTTTATAATTTTACAAAATTTAAGGAGCAATTTGTAAAATTTGGGGTCATATTTTATATATTTAAAAATTTAAGGACCAAGTTATAAAATTTTTAAGGTCATATTATAAATATTTTAAAATTTAAGGATCAATTTACAAATTTTTAATGTCATTTTATAATTATACAAATTTTAAAGACTAATTTATAAATTTTTTGAGCCATGTTGTAAATATTTAAAAATTTAAAGATATGAATTAGTTAGGAAAATATGAATTTTGTCGCTAAAAGTATAGTTAATAGTGATAAAAGTTAATATTTTTAGTTAAAAAATGAATTTTCGTCGCTGATAATGCATTAATTAATGAGGAAAATTTAGTTAGGAAATAAATTTTCATCGCTGATGATGTTTTATTTGTGAGGAAACTTAAATTTTTTTGTTTTGGCTAATACACTTGTTTTCTAGTTAAAGCCATCACTTTTAGTTAGGAAATAAAAATTTTGTCGCCGAAGGTCTTAATCAATAGTGATAAAAAAAATTTGTCGTTGAAGAAAAATTTTTCTAGCTAAAGGATACTTTTAGCGACAAAACTTTAGTTAGGAAAAAATTTTGTAGCCAATGTATCATTTCTTGTAGTGTAGCTCTTGGGCCTAGGCCAGTGTGGTGATGGACTGGCAAGCAACTGGGCTAGCACTTAGGCCAGCAAGTCCAAGCTTTGGGCTAGCTCATTTTGGGCTAGCAGATCTAACAACGACACTCGGCCGGTTGCCTAGTTCTTGGTACTGGGTTGGCCTAATGTGGGCAGCAGGTCCAGGTCCAGGGCAGGGCTAGCCTTGTGCGATGGGCTTGCAAAAGCATCTCCCTTTAATTAAAAAAAAAAAAAGAAGAAGAAGAAGAAGGAATTGGGAGTGCAAGGATTTGAACCTTAGTTGCTGGCTTGGAGGCGCAAAGAGCTAACCACTACTACAGTGAAGAACATGTGACACAAGTTTGCTCCATTTGATTGATTTGCAGAAAGATTGAAGAATTAGCTATTCTTCTAGCCAATTAAGATTTTCAATTGTAATTTTTACAATTTTATTTTGTGTCTAGGTTGGCCGTAAAATTTTTCATTATTTTATAGTTTTTAATATATTATTTTTATTGAATTATGTATCATTCATGTTAATATGCTATATAGTTTGTATTAACACCACTCTAAGCACTATTTTGTTATGCACAATTTTTTTTTTAAAAAAATTAAGCGTGAAATGGTTAATTTCAACCTTAGGCCTTCCATATTAGCCTATTAGTAAAATTAACATTTGCTTCGTGCCATTTTAAATGATCTCCTTATAGGAAGGTTACATTATATTGGTTACTAGATGGGTCCAAAATATTTTTGGTATTATTTTTATAAGTTTAATTCATTCACAATTACTCTATAGGTGATGTGTTTAGGTTGAAAATTTTAAAAATTATCAATATATGGGTTATACACTAAAATCAGAGACATTATAAGGATTTCTTATAAAATATTCAAATGATGTCTATGACAACTAAAATATTAACGACACTAAAACTAATATTTCATTTGAATATAAGGCATATTAATTTTAGTGGGAGGATCTAGGCTTAACTGCAAGTTACATTGTTATCTCCTATAGAAATAGATGTTACTTTGGGGTTTTAGGTTTTTTATCCCAGCCTAATTGCAAGTTATATTGTTATCTTCTATAGAGATGTATGTTACTTTGGAGTTTTAGAGTTTTAGGTTGTTACTGTTTATAGTAATTTTATTGACCACTTAAAAAATTATCATATTGATCATGCATCATGTTATAATATTTTATTTTGATCATGCATCGTGATATGATATTGGCTCATATGTTTTATTTTATTTAATTTCATAAAAATAATTTTCAACACATTATCCCCTATTTCAACAAAAAACTAATTGGTTGAAGAAAATTTTATTGATTAGAAACGAAACTTCATAATCGTCTTTATTGCTAAGAAGCTTAAATATGTGCTAATTGGACCATATTTTCCTAGGCCTACTGATCCATCTACGTCCGAACAAAAGGCGTCTTATAAGAAGTGGTTGAGTTCTAATAAAATGGCTCACTGCTATATTTTGGGATTTATCTCGAATGTGTTGCAGCAGAAACATGAGAACATGACAACCACTTCGGATATCATGAAAAGCCTTCAACAAATGTTTGCGCAAAAATTACGTCAAGCCCGCCAAATAGTAATGAGATGCATAATAAATATGCATATGAAACTTGGAACGCCTATGAGAGATCGTATGTTAGATTTGATCAGTCAGTTTTACATGACAGAGGTCTTAAGGGCTAAAATTAAGCCCAAGACTTAGGTTGATATGGCTTTCAAAACTCTTCTTAAGATGTTTTTGTTGGGATGTATGCCCTCTTAGACTAGGTTTCTAATGTAATCTTGACTTGTATTAATAAAAGTATTTTTTCTCAGAAATTATTTGTGAAATCTTCTTTATATTTGTAAATAATTTTATTGGAAAAGACCTATTATATATTAAGTATCCCATGGTCCATACCTTACGGTGAAAGACCTCTATTCACATGATCTATTTATCTAAACACAATGGGTTTTTTCCAATAAAATTGTGCACAAATATAAAGAAGATTTCACAAATAATTTCTGAGAAAAAATACTTTTATTAATATAAGTCAAAATTACATCAGAAACCTAATCTAAGAGGGCATACATCCCAATAATCTCCCACTTGTACTCTAAGATTAAGTAAGTCCATAGGTGCTCACCCCTATGGCATCTAAGTGTCTTTTAAAGACTCTCTCCGCTAAAGGCTTGGTAAAAGGATCTGCTAAATTATTCTTCGAGGCAATCTGTTCCACCATGACTTCCCGTATTTGGATGAAATCCCAGATCATGTGGTACATTCTCTCTATGTGCTTCCCTTTTTTGTGGTTTCTGCGTTTTTGGGATTGTGAGACTGTATTAGTGTTGTAACAATACATCACAACTAGTTTGTCCATTCGTGGCACAACTCCAAATTCCAAAAGGAATTTCCAAAGCTAAACTACTTCCTTAGATGCCTCCGAAAGCTACCACATACTCTACTTCCATGGTTGAGTCAGCAATACAAGATTGTTTGTACTCCTCCATGAAATGGCTCCTCTAGACAAGGTGAAGACATATCCACTAATAGATTTTCTCTCATCCTTATCTGCCTAGAAGTCTGAGTCCATGTATCCTGTCAGAACAAAGTCATCAGTCTTATAAATCAGCATATAATCTCTTGTACCTTTAAAATATTTGAAAATATGCTTTACAGCCTGCCAATAAACCTCCTTGGGGTTTGACTGATATTTGCTAACTAAGCTTACAACAAAGTAGATATCTGGCATAGAACACAGCATAGTATATATGAGACTTTCCACAGCTGAAGTATATTGAATCCTATTCATTTTATCTTTTTCTTCTTGAGACTTTGGGCAGTCCTTTGAAGAAAAAGACAACCCATGTCTGCAAGGGATCAACGCCCCCTTGTATGAGTCCATGCTGAACTTGGCCAGCATCTTGTCAATCTATGTAGCTTGGGATAAACCTAACATTCTCTACTTCCTATTTCTAAGAAGCTTTATCCTGAGAATGTAACTGGGTACACCCAGGTCTTTGATACTAAATTAACTAGAGAGCCAAACCTTAGTAGATGATAGTGTTCCTACATCAATTCCAATGAGTAGAATGTCATCCACATACAATACAAGAAAAATCACGTTTATGCCTTCCAATTTACTATACCCACATGGTTCATCCTCCTTTTAAATGAAACCGTAAGATTTTACAATCTCATCAAAATAAATGTTCCATACTCTGGATGCCTGCTTAAGTCCATAAATAGATTTCTTAAACTTACAAAGCATATGCTCTTGGCCTTCCGCAATAAAACCTTCTGGTTGGGACATATAGATGTCTTGACTAAGATGGCCATTTAAAAATACCGTCTTGACATCCATTTGTCATATCTTATAGTCATAATGACATGCAATGACAAGAAGAATACATATAGACTTAAGCATGGCTACTGGGTAAAAGGTATCCTCATAATCGATCCCTTCTTTTTGAGTATACCATTTCGCCACAACACTAGCTTTGAAGGTTTCTACCTTCCCATCCACTCCCCTCTTCCTCTTGTATACCTACTTATACCCAATGGGTTTTATCGTTTCAGGTGAAGCTACAAGATCCTAAACCTGATTGAAGTACATAGACTCATTCTCAACTTTTATTACTTTATGCCATAGGTCTGTATCGGCATCAGCAATAATCTCCTTGTACCTAGTGGGATCTTATTCCTAATGGTCGGAGACTAGGATAAAAGCCTCTCCAGTCCATCTTTCTAAAACTCTAGATATCTTCCCATTACGACGAGCTCCGTTTGTATAGGTTCCTGAGGCTGTACCTCTTCTTGTTCTATAATTAGGTTAGGAGAAGTTGATTCAGAAGATAACTTCCCTTCGAGATCCAACATTGTTGAACCTTTAGTGGATGTACTTTGTTCATCCTCCAAGTATCTAGCATTAGTACTCACGAGTACTTTTTGCTCCTGGGGTTGATAAAAGTAACCACCCTTTGTGTGAAATCCCAGTCGGAACCAACCTTAGAGTAAGGGGTTTGGAATGCATATCATATTTTATTGCATGTTTAAATATATTTTTATATGATTTTATGTGCTTTGGATTAGTGTTTTATAGCCTCGAGGGCTTGATTATACTTATTGGGTAAGAAGGGCAAAATGGTAATTTTTACTTGAAGAGAAAATAGGGAGATAGCTTGAGGATTAAATAGGAAAAATATTTTTGGAGAGAAAATAAGAACAAGAGTTGTTGTGGTGTAGTGGTTAGAACTTTGTAATTAATTCTTGAGGTCTTGGGTTCGAATTCTATCATTAGAGCTTTAGCATGATTAAATTTTATTTTTGCTTGGGAAGGGGTATTTCCGGCCTTAAGTGCTTTAGAAGTAGGGTAGAGGTGTTGCCTTATGGGAGACATGATAGGAGTACTCTAATCCTATTCTTGTGCCTACTCAAAATTTTCTAAGAGAATTCATTTCTTCTTGATCTTTAATTTCTCTTAATTCTCAATTCATTAGATTGGTCAAATTTATTCTAGCTAATTTCATTCCAGAAATTTCAGTAAAGTGATGTGGCTTTGAAGGTTCAAAATGTCTTAGTAAAAGACATCTTATGATCTGAAAATGTGGTAGAGATGTGGGAGATTCCAAGGGAATAAATCCCTCTAGTGAACCTTCTAAAATTGCACTCTAGCTAGGTTCATTTTCCTTCATGGCATAAACTGAAAATTTTTCAGCTTCTTGTGCCTTCAAGGTGACGAAATTCTTAGTCATAATTCCCTCGCAAATGCTGCAAGAAAATGGCCTTTTGATCAGCTTGAGATCTGAATTTTTCTGGCCATTTTCAGACTGCATAAATGCTGTGAAAAACCAGAGAAATTTCTGGTTGAGTTCGCAGCTTTGGAGGTTTGAAACCAAGCTGTTTTCTTTCAGTTTTTGCTCAACATCTTAGCCACGTTTTTCCTTCATAAAGAAGGCTGGAAACCAGCCTTGAAAGACCCCTGAAATCTCCTCCAAACTCTCTGCAAGCTGACTGGAACATGGCAGCTGAAACTGTCTAGAAATTCCAGCACCTTGCGAAAATTCTGTATAGGAAAATTTCCAGCTTTGTTTCTTAATTCATCCCTGGCCGAAACTTCAGCTTTCTTCTGCACAAACCACTCTTAAACAGCCATGATCAGAACTCCATTGTCTTCCCCAAGCTCCTGCACGAAAATTAGATATGGCTGCCCGAAAATCTCTCCAGCAAATCTCTGCAATCATGCTTTGATTAGATACCAAAATTCCAGCAACATTAATTTAGTAACCTTCCATAAAATGTTTCTCAAACAACCAGACTTATTCTTCACCATTTCACTCCATCTTTTCAGCCACCATTACCCCTCTTCAATCAGCTTTCATCCAGCAGAAACACTGCACAACAATTCGGCCATAGCAGCTTCCCAAAAGCTCTCCAATGATCAAAGATATTCTTGCTATATTTAGTTTCCAAATTTGATTCCTTAAGATATTCTTTTAGGATTTCAACAACTAGCCTTTCCTTTTCCCTTCCAAACCAGAAAATCATCTACCAAAACCCTACAAACAATTTGGCCAGCCCTAATCCTTCAGAATTTCGACAGCTTCAAATCAAAACCTCTCTACTCTCTTCAACCTTCAAGAACACATAGCACACCAAGAACACATATTCCTTCCTTTCGCCTAATACCCCTCCAAATCACTTCAAACTTCTTCTAAAAACTCCAGAATTTATCTACTCACTGCCGTGAGTCCATCCATACCATTTTTAACATCAAACTCCAAAATCCAACTTGCTCTTTTGGATCAAAAACCAGAATTTTTGTGAAGGATCAAGAACACCTTCAAGGTAGGTTTGTTCAATCAACTTCATCTTCACTAATCTTTGATCTCTAATGAATATGTATATGAATAAACATGCTAATGGACTTTCTTCTTTTCTTTTCTCTCTCTCTCTCTCTCTCTCTCTCTCTCTCTCTCTCTCTCTCTCTCTCTCTTGGCCGAACACCCTCTCCCTCTTGGCCGAATGACTTCTTCACCAATGGCCATGCTTTCTTCATTTTCCTAAAACGGATTTAGACATCTAGGAGTTGAGATCCATTCGAAACTTCTTCAAGGTACTCATCAATCAAGTAAGTCCCTTCAACCTTCTTTTTTGGCTCTAGATTCATGTCTCTAGGATGATATTGGAAGGAGATGGGCTATGAGTGTGGCTTAAGCATGTGTTGTTGTGATGAGTTGAGTTTGAAGTATGAATGAATTTGTGTATATGATGGAGTTGGGGTTGATGCATGTGATGATTTATCTTGGATGATATTATGATGTTTTATGGTTTAATGCATGTCTCTTTGTTGAGAGTGATATATGTGATCAAGCATGTTAGAGATTATGTCACTGTTGGTGAATAGGATTTATATTCAAGTATGATTGTTGAAGCCATGATTATATTTATGCTAGTAAAGGTTAGATCATGCCTTGATAAATTTAGATCTATACTTTTATTCATGATTTGGATGATTTGATGAATTGGAGGGAGTATATGTTCATGATTGTGGTTAGCAATTGGAATATGATCATGATCTAATTGTCCTTAAGCTAATTTTATTCCTTCAATAAAATATTTAATATTATGATTTTTGCTAGTAATTTCGAAAAAACCCCAAAAAGGGTAGATTTGGATTATTATATATAATAAGGATATTTTAGTCAAATAAATAATAGCTTTTGCTAGAAAAATAAAATATATATAGATATTATATAAAATGATAAAGCCTTTTATAAAAATAATCATATCAAGTAAAATATTTATTATTAAAATTTAATTATTATCTTTTAACAAAAACCTATTAAAATTTATTATCTTTCAATCAAGACTCATTAAATTTTATTTTCAACTAATTTTAGCTATCAATTATTTTCTAGCAAATAATTATTAATAAATCATTATTTTACCTAATACCACCTAGGACTCTTCATCAAATAGATTCTAAATTATTTTAGCAAGATTTAACCCTTCAACTTATTAGTACATATTTCCCAAAACACTAATTATTTTAAATATCAAATTAGCCTTAGCTTATAAACATTTCAATTTATTATTTGGCCTTAAAGCTTGGGACACTAGAATCATGGTAGTAGTGAGTTGAGTTAGTTTTATTTGTGAAAGTGGATTTTGGCATGAGTTTGATTGTGGTTTATATTTATCCCATGCGGGGTTAGGTCATCTGTTGGAGACCTTTATTGTGAGTAAGGATCAGATAAGCTCCTGCATAAAACCTGTTTGATGCAAAATGTTTATAATGGCAGGCCAAGTGTAGAGTGCATGGGCACTCATTTTGTAAAGGCAATTGAGGAGTGACTTCTTTCTTATTTCAGTCAAATGAATTATTTGAAAATTAATAAGCAGATTTACTTAAACTCAAAACTCTTTCTAAAACTGATTTTGAGAAGGACTTTGGAAACCCTTAATTGCCATTTTCATGTAAAACTGTGTTTTGTTCATTTTCTCCCAAGTGGGATACATTATGTTGAGTACTCAATAAGGGCAGGCTAGTAGTACTAGTTTTGAAGAGCAAGAGTGAATCTTCTGGCAGGAGGCCACCTCCAGAAGATGAACTCAACTTAGAGAAACGTCAGTATTACTTAGTCGTGCCGGTTCGAGCTAGCAGTTTTTATTTCAGTCAAGTAATTGTGTTTTGCCGGAATGGACATCCAGTTGTTGTTTGGGTATAGAGAAGGAGAAGTATCTTGCCCAGTAGGCCGATCACCTACCTTTTGTCAGTTTGCACAAAGTGTCGGCATTCTGACCGGTTATGGGGCCCGACGTATGGTAACTCATGACCCTTTCTTTTGAGTGGTTGATTTTAATTATTGTGTATGGCGGGAAAAGCCAAAACACCACTCTTGGTTTTAACTAATATTTATTGCTTGCCAGTATTTCTCTTATAAAGATTTTATACTTTGCATTCATGAACTGTTTTCACTCGACACTCAAAGTACACACGGACTAACTGAGATTTTTGTCTTATCACTCTTTTTACCATGATTTCAGGTCGATCCTGCTGTGGGGATGAGTAGCTAGATATTGCCTGCTTTGGAAGATTTTCTGATAATTTATTTTGTTAATGCTTTGGGGAGATGAGAGTGGATAAATTTTATTATAGATTTGTTTTTGGTATTCTTGGGTTTATTCTTGGATTTATTCTTGGGTTGTAATAAATTTTAAGTTAAGATATCATTTTTATTCCGCTATTTTGATTGTGTGACATAGTTATAAAAACCCATTGTCCTTTAGACGGGGCGACATCCCCGGCCCTATCGAGCCTAGGTAGCGGGGTGTTACATTTTGTACCTTTTGGATACCCAACAAAATAGTATAATTTTATCTCGGTTCTAACTTGTCTTCCTTGATTAGTATATAAGTTAGACAACCCCATATCTTGAAGTGATTTAGACTTGGCTTATGCGTAGCCCACATCTCATAGGGTGTCTTAGGTACTGACTTGAAAGGTACCAAGTTCAGAATACATGTCGTTGTTTCTAGGGTATATCCTCAAAAAGACACTAGAAGAGTAGCATGAGATATTATGCTTCGAACCATGTCCATCAATGTCCTATTCCTTCTCTCCGTTACTCCATTCTGCTGGGGTATACCCAGTGTAGAGAATTGAGACACTATCCCATGATGTACTATGTAGTTCTTGAATTCACCAAGGAGGTATTATCTACCACGATCCGATCATAAGGTTTTGATTAGTTTACCTATCCGACGCTCCACTTCAGCCTTAAACTCTTTAAACTTGTCAAAAGAGTTAGACTTGCGTCTCATCAGATAAACATAATCATACATTGTACAATTATCCGTGAAAGTGATGAAGTACTCAAATCCCTCTCTTGCTGGTATTGACAAAGGACCACACACATCTGTGTGTACAAGACTTAATTCTTCTTTGGCTCTATCTATCTTTTAAGTAAAGGACCTTTTGGTTATTTTTTCCATAAGATAGGATTCACGCGGAGGCTAACTTTGCAATCTCAATTAGCCTAAAGGCCCATCACATATTAACCTCTGAATCCCGGTCGAGTTAATGTGACTCAACCTTAGATGCTAAATATATGAATCATTGATATTGGTCTTTCTCTTCCTATTTAAATGTTCAGATTAAGTGTTATTCAATTGATTATTAATATGATTAATGAAGAATAGATTTTCATACGTGTGTCCAATACATATAACTTCTCAATTTCTACTGATAGTTATACCAGAATGGAAAGAAACAGAATATCCTTGATTTATAAGTTTTGCAACTGAAACCAAATTCTGCCTAAAACCAGGAACAAATAAAACATCCTTCAAAATAACTATTCTATTACAATCAAAAGTAAGTTCCAGTTCTCCCACTGATGTATCTGGATTTGGGTATAAAAATCATATAAAAAATAAGCACATTCCCAATCAAGTTTAAATTAAAACGTTAATCCCAAATTACACATATGAGCAATCGTACTCATTATTAATCGAGCATAGGGTTCAAATGAGTGTCGATCCTCCAGGAATAAGTAGACATTAATCACCTTTCTTTCATTATTTAACCGACTCGATAAAGTGAAAAATAAATAAAAAGGAAAATAAAAGGAAATAAAATAAAAATATATACATGTCAAGGATGTAGAATTATGTAACTTAAACCATTATCTTGACATATATGACCTAAAGTACTTAATCTTTGTCATAACTAATTATTCTCTTGGCATCATGAAGGATAATATAGATTCACTTCTTTGTCCAATCCATGAATCCCTATCTTCAAGGTAACGTAGCATCACATATCCTGTCTCAACCAGTCTTACCCAAAAGATGCATTAACCATAGTCCTTGATTTAATTCCCATTCTTGGCAAATTATGCATGAAATTAACTAATGAATCTATATCCTGGTAGACATCAATTAACCTTTAATTACGTTGTCCCTACTCTTAACCCTTTTGTCCAAGCAAGTTAAAAGCCAAAAAATATGAAACTAATGAATCGAGACCACTATCAACCCCTTTGTCCAAGCAAGTTAATGGGAAGACCCAACCAATTAATCTCATAATACGCACAAGTAATCAAATACCAAGAATAACAATCAATTAATCAAAAGGTCAAACAACTCTAAAAATCATGAATATCTAAAATAATGTCAAATTACAATAAAATAATTAATATATCATTGTCAAGAAAAAGAAAACAAAGGAAAGAAATATATACTCATAGACAAGCCTTCTTTTTCTTCCTTCATAGACCCCCTTGCACAACCCTCCTTGAATTGCAGAATTCCTCCTTTGATTTGAGTGATTTTCTATGATGATCAATGAATTCTCCCTTTTTTTTTTCCTTGTGTTTTTCATCTATTTATAGGCTTAGGAAGTGCCTAAACTTGTAGGTACAATGTTCTTGGCCGAGTAGAAGTTGGAAGATACTAAAACTCCACAGATTACCAAAAATTGCGTAGAAAAAATCAAGCACCGCCTTAACTTCAGGGCACAGCTGGCGCCGCCTAGACTCTTGGAGTCGGCACCGATTGTGTTATGGTTCTCTACTTGTTCGCTGCTTTTTTTTTTTTTAATTTTGCACAATGAATATCAGAATGCAGCCGGCGCCGCCTTGACTCTTGGAATTTGCGCCGGTTCCACTCTGTTTTGCTCTGTTTTACCAATTTTTTTTGTCGCTGCGAAGTTCATGTCAATAGTGCATGTCCAGCGCCGGTTCTAGGGCCCTAGCCGGCTCCGCCTCTCTTTTGTTTTGCGACATTTTTTGTTTCGTTTTACCTCAAAAATCTGTAACAATGAACAAAATACCTTTCCAAGGGTAAAATCTCAAATATGAAGGAATATGACTAGTTATTGAACAAAATGTATCACAAAAGAACCTCAAATAACTAGGAAAAATATGATAAATTTAGCCCCTATCACCCACAGCAAGGGCCCAAACTTATGCTCCATTTCTCACACGTAGTCCATGTTCACCCTTCTGGAGTCTTCTAATCTTCCTAAACCCCTATAAGGAGTTATAGATATGATCAATAGCTCCTGAATCAACAATCCTAGTTAAAGTTTATCCAACTATTGATACAGACTCTAAATAGAAAACATTACCTGTAGGGTTTTTCTTGGCCTGAAGATCTGGACACTCTTTTTTCCAGTGTCCATTCTTCTCACATTTGAAGCATCTGCCCTTGGGTTTGTCTTTGGACTGGAACTTGGGCTAGTGTACTGTATTTTCTTTCTTTTTCTTGAACTTTCTGGGCTTGGGCCCAGTTATTGAAGAAGAAGCCATCATAGCCCTAGCCTGTGGCTTCATGACCTTCTCTGCTACTTGAAGCTCCTTTATCAACTTTGCTAAACTAATATTTAATTTATTCATATTGTAATTCAACTTGAACTAAGTGAAGGAGCTCGGTAAAGATTTGAGAACTATATCCACTTAGCTCTCGGGGTCAATAACAACCCCAAGACTTCTGCTTCCTCAAAAGCAACAATCATCTTGAGCATATGCTTTCTGACTGATACTTCCTCAGCCATCTTAGTGTTTATAATTGTTCGAAGAGCCTCCTGCCTTGTGGGCCGGCTCTTATCTGTGAGTATTGTGGCTAACGATGTACTTATATCATATGCAGTTGCCATGTGCTCATGTTTGGATTGGTGTACAATAGACATGGAGGCTAGCATATAGTATCGGGCCATTTCGTCAGCCTTTTCCATGTCTTTTCAGCCTAATGCTCCTCAGCGGTGGAACCTTTCCTAATTACTGGGTAGGTCTCATAAAAGACATACTTATACTCCTCGGCTATGAGTATTATATCCAGGTTCCTTTTCCAGTCCACATAGTTTGGACCCATTAGCTTATTCTCGCGAAGAATAATGGCTAAGAGACTGAAAGAATTTTCACCAACCATTTCTAAAAATTTTAAAAAATAAAAGAAATTCTCAAAATTGTGAAAACAAAATAATTTTGTGCACTTTGTCCTCATATTAAATTGATAATAGTTAACCACATTACTATTATCTTTAACATGATTATTTTGACTCTTAGAAAAAATGACATAACTTCTTTAGAAGATTAATAGTTTTCTAAGATAAGTGTGTTAACCACCACAAATTAATTTTCCTTATAGGTAATGATCTAGAAGATAACTCCATCGAGAGGATGGCCATTTTGTATAATTTCTTATGGACATACCTCGCACTATAACTTCCAATGTGGGCTAGCCGATCATGGTATATGTCCCGGGCTATTAATTACATCATTTCATTAGTTTTAGATCCTTGTGGTATCTCAATCCTATACGGGTTCTCTCTTAGAGTGACGCGAGGAGACCCACGACCTCTAATGAGGATCGTGATGGAAGCCATAGGGCTATTAGAACCCCTCTCCCACTTAACTTTTTTAAATAAGGATTTTCTTAAAAAAAATATCATTTGAAAATTTTCAATTAAGTCCTCTTTTAACTTAAAATAAAATATCTAAATTCATAAAATTTCTATGTCAAGGTTTATATTCTTTGAGAAATTTTTTCTCATTAATTAATTTTATCTAAGTTAAGAACTTAATAATTTAAAAAATTTTCCATTTAAAATTCCTAGAGATTTTGATCTCAAGGTTTTGTTTGACAAAAATAAATTTTGCTTTGCTAAAATGAATTAAAATGGCTTTCCATTTTAACTTACGAAAATTTCTAAATCTAAAATATTTTCTATGTCAATGATAAAAAAACCTTTAAGAAAATAACCAAGGATTAATTTTTGTATAATTTAAAATAACCATTTAATTAAAAAAAATATTTTTCTTGTCAAATAAAATTTTCCAAAGACTTTGGTCTTTGAGAAAATGTGCACATAGGACTTAAAATTAGCATGCTAAAAAACTGTAAACATTTTTATATTCTTCTATTTTTAATCCTAAGTACCCAAATAATAGAATTAAATACATTAATTAAATTAATTAATGATCTTGTTTAATCCTAAAATCTTTTACTATTATTTTTTATGCAAAATATTCAAAGAATATTAAATATTACAAACTAATATCTTCGCCTGGTATGAGACCAAAACAAAAGGAAAAACATTTTTTTTTCTAGTCTTGTGCACTCGCTGCACGGGATCATGACCTATGGGAAGACCCATGGGCCATGGTCGGCGGGCGAGTGCCCGCAACCCGCCAGAATGCCCCGGGAAGCATCCTGGGCAAACAACGCCCAAGCCAAGGCACGTTGGGCCTGACTGCAAGCTGCGGCTAGCTCGGGTGCTACCTCAGCTCCAGGTATAGGGCTTGGCTTGGCTCTTCATCTTCTCCGCGACATTTTTTTTTTCTCTGATTTCTCCTGCGATTTTTTCCCAGAAGCTTGCAACTTCCTTCGCAATCGATCCAAGGCAGTTCTTGTTACATTTTTTTCAACAAAAACATCACATCCCCTTATACCATTTCAAATTAGGTTTACACGAAAGCTAAACAAAGCATTACGAAATTTTATAGAGGCTCCTATACCACAACTGTGAGGTGTATAGACGATCTACCCATACCAAAAATAGCGAAGAATCTCATGGTATTAATCAAAATTAGTCTTACCAATTTTATTAACTAGCATGCAATAATCATAAGCCTTTCAAGGCATTATGCTCGATACTACTTGATGCTTTGAAAGCATTATGCTTTAAAAGCCTTTCAAAGCATTATGCTCAGAGCATTATAATCACGACTATTCCCCAAATCACAGATAACCAAAACACTAGGGTTTTGATAATTCAAAACTCCCAGAGGCTATCAACAGAAGAGGTTTGGTTAAGCCTTAACTCTTCTGTTCCATGAATCAAAATAACCCTTTAGTCCTGGCTATTGGGTCAAAATTAATTTATTATTTTCTTTGGACGCAATGAGCCCAAAATAATAACTATTAATTATTTATTTCCCGAGCCTATTAAAATAATCCAATAAATAATTAATGAGCCAAAATGAACTAAAATAATTTTTTAAGCCTTTTATTAAGTAGTTTAAGCCCAGGTTAATTTTTTTAATTATTCAATTTGGGCTTAGGCCCTGATAAGAACATAGCTGACCTACTTATAAAAACACTATCCTAGAAAAAACATGATAGGTATGTTGAGTCATTCAGTATTAGATACATGAATGATTGGCTCTAGTGCATATGAGAGTTTGTTAGTATTATACCCTAGAGGCAATCACTTGTACTTTGTATATGACACATTTGTTTTATAATACAAGGCATTAATTATCTTTTAGTTTGTGTTCTTTACTTTCATGTAAAATAACTGTTAAATAAAGTCCCTAGTACAACACTGTGTTAATAAAATTATGATAGAAATGATGATGTAAGATTCCTACTACACTGTATAGTGTTAGTACTTAAATAATCCCTAGTCGTAATATTAATGAGATACGACATCATTAATGCATTAAAACTAGCACGTGTTAGACTTCCTGATCTGATAAGGTGGTGGTTCTCATATTCGTGAATATTGAGATACTCAAAGTTAACATATGGATGTTTGTTAATAGAACAAGTGCATTGGATAACCTGATTATAAGATAATCACATGGATAACTATATAGTGCCAATGATAGAATCTCGTTATAGAAAATGTGCAAGTATCCTTAGATTTGAGATCTCCAAGGTACTTTATTTACTGAGCATTGTACTTTGATTCTAATCTCTAGAGCTAGATCGAAGGCTGCTTATGGAATGGATATTGGGTACAATATGAGGTAAACGAAAGTAGTTGAGAGGGTCAATAAAGAATTCACCACTCCTAATAGTAGGGGTAAGTGTCTCACGACCACTTGTTGGAATTACTACTCGTAAAATCCTTGTCTAAAGTGATTGTGTATTGAAAATAGTTTCGATTGATACAAATGTAGAGTAGTGGAATCCTGGTACAAGTACTAATATATTCAGCCTAAAATTAATATATATTCTGGAGGGAGTTGGTGCTAATTTCGTATTTCAAACCAAACGAGATATTGTATGGTAAAATAAATTTATTGCACTGTAATTTATTATTGAAGGGTTTATGTCAAGCCACTTGACTTTCTGGACTCTTGAGTGGTCATGATGTGTTGCTAGATACCGCTTATGATATACTAAATATGGGTTTATTAATTGATGAATTAATAAACCAAACCTAATTAGAATTAATAGGTTGATTCTAAATTATTAAGAATTATTAATCTCAAAGACATTTGGATTAATTCATATTCGCTACCAATGGACTGAAAAATCTAATAGGTCACACACAATAGAGGATTAAGTACTCAAGATATTATTTGATAATATTATGGGGTTAATTTATTGGTAGAAGAAGAAGTTATTGTAGTCAAATTATAATTGTTATAATTTTTTGGTCAAATTATAATTGTGAGACTTGTAAGTTTCAATTAAAATTAAAGAATTCTAATTCTTTTAGAATTCATGAGCGGCTATTTTTTGGGACTTTTTTTTTCCCAAAAAATAGGTCGTGATTATTTTTCAAAAACGACCGAGAAATTTGTTTTTTTGAGTTTTTTGAGACACACGTTTTTCCCTTCTTCTTCTCTATGATTTTACCCTAGCCATCATTTTTTTTTCTCCGCTAGCACAAAGATTGTGCTCTGGCATTGAGTAAGCATCCTCGTGTGGATTATTATTAGAGTCAATCTCACGTTGACATTGAAGAGGCGAGACAAATTGTTAAACATCCGGTTGATGTTTGGTCGAGAGGTTTGCTGGATAATGCCTCAACCTTCACACACGAAGGAATATTTTAAAAGATAGAGGTAAATTCATGCTTGTTCTTTTGCCTGTTTAAATTGTATGCATGTGATCTTAGGCTGGGATTTCTATTTTTTCGCTGCTATAAGCGTTATAGTATTTCTGAAATCCTAACAGTGGTATCAGAGCCTGGTTGCTTGTTATTTTAACGGGTTCATTTATGCTACGAAAGTGTTTCGAGCTTGATTCTGGGCATTATTTGTCATGCGTGTGTTATGGAAAGTATTTGTAGAATGCACTATTTTTCTGTTCAAATTATTCCTTGAAATTGTTTTAAGGATCGTAGGTCTCTGTTGTGTTGTAAACTTGTTTGATTTTCATGAAAATTAGCTTTCTGAAAAATTATAGTTTTGTTTTCAATGAAAAAAATATGTTTCTATGTTTTGTTCTTGTGCTGCATAAGAAGTTCTTCTGGTTTGATTTCCTGCATAACTGAATGTCTGTTTCGATTAGAGATAGAAATTGTTTCGTGAGATTTTGAATTACAGATTTGTGAATACTACTATATAAACATGAACAGAATGTCTGTTCTCTGAAAATGATCCAAAATTTGTTTCTAAAAGACGAAGAAGAAAGGAAAAAAGAAATTTCCTTTCAATTGACTTTCGGTTTTGCCCCATAAGTTGTTTTTTTTTTTTTTCGTTTTCCACTTGAGCCTAAAGTTTTCCAAAAATTTTGTTTTGGGACTAACCAAGATTAATTTCTAAAATTAGTTTTGGAAATTAGTTATATAACATAGTGATTTTAAATATATATATATATATATATATATATATATATATATATATATATAAAGGTTTTTTTCCTACCCAAGCCGTGGCTCGTAGGGAGCCAAGCTGCGGCTTGAGGCACAATTGGCCCTAAGCTGCGGGACTTGCTTCCCGAAGCCGGGAATCTATGGGTCTTCCTCCATGATGAGATTTTGTTTTTTTGTGGGTTTCATATAAGAAAAAAAATCCCAAAAAAAAAAAAAAAAAATAGCTGCTCATGAATTCTAAAATAATTAGAATTCTTTAATTGTAATTGGAACCTACAAGTTCACAATAACAATTTGGCCTAAAAATTATAACTAATTATAATTTGACTACAATAACTTCTTCTTTTCACAACTAATTCCATAATGTTATCAAATAACATCTTGAGTACTTAATCCTATATTGTGTGCGACCTATTAGGCTTCCCATTCTATTGGTAGCGAATATAAATTAATCCAAACATCTTTGAGATTAATAATCCTTAATAATTTAGAATTAACCTATTAATTCTAATAAGGATTTATTTATTAATTTCTTAATTAATAAATCCATATTCAACAGATCATGAGCGATATCTAGCAACACATCATGACCACCAAGAGTCCAGGAAGTCAAGTGGCTTGACATGAACCATTCAATAATAAACTACAGTGCAATAAATTTCTTTCACCATACAACATCACATCCGGTTTGGAGTACGAAATTAACACCAACAACCTCCAGAATATATATTAATTCTGGCCTAATATATTAGTACTTGTACTAGGAATTCACTATTCTATATGTGTATCAATTGAAACTATTTCCAATACACAATCACCTTGGCCAAGGATTTCACGAGTAGTAATTCCAATAAGTGGCCATGAGATATTTGCCCTTACTATTAGGAGTGATAAATCCTTTATTGACTTTGTCAACTACTTTTATTTACCTCACATTATACCCAATATCTATCCCATAGACGGCCCTCAATCTGGCTCTAAAGATTAGAATCAAAGTATAACGCTCAAGAAACAAAGTACCTTGGAAATCTGAAGTCTAAGAATATTTACACATTTGCTATAACGAGATTCTATCACTGGCACTACATAGTTATCCATGTGATTATCTCATAGTCAAGTCATCCAATGCACTTGTTTTATTAACAAGCACCACGTGTTAACTTTGAGTACTAATGTGTATGTGGTGGAGTCCATTGAGATAAAATCTCATTACCTCTAAGATAACCCTGAAACACTTGACTTAAATATTTACCTTCTCGATTCGATCTTAGAGTCTTAACACTTTTGCCAAGTTATTTCTCTACTTCATTCTTGAAGTCTTTGAACTTTTCAAAAGCTTCAGATTTGTATTTCATTAAATACAAATATCCATATTGTGAATAATCATCAATAAAGGTTATGAAATAGTTATAATCTCCTTTTGCTTGTATAGGCATTGGGCCATATACATCACAATGTATGAGTTCTAATAAATCTTTGGCCATTTCCTCTTTTGCAAAAAATGAAGTTTCAGCCATTTTACCTAGTAAACAACAATCGCAAGTGCCATATGATTCTTAATCAAATGACATTTAGTCACCAAACCTTTGTAACTTAGAAACACGATTCTCATTTACATGGCCTAAACAGCAATTCCATAAGTAAGAGATGCTTGGGTTATCAATCTTTGGTTTCTTATTATTTATATTGAGAATTAGATTATCCATGTCTAGAACATATAAACCATTAACCAAAGTTGTAGATTTTCAATGAATATCATTCAATGAAAAAGAACAACATTTATTCTTAAATATCAAATGAAATTCATACAAGTTTAAGAACGCAACTGAGATAATATTTTTCATTAAAACTGGTACAAAATAATAGTTTTACAGTTCTAAAACTAATTCTGAAGGTAGGTTCAACTCGTATGTCCCCACAGTAAGTGTAGCAACCTTTGCTCCATTTGCAGTACGCAAGTCCACGTCACCTTTCTCTAGCCTTCTACTACCCTTTAGTCCCTGCACGTTATTGTACAAATGAGATCCACATCTGATATCCAATACCCATATCTCATTTCTAAAGGTAGTATTTATCTCAATCATAAACATACCTAAAGTAGAAGTAGAAATACCCTCGAGCTTTTCCTTCGGCTTCTTTTCCTTGACGGTCTCTAAATACCCTCTAGCTTTGTAATTGTGCTTCCAGTAGTCCATTTTGCCATAGTGATGGCATGGGCCTTTGGTGTCTGCATTCTTCTTCTTCACATCACATTTGGACTTAGTCGGAGCCTTCTTCTTCTTCATTTGAATTTTCTTCTTCAAAGAAGAAGATTCTACCATCAAGACCACATTGGAATCTTTCTTCATAGAGGACTCTGCAGTCTTGAGAAGATTGATCAACTTAGGAATGGTGGACTTAATCATGTTTATCTGATAGTTAATCATAAATTGTGAAAAACTATTAGGTAAAGATTGTAGAATTAAGTCAACACTTAATTCATGGTCCATCACAAACCTAAAGGATCCAAGCTTCTCAATCAGCCCAACATCTTCAGCCCATAAGTAGCTACAGAAACACCCTCAGACATTTTACAACAGAATGGTTGCTTCGAGATCTCCTATCTCTCTATTTTGGCTTGGGCGTCAAACAGCTCTCGAAGATAGAAAATCATCAATTAAGCATCCATATGCTCGTGCTATTTTTATAGCTTAGGAGTCATTGGCACCAGCATGAAACAAAATGTCGTATCACTGTTCTCCTTGTGCTTCTTGTGAATAGCATGCTCATTAGCATGAGCATCTTGAGCTGGTGATGGCAGAATAGGAGCATCTAGCACGTAGAATAACTTTTTTTGTTGTCCAAGAAATTCTCCATGAAAGACCTTGGAGAAGTAGCCTACATTCTTGGAATAAGAATCTATAGAGATAGGTCAAAAAGGTTGTTAGATCTTTCACAATCCACATACATAGACAAAGTGCTAAAGATGTATAGCATGAATCAATCCAAAAAGGAATTCTTACTCATGTCCCCATGGAATAAGCCTTTTTAAAGTCAATGTCTCCTAAAACACAAGTTTGAAAGGGATCATATGAGTAAGATTTCATATGCTTCGACAGTTGGATCTATCATGTACGCTATGATATGTACAAGACTCGATGTATCCTGTGCTTTTAGTTTGACAAGCAGATACTAATTTGACCCTGGTGAGGGTCATTAGACGGCTGTAAAGAACATCCTTAAGCACTTGCGAAGGACTAAGGATGTGTTTTTTATTTATGGAGAATGTGATTTGAAAATAAACAGGTATACTGATATAAGTTTTTAATCTGACAAAGATGATTTCAAATCATAGTCTGACTATGTGTTTACATTGTGCGGAGAGGCAATAAGTTGGAAGAGTTCCAAATAAGAAACTATTGCTGACTCTATGATAGAAGTTGAGTACATAGCCGCTTCTTAAGCAGCCAGGGAAGCTATTTGGATTAAGAAGTTCATGATGAATCTAGGTGTGGTCCCTAGCGTTGTTGGTCCAATATCATTGTATTGTGACAATAACGGAGCCATTACACAAGCAAATGAGCCACGGTCCTACCAACGATCCAAACACGTACTACGACTCTATCATCTAATCCGGGAGATCATAGATAGGAATGACTAGGTTTCTTATGTAATTTTAACTTGTATTAATAAAAGTATTTTTTCTTAGAAATTATTTGTGAAATATTCTTTATATTTGTGCACAATTTTATTGGAAAAGACCCATTATGTTTAAGTAAATAGTTCACGTGAATGGAGTTCTTTCATAGTAAGGTATGGACCATGGGATACTTAACATATAAACTACTGTTCATAATCGAATGATGAGAATGAGAATCTTATCATGGCAAGGTCATTGTGTTATGAATTCTAAATAGGGAATGTCTTACTTTTAGCCAATGAATAGTCTTCTCATTTCATAACACAAACGTATTTCAAATACGTAGAACAGGACCTGTAGTAGTGATTTCTAAAAATACTATTTGATAAAAACCTAGACTATTACTACTACAGCGTTGACTTGTACTCTACAACTTAAGTATGAATTGGTAGTCTGACGAAGCTAGAAGCGTGTGCTTTGATATACTATAATTGAGGTTCTCTAAAAAAACCAATATACTTGTATGTTGGGTATATGTAACTAGTTAGTCAAGACAGACTTGTACAAGATAGTGTCTATACTATATCACTCATTGTGGTTGTCCAAATGATCTAATTATCTAGGGCCTTAGGGAACATGACTTGAATATTAGCTTTAGGGTAGCTCCCTTGAAAAGGAAAATATAAAGTTGTGGATCATTGGACTAAAGGCCTAAGGATGGTAGATG
Organism: Voacanga thouarsii; assembly: GCA_026120185.1. Classification (NCBI taxonomy): domain Eukaryota; kingdom Viridiplantae; phylum Streptophyta; class Magnoliopsida; order Gentianales; family Apocynaceae; genus Voacanga; species Voacanga thouarsii. The sequence goes on from JANUWF010002099.1 coordinate 452,310, forward strand.
TCATTTAGAGAGGTGTTAGTACACTCTTTTATCTCTAAATACACGTCGGTGTGTAGATGAGTATTTTAGTCATTTCACCTGTAAGTCGAAGATTTAGCTAACGCAGCATTGTCTTTGGGGTCAATATTTTCTTACGATGATATTAGAAAATATTTAAAATATAAAATACAGCTATTTATATAGTAATGATATTTTGGTCATTTTAGTAGCAAATGCGATATGTCTTTTTTATCTTTGGAATAGCTTATAAGTGCTAATTATTTTAGGTCGAAAAAATGGTCAGAGTAAAAGGATTTTATTTTATTCAAGAAGTCTAATTTATTTTTATACTAGAATAAAATAAAAGAACGAGATAAATTAAATTTATTATCTAGTTTAATTGGTTAATTAATTATTCAGGGCCTAAGCCCAAATTGAATAATTAGAAAAATTAATTTGGACTTAAACTAGTTAATAAAAGGCTTTAAAAAATTATTTTAGTTCATTTGGGCTCATTAATTATTTATTAGGTTATTTTAATAGGTCCAAGAAATAAATAATTAATGGCTATTATTTTGGGCTCATTTGGTCCAAGAAAAATAATAAATTAATTTTGGCTTAATAGCTTAGACTAAAGGGTTATTTTGATTCACGGAAATAGATTAGTTAAGACTTAGCCAAACCTCTTCTATTGATAGCCTCTAGGAGTTTTGAATTATCAAAACCCCTGTGTTTTGGTTATCTGTGATTTGGGAAATAGTCGTGGTTTTGTGGGGTTGGATTTTCTTCACAGAAAATACACAAAAAAACACAGACTTCTTTTTCCTCTGCCAAGCTCTCTCTCTCGTTCACCTTTTTCCTTTGTGTCTTCTTCTTGATTTGCTAAATCAATAGCAAAGAATCAAGAAGTGTAATTCCTCGCCTAAATTGTTTCACCAACACAAATTGGGCAGTGGAATATTCTAAGAAGTAAAGAGCTTCGCGTTCATGTCACGAAGGAGTCGAAGGATTGCTGGGTTTCAACCAGAGGCTTCGACAATCCTTGAGACATCATTTGCCAAGGGAGTTTTTCCAGTGATATCATCGGCTTCTTCACTGGTGAAGAGTCAAACAAAGCACAGCGGTATTGTTTTTACTTTCCGTTGCTCTCTGTTTTGTTTTTTTGCCAGTGTTGGCTCACACATGCATGGCTTCTGTAAGTTTTCAGAGCATCAGTTTTCATAGTTCAAGGTTAATTATAACATGAACAATATGGAGATATCTCTTACAGAGTTGATAAACGAGCTTGAGAGCGCCGAGGCTACCCTGAAAGTGGAAAGTGGCAATACTCTTGTTGTGGCTCATGCTGGATCTTTCTCTTCCAGGCCTAAGGGCAGAAGAGAAAATAAGAGGAAGTAAAATAACAAAAAGGGGCTTCAATAGTAGGCTAAGAAATCTAAAGTGGATGAAAAGTCTAAAGGCAAATGTTTCCACTGCAAGCAAAAAAGACATTGAAAATCACAGTATCTGGAATACTTAGCTAAACACAAACAAGATACTGATGAGTTATTCTATATTGAAACTTGTTTAATGGTTGATTCCACAAATACTTAGATAGTAGATTTTGGAGCTAGTAATCATATTTTCAGTTCATTGCAAGAGGTCCAAGTAACTAGGAATCTCAAAAAAAAAAAAAAAAGTATACTTTAAGGGTTGGCACAGGATTAATGATATTTGCAAGAGTTGTTGAAGATATTTATCTTTATTTTGATAATAAATATTTGGTTTTAAAAGATCGTTATTATGTTCTTGACATTTATCGAAATTTGATTTCTGTAGCTTTATTATTTAACAAAAATATTCTGTTAAATTTCATAAATTTTCAGTAGAGATATTTTTGAATAACTCTTTAATATGCAGTGGATATTTAAATAATGATTTGTATGTTTTAAAACTTACTAATAGTTTATTATATCATACTGAATCTCACAAATGCATTAAGTTGTCTCCTACTAATGAGACTCTTTTTTGGCATTTTAGATTTTGTCATATTATTCTAAATAGAATTCAAAGATTTGTAAAAGAAAGTCCTTTAGAGGACTTAAAGACGGAACACTTTTAAGTTCGTGAATCTTGTTTGGAGAGTAAAATGGCCAAAAGATAATTTCATTTGATAGGAAATAGAGCTAAGGAAGTCTCAGAATTAGTGCACTATAATATATGTAGACCAATAAATGTCTAAGCTCGAGGCGGGTATGAGTATTTCATTACTTTATAGATGATTAATCCAGATATGAATATATTTACCTAATGACTTATAAGTCTACTGCCTTAGAAAAATTCAAAGAATTTAAGGCTGAAGTTGAGAAATAGCTAGATAAGAATATTAAGACGCTTTGATTAGATCGAGATGGAGAATATCTATCCCATGACTTTAGATCATACTTGTCAAAAAATTGGAATTTTATCCCACTAAGTGCACCAAACACTTCACAACAAAAATGGAGTTGCGGAAAAAAGAAACAAGATCTTGATATATACGACCAGATCAATACTTGGCTTCTCTATGCTAAGTACATCCTTTTGGAGATTTGTTATACAAATTGCGATATATATACATATATATATATTGAAAAACCCTAGAGGGGGGTGAATAAGGTTTTTTACAAGCAAAAATAATTTTTTCGATTTGTTTAAGACGCTGAATAATGATGATCACCAAGATACTTGGACTAACATTATAGATGCATAGAAAGTTATTCAAGCACTCGTAGATGTATACCCAAATTTAGACAGTGAAAGAACATAAAAAACAGTACATAAACAACTGAATAAAAATAAGACAAGAGATATATAGTGGTTCGATCAACAATGATCTACATCCACTACCTTAAGCTCATACTTAAGGATTTTCAACCCTATTTCATTAATCCTACTTAATGAAATTGTTTCACATACAAGAGAGGATCACCACACTAGGTTTTTCACAACCTCTCAGTCACGCAAACACATCAAGGATCACCTCGCTAGGTTTTACTCCACAACCTTGACACAAATACAAAACAAAGATCATTCCAATAGGTTTTACCACATAACCTTGACACAACCACAAAACAAGGATCATCCCAATGGGTTTTACCACATAACCTTGAACATAAATCAACACAAGGCTCACCCCAATGGGTTTTAGACTACAACCTTGATACAACAGAGATTTGAATATTAATAGAACAGTAAAGAGCTCACTTACTTGAGCAGATATTTACTCAGATGCAAAGCACAAATACTTTTACCTTTGATACAAAATGAACTCATTTTGAAGCTAGATAAAAGGAGATTTTTGAAAAATATTGAGTAATAGTATTTCTAAGATGAATGTTTCAAAAATCTTGTGTCTAATCTTACTTTAAGGGCTATTTATAGAGCAAAAAAGTGGAGTGCCAACGGTCATAAAGAAACGGTTATAAATTTTCTATTTCAACTCATCTGTGATTTGGACTCGGGTTTTGGACGATGATGCATCAAAAAGGTAAGTCCAAAATGGCACTAACCAGACAGAAACTTTTCAACCCAGTTTATAGGATTTTTGACGAACCTTTTGGATTCAAACTGTTCTATCCAAAATTCTGTGATTTTAAAAAACTTTGAAAACATCACCTTTGAAACTTCAAGGTAAAGTCAAATGAATTAAGAGATAAGAAGACATAGGAATTAATAGATATACCTTAATAACACTTCCTAGTCTATCATTCTTCATAAAGAACTTCCTTAATATGTAACTCCACATACTTTAATCTTCTCATTTGATCTTCTATTCTTGATTTCAGTGATGAAGGAGTTGCCAACAAATCTTATCTAAAGACTTTTGAAGAATAAAGGTCAAACATGTTCTATCACAATAGATTAACAAGTTAGTCCATATCAACGTTAGTCATAAATCAAAATATAGAAGAAAGCCCTTAGGGCTAATAATCCCTCCCTTTTTGAGTGATGACAAACATGACACTAATGATATGTAAATAGAGAACACGTTGAATGAAAGAGGTGCAAATAAATGCAATCTCACTGTATAGGTCTCATAGAGATCTTATGATAAAAAATTTATAATCATATCTCAATGATCCTAAAGCCTTTCATATCTCTATATAAATATCCAGAACGATTGATAGAGATAGCAAATAATAAAATACTCCCCCTAAATATATGCTTATGTGAATATTTTAAACATAAGTGGGAAAAATAGAAGTTACGATTTATTCATTCAAAAAGTGTATCTAAAATAATTTTGGAAGAATGAGTATTTTCAGAAATTCATTTTGGATAGGAATTTTGGTTGTCCAAAATATTTTTCAATTTAGTAGTACTGCTTATAAGAACATTTGTTTTGGATTCGAAATATCTGAGTCCAAAACTCTCCCTGACTCAGTGCACAAAAATCTTATCACAGAATTTAGTCTCATGGACACAATTATCATCCAGAAATCTGTATTTTTGAATAAAATTGAACGTCACAAACAGATGGGTTTTTCAGAATTTTTTTTGTGAATAGTGAATCAAAATATATCAGTGATTTTCATAACAGTTCAAATTTGATTTCAATGCATAACTGTTCATAGCAGAAGTGGTTCATGCAATTCGTAACAGTTCATGTAGTTACATAGAATTCAATAACTGTTCATACAACAGTCTTTTCCTCTCCCACAAACAGTTTCAGTTTTCAAAATGGTTCCAATTATCATAGCAGTTCTTTCGCAGATCCAAATAATCGGACATACATTATCGATCCAATTTCGGATACGTGAACATTAGCCATGCTCATACATCATCAGTCCAATTTCATATACAAAACATAAGTCATGCCCAAAATTCAGTTAATACATATAACATCAGTCATGCCTCCTTATATCAATTTCCATATCAGTTTATTACGTAGATCCTAAAACTTTTTCTTTTCTCCCTATATCAATTTCCATATCAGTTCATGCACCAACAACATTTATACCATTTTTCTCCCCCTTTGTCATCAATCAAAATAAACATAGCAGAATGAGACCAAATGAAAAACCTGATGGATAATAAGCATAATATATAAAATAAAAAAAAAACACTTAAACGAGTATCTAGCAGAAATTATCTGAAGACATAATGTAAATGACTGAAAAAGTAAATTGTTCATTAACAATTTTACTGTCCAATAATGCTGTCTAGGAGATATTGATTGTTTTAGCCTTTGATCCAACACCCTTCTTTGAAAATTGACCAGCTATTCTATTTGATTTTCTTTTCAAAACCATGTGTTTCTATCTTTTTTCAAAGGGTTTAGGCTTGGGAGAAGGTGGAGGAATCTCTGTCTTCTTTAAGGGAGAAGGCTATGGAGAAAGTTCAGGAGAAAAAGCCTTGCAATCCGTAGGCAATTCAGACTTGTCCTCTGAAGAATGTTCAGCTTTTTCATGTTCAAATGTTGAAGCAGAAGGCTTAGCAGATTACTCAATAATAGAAATTCTGTTTCCAAGGCTCTTGATTTCTGAACTAAGAAGATCTAATTTCTCAGCAAATGAGCTGATTGCTCCCAGAATACTTTCAGACAGATCAATGTCTTGAACATTACCTTTAGCAGAAGATTCTACCTGATGAAGTTCATCAATTTTCCGTTTATTACCAGAAACAGATTTTCCTTCTTCCTTAATTTTCATCAGATTTTCTCGTTCTTTTCCAGCAGTTTCTCTAAGCAATTTCCAAGAATTATTTTCTCTAACATATCCCATTCTTTCAAATAAATCAAAACTGTAAACATTTGATCTTAAAGGATCACAAAGAATAGAACTTAAATCAACTTCAAAAAATCTGAAAGCTTTTGTCAACAAATTTCCAAATGGTAAAGCCTTGCTTGATGTGTTTCTAGACTGCAACATCAGTTTAGTTGCCAGAAACCCAAAATTTATCTATCTTCCTTCAGCTAAAGCTAACATGATCGCCATTTGCATGATACTTATCGAAGTCTTATGGCCAAAACTGGGTACTATCATGGTAGATACCATGTGATGCAAAATTCTACCCATCCCATTTAGCCATTTGGAACTCCTATTTCCAGAATTACCGAAATTTTTCCCACCAGTGAATAATTTTTAAAAAATTTTCAAATAAAAAATTTCATTTCCCTCGGGAAACTTGTTCAGCTCAAAATTTCATTGAACGTCACAAACATATGGGTTTTTCAGAATTTTTTTTTGTGAATAGTGAATCAAAATATATCAGTGATTTTCATAACAGTTCAAATTTGATTTCAATGCATAACTGTTCATAGCAGAAATGGTTCATGCAATTCGTAACAGTTCATGTAGTTACATAGAATTCAATAACTGTTCATACAACAGTCTTTTCCTCTCCCACAAACAGTTTCAGTTTTCAAAATGGTTCCAATTATCATAGCAGTTCTTTCGCAGATCCAAATAATCAGACATACATTATCAGTCCAATTTCAGATACAGAACATTAGCCATGCTCATACATCATCAGTCCAATTTCATATACAAAACATAAGTCATGCCCAAAATTCAGTTAATACATATAACATCAGTCATGCCTCCTTATATCAATTTCCATATCAGTTTATTACGTAGATCCTAAAACTTTTTCTTTTCTCCCTATATCAATTTCCATATCAGTTCATGCACCAACAACATTTATACCATTTTTCTCCCCCTTTGTCATCAATCAAAATAAACATAGCAGAATGAGACCAAATGAAAAACCTGATGGATAATAAGCATAATATATAAAATAAAAAAAAACACTTAAACGAGTATCTAGCATAAATTATCTGAAGACATAATGTAAATGACTGAAAAAGTAAATTGTCCATTAACAATTTTGCTGTCCAATAATGCTGTCTAGGAGATATTGATTGTTTTAGCCTTTGATCCAACACCCTTCTTTGAAAATTGACCAGCTATTCTATTTGATTTTCTTTTCACAACCATGTGTTTCTATCTTTTTTCAAAGGGTTTAGGCTTGGGAGAAGGTGGAGGAATCTCTGTCTTCTTTAAGGGAGAAGGCTATGGAGAAAGTTCAGGAGAAAAAGCCTTGCAATCCGTAGGCAATTCAGACTTGTCCTCTGAAGAATGTTCAGCTTTTTCATGTTCAAATGTTGAAGCAGAAGGCTTAGCAGATTACTCAATAATAGAAATTCTGTTTCCAAGGCTCTTGATTTCTGAACTAAGAAGATCTAATTTCTCAGCAAATGAGCTGATTGCTCCCAGAATACTTTCAGACAGATCAATGTCTTGAACATTACCTTTAGCAGAAGATTCTACCTGATGAAGTTCATCAATTTTCCGTTTATTACCAGAAACAGATTTTCCTTCTTCCTTAATTTTCATCAGATTTTCTCGTTCTTTTCCAGCAGTTTCTCTAAGCAATTTCCAAGAATTATTTTCTCTAACATATCCCATTCTTTCAAATAAATCAAAACTGTAAACATTTGATCTTAAAGGATCACAAAGAACAGAACTTAAATCAACTTCAAAAAATCTGAAAACTTTTGTCAACAAATTTCCAAATGGTAAAGCCTTGCTTGATGTGTTTCTAGACTGCAACATCAGTTTAGTTGCCAGAAACCCAAAATTTATCTGTCTTCCTTCAGCTAAAGCTAACATGATCGCCATTTGCATGATACTTATCGAAGTCTTATGGCCAAAACTGGGTACTATCATGGTAGATACCATGTGATGCAAAATTCTACCCATCCCATTTAGCCATTTGGAACTCCTATTTCCAGAATTACCGAAATTTTTCCCACCAGTGAATAATTTTTAAAAAATTTTCAAATAAAAAATTTCATTTCCCTCGGGAAACTTGTTCAGCTCAAAATACTGGAATCCGGTATCTCTTACATCACAAATTCTATTTAACAGCCTATGGTCAAATTCAATATCTCTTCATTTCACTCTTGATACATACTATCGAATCATAAACCCACCTTTAGTTTCTTCCAATTTCCTTTTCCTCAAGTTTGCATAGAATTCCCAGACTAGAGGGGTATACGTTTTCTCATCAACAGATAACAGACTGCTCCAACTAGCATGATCAAATATATCTAAAATATTTGATAGATTCAGAAAAGTGGAATGATTTACACGATAGCCACAGATAATGGTCCGATTTCTTGAAACCCAGTCATTATACTCAGCCTCACATTTGGAATCAAGAAAATAAGGTACCTGATTTTTAGAACTCATTTGTTCTGGAGATGACTCTGACGAATCATGGTGGGAAGCAGAGAACTACGATTGAGGAGAAGATTCCTTTACTTTTGTCTTGGTTGAAGCCGAAGCCTTTTTCTTTATTGCAAGAGATGATTTTTGCCCTTTCTTTGATTTTGGAATTGAAGATTTAGTCTTGGCCATCTGAAAGATTGAAGCTTTTTCTAGGCTTTTGGTTTTTGAAGAACAAGAGCATAGATGATTTTTGGAAGAAGATGGTTACAAGGGTTTCAAAGGAGAGAAGGAATAGATTGCTTTAAATGTCTTGAGCAATGTGAGAATAAAGTGCTTTGAAAACATAAGTTTTTCTAAGAAGGTTGAAAAAATGCGCAAATCAATTTTTTTTTTTATAATTCAAAATTCGGAATAAGAAGAATATTAGTGATGGATGTTGGAACAAGACTCGATCTGAAATTATCATCCAAAAGAGTGTTTTCCCGAAATGCATTTTGGATGTAGGAATTGGATTCTAATACTGTGTCCCAAACAGAGGACGAGGTATTTTGGATGTTGAACTTTGTTTCCAAAACCTTTTTCTTCACAAATCCTACACAAAAAAGACTTATACCACATGGTTAGTTATCAAATTCTTGTAATTCCCAAATCTCTTCTCAAATTGTTGAATCTATCTTCAGCTAGAGGTTTAGTGAAGATATCTGCAAGTTGTTCATCCGTTGAGATATATTCAACACACACATCGTCTTTGAGTACATGGTCTCGGATGAAGTGATATTTAACTTAAATGTGCTTTGTCCTCGAATGCTGCACTGGATTTTTTGTTAGATTGATAGCACTTGTATTATCACACAATATAGGTACACAATTAAAATTAAGATTAAAATCTAGTAACGTATTCTTCATCCATAAGATTTGAGCACAACAACTTCCGGCTGCAATATATTCTGCCTCAGTGGTGGAAAAGGATACACAAGCCTACTTTTTACTATGCCATGACACAAGAGAGTGTCTAAGAAATTGACAATGGCCACTAGTCCTTTTTCTTTCAACTTTACACTCTGCATAATCTGCATCAGTATATCCTATAAGATCAAAAGTATTAGTATGTGGATACCATAATCCATAATCATATGTGCCAATCAAATATCGAAGTATGCATTTAACTGCACATAGATGTGATTCCTTTGGACAAGATTGAAATTGAACACAAAGATATACTGAAAATATGCTGTCTGGTCGGCTGGCAGTAAGATAGAGTAGACTCCTAATCATACCTCTATGCTTATGCTCATCTACATTTTTACCCTTTTCATCATGATCAAGTTTAATGGATTTACTCATAGGTGTGCTGATTTCTTTTGCTTCATTCATTTCAAATCTTTTGAGCAACTCTTTGGCATACTTAGCTTGATTTATAAAGATACCATCTTTAGTTTGCTTAATTTGTAGTCCGAGGAAGAAGTTTAGTTCTCCCATCATACTTATTTCAAATTCTTGCTGCCTAGTTTTAGCAAACATCTTGCACAAAGATTCATTAGTAGCACCAAAAATAATATTATCAACATAGATCTGAACAATCAGTAAATCATCAGGGTTATCAGATTTGATGAACAAGATATTATCAGTTAAGCCTCTAGAGAATCCTTTCGAGATCAAGAATCCACTAAGTCTTTCATATTAAGCTTTTGGAGTTTGCTTTAATCCATAAAGAGCTTTAGAAAATTTGAAAATGTGATTTGGAAAGTGCTCATGAATAAAACCTAGAAGTTGTTCAACATACACTTCCTCTTCCATAAAACCATTAAGAAATGCACTTTTGACATCCATTTGATAAAGTATGAAATTTTTTAAGGATGCAAAAACAAGCAGCATTCGTATAGATTCTAGTCTAGCAACAAGTGCAAATGTTTCATCATAGTCAATACTTTCTTCTTGATTAAATCCTTGGGCAACCAATCTACTTTTATTTCTGATTACAGCCCCACTTTCATTAAACTTATTTCTAAAAACCCATTTTGTACTAATAACGGGTCGATCAGGAGGTCTAGGGACAAGTTTCCAAACTTGATTTCTTTTAAACTGATTTAGCTCTTCTTGCATGGCAATAATTCAAAATTCATCATGTAAAGCAATATCATGCAGCTTGGTTCAATATTTGAAAGAAGAGCAAAGTTGTTAACGAAATACCTTCTAGTTTTAACTCCATGGTTTGGATCTCCAATAATTTGTTCCTTTGGATGACATGATTGTATTTCCACTTTTGGCAATTAATGATTTGTAGAATCTTCAGTTTGTTCTTTCTCTTGTTCAATCTGCAATTCTTCAATCTCTTCTTCTTTTGCATGAGTATCTAATGGTGGAGCTTTAACATGATCTAACTTAACTTCATTTGAATTCCCTACATCATTGTCATATCTTATTGAAGTATAAATGTTAGATTCATCAAATACAACATGCACAGATTCTTCCACACAAAGTGTTCTTTTATTGTATACTCTATAAGTCTTTTTGTTGGAAGAATATCCAAGAAATATGGTCTTATCGGACTTGCTATCAAAATTTTCAAGATTATCTCTTGTATTTATGATAAAATATTTTTACATCAAAATACTTTAAAATAAGAGATAGAAGGAGTTTTATCAAATATAAGTTCAAACGGAGTTTTTTTAAAAAAATAGTCTTAGCATAACTCGGTTTATTGTATAGCATGCTGTGATAACAACTTCCGCCCAAAAGTATTTTGAAAGAGCATTTTCACAAAGCAATGATCTAGCTATTTCTTGTAAAGTCCAATTTTTCCTTTCAACAACACAATTTTGTTGAGGGGTTTTAGTTACTGAAAAATTATAAAAGACTCCATTTTCATCACAGAAGTGAGTAAATTCATGGTTACAGAATTCTTTGTCATTATCACTTCTAATAGAAACCAGTTTGCATCCAATCGAGTTTTGGACACGCTTTATCAGTTTTGAAAATTCAGAAAAAACTTCATCCATTTGTCCAAGAAATAAGGTCCAGGTAAATCTAGAGAAATAATCAATAAATACATATGCATATTTCTTACCTCCAAGACTAGTAGTTCTCATGGGTCCAAACAAATCCATATGAACTAATTCGAGTGGTTTTGAGGTAGAAATCACTTTCTTTGGTTTAAAAGAAGTTTTGATTTACTTCCCAAACTGACATGCATCACAGATTTTATTTTTATCAAATTTCATCTTTGGCAATCCCCTAACAAGTTCTTTTGAGGACAGTTTGTCTAACAAATCAAATGATATATGACCTAATCTTCTATGCCAAAGATAACAATCATTGTCATGAACGGATAGGCATCTAATTCCATTAGCTACAAGGTCATTAAGATAAAAAAGCATATACATTTCCTATACGTTTGGTAGTAAAAATGAATTCGAGATTTCCACTGGTAAGTATGAAGCAAGAATCTTTTTCAAAAATGACTTTGCAACTATTGTCACAAAGTTGGCTAATGCTGAGCAGATTATATTTCAAATCATCAATAAGTAAAACTTACTTCATAATTGTCAAGAAACATTTACCAATATTATCAATGCCGAGAATCTTTCCTTTCTTCTTGTTTCTAAATGTAACAAATCCTTCATTTGTAGTATGAATATCTTATAACAAAGCTGCATTTTCAGTCATGTGTCTTGAACAACCGCTGTCCAAGAACCATTTGGTGAAGCTTAAAGACCGTGCCTATACATGAGAAGGAGGAATGATTTTTGGTACCCACACTTTCTTGGGTCCATGAAGGTTGTAACATTTTCTTTAATTTTCTAAAATGTAACTTCACCGGTTTCAACTTTTCTTTTGATAAGGCATCTTCAAACTGTGTGTCTCGATTTTTCACAGTATGTGCATGCTTTGTATGTGCTGTGAGAAGAAGTAGGTTTAACATATTGAGACTTGTTCTTTTTGTTTTTATTTTTATTTTCATATCCTAAGCCACGTTGATTTCCCGCAAAAATAAATATGGACTTGCAAATTTTATCTTTATCCTCGTGTCTATATCCTAACCCACTTTAGTTACCAATTTGATGATGAGTTTCAAGCAATTTTTCCCAATTACTTTTACCATTTGTGAATTTTTTTAATGCAATTGGTAAGATCATTTACTATAATCTTCATATCATAAAAGGTGCTAACCATGCATTCAAGAGTTTGAATTTTATCACACAAGTTTTTGTTTTCCAGAGATGCATTGTGCAAGATAGTCATGATCACATCTTTCTCAATTATAGCACACGTATGTGTTTCAAGAGACATTTTATAGTCATTCAGCAAAGTTTCATTTTCTTTCACCAGTCTTTTAACTTTCAACTTTAATTCTTTATTTTTTTAGACAGTTTTTTAATTCATAAAACATATCACATAACAGCTCATTAGGATCAACATGCTTTTCAGTCATAGATATAAGTGAATTAGACGCGCAGTTTGATGTTGAAAGGTTTACCTCATTTTCCAATGCCATGAAGCAAATGTTGGCAGTTTCTTCCTTAGATTCCTCATCTTCAGACTCAGCTTCATTTAAGTCCCAAGCTCCCATCAATCTTTTATCTTTCTTTACCTTCAGGTCTTTCTTTTTCTTAAACGTTTTCCTTCCTTACCTTCTACAATTGGACAGTCCGCAATGAAGTGATCCGTGCTTTTACATTCAAAACATTGAGGTTTGAAGCCAGAGGTTTATCCTTTCTTTCTTATAAGCTTCCTTCCTCTTTTGTAGTTTTCTTTGTTGAACATCCTTTTGAATTTCTTTGCTATCATTGTTAAATCATCATTGTCCATCTCCATGCCTTCACTACTTTCCAAAAGGCTTATTTCTCCATCTTCATTTTCAGCCTTTAGTGCAACCCCTTTTGTGCCTCTATCATGATCATCAGATTCATGAAATCTTTTAAGTTTCAACTCATGAGTTAAAAGAGATCCGATCAACTCTTTAGTAGGTAAGGATTTTAAGTCCTTGGATTCTTCTACAGTAAGAGTTTTGGGCTGCCAGCTTTTTGGTAAAGCATCGAGAATTTTCCGGTTTTGTTCTCCAAGAGAATAAACCTTTTCGTAAGCTTTAAGACTATTTGAGATATTAGTAAATCCTGTGAACATATCAATGATGCTTTCATTTGGCCTCATAGTAAATAATTCATAGTCATGAATTAGAAGCCCCAATTTTGATTCTTTGACTTGGTTAGTCTCCTCATGGGTGACTTCAAGTAATCTCCACATCTCATGGGCTGAATCACAACCACTAACATAGTCGTATTCAGTCGCATCTAGTGCACAATACAAAATGTTCATAGCTTGAAAATTTAGAGTCATTTTCGCATTGTCTTCCACACTATATTCATCATTCTGTTTAGGTATTTTATACCATCAATCATCTTTGATGAAATAAAAGGACCATTCTCTATTAAACTCCATAACTCGAAGTTAATAGAACACACATAAATTTTCATTCTATTTTTCCAGAAAGTATAGTTGCTTCCATTAAACAAAGGAGGACGATTTGTTGAAGACCCTTCAACATATGGAAGAGAGGATGAGCTTACCATTAAGATCTTTTCTACAAGGTTGTTAAACCAAGAGTATGTAGACTTTGCTCTGATACCAAATGAAAAACCTTAGAGAGGGGGGGTGAATAAGGTTTTTGGTAACTAAAAATAATTTTTCCGATTTATCTAAGAAGATGAATAATGATGATCACCAAGATGCCTAGACTGACTTTATAGATGCATAGAAAATTATCCAAGCACTTATAGATGTATATCCAGATTTAGACAGTAAAAGAACATAAAAAACAGTACACGGACAATTGAATAAAATGAGACAAGAGATGTATAGTGGTTCAATTAACAATGATCTACATCCACTATCTTAAGCCCCACACTTAAATATTTTTAACCATATTTCATTAACCTCACTTAATGAAACTATTTCACATACAAGAGAGGATCACCATACTAGATTTTTTTCACAACCTCTCAGTCACGCAAACACATCAAGGATCATCTCACTAGGTTTTACTCCACAACCTTGACACAACCACAAAACAAGGATCACCCCAATGGGTTTTGCCACATAAACTTGACACAACCACAAAACAAGGATCACCCCAATGGGTTTTACCACATAACCTTGAACATAAACCAACACAAGGCTCACCTTAATGGGTTTTACACCACAACCTTGATACAACAGAGATTTGAATATCAATAGAACAGTAAAGAGCTCACTTACTTGAGCAAATGTTTACTCAGATGTAAAGCACAAATACTTTTACCTTTGATACAAAATGAACTCACTTTAAAGCTAGAAAAAAGAGATTTTTGAAAAATATTGAGCAATAGTATTTCTAAGATGAATGTTTCAAAAATCTTATGTCTAATATTGCTTTAAGGGCTATTTATAGAGCTAAAAAGTGGAGTGCCAGCAGTTATAAAGAAACGGCTATAAATTTTCTATTTAAACTCATCCGTGTTTTAGACTCGGGTTTTGGACGATAATGCATAAAAAAGGTAAGTCCGAAATGGCACTAACCAGACAAACTTTTCAACCCAATTTACAGGATTTTGGACGAACCTTTTGGATTCAAACTGTTCCATCCAAAATTATGTGATATTTAAAAACCTTGAAAACATCTCGTTTGAAACTTCAAGGTAAAGTCAAATGAATCAAAAGATAAGAAGACATATGAATTAATAGATATACCTTAATAACACTTCCTAGTCTATCATTCTTCATAAAGAACTTCCTTGATATGTAACTCCACATACTTTAATCTTCTCATTTGATCTTCTATTCTTGATTTCAGTGATGAAGGAGTTGCCAACAAATCTTATTTGAAGACTTTTGAAGAATAAAGGTCAAACATGTCCTATCACAATAGATTAACAAGTTAGTCCATATCAACATTTGTCATAAATCAAAATATAGAAGAAAGCCCATAGGGTTAACATATATATATATATATATATATATATATATATATATATATTCAATATAGTTCCATCTAAGTCTATCTCTATGACTCTATAAGAATTGTAGAATGGGTGAAAGCCTAATTTAACACATATCCGAATTTGGATTTGTCCTGCATATGTGCTAAAAGGAAGATGGTTAAAATGAAATCAAGATCAAATTTATGTCTATTTGTTGGATATCTAAAAGGAACTAGAGGATACTACTTTTATAGTCCTCAAAATAAGAAAATATTTGTAAGTGCAAATACAATTTTCTTAGAGGTCAAGTATATAGAAGAACGGGGATCCAAGAGTAGTGTTATTTTAGAAAAAACCAAGGGAGATAATTCTAAGCAAATAGTTACAAAATCCAATACTTAAGATT
Organism: Voacanga thouarsii; assembly: GCA_026120185.1. Lineage (NCBI taxonomy): Eukaryota > Viridiplantae > Streptophyta > Magnoliopsida > Gentianales > Apocynaceae > Voacanga > Voacanga thouarsii. The sequence goes on from JANUWF010002099.1 coordinate 467,846, forward strand.
CTCGTGGTGGATTCGTATCCTTACCACTTAACATGTCCGATTCCAGTGGGAGAAACATAGATGTTGCGCCTTCTGTATTCACTAGCATTTCAGCACGTAGAATGGAAGAACCTCTCACCCCTTGTTTAACAATAAAATCTCAATATTGTTGCTAAAATTGAAGGATGTGGAAGTCATGAGGTATTGGGAAGACAAACTCTAGTCGTTGAGGACTCAATAGAACAGGTGGCAGTCAATAAGGAGGGGGAAAAATCCATTCATCCAAGAACCTCCGTAGCTTAGGCGTAGTAAGAGCGTCATTTGAGGTCCCTCAAGATATTATTTTATGGAGAGGCTTTTCAAGCAATCTCCAATGAGGAAGAAGAGGATCCCACTATATTTAAAGAAGCTATAGAGGATGTGAACGCAAACCATTAGAGGAGTATAATGGATTCGAAAATGAAATCCATGTACACTAACTCCATCTGGGAATTTGTAGACTTACTTGATGGGGGGTAAAGCCTATTGAGTACAAATTAGTGTACAAAAAAAAAAAAAAAAAGGAAAAGATGAAGAAGTGAAAACTTTCAAAGTTAGATTGGTTGTTAAGGGTTATACCCAATGAGAAAGTATCAACTATGAGGAAACATTCTCGCTTGTGGCCATGCTAAGTCTATAAGAATCCTCTTATCCATTGCATCTCACTTCGATTATGAAGTATGGGAAATAGACGTCAAGACAACATTCCTTAATGGAAATCTCGACGAGTACATCTATATGGTATAACTAAATGGTTTTATCCAACAAGGTCAAGAACATAAAGTCTGCAATCTAAATAGGTTCATTTATAGGCTTAAGCAAGTATCTAGATATTGGAATATTAGGGTTGATCAAGCTATTAAGTCTTATGGTTTTAGTCAGTATCCTGATAAATCATGTGTCTATAAGAGAATTATAGATAGTATGGTGATTTTCTCATATTGTATGTTGATAACATCCTTCTCACCGACAATGATGTAGGGACATTAACACCACTGAAAAATTGATTTGATAAACAATTTGATATGTAAGACTTAGGAGAAGTAAGATATGTTCTAAGTATTCAAATCCTTCGGGATAAAAAGAATAGATAGATTACTTTATCCCAAATTTTATACATTGACAAAATATTGGCAAGATTTTCAATGAAGAAGTTCAAGAGAGGTCTATTACCTTTCAAACATATAATTCAATTTTCATAAAAGCATAATCCAAAAAATCCTAATAAAGTTAATTACATCAAAAGAGTTCCTTATGCATGAATTATAGGAAGTTTTACGTATGGTATGCTTTGTACTCATCCAGACATTTGTTATGCTATTGGAATGATCAGCAGATATCAGTCAAACCTAAGATTGGAACACTGGACAGTAGTAAAGCATATACTTAAGTATCTTTGCAGAACTTGATGATATACGCTAGTTTACTCGACTCTAAAATTGGTATCTACAAGTTACACTGATTCTGATTTTCAAGCTAATAGGGATTTTTGCAAGTCCACTTTTGACTCCGTTTTCACCTTAGGTGGTGGTGCAGTTATATGGAGGAGTATTAGACAATCTTGTATTGCTGACTTTGCTATGGAAGCTGAATATGTGACAACTTGTGAGGTAGATTAAAGAAGTTTCTTAATAGAACTTGAGGTGGTTCCTTCAGCATCTCAAACCATTAATTTATACTGTGACAATAGTGGTGCAGTGGCAAATGTGAAAGAACTACACAACCATCATTGATAAATACATTGAACGTAAAAATCACCTATTTGGGAAGATTATTCAATGCGGAGATGTACAAGTATGCAAGATTTCTTCAACTGAAAATTTTGCTTGATCTTTTTACTAAAAATTTACTTATAACAGTTTTTGGAAGACATATCGAAAGTATAGGTATTTTTTGACATGTCCCATTTACTCTAGGACAAGTGAGAGAATTTTGTTAGAAATGCACTTCGAGTAAATACAACATTTGTATTTTGAAACTAAACAAAGTATGCTTTTGTATTTTGAAATTAAACAAAGTATGCTTTTAATATATTTTATAGGTATGTATGGGCCTGTTTTTTCCACGAATTATTTAGATATTGTAAATCAAGTGTTTATTTGTTAAATATAGAAATATTTGATTTATAATTTAATTCAAAATAAATTATTCGTGATCTAAAATAAATTTAGGTAATTTATTTTGATGAAATCATATTTATTTTATTGAAGTCTATCTTTGATTTTGGTAATAAAATTAAGGATATATTTTGATATATTAGATGTACCATCAATGATTAATTTGTGGAATAGATTATACAAATTAATCATTAGCATATTGTCGTACATAATACCTTAATCCTGAGCAAATAATGATCTATGTTTACTAACTTGAAGTTCATTGAGTTACTAAAGAGCAAGATTAGTTTAATAATCAATATCTCAGTATCTTGAGAATTAAAGTGAAATAAATATGGAATAAGTATTCTGCAATTTGAAATCCGTCACATTCAATAGACAAGATCATTTCCTAAAGAGTTCTTCTAAGAGGCAGTTAAATCTGAGCTCAATAATTTAATAGTGTTTATTAAATTCAATTTGTAGGTATGACGAAGTCACATGATACTATCAAATTGAGTATGAGAATTGATGGTTTGAATGAGGGGCACTTTGTTCATATTGCCTTATTCAAAATATTATGTTGATCGACATGGATAATATGTTAGATCGATCAATCATATGATATAATTATTGACTCCAGTAATTTTAATTAGTCTAAGAGCGTATTTGCATTCTTTTAGTAGAGTAAAATGTAATTAATAAATTATTTTGGGTTGACAAAATAATTTATTAGAACTTAGTCTAATTATATCCGGTCAAGTCACTTTAGTGGTTCATAATTATGGGAGAAAAATAAAATATAAATATTTATAATTTATTAATAAAAATTACAGGAAATCAAAAATCGTATTTGAGATGGAGTAAGATAAGTGGAAATAGTTATATCCAACTATACTTTTTTTGTTATAATTTGAGATATGCACAAATTGCATGGGAAATAACATTCTTTGAAGACTTGGGAGGGTCTGAAATATTACCAGAAGTTCAAAAGCTTCTTGTGGCATAACAATATCGATTATAACCCTAACAAAATCATCAAAAGTTTCTTCTTGATACACCAGAACATGCTGTTTCACAAGTTCTTAGAGCTGGGTTAGTGTATCTTCATTCAATTACTCTATATTTTGCAGCATAGGTGGTCTACTGTATCTTTAATCTTTTTTAAAATCTAATGTTTTAAATTTTTTTAATCTAATTATAGGTTTAGATTTGGATTGCGGGGAGTTCTGCACTAATTATACTGCAAATGCACTTCTACTGGGAAAAGTAAGGGAAGCAGACATTGATAATGCCCCAGCAAATCTTTACACGATGCTTATGAGAGTCGGTTTTTTTTATGGAATGCCCGAGTTTGAAAAACTGGGAAAGGAGGATATTGGCTCGGAAGAGCACATTAACTTAGCAATTGAAGCAGCAAAAGAAGGAATTGTACTTTTAAAGAATGACAATCAAACTTTGTCTTTGAACCCTAATGAAATTAAAACCATGGCAGTGATCGGACCACATGCTGATGCAACCAGTGCCATGATTGGGAATTATGCAGGTACTCAAGAAAACAAGAAAAATCTTGATTAAAATTTACACGGCCAACCTGTGTTTATGAGAGGTTTTTGAAACGTAGGTGTCCCTTGTAGTTGCACCAGTCCACTTGACGCATTCAAGGAAGCTAAGGAAGTTATCTACGAGATGGGTTGCGATTCAATTGCCTGCAAGAATGATAGCTTAATCTTTCCAGCCATGCAAGCTGCGAAAGAAGCAAATGCCACCATATTGGTTGTGAGACTATATTTATCGGTTGAAGCTGAAGCCTCGGATGGGACTGATCAACTCCTTCCCGGTTTCCAAACTCAATTAATAAATTAAGTTGCTATGATCGCAAAAGGTCCAGTTGTTCTTGTTATCATGTCTGCTGAGGAGTTGACATTAGTTTTGCTAAATCTGATCCTAATATCAAATCAATCATCTGGGCCCACGGAATTGCTTATGTTGGTTGGGGAAAATATAACTCAGGTAAGATTTCTTTTCCCTTTTTCTTGTTATTTTCTTTTCTTTTGCACATAAAAATAGCTATTAATTCGGCTTTATATGTCAAATTTTGTCTTCAAATTGGAAAATTACCTCTAACATGGTACGAGAACAGTTATGTTGACATGCTACCTATGACCTCCATGCCATTGAGGCCTGTCAATAGCTTAGGTTATCCGGGCAGAACATAAAAGTTTTTCAATGGCTCTGTTGTGTATCCTTTTGGATGTGGTTTGAGTTACACCACATTCAAATACAAAATCACAAATTCGAACAAAGCAATGGATATTAGCTTGGATGAATTTACACATTGTCGCGAGATAAACCGCACAGAGAACGCTCACTAACCTGCGTGCCCTGCTGTTTTAGTGGATGATCTTTCAATCCCCTGTGCTGCTGGTGAGTACAAAATTCGAGTTTGACATTGAAGTGGAGCATACTGGGAAAATGGATGGTTCTGAAACTATCATGGGTTGTTGGATTCCTCCAGAGGGTATTCTTGATGCTCCAATCAAGCAGTTAATTGCCTTCCAGAAAGTCTTTATTGCAGGTGGACAGAGTACCAAGGTAAAGTTGGACGCACGCAAGAGCTTGGGGTTGGTTGATTATAGAGCTTACATCCTTTTAGTGGCAGGGACGCACACAATTTTTCTAGGAGATAATGTTTCTTCTTTTCCCCTATGCATCAAACTCAACAGCAGCAGTTAGTTTTAGACTAGTTTTGTTGGAATCAAGTAGTCTACTTGATTTTTCAGCTATTCATTGTTCATAGCAACAAAGTACGTAAGTTAATATGCTGCAGCAATCAATGCTTTCATCATACTCTTTTCAGGGCAATGAAAATGAAATTTGGTCCTATCACTCCCATTCATCCTCGCACTCTCCTTTATCCTTCAACCTCTGTACATAAACTCAGACATATATTTCCCAAATGAAAAATTTTTGGGTTCATTTCTCCCTAGGACCACATTAGATTATTCAGAACACACAGAAATCAAGCAAACGATCTTTTTTTTTTTTTTAAATCCTTTCTTAGGTCAATGTTGATGGCATTGGCTGCAATACCATATGAGAATTCTGAAACCTGTGTAGATCCTTTTCTTCTCCTTGTCATGTTTAATCATAAATCTCATTTTCACGCTGCTCTTCTTTTTTTTTTTTTTTTTTTTTTTGCTCTCTCTCTTGAGGAGCATATTCATATTATTTAGCTCGTTTGCTGTGTATTAAACTCTGCTATACATACGATTGCATTCTTCTTTTATTTATTTATTTGCTACATGCATAATAATTCAGGGGACAAAACATTTACAGTGGATTGAGGGAATTGGATAGAAAGTAAAGGAGAGGAGACACCTCTAGGAATTTGGATTCATTTTGTAGAGGTTAATGAAAGAAAATAGAGGAATTAAGTTTAATTAAAAATATTTAAATTGGTTTCATCTAAAAATTGACGAAATTGGCGAAAAAGAAACTAACCTAAATGAACTTTCCTATACCAACCAGAATATTCTTATTGAAATATGCGTAGCTTTTAATTTAAAAATATAAATTAATAATTTATCCCTTTCTTTCTTTCTATTGACAATCTGAATAAGACAAATATTCAATCTTCTCCTTTCCTATTATAAATACTCAATCTTCTCCTTTCCTATTTCGTCTACCTCTAAATAGCTCCCTTTCCTCTCCTCTCATCTCCCTCCATCAAAGCATAGCCTTCATGCTTCTAACACTACACGAAAAACAAAAAATCACATTAGACAGATAAGGTATATATAAACACGTACATACATACACACAAGTAAAACACGTATATATGAGCTATGGCTAAGCGTCTTCTTATTATATATAATCTGTGGACTAAAATCATTAATCCCATCATTCGAAATATATTGGATTCATTTTTGTAATTAATCCCTCAAAAGAAGAATTTATTTGGATGGACTTAAGCGTTGTCACTGCCTCCTCCATCAGCCAGAAGATGAAGCATAGAGGTGGCAATAACCAACTAATGGATATCCAAATCATCCATAGATAAATGAATGTAGATGATTAAAATTAACTTTATAAACTTAAATAGAGGTCTAATTAAATCTATTAAATTTATTGAATTTAAATAGATATCCACTTGATCTATTTTTATCTATTTAAGTAGAAAGCTTTTATAACTTTCGCAATTTAAGAATGAGTCTCACTAATGTATGAATCTCATTATTAATTCCTCTAATTAATAAAGAATAAGATAGTAAGATAAAATGTTAATTTATTTCATATAAGTAACATGTTTCTTTCGGGGAGGCTTCCCTGCAGTATTCAAAATTTTGGTTTAGTTTTTTTTTCCATCCTCTTGAAAAGAGTTAGCAGTGGAGTTAGTATCTTCCTTGTTAAAATAAAAAAAAAATAAAAAAAAGGGTTCTCACGTTTTCTTAATAATATGGAAAGGTGCCTCTTTCGTTTTAGAACCATAGAAGTCTCATCACTAATATTTTTAATTTATAAAAAATGATAGAATAAAATATTTACTTACAAAAAATATAAATGAATAAATATGAATAAATGGATATCCATGATCTATTTAAATATATCCATATAAATTTCATTTATTAAATGAATTTATATAAATTAAACTTAAATAGATTAAAATTTTTCTTTAATTTCATCTAGATTTAAATGAATATTCATTTTCCACTCCTAGTAACGCCATTGCCAACTAAAGTCTTACAGATAGTCAAAGATATTCAAGTAATTTTAGCCAATCTAAATGGATAAGTATGCATGTCTTCGGATTTTGTTAACTCGCATAGAAATCTATCTAGTTTAACAGCTATCCAACCCTCTTTCTCTTGCAGATTTATATATCTGTCTGCTCAGTAGTTCTCCATCATCACTCTCACTTTCACTGGAATATCAAGAACTGTAGTAACCATGTCGAGAGTTTGGTTTCTGACATGCATGATCCTACTACTTGTTTTCGTAGGTTTCACAACTGCAAGGACAGTTCGACCAAATTTAGCTAATGATTCGCCATACACCACCCGCAATTATACCAAGGTTTGTGATCCAGCCAGGTTTAATGACCTTGGATTGGATATGAAAGAATTTGGATATTGCAATTCGTCAATGGATTTTCCTTCCAGAGTGAAGGATTTGGTAGATAGAATGACCTTAAATGAAAAGGTTGGACAGCTTGGGAATAAAGCTTCTGGGGCCTTAAGAATTGGTCTACCACCGTACAGGTGGTGGTCCGAGGCTTTGCATGGCGTTTCCGATTTTGGCGATGGCTCAACGTTCTTTGACGATGTTGTTCCCGGTGCAACTAGCTTTCCCACTCCAATTCTCACCGCTGCCTCTTTCAATGAGTCACTATGGAACACGATTGGCAAGGTTAATAATCAAGATCTCATTTGCTCAAAAAGGAAAAAGATGCTTTTAAAAAGAAAATGTTCTTTGTTTCTTGGCTTTTTCTGCAGACTGTATCAACCGAAGCAAGAGCTATGCACAATCTGGGGCGTGCTGGATTGACATATTGGAGTCCCAACATCAATCCAGTGAGAGATCCTCGATGGGGAAGAGCTCTCGAGACACCGGGAGAAGATCCGTTTACGAGTGGAACTTATGCCTCTAACTATGTTCGAGGCTTACAAGATATTGAGGGCAAAGTATTCGGTGACTTTGATGAAAATAGTAGGCCTCTTAAGGTTGCTGCGTGTTGCAAGCATTATGTTGCCTACGACGTCGATAACTGGCTTGGAGTAGATCGAACCAGTTTCGATGCACTGGCAAGTACTCTCTCAATATCGTTCTTTGCAAAACAATTTTGACAATTTTGAAACTAACATTTTCTTGTTCAATTTTTTCTAATTTTTTGCAGGTCAATGAGCGAGATTTGATTGAGACTTTCCAAAAACCTTTTGAAATGTGTGTCTTGAATGGTGATGTAGCCAGCGTGATGTGTTCTTACAACCAAGTTAATGGCATCCCCGCATGTGCAGATCCACAGCGTCTCAAAGAAACTGTTAGAGATAAATGGGGACTTAATGGTTATATTGTTTCTGATTGTGATTCTATTCAAGTAATGGTAGAAAATCAACACTTTATAGGTGATACACCAGAAGATGCTGTTGCACAAGTACTTAGAGCTGGTTAGTCCGCCTCAACCCTATACCCTTTATCTTTTCATATACTGAATCTTCATCCTTTTTAATGTTGTTTCATAGATCTAAAAAAAAAATTCTAATTTTTGTTATTTAGGCTTGGATTTGGATTGCGGGCAGTTCTATCCCAATTATACCGCAAATGCAGTTCTACAGGGGAAAGTAAGGGTTCCAGACATTGACAATGCCTTGACAAACATCTTTACTGTGCTCATGAGAGTTGGTTTTTTTGACGCAACGCCCGAGTTTGAAAATCTTGGCAAAAATGATATTTGCTCTCAAGAAAACATCAATTTAGCAATTGAAGCAGCAAGAGAAGGAATTGTTCTTCTTAAGAATGATAATCGGACTTTGCCTTTGAATAATGAAATTAAAACCTTGGCATTGATCGGACCACATGCTAATGCTACTAGTGCCATGATCGGTAATTATAAAGGTGACCAGATTCTCTTTTTTCCCCCTAACTATTTTTGTTGCCGTTTAGAAACTTTTTTGATTGACTTCATTAGAATTTTGGCAAATGTAGGCATACCATGTAGATACACTAGTCCACTTGATGCCTTCAAGGAAGCTATGGAAGTAATCTATGAAATGGGCTGTGATACAATTTCTTGCAAAAATGATAGCTTAATCTTACCAGCTGTGCAAGCTGCGGAAAAAGCAGATGCTACCATCCTTCTTGCAGGGCTAGATTTATCTGTTGAGGCCGAGAGTTTGGATAGGGTCGATCTACTCCTTCCTGGTTACCAAACGGAACTAATAAACGAGGTTGCTTCGTATGCAAAAGGTCCAATGATTCTTGTTATTTTGTCTGCTGGAGGCGTTGACATCAGTTTTGCCAAAACAAATCCCAATATCACAGCAATTCTTTGGGCTGGATATCCTGGAGAAGAAGGGGGACAGGGAATTGCTGATGTTGTTCTTGGGAAGTACAACCCAGGCAAGCATTTTTCCTTGTATTTAACAAGAATCAAGTCGATTTTAGCTTTCCATTTTGTAGTTAACGCTCGAAAATTGCGATTAATTCGGCTTCTTTATGTCAAATTTTGTTCTCTTGCAGGTGGAAAATTGCCCCTCACATGGCATGAGAACGATTATGTCAACATGTTGCCTATGACCTCCATGGCACTGAGGCCTGACGAAAGCTTAGGCTATCCAGGGAGAACATATAGGTTTTTCAATGGCCCTGTTGTGTATCCATTTGGATATGGTTTGAGTTACAGCAAATTTAGTTACCAAATTGCAGAATCAAACAGATCAATGGATATTAACATGGACAAATATACTCAATGTCGTAATGTTGAGTACATCGAGGATGCTGCTAAACCTGCATGCCCAGCTGTTCTAATAGATGATCTTCACACAGACACCTGCAAATCCTACAATTACAATTTTGAGGTTGAAGTGGCAAATACTGGCAATATGGATGGTTCTGAAGTTGTCATGGTCTACTGGATCCCTCCAAAGGGCATAGTTGATTCTCCTCTCAAGCAATTAGTTGCTTTTCAGAAAGTCTTTGTTGCAGCTGGCCAGAGTACCAAGGTGGATTTTCAGTTGAATGCATGCCGTAACTTGGGTTTAGTTGATTATCAAAGTTACACACTTTTGGCAGCAGGGACACATACAATTGTTGTCGGAGATAATGTTGTTTCCTTCCCCCTCACTATCAATCTCAAACAAAGCAATGAGCCTCAGTCTCAGTTTTTGCCAAGGTCTGTCGGAATGAAGTAGTCTAATTTTTCAATTACTGGTTTTAGTTAGTTTTACCGATATACATTTGAAAGTCATTCCCGTGCAAAGGATCATATCCTGTATTGCATTACTACAATTACAAAGGAGGAACATATCTTGGGGTGTTTATTTACTGAGCATCACGATTTAATTGTTTAACTAAACAGAGATTGTGCACTTAAAATTTTAAATAAAGTTTCCATGAAGATGACGAACGCTCGTCATGGCGCATCTATATTCCCATTCCCGCTGAAGCAAACTCGCTAATCCTTCAAACCCGATTGTAATGAGCATGGGAAGCATATTGTTTACTTGAACAAAAGGATACTTTCCGAATGTGAGAAGGTATATTTTATTGAGGAAATATATAGCTAAAAACTGTCTTACTATTATAAAATTAGGGTAGTGTTAGAATAAAATCTTTACACTACACACTAATAAAACTCTAACTATTTTGCACAAGAATTTCTCTCTTTCTCTTCTCTCACATGATGTATTTCACTATTTATAGAGCTCTAATTAGTGAAATACATCATGGCATATATCATCTTCCACTAATCTCAATTAGTGGTGTCTCCACTAAATGGTGGACATCTATAAAAATCTTCTCTAATTATTCACATAAATCCATAAAAATCTTCTCTAATTATTCACATAAATCCATAAAAATCTTCTCTAATTATTCACATAAATCCATAATTAGTGGAGCCTCCACTAATTAATAAAGATTCCAATAATTCATAACACTCCCATTGGATGTCCATCCATTACATAAAGAATATGCCTCGTTAAAACCTTACTAGATAAAAACCCAGTGGGAAAAAAAATCTAGTGAAGGAAAAAGAGTACACTATTCTATTTGTCTGTTTATTAGTCCCCCTGATGAGATGATTCCTTTTAAACCGACGCATACCGATTTTATATCTCAACTTTTCAAATGTTGCAGTCGGTAAAATTTTCGTGAAAATATCTGCGAGGTTGTCACATGACCGAATTTGTAGCACATCAATTTCACATTTCTTCTGGAGTTCATGAGTAAAGAAGAATTTTGGTAAAATATGTTTTGTCCGATCTCCTTTAATATATCCTCCTCGTAATTGAGCTATGCAAGCTGCATTGTCTTCATAAAGATGAGTTGGAATATCTTTGATTGATGATAATCCACAACTTTCTCGGATATAATGAATCATGGATCTTAGCTATACACATTCTCGACTTGCTTCATGAATGGCTATAATTTCAACATGATTTGAAGAAGTAGTTGCTATAGATTGTTTCGTAGAACGCCATGATATAGCAGTATTTCCACATGTAAATAGATAGCCCGTTTGAGAACGTGCTTTATGTGGATCAGATAAATAACCAGCATCTGCATAACCTATCAATGTTGGACTGGTTTTATTTGAATAAAATAATCCGAGATTAATTGTACCTTGGAGATATCGAAGGACTTGTTTAATTCCATTCCAATGTCGTCGTGTTGGTGAAGAACTAAATCTTGCTAATAAATTGACAGCAAAAGCAATATCAGGTCGTGTATCATTAGCAAGATACATCAATGCACCAATTGCACTGAGATATGGTACTTCAGGACCAAGGAGTTCTTCATCATTTTCTTGAGGTCGGAAATGATCTTTATCCACATTTAATGATCGGACGATCATTGGAATACTCAATGGATGTGCTTTGTCCATGTAAAATCTTTTTAGCACTTTTGCTGTATATGTTGATTGATGAATAAATGTTCCACTATCCAGATGTTCAATTTGTAAACCAAGGCAAAATTTGGTTTTACCAAAATCCTTGATTTCGAATTCTCTTTTTAAATAATCAATTGTTTCTTGGAGTTCTTCAGGAGTTCCAATAAGATTAATATCATCAACATATATAGCTAATATCACAAATTTAGAACCAGATTTCTTAATAAAAACACATGGACATACCTGGTCATTTTTAAATCCCGCTTGTAATAAATATTCACTAAGACGTGTGAACCACATGCGCCCAGATTGCTTCAGGCCATATAATGATTTCTGCAACTTGATGGAGTAATTTTCAGGAGGATAATGTTTATATGCTTCAGGCATATGAAATCCTTCGGGGATTTTCATGTAAACATCATTTTCTAAATTTTCATACAAGTAAGCAGTGACAACATCTAATAGGCGCATATCTATCTTTTCATGTACTGCCAAACTGATAAGATATCGGAGTGTAATAGCATCAACAATAGGAGAATAAGTTTCATCATAATCAATACCTGGTCTTTGTGAAAAACTTGGGCTACTAATCGCGCTTTATATCGAATGATTTCACTCTTTTCATTGCGTTTTCGCATAAATATCCATTTGTAACCAACAGGTTTTACACCTTCTGGTGTTCGGACTGCAGGTCCGAAGACTTTACGTTTTGTTAGTGCATTTAACTCCGATTGAATCGCATCTTTCCATTGCAGCCAATCTTTTCTATGCCGACATTCATCAACTGATATTGGTTCAGGATCATCATTATCTTGTGTAACATCAAGAGATATATTGTATGCAAATATATTATCAATAACAGTTTCTATCTGATTCCAACTTCTACCGGAAGTGGTATAATTGATAGAAATTTCAATGTTACTTTCATCAACTTCTGGTTCTTTGTCATCAGTTCTCTCTTGGTCTTTATCATTCTTTTCTTCAATATGATCTTCTGGATCATTCAATCCTCTTTTCTTTCGAGGATTTTTATCTTTAGAACCAAGAGGTCGGCCACGCTTCTGGCGTATTTTTGACTCAGCAACTATAGGTATAATATTTTATTCTGCTGGAACTTCAATTCGAATAGGAGCATTTATAGCTAGAATATGCAATTTTGTAATTCTTCCGGAGTCAACAAGAGCATCTGGCATTTGATTTGCAATGCTTTGCAAATGAATTATCTTTTGAACTTCAAGTTCACATGCGCTTGTGCGCGGATCAAGATAATTTAATGATGTTGTCCAAGCAAGATCCTTTTTATGCTGTTTTGGTTCTCCCCCTGATTTAGGGAATAATGATTTCGCAAGAGAATAAGAAAAGAAATATAAGAAAATGATGACAAGTAGGAAATGCCAAGAAAAATATCTCCTTTTTTTTTTTACTCTTCCCGGTACCGAATTTTCCTCTTCCTCTCTTGTCTTTTCTTCTCCTCCGACCCTCTACCTACCATCTACATCTTCTTCTTCCTCATACAGATATATATATATATATATATATATATCGATATATATCTCAGTCATCAGTCATTAGTAAACATCAAAAACAAAAATCACAAAGCAGATATGGAGACTCGTAATTCATTTGAGACATGGTCAAATTTTGACTCGGTTTCTGCAGCAGATTTTGATGTATTTTCCTTTCCAAACCAACCGCTTCAGCCTAATTCGAGCACAGAAGATTTTGATATATTTTCCTTTCCAAACCAACTGCTTCTGCCTAATTCGAACGCAGAAGATTTTGATATGTTTTCCTTTCCAAACCAACCGCTTCTGCCTAATTCGAACGCAGAAGATTTTGATATGTTTTCCTTTCCAAACCAACCGCTTCCTCCTAATTTCAAGTGAGATACCTTCGAGGGCTCCCATTTGTTTTTAGTGTGCTTGATAATGAAATTAAACTCTCTTTTGGTTTGTTTTTTATATAAATCAGTGGAAGTTTTGAACATACTGCTTTGGACCAAGTTGATCTGCCCATACAAGAGACTGCTTTTGATACTATTCCTTTTGATGCTATTCCTTTGAATGAGGATATGCTTGTGCATGATCCTTTCTACTCTCTAATGGATTTTGAACAAAGCCAGAATATGATTTCAGGTTATTATACATTTAAACATGGATTTTGAATGGTATTATCTTTACTGATATTATTTTTTTTCTAAGAGAAATAATGAGTGGTCTTGGCAACGAAGTCGGAGTAAGTACTCATGAAATGCATAATATCGAAGTTCAAGATATTATTGCAGACAAAATTCCTGGGGAGAAGAAGATGATTAAGAGGCAGAGAGAGAAGAAGGGTAATAACTCCCAGACACTATCAAGAGAAACAATTTCACAGTACTTTTACCTACCAATCAAGAGCGCAGCAAAAGAACTGAATATTGGCATAGCCCGTCTCAAGAAAAGATATAGGGAGTTAGGAATTCGTCGATGGCCTCACAGGAAGTTGGTGAGCTTGGAGACCATAATCAAGAATGTTCAGGTTCTCTCTCATACATACTTATAATTTGCAAGTATGAAACTATGAAAGATTTATAAATAAATAACCGATTATATCACTTCGATTTACAGGAGATGCAAAATAAAGAAAAAGGAGGACATATGGCTGAGAAGAAGTTGAAAGAAGCCATTGCGATACTGGAATGTGAAAAACAGTTGGCGGAAGAAAATCCTAATACGCAGTTAGAAGACCAAACACAGAAATTGAGACAAGCATGCTTTAAGGCCAAATATAATAAGAAATTTAATTATAATAAACTTAAGGGGATCATAAAATCCCAAGACTCATTTCGCAGTAATTTTACGGCTAATTTTGCTGCTAATCTCGATGCTGGCTCAAAGGGGAAAGAAAATGAGGAGGATGCCGAAAAAGAGGAGCTGAAGTCCATAATTACTAATTGTTTGTCTTCCTCTAATGTAAATATTGAAAAAGAACAATTACAAACCTTCATCTTACATTTGTCAGCTCAATTACAAAAGAGCAACTATAAGCATGTATCTTCAAGTTCATATGAACACTAGTGAGATGAATAAAAGATGTGATGCTTATTATTAATGGAAATATCTTTTTCTCTTATTATCTTTTCTGTTCCACTTCATGTGGCCAGTATTTCTCTGTGATAAGGAAAATATCGAGTGTGTCCATGACCATAACCACGGCCACTGCCACAACTACGACTATAACGATGGCTTCTGCTGGAGCCAACATCATTCACTTACAGAGTCTTTGTTGAGCCAGTTCATCTGGCTTCATGATTTCTCAATAATAACTCATGTTAAAGCTATCAATTTTGGATACCCTTTTCTCGATATTGTTACTGTAGGACATGAAAAGTGGAGAATGTCTTCCCCAATACAACTTCATCAGTAACTTTTTCTCCGTAAAATATTTAACTAAGATGTAGTTTTATACATCACGGAGTTCACGGTTTTACAATCTTGCAATTTCAGGTGCAACCATTCATACCGTGCAGTGGGTAGTACGACCATCTTCAGGTGGTCAAATATTTCTTTTTATCCACATGACATATGGATCTCCTTTTTTTTAGCATTTAGATGCATTTCTGTATGACATATAAATTTTTTTTTTCAAAAATATCAAGGGCTACAAATTCGAATTTAACGAGATCAATAAATGCGTACCTGTCTTCTGGCTTTAATAACGGCAGAGACTCGTGCTGATAACGTGTTATAAAATTAGGGTAGTGTTAGAATAAAATCTTCACACTACACACTAATAAAACTCTAACTATTTTGCACAAGAATTTCTCTCTTTCTCTTCTCTCACAATTTTCTCTAATCTTTCTTTCCTTTCACAAAATAATGGTGTATTACAAGTTTAGAGAATAACTCTATTTATAGAGCTCTAATTAGTGGAATACATCATGGCATACATCATCTTCCACTAATCTCAATTAGTGGTGTCTCCACTAAATGGTGGACATCCATAAAAATCTTCTCTAATTATTCACATAAATCCATAATTAGTGGAGCCTCCACTAATTAATAACACTTACCAATTTGGTTGGAATTCTCAAAAACTGTAATATATTTTTAAAATATCACATTTTCACTCCTTTGCCTCATAATATTCTCACTCCTACACCTCGTATGGCCCCACATGTTTTTTTTTTTTTTCAAAATTCAAATTGTTCTCAAATCAGACTATTGTTTTCAAATAAGTTGTTATTCAAGTACACTCAAAAGTTAAAACAAAGAATACCACTATTTATTTTAAAATAAATTTCAAAACAAAAGAATATGTCCCCTCTTAAAAAGCAATAATAATGAGAATATAGACAATTCTAATGTCTACAATAAAGATGGAGATAGAAATAAAAGACTAACAAGAATTTCGCAGCCAAATGAAGCATTCTGGGGTAGATAACCAAAATGGCAACAATCACAGAGTTTCTTTTCAATTCAGAAAGTTACAACTAACGTTGGATTGAAAGCAAATGAAAGCTACCAATCCTATACGCTAGTGAGGGGCTTCAAACCAAGAACATTGGGAGGGGGACAGAAATAATCAAAAAAGATATGTTAAATGATAATGTTATAATTTGTGAAAAAACTTTATAAAGCAAAACATAAAATCCAATTGAACTTTTTTAAAAAAATAATAATAATATTAATTTTTCTAAGATAAATTCACTATCTCTAAGAATTTTGAGGGGGGCGGGTAGCCGGTCTCTGATTCAAGGACTGAATTCATTATATGTTTCTGAAAAGATATCTAAACCAAACAGTAGCTTTTGTGTGTATGAAGATAATTAAATTGATAAAAGTAATACATTCCCATAATAAAAATGGTAATTTTTTGAGGATTTAAATACTGGAGTTGACAAAAGTTGTAATCTTTTAACAAATAAATAGTAAATTTTAAAATTACTAGGTAACAGTGATAAGTAACAAAAGTGAGCGTTTTCTTTATTGAATTTATTTTTGTTATTATATTAGTTGCCAATTAAATCTACAAAAATTACTATTTCATATAGATATGCATTCGACACTATAACATTATTCTCGGGGATTAAGTAATTGGTATGAAGTTTGTCAGTTTGGGTTTGTAAGTTGGATTTGGCTAATCTAAAAATTTATACGTTAAGCACGAATGCGGCCTGACCATACTCATAAATGCAAAGCTCAAACTTAGTCTGAATGTAAAATGTGAGGTCACGGTGAGTTCGTGTTGAAGATAATTTGTAAATGAAATATTCAAAGAGACAAAGTTTCATATTTTTTATAATGTTCACTTTCTAAATTTTGTTTTTGACATCCTTTTATGAAAAATATCATGTAGTTTGAAATAAAAGGTGTCTAAATATTATTGGAAAGTTATGATTTGTGAAAACATGACTAATCATTAATAAAAAATTATAATTCATGAAAATACAATTTTCTTATAAATAGCATGCCTCTTCTCTAAATTGGATGCATATTATTGCTTATCATTTTTGTAAGAAATCAAAATATTTGTTATCTCATTTTTCGAAAATTCTTACTATATCCCAAAGGTAATTTGCTTTAACCATTTAACAAATATTTGGTGTAGTGGGGACAAATAACACCTTAAGAAAAGTGTTATATATGCCTCAAAAGTTCTTTTTTCTCTACTGCATTTTCTTGAAGTATCTATATATTTCAACAATGTTAACATGTTATTTGACATTAAGAATCATAGAGTCTTCAAGAGATAATGAGTTCCAAACAAATCAATCAAATCACCAAAAATTAGATAGGCTCGACGGCAATGGAACAAACTATAGTAAATGGAATGATAAGATGATGTTTTGTCTTACTGTTATCAAATTAAATACCCTGGTACGTACACCACAACTAAACATAAAATGACTATCATTATGGTCTATCTTACAGCTCGAATGTCTTACGTCTGTCCTCTATTTTCTTCATCAGAAAATGTGTTACTAGTTAAGGATGACTAAACATTATATACTGACACCCTGTAAAGAAAGACACCACAGTCCGAAGGTGGGCCGCCTACCGGATAGTATTCTCAAATCCACGCAAGTTAATATAAATGCAAAGTTTCTTTGAGTACTAAAAAATCAACACGTTACAAAGTCTCATCACTACAAGAAAACAGAGAATTAGCGAGGGACATTTCCCTCGCTAATCCGTCGCTAAATCAAATTAGCGACGGATTAGCGAGGGAAAATTCCCCAGCTAATTTCCTCCTCGCAGAGGCAAAAATTTGCGACGGATTCAAAAACCCATCGCAAATAGCGACGGATTAGCGAGGTAATTTTCAAACAGTCAATGACTTCAGTAATGGATTTTTGAAACGGATCTGTGAGGGATTCTTATTTTTCGTCGGTAATCCCTTTCTATTTAGAAAGGGATCAGCGACGAAATATTTTACTAATTAATAAAAATTTGGAAATTTCCATCGCTAATGCCAAGCTAATTTGCGAGGGATTAGCGACGGATATTTTCTTTTTATTGTTTTGATATAAATTGTCCGTCGCTAATCCCAAGCTAATTTGTGAGGGATTAGAGACGGAATATTTTCTATTTAATGTTCCGATTTAAGTTTTCCGTCGCTAATCCCCCGCTAATTTGCGAGGGATTAGCGACGGAAAATTTCTTATTAATATGTTTTGATTTAAATGTCCGTCACTAATCCCACGCTAAATTGCGAGGGATTAGCGACAGAATATTTCTTTCCTATTACGTTTTAAGTGATCCGTCGCTAATCCCAAGGTAATTTGCGAGGGATTAGCGACGGATCCTCATTTTAATTTCCTTAGCCCCTCGCTAGTAATTTATAATTTTTAAATATTTTTTATAAATGTTTAAAAAATGCCCTGTAATTGAAGAAAATTCATTTTACCTAATACAAAATTTAATTAAATTAAAAAAAACCACCAAATAGTCATTATTAATAGATATAATAATGACAAATGTGAATAATACATAAAAATGTTGTCTAAAAATCCTAAATAAATATAATGATGAAAAAATGTTGTCTAAAAAAATGTAGTATATATATCTTAACTACGAAGCAGGAATCAGTGTGGATGCTGGAGCCGACGGAGGGGGTGGGGGTGGATCGAAAGGGCCTGGCTGATGATCTGGATGTGAATTTGGAGGACTGATGACGAAGTCCTCCTCATCCTCAACATCATCCTCCTGAACAGCTGGCATCGGCAGTGGCGGAGGAAGATTCAAATTCTGAGACATAAGCGTCAGGTACTCAGTCAAGCTCTGGCTGTGGCTCCGATATACCTGTACTTGATGCTCAACTCTCTCCCGCCTCCTCTTCTCAGTGTGTAACTCTCTCTGTAGCTGGCTCACATCTAACGAGGTAGAAGAAGTCGATAACTCAGATGAAGCTGGCTGCTGTAACCTCCGTCTCACCCTCGCAGACTCGGAGCCCAATCCATATACGCGTCCCTTCTTGGACGCTCTGTCATCCACCTCGACGAACAGCGCCTTCTCGTCGGGCACCCGAGTCGGTGCGACCGTGCTCGTAGAATCAGTCGCGGAACCCGACTGCGCGTGACGGTCAATAATAGCAGTAACACTATCCTGTTGAATTTGGGGCAAGGAAACACGCATAAAATATTTAAAATTAGCGATCAAAATATGAATAATATTAAACTTAAAAACATGTAAGATTGTGTATTCTTACCAGCGTGTGGCGCGATCGATCACTGACATATTGGCCTTTCCTCGGCCCGTCCTGGAACGTATGGGTGCGTCTGAAGAGGTCGACGTAGCTAAAGTCATGACCTAACTGTCTCCGCTATCATTGTAACAAGAAATGACTAGATGTTAGCTTTTATGAATTAAATGTGAAATAGCGGATATACCGAACAGTAAAAAATTTTACACTTACCATCCACTCCTCATGCTCAGTAAAAGAAATAGATCCTCCTGTGTGGGATGCCTGACCAGTAGATCTGTTCCGCTTAGCAGCGGAAGAGATACGCTGCCACCTATCGGACCCCCAATACTCCGATAGAGTAGCCCAATGGTCTGGGGAAATCCACTTGGGGCAGCTACCCCCATGCTTCTTCCGAGCCTTGGACAATGCATCCGAAAGTCTAGCCTTACACTTCTTCTCCCAATTAGCCCAAATCTATGCGGCATGCTCGGGGCGCCAATAGAAGAAAGCCTGCAAAATCAAAGTAGCCGTTAAAAGTAATTACAAATAAGAAAACATATTAAAAATAATAAAAAGACTACAAGTAATAATTACAAATCGAACTCACACTCCAAATATCGAACCACATGTTCCGAACATCAATCGGAACCTGTGAGAAGGTAGCATAGGCTCTAGTGTAGTGTCGCCTAAAAATCTCAACAATCTCCCTCACACATCGAACCGAATGTGTGAACCTGTTCCAAGAAAATAGATCTTGTAATATTAGACAAGTTATAATTTTGAAAATTTAGAAAAACTTATAATAAATAATTATGTAGCCGACTTACGAGTCACCAACTGGCTCAATCAACAATCGCGTGTCCTCGGTAGATGGAGCGCCAACTGTGGACCCTAAAGAACCTAGGATCGGGGTAGGGGCCTGCTTTGATCGGGCCTCTTTCGGAGGCAATGGCTGTGGAGCAGGTATACGTGGGGCGATGCTCGGGGACGGTGTCTCATCCGTCCTCGAGGACTCACGAGTCGCTGACCAATCGTTGGGTGAGGTATCGGAAGCCATATGTATTTGAAATTATTTAAATACATAAAAATTGTCATATCTTGGGAGAAGAAAAAGATAACAAATTTAAAAGTATAAAGCAAAGTAAAATGCTTGTAATGTAACGATAGTAGAACTACTAATTTGTATCTATACTTTAGTTAAACTTGAACCTAGTCTATGGACTTCTGTCATCATCGGATGAGTAGCCTTCCACATCGTTGTCTGTAGAGGATCCCGTCTCCCATTCTTCTTCCTCGGCATCGTTTTCGTTGTTCGGTTGTGCTTCCTCTATCATTAAACCCGAATCTATAAAATCGATTGTATCTCCAATACCGCACTCATCTCGCTAATCTTCCAAAGTTGTCATCCTCAACACGTACATTGATTGCCTGCGCATCATCTACTTCCTCCTGATATGGTGCCTCGACAACGGGTGCATCAATAACATGCCGAGCTTTCATTTTACAAACAGCTACCCAATCAGATTTTGGTCTTTTGCTCCCCGGGTAGGATAGGAAATACACTTGAGTTGCTTGTTGAGCTAACACAAAGGGGTCATATTTTGGGTAATTCCTCTTGCGACTGACATCAACAAGTTTGTAGTGAGGATGAATTTTAACCCCCCGATTTAGCGTTGGATCAAACCAATCACACTTGAATAGGACAACTTTTAAACAAGGAGTTCCAGGGAACTGAAGTTCGACAATCTCCTTCAGCACTCCATAATAATCTAAGGCACTATCTCCGTCGCCTTTAACACAAACTCCGCTGTTAATTGTTTTTTTTCCGATCGACCGATCATGTGTATGGAACCTAAAACCATTTACGAAGTAGCCATGGAAGAATTTCACTTGTCTCGAAGGTCCCTAGTGCCAAGCTTTTTAAGTGTTGTTCACCACTTGATTCTGTGGATCATGAACCTAGCAAAGAACAAAGCGTTAATGCACCTTCGATATCAATGTAATTTATTCCTAAGTCTCATTTTGTATGTGTTCAACTCACATAAGTCCTAAACCATCCTGCAAACTCCGACTCTATTCTCCTATCCACTTCAGGATCTGTTATACTCGGCTCATACAACTGCAAGTCATTTTTGAATTTCCTAAAACGACCAAAACAAACACATAATTAAGGATACTCGTTCAAAGTATTGTCGTATAAAATCTAGCAATGTAAGGCAATAGCGGTATACTTACGTAATGTATGGTTGAACTTCTTCACAGCTTTAGGTATATGTAATTTGTGGCAGCCTTTAAATTCATCCTGGGTAAGATACCTATTCTGAATACTTCCCAAAACCCTCCCCGGAACGGCGCATATAGAACACACAAGTGTCACTTGAGTTTGTATCATGAACGCCCTCATCATTCCTAGCCGTAGCAAGTATGTCGAGTCCGCACATGCGGCTCAAAATAATAGGAGAAGAATGTAGATGCCTCTTCAACTAAGTAAGCATTGCAAATTGATCCCTCCACTCTCGCCTTATTTTTAACTTTGGTCTTCAAACGATATAAGAACCTAAAGCATTTTTTACAGCTTAGAACCGATTCACATAGTAGATGTATATATAGATATAATAATACACAATATTTTACCGCTCGAATGGATACATCCATCTATATTGAACAGGGCCACCAACCCCGGCCTCATATGGAAGGTGGACCATAAGGTGCTCCATCACGTCAAAGAAGCTGGGTGGGAAGATCTTCTCCAACTTACACATGAGTATGATAATATTATCTTCCAGTTGCTTCATATGGGTTGTGGAAAGTTTAGGCGAACATAAGTCACGATAAAAGAGACTGACTTCTGCTAAAACGTTCCAAATTGACACCGGGAGTAATTCTTTAAATGCAGTTGGAAGCAATCTTTCCATAAAAACATGGCAGTCATGGCTTTTCATACCCGACATTTTCAGCTCATTCAAATCAACACACCTGCTTAAATTCGAAGCATATCCATCCGGAAGTCGCAAATCTCTAACCCACTCTAGTAGAAGTCTCTTTTGTTCGGGTGTAATAGAGTATTTAGCCTTTGGCATTAATGTCCTCCCGTCACCCAAGCCAATCACGTGTAATTCAGGTCTATCACAATATACCAACAGATCACGTCGCGCCTTCACATTATCCTTTGTTTTCCCCTTTACATTCATGACTGTGTTGAAGACATTATCGAACACATTTTTTTCATTGTGCATCACATCTATGTTATGACGGATTAAGTGTGTTCTCCAATACGGCAAATCCCAAAAGATACTCCTTTTGGCCCAATTATGGTAGATGCCTCTGCCATCATCCCTACCAAGCTCCACAGCTGTCTCGGTTATTTTTGGTAAATGGCACACTCTATCCCACATACCATCTCCGTAAGCGCGCCGTACAGGGTGTGTCTGTCTCGCGACCTTTATCCTTCCCGAAAGACCTAGCATCTCTCCCGTATGGATGATCTAAAGGCAAGAAGCGCCGGTGGCAGTCAAACCAAGAATGTTTACCTCCATTTTGCAAGTGAAATGATTTTGTCTCGCTCCATGCAATACGGACATGCTAATCTACCACTCGTGCTCCAACCACTTAGCATCCCATATGCCGGGAAGTCGTTTATTGTCCAAAGAAGTGCTGCTCGTAGACGTAAGTTCTGTTTCTTTGAAATATCACATGTAGAGACTCCACTAATCCACATCATCCTTAATTCATCTACCAAAGGTTGTAGATAGACATCAATTTTATGCTTCGGATTCCTAGGGCCCGGGACAATGACGGTCAAAAACATAAATGGATCCCTCATGCACATCGACGGAGGTAAATTATATGGAGTAACAATAACGAGCCAACAAGAGTATTGTTTACCCGACATTCCAAATGGTGAAAATCCATCTCGTGCATAACCCAAGACGCACATTACGAACTTCAACCGCAAATTCAGGATGACTACTGGTCGAAGTGTTTCCAAGCTTCACCATCGCGTGGATGGCTCATAACGTCCTCTTCCGGTTGACTCTCTCGCATGCCATCTCATGTGCTCCGCTGTTGTGGAGGATGCAAATAGTCTCTGCAGTCTGGGTGTTAATGGGAAGTAATACATTTTCTTGAAAGGAACGTCTTTCTGTTGTTTGTCCTTTCCTACTTTCCTTTTCGCCAGATATCTGCCATGGCCACAGAATTTGCAGTCCCTCCTAGCACTGTCGTCCTTCCAGTAGAGCATGCATCCATTTGGGCGGACATCTATCTTCCGAACATGTAGCCCTAGACCAGATACCAACTTCTTTGTTTGATAGAAGTCATCCAGGAGCTTATTACTACTTGGTAATACCTCTTTCATCAATTGCATCATCTGATTAAAGCATTTCTCCGACACGTTGTTTTTCGATTTAATATTCAAAAGTCGAGAAACAACTGATAACGTATTGTGATTCTTGCATCCATCCCATAGCGGAGTTTCTGAAGCTCCCAGCATGTCATAAAATTTCTGCGCATCCGGGTTTGGTGGTTCCTCAATATTCTCCGATGATGAAGGTCCAATTGGAAATTGATGTCCAATTGCATCAATCACCATATCTCGATACGGATTATTAGAGCTTGACTCGACTGCAGTCGTACAAGTGCCGGTTATTGATGTAGATGGCGACGGATTAATACCCTCACCATGACTAGTCCATCTTCGGTAATTAGCAACAAACCCAAATCTGTACAAGTGCAGCTCCACTTCATCTGGGGAAAGGTACGCCTTGTTTTTACACTTTCCACACGGACACCTTATAACTGAGGCTGGACCAGTTGACAAACAATATGCGATGAATCGCTTGACCCCTTGTTCAAACTCAGATGTAATTCCTTTAATCCCCTGTACGTGTCTTCTATACATCCAACCACGATCATCCATCTACATTTAGGCCATAACCATGTAGCTTATTAGCACGTGTATAATTCGAATGAAGAACGATGGTAGATTGTGATGGTCGAGGACCCTAGTTTACTCACTACGAATTATGGAGATAAAGAAAGAAAGGAAAAGAAAATAAAGAAAGAAGAAAATGTGGCTCATCATGCATAGACCAACTTCACAGTGAAAAGAACATATGGTTTTACACTAGGTAAGAATCAATAAGAATATCTTGGCATGCCACCTCAATTTGTGATTTTAAAAAAAAAAAATTGACAGAGTTTCCCCTATAAGTTGAACGTTTTCCAGGCGCAAGGCCACCACAATTCACACAACATTCATTGTAAAAGATTATTGAATAATAAAGTATTCTACACAAGACCACAAAGAAAATAAAGTATTCTACACAAGACCACAATTAATGGGTTTAAGATAATTCTAGCCCATGCATGAAAGCCCATATGAATTCATGTGATCGGTTGCATAGTTTTGAATGATAAAATGAAAAATTCCTTAGAGTTTTCAAAGTTTCCATAACCTTCTATGATGTTCCATAGTATTCTAGAAGTTTCTATAGTATTCTATAAGGTTTCATAGTTATATAGTCATGCTTAGTCATTAGATCATATGACTAAATTTTGGGAAAGCTATATGTAGTGAAAGGAGCTGGCCCGTTAAGAAGAAAAAAGTAAGAGAAAGAAGAGAAAATAAGGAGATAAAGAAAGAAAGGAAAAGAAAATAAAGAAAGAAGAAAAGGAAAAAATAGAGGAAAAGAGAGAGGAAGAAACAAGAAAGAAGAAGGAAGGAAGAAGAGCAAATTCCAGCCTTGCTTTTTTATCTTTGACATGGTAAGAAACTGCTTTCCAAAAACTAAAGTCACAGCTTGGTATTAGAAGTTGATTATATGTAATTTTTATAGTAAGAAAGCATGAAATTTTGAAAGAAATGGAAAGGAAAATTTTCTATTTCGGGGAAAAAAGGTTGGCCGGCTAAATTAGGAGAGGATTTTTGCTTGTTTTTCAGCTTAATTAATATGCCTTGAAGTGTTTACTTGCTGAAAATTTGTTTGAGATTAAGTAGGTAAGAAATTCATAAAATATATGGAATAGGAAAGCTATATTAATAGCTAAAGAACAATATATGTAGATTGCTGGAATTTGTGTATGATCTTTGAGTAAAGATGACTAGTAATGGAATAAGGGTAATCCTAAACATGTCTTAGAATGTTAGTAAAGGTGTAGAATAAGTTGTATGAACTTTTGATGGCTGAAAAACTAAAGGCAACAAGAAGACCTAAAGCTGCCATGAAAATTCTCGTTTGGTCACCTTTATATAGTAGCTATATCTAAATGATTGGAGAAGTGCTGGACTAAAAGCAAGTTAAATGCCATTGTTGGAATAATAAATGAGGTTTTGGAAGACTTAGATATGGTAGGTTTTATTGAAGAAAGCATGGAAACAATCTAAGAAAAATTAAGCATGAAAAAATGGTTGTTTTGCCCATCGGGAATGTTGTGATTTTAAAAAAAAAATTGACAGAGTTTCCCCTATAAGTTGAACGTTTTCCAGGCGCAAGGCCACCACAATTCACACAACATTCATTGTAAAAGATTATTGAATAATAAAGTATTCTACACAAGACCACAAAGAAAATAAAGTATTGAAGTGTTTACTTGCTGAAAATTATTGAATTAATATGCCTTGAAGTGTTTACTTGCTGAAAATTTGTTTGAGATTAAGTAGGTAAGAAATTCATAAAATATATGGAATAGGAAAGCTATATTAATAGCTAAAGAACAATATATGTAGATTGCTGGAATTTGTGTATGATCTTTGAGTAAAGATGACTAGTAATGGAATAAGGGTAATCCTAAACATGTCTTAGAATGTTAGTAAAGGTGTAGAATAAGTTGTATGAACTTTTGATGGCTGAAAAACTAAAGGCAACAAGAAGACCTAAAGCTGCCATGAAAATTCTCGTTTGGTCACCTTTATATAGTAGCTATATCTAAATGATTGGAGAAGTGCTGGAGTAAAAGCAAGTTAAATGCCATTGTTGGAAAAATAAATGAAGTTTTGGAAGACTTAGATATGGTAGCTTTTATTGAAGAAAGCATGGAAACAATCTAAGAAAAATTAAGCATGAAAAAATGGCTATTTTGCCCATCAGGAATGTTGTGATTTTAAAAAAAAATTGACAGAGTTTCCCCTATAAGTTGAACGTTTTCCAGGCGCAAGGCCACCACAATTCACACAACATTCATTGTAAAAGATTATTGAATAATAAAGTATTCTACACAAGACCACAAAGAAAATAAAGTATTGAAGTGTTTACTTGCTGAAAATTATTGAATTAATATGCCTTGAAGTGTTTACTTGCTGAAAATTTGTTTGAGATTAAGTAGGTAAGAAATTCATAAAATATATGGAATATGAAAGCTATATTAATAGCTAAAGAACAATATATGTAGATTGATGGAATTTGTGTATGATCTTTGAGTAAAGATGACTAGTAATGGAATAAGGGTAATCCTAAAAATGTCTTAGAATGTCAGTAAAGGTGTAGAATAAGTTGTATGAACTTTTGATGGCTGAAAAACTAAAGGCAACAAGAAGACCTAAAGGTGCCACGAAAATTCTCGTTTGGTCACCTTTATATAGTAGCTATATCTAAATGATTGGAGAAGTGCTGGAGTAAAAGCAAGTTAAATGCCATTGTTGGAAAAATAAATGAGGTTTTGGAAGACTTAGATATGGTAGGTTTTATTGAAGAAAGCATGGAAACAATCTAAGAAAAATTAAGCATGAAAAAATGGTTGTTTTGCCCATCGGGAATGTTGTGATTTAAAAAAAAAATTTGACAGAGTTTCCCCTATAAGTTGAACGTTTTCCAGGCGCAAGGCCACCACAATTCACACAACATTCATTGTAAAAAATTGACAGAGTTTCCCTTCATTGTAAACAATTCACAAAACACAAATAACCTCAAAACATTTAATATACAATACTAAATTTAGGGGTAATCACCCATTACCCATAGGGAGTGATCACCCATCACTCACGGGGAATGATCACCCATCACTCACGGGATTCTAAAGATGCCTACCAATTGTTTTCTTACCTAAGAAAAGCTCGTCCGTCTGGGCAAATCAATGAAGAACTAAAGGTTTAACCTGTGAGTAACAATAGCATAAGGTTACTATAGTACAAATTATAAGTGTAACATAGTTTTTGAAACATATGGTTACTATAGTACAAATTACAAATCATGAGCAATGCCAAGGCCAAACAGACCTAAAATAATTTATGCCGAGTATCTAATAGCTTGACAATACTCCATTATTTCTACAACAATGCTCTTTACCATTTTGTAAGAGAACACCTGAGATGAAAATCAAATTAAGCTAGTAATGGCACATCCTTGTACACTTTGAATTTCATAATAGTTTTTTGCATTTTCTTTTCGAAAGATCAACCAAGAAGCTAGTGTTTTGACACATCAAAATAGAGTACGTATAATGGAGGACAATCCATGAAATTTTATTCCAGCTTTTATTCCATGAAATGCCATTACAAATGCACTACCACATATTCATGTCTTTTCATGCTTTGGAACATCATCTATGTAATGACATCATAGATTTTATCAGAAATTTGTATACGTAATTAGTATGGTAATAATTGAACCTAAAAAGGGGTGTGACCAAGTGAATCTCGAAGAGGTCTAACATTGGCTAGGGGATGTTCAGGAGGCAATTCACACACAATCTAGTTCAAAAACTATAAAAAAAGCAAAACAAATTCTATGGTTAATAAATATATCATAAGAATAACATGGCTAGACATATGTTATAAATAAAATAACAGAAGCATTTCGAGGAACTGGTATTAACAAGAGAAGCCACAACCTCGCAATTGAAGATAAGCATGACCAGCACTGGCTAATCAGGTTAAGGCCATCCAAAAATAAGCGGAAGAGAAGTTCAAATAAGTCCATCTTTTTGCAAAATAACCATGATTGTATACAGTCTCTATAAATGGAACAAACATAGCAGTGTAAAGTCACTGCTATGTGTTGGTCCACCTGACATCAATGACGCAAAAAATGAATATACAAACCTCGCAAGTAATGCATCCACAAAGAACTGTAGGCTATGATAATTCCAGAAACCGATCTAGTTTGATAGCTAAACATCTGCAATCCCCAACAATATCATTCCTAAAATCGAGGAAGTAGTATGCCAAAAACATTGATTAAAGGAATTAGCTACATCGCGTAAATCCTACCCCAAAAAATATCAGAAGCCCAATAGCGCAATTTCCTTTTTTTGAAATAAAGTTGTTATAAAAACAAGTCTCCTGATTAGCAAAGACGAACAAGTGATTCAACCCCTCTTTCTAGGGGACTTGCTCTGTCCAAATCCTTCATCCTATAGAATAATGGTTCTCTATAATTGAATAATGTTGCGTTACCTATGTAGTCCACAGCTTCCTCTGTCACCGGCGGGCAGTCGCCCAAGAGGCGCGGGCTGGCAGTCGACCAAGGCGTTGTTCGATGGTGTGGGGGAAATGCGGCTCTCGTCCGGGGGGTCTTTCGGTGGTAGGAAAGGCAGTGAGAAGGTAAGGTCGTCGGCGGTATAGGAAGGAATAACACAGAGAAGGTAAGGTCGAAGAAGACAGAAAATGGGGAAGAGCACAATGACAGGGAAGACGATAATGGGGTGTTAAAGTCGTCGGCCTTTGCGACGGAAATTTCCTCGCTAATCCCTCTCTATTAGCGAGGGATTTGCGACGGTTTAAAAATAAATAAATACAATCCCTCTCTAATCACTCGCAAATTAGCATGCGATTTGCGACGGACATTTCAACGACGGATTAGCGAGGGACATTCTCAACATTTTTTGTCCCTTTCTAATCCCTCGCTAATTCTGTTTATTTAGAAAGGGATTAGCAATGGAATTTTTGAATTTTAGATTCCACTCAAAATTTTCGCAGTTATAAGTTTTGTATCCCTTGCTAATGCATCTCTAATCCCTCGCTGTTATCTTCCGTCGCTAAATAGCAACGAATTAGCGACGGATATAAGAGTTTCCTCACTTTTTTCAATATTCTATTGGGAAAACAAATTTATTTCTATCGACACTTAGCTACAGATTAAGCGTTTGAAATATTTCACCAGTGAAGAATTCTAAATAATCATCATGGTATTTGTTTAAGTTTAATTAAAATCGATCATGTTACGCTTACTAATATATGAAAGTTACATTAGTATTGACGTGTTTTCATATCTCAAAATTGTATTTATTACCCTAATCAAATGTAATAAAACGTAATATATAGAACTTCAATCATACACGTAAACTAGATATAGTAATTAAATGTGTGTTCATATTTGCATAATTATACATCGACCATATGATTGATGCATCATATATATATATATATATATATATATATATATATAGTATATATGCATATAAAGTGATAAATGAATTATATATATACTACACATGACGAGCTTGTACAGAGGTATAATGTATGCATATCATTTAATCATAGTCTATACTTCTTAACTTGCTGATGGTAATTACATATGTATTGAATGTAAATACATTGGTTATAATTAAACAAATAATAAAGAATTAAGTATTCATAAGGATATTACATAAAAAAATTTACCATACACAGAAGTATCGTGAGGAAAAAATTTGAGTATTCACAAAATGGAGAATCCCTTGGAAATTAGCGAGGGATTAGTGAAGGAAACAATCAGCGACGGATTAGCGAGTGATATTTAATATCCCTCGCTAAATAAACTCCAATCCGTCGCAAATCACTACCGGGATTTGCGACGGATAATTCCACCTCTATTCCCTCGCAAATTAGGAAGGGAATAGCTTTGGTAACATCGAAAATCCGAAGCTAAAAATTTACCGCGAATATTAAGTAAAAATAAAATATCCGTCGCTAATCCCTATCAAATTAGCGACGGATTAGAATGTGATATCTTTGTCCATCGCTAATTTGAAAGGGATTGTAGTTAACGCTGATCCGTCGCTAATCAACTAGGGATTAGCGACGGAAAGTCAATCTATCGTCTGTCCCTCTCTAATCCCTCACAGATTTAGCAAGGGAAAATTCCCTCGCTAATTCTCTGTTTTCTTGTAGTGCATGAATAGATCAATGCATACTTCTGAAAATAGCTCAATACCTTTTTAAAAGATTTTGTAAACATTTCTAAAAGTATTTGATATACAAAAATACTCCAAATTTTAAATAATACTCTGTAATTTCAAAAATGTCAACACAAGAGTTTATCTATCATAAGACTTCGCAAATGTCTCAAGATTTCATATATACATAACTCATATATATATATATATATATATATATATATATATATCATATTTATATTTCATGCTATATGAAAATAATGATTTAAAACATGATATATCTTTTGCAATTTATTTATATATGAGAATTCGTTATTCTATATGCTCAATAAATTTTAGTACAAGTTTTTATATTCAACATATCATGTATATGCAATTTTTTTTTTCAAAATAAAGCATAATTAAATGTTACACAAACAATAATTCACCATTTACTTCACAATAGAGCAACATGCTTACAATATATAATTTCCTAAAACAAGGATCATAACTCAATATTTGACAAAATATCATTTGCATAAAAAAATCATTTCAGAAATCAATATTTCTTGAATAAATAAATGTTTCATTTCCCAAATAATAAGTTTAAAAATAAATATTTATACAATTAAAGTACTTACCAAGATAGAAATATCTTATATGCATTCCTATAGTTAGAAAATCATGAAATGTGAAGACTTACCTTGAGTCCAAGCAAATTCTAGCAAAGTCCAACTTAGGATTGAATATTATACACTTGATCATCCACAAGTTATAGCATATAAATAAAAAAAATATATCAATTTCCTATATTACATTTTATACTTAATGAAATTCCTCCAATAAATCATGATCCTATGCATATCTAATCTTACAAACCAACTCTCACTAATTCCACAATCAATCAACATATAATCTTCACACATCAATTTTGAATGATAATTAATTAAAGTACAATTATACTCAACAAAATGACAATTGGTACATATAACATTCAATTACATTTGACTTGATCACATAATAATAGCATAACATATAGGGTAATTAACATATAGTAGCTTAATACAATCATATAATCATAAAAGTATTAAAGTACTGAATTAATCCCTTCACAACGTTCCTATATTAATATAGTAACTATCCTAATTGGTATAAAGACGATTGCATAGTTAAAAGACGATTTTCTTATCAAATTATCAAATAAGTGGATTAATGAAAACAGGGCAGAACATGAGGTAATTTTGTGCAATCATATCACCAAACAAATCAATGAAAAATTCATAAAACATTACAAGATGTAACTTCAATATGTAGGGAAGCTACTATAAAAATTTTAGCAAAATCTAAGGTATCTAACTATATTAATTAGATAGTCAAATTAACAACAAAGCCATACTAACAATAATACTCTGTTTTGGCAATGATTTTGTAAAAATTACTTAGAGCAAAATACTTGGCCACATTAGGTAATTCTAGTGTCAAAATACTTTTTAAAAATTTTGTTTTTATGTTTTAAAATCTTGTTTAAAATTAAGAGGGGAATGGGTTGAATTGGTAGGTCTAAATTCACACAAAATAATAATAATAATAATAATAATAATAATAATAATAATAATAATAATAATAATAATAATAATAATAATAATAATAATAATAATAATAATAATAATAATAATAATAATAATAATAATAATAATAATAATAAGCCCAAGGAGCCACTGTATAGTGCAATTTGAAAAATCATATAAAATCAATCAAATAAGTAATTAATATGATTACAACAGGAAAATACTCCTGAGACATAGTAGAATCAAATAAAAATAGAGCATGGAATTTTCTTTAACAAAAATTTTCAATACTGTAAGTAAAAATTTACAAACCATGTAATTCCAGCACATAAACTCAACTTCTAAATACTAATCCAACATCTATATCCTCCAACAATTCAACCCCAATCACTTCAAATTTATACACACAACATCAATACAGTGCATTAACATCAAATCTACCCTATCTACTTCACATCAAAATCACCACAAAATCAATTCTCCTCAAGAATACCAAATCTGTCCAACAATGGCTTCTCATATAAAACATGAATTACTCAAAGATATAAGTTCAAATCACTTACCTAATTGATGAACACTTGTAAATACTTCAATTAGCAACTTCAAATACTTTGATCTTCTTTAACTATGCAAGAATTAAAAAGTTTTAGTGAACAAAATCGAAGAAGCTAGAGAGAGAGAGAGAGAGAGAGAGAGAGAGAGAGAGAGAGAGAGAGAGAGAGAGAGAGAGAGAGAGAGAGAGAGAGAGCACTAGCGAGTGCAAGAGAGCAAGAACAATTCTTTTGTGTGTGTGTGTGTGCGCGCGTGCGCGCGCACGCGTGTGTGTGTGATGTGGACGAAAATTATGAGGGAATAGGTCTAGGATTTTTTGTTTTGTTTGATAAATCAAGGATTTAGATTGAATAGCTTATTTTAGAAGTAATTTTTAATGACTAGGATTTAATAAAAATTAGTAATTGAGATTAAAACACATTGATGGCTAGGATTGGATTATTATAATGTAGGATATGATAGTAATTTTACTCATTTAGGGTTTCTAGGATTTATTAGAAGAAAATAAAAAAGAAATCAATCTTATATAAAATAATTAAAAAAGGTTCAAAAAATTCACATATAGGCCAAAAGGTTCAAAGAATAGTCAAAAAGTGCAAATGGTTCAAAGTTTTGGTTAATTAATAGCCAAAATTAATTAAAGTAAAAAAAATTAAAATAATCAAAATATTGAAATATGGCTTTTATTTAATTAAAATCAAAATTGAGTCCTTTATACTAGTGATTTATCAACATGTACCCCAAAAACAATGTTTTTGAATAAATAAATGCATAAAACACTTATTAATAATTAATTCTCCATCCAAGATATAAAATTAAGTATAATAAAGTATTACAATATATTCACATAAGTATATACAAATTTCCTACACAAATAATGCACTTAGGAATAAAGAATAAAAAAAAGTAGTTAATGATTTATATTTGAATAAATTCCTTATAAAATATACAAATATTCACTCCTAATAGATATTCAAATAAATTCTCCAATGATAACATGCTCATAAAATGCTATTTTATATATGTTTGAATGTATGATAATGGGGTGTTACATCTTTCACTATTTAAACTTCCACTACTTAAAAGACTTTCGTCCTCGAAATTACCAATGCTATACCTCAAATTAAACTCAAATATTTCTTCTTTACCCAATCCTCAATTTCTGAAGTTGCATCTTGAATTCCATTATGTTCCAGTAATACCTTAACCATATGAATCATCTTATTCAGCAATTCTTTAATACTATGCTCCAAAATATTCACCGGTTTCTTTTCATAACTCAAGTTTGAATTCAACTGTAATAGCTCATCGTTCAACACATGATCAAGATCAAGATTATATTCCTTAAGTTGTGAAACATGGAAAACATTGTGAATAACAATCAATCCATCAAGGAGTTCCAATCTCACTATAAGAAAAAGTGGTTTTTGTGACATATTTTTAATGACACTTTTTCTAAAGTGTAATAATATATTATTTATAATGACACTACGTTTATATGCGTCATGATAGTAATAACAAAACGACGTAGTTTTGATAAATTAGTTTAAAATTTTACAATATTATGACACTTTTAAATGTCAAAATAGATAATGTAATGTATAATGACACTTTCGCAGTGTCACAAAAGAAAGAGCTCCCCTTCTGAAATTTTCTTAAAATAAAAAGCGTGACTATCAGCTTTTTTATTAATTGATTGAGGAAAATCTCCTTCTCCGTTGAAAACTCATAGGCATCATTTTTGTATTCTTTAGTTCTCAAAAGTCATCTCTGGGTTTCGTTCGTCTCTATGTTTGACATTTCCTTCAAAACTCTGCCACCGTCTTTGCTGCTGTGTCTTGTCCCAAAAATTTCACTCTTTCCCCAATTCAATCTCAAATCCAATTTCTTACGATTTTGAAGCTCTGTTTTCATTTTCCCTTTTATGAATTTCATTCTTTGCCATCGTCCTTGCTGCTCTGTTTTCATTACACCTGTAGAATGCAACGGTAATGTACTCAACTAATCGGATTGGGGTTGGGTTAGCTGTTGCTTCTAGCTCATTTATTGGATCTACTTCATCATGACTGAAAAAGTCACTGTTACGAAGGTTTAGTGAAGCTTCTGTTTCAATGTCAGTAAGATGTTGTTAACGGACTTGATTTCTTGTATTATTTCGGATGTAGGTAAGATGGTGCCATTGGAAGCACCGGTAAGAGGATAGTTGAGCAGCTCTTGGCTAAGGGCTTTGCTGGCAAAGCTGGGGTTCGCGACATTGATAAGGTCCTGGAAAAAACCCTTATCTTCAAATTGTGAGTGTATAATATTCGATGTTGATAGTTAAAATTTAGCTTTTTTCATTAATTTGGCTCGTGTAACTGGTTGTTGTATAGAATTCTATTTGCCTGGCATTTTGGTCACTAAAACATGAGCTTTAGGACTATGTCATACGTATTGGGTCAGTAATGGCAATCCTGAGAAAAATGAAGAGCTAAAAATTATATTGTTTCTTTTCATACGTTCCATTATGCATAACTCCAGTCCACAGGGTAAATATTCTACACATAATTTATGTTTTTTAGGCCATCTCTTTTCTATTTTTTGTTGTTGCAATAGGTTTTATAGTGAGGAATACACACATAAATGTCCTTTTTGGGGGGTGAATTAGCTAGGAGTTTTGTTGCAATTAAGAACTCAGAAACACAAATTCTGGATTAATAGACAGTTGAAGTATGTGCTGCAGTCTTTTCTAGTGGCTTTCCCCTGAAAAGATTCCTGCTGCTTGCTTCTGATTTTGAAAATTCCTGCTTATCTTCCGTTTCTAATTGACATAGCGACTAACTTACCCTTTATTTGATTAGAATGGAAGTCATAAGTTATTATACTTGGAGGTAGGAAAAGGGGGGGGGGAGGAAGATAAACCAATTTTTATTTTAACATTGAAGAAAATAAAAACAAATCGTGATTGTGGAAAGTGAAAATGAGTATCTAGGTAATTGAATCTTATGTTCAGTTCCAATCTTGTGTACTTGATTGGTGGTTTCTTAGTAATTCAATCATGTTGCCATTCAGATCATCTGCACTTGTCCTTTCACTTAATGGGTAAATTTGCAAGTGCATTGTAGATCAAAGCTTTCATACTACATTCTCTGGAATTTCTGGCCGTAAAAAAGTATCCACACTAGGTTAGGTGCTCAATGAATGTACGAATAAGGTCAGAGAATGTTGTGGACAACTTTGAATGTGTTGAATGTGTGGAGTTTGGAATGTTGAATGTGGACAACTTCGAAAGAGTATCCATACTAGGTTAGGTTCTGATGTATTTTATCAAAGCCAGGGGAAAATACTTCAGTGGTTATTTTATCAGTGGTTAACTTAGTTAAAATACTTCAGTGCTAGCATTCTAGCTGCCAGTCTGTTCAAGATGTTTCAGTTTTGATGTTTCAGTTAAAATGCTTGAATTAACTTAGTTGTCTCGTGTGTCCCGATTCAAGATGTTTCAGTTTTGATGTTTGCTTGTGATGTTTCAGTTTTGATGTTCAAGATGTTTTAGTTTTGATGTTTCAATTTTGATGTTTACCTGTGTTGTTTCAGTTTTGAATCTGCTTATTCTTCTTCTGGTCTTCAGTCTGCTTATTTAGCTTAACAGTGTTCTTTTAGTTGTAGAACCATTGGATGTTAATAGATTATTAAAAAAGTTTACATTGGTTAATTGAGTATACGAGTCATTTTTATTGTTGCCACCAGTTTCGTATTTTTTTTCGCTGGGAATATGAGTCCTTTATGCCAACTAGATGGAGTGATTTTGTTATTTGCATTAGTATTCAGTATACTGTATCAATTTAATAGTGACTCATATGAGCTCACATGATATTCTTTGTGTTGAAAGCTGTTTATTCAGAGGTTTTTAGCTGTCTTTTGATTGCTATTTTGATTACTACAGTCCTTGGCTCCTTATTTAGCATAAAACTTACTTTCTCTGTATTGTGGTTTGTGCTGTTAGAGGATAGCTTCTCTTAAATGATATGGGTTTGTTACTTGTAACAAATAGTTGCTTTCAATAATAACATTAGTTCTGTGTGTCCACAAATTCTTTTCACTGATTGAGACATCAATCAAGCCTAGATTTCATGGTTTTATAATGTTTAAGCCCCGAAAAAAGAAGGGATAGAAATTACTGACTATCTTATATGGACTTTTATTTTGTGGTTTGTGACCAGGTTTGTGCTGGAAGCCTATCAAAAGAGTGCCTCTATACACATTTTGGTCAAATATGTTTTAGGAAAGAAAGATAAATAAAATTTAGACATGGAATCTTATTTTTTATGCTTGCCTTGGGATGTTTCCCTTAAACAATTCAGTTCTCATAGAGATTCTTGAAAGTAGATTATGTCATTTGTTTTATATTGTGCAAGCTGGAGGGTTAATAAGAGGTTAGATTGAAAATTTAGTGTGTATCTCAGACGTATTCAAAGTTTACACAGGTGGAGTTGAAGTTGAAATTCTGGCTATCTTATGTCTCGTGTGTGTGTGTGTGTGTGTGTGTGTGGTTGAGTGCTTGATGTTTTAGTTTTGAATGTTCAAGATGGGGTGTTTAAGTGAGTTTCAATTTTGAATGTGCAAGAGGGACATAATTTCAGATTACAATTTCTTTTGAGATTGGTCAAAAAAATGTAGTTTTGTAAATTTTCTGCCTCATTTCTTGTGAGATAATAGTTTAGAATTTCTTTTGGCTTGGTAAAAAAAAAAAAAATGCAGAAATAGGTTCTGTTTTGGAGTTTTATCCATTTAATTTTCAATGTTCATGTCTTTAGTTGAATACATTAGGTTTTGATGATCACCAGCAAATAAATATCAATAGGTTCTGGCAATAGGTTGTGTTCTTGCTATTATAGCTTGTGTTCTTGCAATAGGTTCTGATGTATTTTATCAAAGCCAAGGGAAAATGCTTCAGTGGTTATTTTCAATGGTTAACTTAGTTAAAATGCTTTAGTGGTTGCAGTCTAGCTGCCAGTTTGTAAAAGATGCTGACATTTTGATGTTTTAGTTAAGGTGTTTCATTGGTTATTTTCTCTGGTAGCATTCTAGCTGCCAGTCTGTTCAAGATGATTCAGTTTTGATGTTTTAGTTAAAATGCTTGAATTAACTTAGTTGTCTTATGTGTCCCGGTTCAAGATGTTTCAGTTTTGATGTTTGCCTGTGATATTTCAGTTATGATGTTCAAGATGTTTCAGTTTTGATGTTTCCATGAATAGGGGGTGTACTGTTGGGTGAGGAATGGTGTGAAGTAATGGTTCTAGTTCCATTTCATCGTGACAATAAATTGTTGAGACCAATAGAGTTTATTCAGACTATTGGAGATATCACTAGAATAGGTATCGCTTGGCCACGACACTTGGTAATTCTCTAATCACTTACATTCTTAATTAATTTAATTTTTTTTCCTTCTAAGAAGATTTTATAATATTATTACTAAATTCATTCTATATTATTGTAGGTGAAGATTTGTGAAGCAGATTAAATACGTATTCCAGTATGGAAGCCATTTGGGATTGGGACAAGATTTAGCCAAGGCTATGTTTTTTTGAAGGCCTAATGATTGGCTTTATGCATGTATCTAAATTCTTAATACTCATGTTTGAACAACTTTTGAATGTTATTGTTTATAGGCTTACTCTTTAACATGGGTTACTTTTGATTGTTTTGAGTTTTAATGATGTCTATTTAACAATTGTGTGCTATATATATAATATATATACGACAGGGATAAAAAACATACTTTTTGTAGGAGCTCTAAATTATTATTACAATTTTTTGTGAAGTATTTGATTCAATTATTCAGATGGTGAATCCATTGTGACACTTTTTTTGGTCATCCGTTTAAACGTTTCATAACACTAAAAATCCATCATTCCAGATATCTATGGCGACGCTTTATTTTGTCATTTTTTCAATATTTCCTGACACAAACAAACGTCATCGCAAAGCTCTATTATGATGGTATAGTGTGACATATTTGCCATCATTTCATGACACATAATTTTATCATCAAAACAACCTATTGTGACCAATAAATGTGTCATATTAACAAAACGTTTACTGACGTATAAATGTGTCATCGAAACTTACCTATTGTAACTAAAATTTTTGTCATAATAACATGATTTTACTGACATAATTGTTCGTCACTTAAAAGACCTATGATGACATTTTTTTCCGTCACAATAGCAAATCTGGGATGACGCTAAATAGCGTCATTGCACCTATTGTGACGGCCATACGCATGATGCCCTTTGAAAGCGTCAGCAGCACAAAAGCGTCACTATAGCTTGCTTTAATGATGCTTTTTAGTGTCATAATAACCCTTTTTTTTAGTAGTGTCTATACGCCACGAGTCTAATTCTTTTAGTGATAATGTCCAATGTATCGTGGATTTAATTTTTCACCTTTCAGATGTTTCAAAATTCTCCTACTTGGTGTCATTCTAAAAAATACGGAATCCCTAACTTGAAATTCCAATTCTCGTCTTCTGTTATTAGCATAACTTTTTTGTCGACTCTGTGCAGCCTTCACCCTTTCTTGTACCAATTTCACTTTCTTGTCCATATCTTGAATACTGATTCCTCCATCACTGTTATTCGATTTGTCTTCCTTTCATTCCCAATATAACAGAGTTTAACACTTCTGGGCATACATTGCTTCAAAATGTGCCATTCCTATCGAAGCCTGATAACTGTTGTTATAGATCAATTTTGCAAACAGAGTACTATCCACCCACTAATTACCAAAATCAAGTACAATGCTCGAATATGTCTTCCAAAATCTGTATCATTCTTTCTAATTGTCTGTCCGTCTATGGGTATGCAAATGTACTAAAATTCAAGGTCGCTCCTAATGGTTCTTGAAAATTTTTTCAAAATCTTGAAGTAAATTTTTTCCATGCAATCGTACAATCTCCTAGTGTAAACTTAGGTTAACTTTTCCATATTATATTTCATATTCATTGGAATAAAATGAGCAGCCTTATTCAGTCGATCCACAACTACCCAAACAATATCTTTTCTTACTCAATGGTAAACCAATGACAAAATCTACAGTTATGCATTCCCACTTTCATTGTGGTATAGGCAATGGTCTTCTTGTGTAGTACTTTTACTTTTTGGAAAAGCAAGCATACGCACATATGTTGAGCGATATTCCTCTTCATCCCAAGGCACCAAAATGTCTTCTTCACATCTTGGTACATCTTTACTTCTCCTAGATTAATGGTATATCGACTCTTTCAGGCTTCTCCCAAAATTTTCTTTTTTAACTCTTCTACATTAGGAACACACAACCTTTCCCAAAAATACAATACTCTACGATCATAACTTGGAAATCTGGGTTTCTTCTTTCCATCTCTTTATCTTTGAAATCATGAAAATCTTGATTACTCAACTGTGCATCCACAATCTCTTGTTTTAGATTAGACACCACAATCAAATTTCTCAACTCAATTTTCTTTTCTTCTAGTTTTACTTCCAAGACAATACTGTTTGTACTGCCTACACTTCTTGTACTCTCAGTCTAGCCATTTGAACTTTTCCACTCAAGGGGTTAGTAATAACATTGGCTTTTCCGGGATGATAGTTGATTGTGTATTGATGT
This sequence comes from Voacanga thouarsii, assembly GCA_026120185.1. NCBI lineage: Eukaryota > Viridiplantae > Streptophyta > Magnoliopsida > Gentianales > Apocynaceae > Voacanga > Voacanga thouarsii. The sequence continues at coordinate 508,054 of JANUWF010002099.1, forward strand.
TCTTTAAATTCCATCCATCTTTTCTATCTCGGATTCAAATCCTTTTGGGTAAATATGTGTTTCATACTTTTGTGATCAATAAAGATTTCATAATCTACTCCATACAAGTAATGTCTCCACTTTTTTAGTGAAAAAAAAAATAAAAGCTAACTCCAAGTCATGAGTAGGATAATTAACTTCATAAGGTCTAAATTTATACGAAGCATGCACGATAGCATTTCTGTCTTGCATCAGCACAGCTTCCAAGCATTCTTTTGAAGAATTAGTATACAAAGCATAAGGCTTCCCTTCTTTTGACAAACTCAACAAAGGTGCTGTAAGAAGTCTCTTCTTCAATTTTTGAAAACTTATTTCACACTTATCACTTCACATGAATGGCGTATTCTTGTGCAACAACTAGGTTAATGGGGATGCAAGAGATGAAAATCCCTTAATGAAACAATGGTAATATTCTGTTAATCCCAAAAAATTTCGGATCTCTATAACATTCTCTGTTTGCTTCTATTTAGAAATTGCTTCTACTTTAGCTAAATCAACATTGATTCCTTTATTTGTCACTATATTTCCCCAAAATGAAATATAGTCCAACCAAAATTCACACATGCTAAATTTAACATAAAGTTGATACTCTCTCAACTTTTTCAATACCAACTCCAAATATTTATTGTGCTCTTCTGAACTTCAGGAATATATCAAAATATCATCGATGAAGATCACAACAAATTTATTCAAATATAGTTGGAAGATGTGGTGCATTAAATCATGAAAGTCGCTGGGGTATTAGTTAACACAGACGGTATCACTACAAACTCATAATGAACGTACTGTGTATTAAATATAATCTTCAGTATATCATTTTCTCAAATTCTCACTTGGTAGTATCCTTGCCGCAAATCTAACATAGAGAAATAACTCGATCCTTGGAGTTGATCAAACAGCTTGAGAATACTTATTCTTAATCGTCAAATTGTTCAATCCAAGGTAATATATGTACAACCGCAATGTTTCATCCTTCTTCTTAATAGATAGTATCAATGCTCCCGGGGTGAGGTACTTGATAAAATATATCCTTGACTCAAAAGTTCTTCTAGTTGCTTATTCAATTCTTTAAGCTCTAATGGCACCATCCTATAAAATGCCTTGGAAATCGACTCAGCTCCCAACACCAATTTAATAGTAAACTCTATACTTTCAGTGGGAGTAAAGTTATCAATCCTTGAGCAAAAATGTCGGGATAATCCTTCAACATGGTCATATTTTCTATTGTGCATTGGTCCTTCGGCTTGTTGATAATGTATGCCAAGTATACTTGACATCTTTGCTTAAGGAGTTTACGTCCCGAAATCACATACTTTAACTCATTCACTAAATTATCCCAAAATTCTAACACATCTTTCCTAGGTCTCACAAACTAGACTACTTTATTCTTGCAGTTCACCCGAGCATGGTGCTCAGATAACCAATTCATCTTAGGGATAAGGTCATAATCCTCGAATCCATCACAATTAAGTCTCTCACCAAATTATGCTTTTCTACTTTAATAACACAACTAGGCAGGTATTTCCCAACTTCACATGACTTCCCTAAAGGTATACTTACCAACAGAGTATAAGGCACTTCTATCACATCCCATCCTAAATAACATGCACAATCTTTATTTATATAGAAATAAGTTGAACCAGGACTAATCAAAAGATTTACTTTATAATCTTAGACAGTAAGCACCTTCAACAATTGCAGAGTCAACTCCCAATTCAATCTTATCTAGTACAAATACCTTAGTCTTGAATTATGGCTTTGGACGATTCATCCTATTTTCTTCTTGAGCTTGGTTTATTAGCGGAATCGAGCTTCTTAGAGCAAATTGATTTAACTTAGGACACACATTCCTTAGATAATTTAGATCACCATAGTTAACGCATTTCCTTGGACTCTACTTGTTCCAACAGTCTTTCTCTAGATGTCCCTTCTTCCTACAAGCATGATAGCCTATCTTATATAGCACAGTATTTGTGGCATTAGTTTAAACTTGTTTTCTCTTGTCACTCTATTGCCGTCCAAACAACCTCTTCATCAAAAACTTCTTTACAGGAGCCACGGTTTTACTGACAAACCAATTTCTATCCTTAGTTTTAGTTCTTGTTGCAACATCCATGGCAGAAGAATAAGTAGGGGGGGGGGGGGGGAGGGGATAAAGCAAGTGCTCTTCTCAACTCCGGTCTCAGCCTTTTCACAAACTGTCAAGTTCAGTTCTGCTTCGCATCTACCATTTGACGACAATACTTGGATAACCGTTTAAACTGAGTTGTGTATTGAGCCACAATCATGTTCTCTTGCTTTAGGTTTTGGAAATTATCCTCTTGTTTCTCCACCACCCACTGTGGAATATATTCAGCTCTAAATACTATCACAAAGGTATCCCAACTCTATTCCATTTTGCTCTGTTGCCAAGTTTCTTGAACTCGATCCACCAATCACAAGCTGGTCATCGTAGGCGGAAAACAACAAACTTCACCATGCGTTCTTCAAAATATTGCAGAGTTTAGAATATGTCTTCCAAGTTTTCAATTCATGCCTTAGCTTTCTAATATTGTTCTACTTCACCCATAAACAAAGGAGGTTGAAAATTTAGGAAGCGTTCCAACGCTTCATTTTCACCACAGGATCCTCTCCTTTCATACAAGTTTTGAAGTATTTCATTCATCTTTTCAAAAATTTAGTTCACCGAAACTCCTTCAGTTCCCTAAACTTCCATAGCTTCCTTTTCGTATGCACTTGGCGGTGGATTCACCATCGGAGTATGTCCACAAGTTGGTTGCTCCACAATGAAGGCTCCTTTAACATGAGTCACAGAACGAGTCTTAGAAGGCATCTCCGCATTACAAATATTCGTCTTGGATTTAGAATAATTGTAACTTTTGGAACAACATATGTTCTTGAGTTAGAAGGCATCCCTGTGGAACGCGTACTGAAGATGCATAAAGGTTGCCCACAATATTTGAATTGATTTATTCTTCAATGTAGTCTACTTTTTATTGTTTTAACGTTTATTAATACATTTAATAATTGTATTTTATTTGTAAGAAAAGTAACTATGGTAGGATAGGAAAAAAAAGTCTATCATGACACTTTTCAAATGTTACAAAACCTATTATGGCTCGACTTTAAACGACATTGCTCCAAAGCATTAGGAAGTTAAAAGCATCAATACAACATCCATTTCCTAATGCTTTTTAGCATCAGAAAAGTTAGTTTTTCCTATAGTGTATCTTCTATTAATTTTAATTTTAGTTTAAAGAGAAGCAAACAACCAATTTAATAGTTATAAAAAATAAATATCAGTAAGCAAAAATTAGCATAGTCAATTAAATGATTATCTATAACATAAGTCGAATGTAATAAAAATTTAATTATATCGTGGCACAAAATATATCATATAAATATTATCTCATTGTTTACAAATACTTAATTGTATTAATTAGTTAAAAAATTATGGCAATATGTAAAATTGTCACTTAATTCTAAATTTATGTAACTTTAGAATATGTGACCCAAATATATTATCACATATAATATTACGTGAATGTAATCTTTTTTGTGATAGATAATTAACATCATAGATTATTTAAAAATTTGTGATACTCTTAAATCGTCATCTAATACTATATATAAGGATGACGTAATGAGATTGTCATTAATATTTGTATTTTGGTGGCCTATGTATATGTCACCAAATAATTATAAAATATATGACGCAATAAAAGTTGTCACAACTAATGAACAATAATATTAGTGATGTAATGGTAAATCTCGTTGGCAAATAACGACATTATCTAATTCGTCACAAAAAATGTAGTACATTAATGAAAAAATTAAAATGTCATACGGTAATGGTATCATCACAAAAAAATATTACACTCTGTCTCTAGTTAGCGGGAAATGTTGGCGCCAAATATTTTATGAAACTAGTATGTGAAGCTGTAAAACATCACTATGAAAAATATTCATTAAGTCACAAATTAAGATTTTCATCACGCTATGAATGCTTTCCGCGACGTTTTAACAATACGTCATTTCGCAATTCATCACTAATTGCTAAATTTGTTGCAGTGTTACTACTATGTCTATATAGTCATAGCTATGCATGCATGGTACATGGCTATCACATAAATGTGCAAGTAACCACAAACATAGACATTTGTTAAAGACAAAATAGGCCAACAAGGTGCTCAAATATATCAACAAAAAGCACATTTTATTTATATATAATCATGACAAAACAAAGCATCTCAACTATATTCATTGCTTTAATTCAAAGGAAATAAAATAAAAAACACAATAAAGGAAAAAGGAACATAGACATCTCTTAAAATCCCTAAATCTACCCATAGCTCACTCATCATCATCATCATCATCATCATCATCATCATCCTTATCCAAATCTCTAACACTAAAGAGATAGGGGTCTTCTCCCTTAACCTTATCCTCAAAGTCATTAGAAAAATCTACTATCTCAAAGTCACCAGAGGCGTCACTAGTATCACTATTGAAATTTTCACGTCTCATCTTCTTTTTGGGCTTGCTAGCTTTTGGGTTCTCAAAGTCTAGATCTCCTTAGTCTTGTGCAATATCGTCTCTATCTCTACCTTAGGCTCCTCTTCTAGTTTAGGCTTCGAGTCCTTAGAATCATCCATCTCGAAGGCATAGGGATGAAGTCCTAAGGTCTATGAAGTCAAATCAAATCTGACCACTCTGGGTCAATCACAACAGTTTTCGGATATGTAACAAACTACATGCAGTCACTCTTAGACGAGCTATCCTACACAAGACATAAAATATACTTAGTATAATACTCCAGAATTCATCCAAAATCTAGTCCAATTATCTAAGGATAGTCTTTCCTAATATCTAACTTAGGGCTCTGATACCAATTGTAACACTCTACAATTATAGGGCTCATATGATTATGGATGTCGCATCATCTAAGTAACAAGGGGTCTTTGTAACAAAAATAAATAAAGAAAAATAAAAATGACATAAAAGGGAAAATTTGAATTAAATCTTACAAGACTTTGAAATAATACTTCACATCCCAAATATAATAAAACATCTCAAAATACTCTAGTTTCCCTCATCCTCAAAGTAATATCGATAAAAGAAAAGAAAGATTATATCTGGTACATCAATATCAAAGTCAACAACCATAAACCTCTACAATCTTACCTCTAAGTATAACCTCATGCAAAACATAAATTATGAGGTGTGAGATGTAATACTTGTAAGTTTTGTATGTACATTATGAGTTTCAGATAAAATATTTTTGTGATGCATGAATAGTTTTCCCAAAATAGATATTTAGTAATAATATGTCGTGCTTCCAACACTCAAGTTAATATATGGGAGAAATATATCATTTACTATATTTTTGAAAAAAGAGAATATTTATAATCATATCTTTTGTCCATTTCAAACAGAACATTAGTATTGAACTTATCATCATGATTGTCTCTTGTGATCATATATAGTAATATGCGTTAAAACCACGTTTCGAATATCACTTCCAAAAATTATGCATTGCAATCTCACATCATCTACTGATAGGATCCTATCCCATCAATAATACCCAAAAGGAATTCAGTCCGATTGAAAACATTAAGAAAATAGGAATTCTATCTTATGAACATGATAATATATATGTATGAATAATCTAGTGCATACACTACAATTAAATATACAATGACTATCATCATGGTCTATCCTATGGCCCAGATATCCCATGCTCGTCCTCCATTCATTTTCTCTTTCAAAAAATGTGTTGTTAGCTAATAATGACTACATATCATATACTAACACCTCGCGAAGAAAGAGACTAGAGTCAGAAGGTGGCCACTTACCACATGGCATTCTCAAATCCGTGCAAGTTAGTATAAGTATAAAGTTTCTTTGAGTACTCAAGAATCAAAACGGCTCAAAGACTTACAAGTAAATCAATGCAATGCTTGTGAAAACAACTCAACAACTTTTTAAAATATTTAGTAAACATTTCTGAATGTATTTGTTATATAAAAATAATGCTTATGTGTCGCAAGTGGGATTTGATGATTTGGTTAGCCACCAGTTTTGGGAAGATTTAGATGAGATTGTGTAGAATGTACTGTGTACGAAGAATAAGCATTTTATTAGTGGTGGTTTAAATAGACATGTGGGTACTGATTAGAGTGGGTTTGAGAGTGTTGATGGATGTCAGGGTTTCGAAATAGAAATGAGTAGAAAATGCTATTCTTGACTTTGTCTTAGCCTATAATTTGACTATAGCAAAAACTTAGTTTCAGAAGAGAGATTTTTACTTAGTGACTTTTAGAAACGGGTTAAATGCCAGCCAAATAGACTTTTTTATTATGAGGCATAGGTTTCGTGGTGGTTGTACACAATACAGGCTATTGTCCTCGATTTTTATTTCAGGAAAAAGAGAACACAAAGAAGTCATTAGGTTAACCCCAAGATCAAGTGGTGGAAGCTATAGGGGAATATGAAAGAACAGCTTTTGTAGATAGGGTAGTTAAGTAGATGATTAGTTTTTTTATATAGATTCGGATCCAAATTTTATGTGAAGAAAGATGGCTTAATATATTAGGGCAATGGCTAAAGAAGTGCTTAGTGAATCTAAAAGAAGTGTACCACTAAATAAAGTCATGTTGTGGTGAAACAATAACATATAAGAAGCTGTAAGGAATAAAAGTAAGTGCTATAAAAATTTAGAAAAGTGCAAGAGTATTGAGAATTTTGAGACGTACAGGGTTGCGAGAGAAGAAGCTAAAAAAGTTATTAGAAAAACAAGATCAACCGTTTCAAGAATTTATATGAAAAGTTGTGTATTAAAGATGCAGAGAATAATATAAATAGAATTGCTCGTTTTAGGAAAAAGAAGACTAGAGATATCGGTATGGTAAAATATGTAAAGGACAACAACTACAGGGTTTTGGTTAAAGATGAGGAAATCAAGGAGAGATAGAGGTCCTATTTATAAAAGTTATTTAACGGGAATCAAGTTCAAGTTTGAAATATGGGTGACATTGTGATTTCAAGTGAAGCGGTTAACCATGCATTTATTCGTCGTATTCAGAAGTATGAAGTTCGAGAGGCCTTTAAGAGTATGAGACCGAAATAGGCAATGGGATCGGATAGTTAACCGATTGAGGTTTGGAGGTGTTGAAGAGAGATATGTATTGTTGACAAGTCTATTTAATAAGATTTACAGAGTTAATAAGATTCCTACAGAGTGTAGGAAGAGTATTTTGATTCCTTTGTACAAAAATAAAAGGGATGTTCAAGATTGTGCCAATTACCACAGGATTAAACTTATGAGTCATACTATGAAGTTTTGGGAGAGAGTAATTGAACATAAGTTAAGGAGCATTGTAAAGATTTCAAATAATCAATTTAGTTTTATGCTTGGGTGTTCAACTATGGAGGTAATTTATTTATTACGACTAATGATTGAATATTATAGTGAAAGAAAGAAGGATTTGTATATGGTATTTATTGACTTGAAGAAAGCATATGGCAAGGTGTCTAAAGAAGTAGTTTGGTGGGTGCTGGCTAAGAACGGTGTATCGCTAAAGTATATTACTCTCATTAATGACATGTATGATGGAATTGTATATGTGTAAGGAGTTGCACCAGAGTCATGCAGAGTTTCTTATTATTATTAGAGTAAATCAAATATCAATGTTTAGCCCTTTCCTCTTTGCGACTGTTATAGATGAGTTAACTTGTAATATACAGGAGAGTGTGCTGTGGTCTATGTTATTTGCTAATGATATTGTACTGATTGATGATATTAAAGCTGGTGTAAATACTAAATTGGAGTTGTGACGACAGACGTTGGAACCTAAATGTTTCAAAAATATTTCTCAGAGTATAACTTTGGATAGCAGAGATATATCAGTAGATGACTGCTTCTGATATTTAGGATTTATTATTCAGAAAGATAAAGAACTCGATGATGATGTTACACACCAAGTTAAGCCAGATTGGTTGAAATAGAAAAGTACAACCGGTATTTTGTGTGATCGTAATATGTCTTTAAGTCTAAAGGGAAAGTTCTATAAAACAGTTGTAAGACTTGCTTTGCTCTACAGTACGAAATGTTGTGGAGTTAAAATGTGCCATATTCACAAAATAAAGGTAGTTGAGATGCATGTGTTACGATAGATATATGGACATACTATAAAGAATAGAGTAAGAAACGAGACTATTCCGAAAAAGGTGGGAGAGTCATCTATTGAGGATAAAATGATAGAAAACTACTTGAGCTGGCTTGGATATATATAGAAAAGACCGAATGATGCTTATGTTAGGAGAATTGGGGGATTGAGGCAAGATATGATAGACAAAGGTAGAGGCAAGCCTAAAGCAGTATGAATGGAAGTGATTAGAAGAAATATGTCTCTATTAGATTGGATGAAAATATACCGGTAGATAGAAAGAAGTAGAGGGAGAGGATTCATCTGAATGACCACATATAGCCTTATATTGGTTCATATAGCTGACCCCAAGTTCTTTGGAACTAAAGCTTAGTTTTTGTTTGTTTGTTTGTTGTATTTGATATACAACAATACTCCCAAGTTTTAAATAATACTTCATAATTTTGAAAATCTCAACACAAGAGTTTATCTATCATAAGATATTGCAAAGTCCCAAGATTTCATAAATACAAAGCTCATATATATACCATATTGATAATTTCACCCGATATGAAAATAATGATTCAAAATATGCTATGTCTTTCACAATTCTATATGCTTAATAAATTTTAATGCAAGTTTTTATACTCAACATATCATGTATATGCAATTTTTCCAAAATAAGGCATAATTAAATATTGCTAAATAATAATTCAATATTTGCTTCACAATAGAGCAACATGCTCACAACATATGATTTCTCAAAATAAGGATCATAAATTAATATTTGACAAAATTTCACTTGCATAAATAAATCATGTCATAAATCAATATTTCTTAAATAAATAAATATTTTATTTTCAAATAATAAATTTGTAAATAAATATTTATACAATTAAAGTATTTATTAAGATAGAAGTGTCTTATATGCATTCCTATATTTAGGAAGTTATGAAATGTGGGGGCTTATCGTGAGTCCAAGCAAATTCTAGCAAAAGTCCAACTTAGGATTGAATATTATACCTTTGATCACCCAAAAGTTAGAGCATGTAAATAAACAAATATCAATTTCCTATATTATGTTTTATACTTAACAAAATTCCTCTAATAAATTATTATCTTAAGCATTTCAAATCTTACAAACTCTCACCAATTCTCTAGGTAATCAACATATAATCTTGACACATAAAATTCAAATGATAAGTAATTAAAGCACAATTATACCCAGCAAATCACAATTGGTACATACAACATTCAATTACATATGACTTGATCACATAATAATAACATAATATATAAGGAAGTTAATATATGGTAGTTTAATACAATCATATAATTACATAAGTATTAAAGTATTGAATTAATCACTTCACATAACATTCTTATATTAATATACTAACTATTCTAATTGATATAAAGACAATTGCATACCTAAAACACGATTTTCTTTTTAAATTACCAAATCAGTGGTCTAATGAAAACAAGACAAAATACAGGTTAAATTTGTGCAATCGGATCACTAAGCAAATCAACTCAAAATGCCAAAAATATTTACAAGATAAAACTCTGATATGCGATAAAGTTATTGTAATAATTTTAGCAAAATACAAGGTGGTTAACTATACTAAATAAATACTCAAAGTAACAGCAATGCTACTGTAATAATAATACTCTGTTTTGGCAATGCTTTTATAAAAATTATTGAGAGAAAAATACTTTGCTAAATTAGGTGATTCTAGTCGAAAAATAATCCTGAAACATTTTAGTTTTGTTTTTTAAAATATCAATTTAAAATTCGAAGAAGAAAAGGTTAAATTGGGGGTCCAAAATCACAGAAAAATAACCCATCGGGAGTCATTGTATAGTGTAATTTTGAAAAGTCATATAAAATCAACCAAATAAGTAATTAACATGATTCTACCAGGAAAATACTCCTGAGACATTGTAGAATCAAATGGAGATAGAGCATGGCATCTTCCTTAACAACAATTTTCGGTACTATAATTAAAACTTCACAAATCATGTAATTCCAACATATTAACTCAACTTCTAAATACTAATCTAGTGTCAATAATTTGTCAATTCAACCTCAATCACTTCAAAATCATATGAAAAACATCAATACAACATAATAACATCAAATTCACCCCGTCTCCATTGCATTAAAATCACCACAAAATCAATTCTCTTCACGGATGCCAAATCTGCCCAACAATGGCTTTTCATATAAAATATGAATTAATCAAAAAGATGAGTTCAAATCACTTACCCAATTGAGGAACGTTTGTAAATAAATCAATTAGCAACTTCAAAACAATTTGATCTTCAATAATTATGGAGAAATTAAAGAGTTTTAGTGAAGAAAATCAAAGAAGCTAGAGTGCGGGGTGGCGATAGAGAGAGATAGAGAGCAATAGAGCATGAACAATTCTTTTGTGTGTGTGTGAAGTGGCAAAAAATTATGAGGGAATAGATCTGGGATTTTTTGTTTTGTTTGACAAATGAAGGATTTAGATTGAATAACTTGTTTTAGAAGTAATTTTTAATGACTAGGATTTAATAAAAAAAAAAAGTAATGGCTGAAATTAGAACATATCAATAACTAGGATTGGGCTGCTATAAGAAAGGGTACCATAGTAATTTTACTCGTTTAGAGCTTCTAGGATTTACTAGAAGAAAATAAATAAAAAAAATTAATCTTGTATAAAATAATGAAGAAAGGTTCAAAAAGTTCACTTATAGGCCAAAAAAGTTCAAAGAATAGTCAAAAGGTTTAAATGGTTCAAAGTTTTGGTCAATTAATAGTCAAAATTAAAGTTATGTGAATTCATAAATAATTGTAATGTTGTATATATTGTATTTCTAGACAAATTTACAAATTGTGGTTTAATGCTATATGCAACTTTAATTTAGTTAGTCTAAGTGAAATGCTAGCATTAAGAAGAAAGTTTAAATCAATTGATACTTTTTTAAGTGTGATATTGTATGTGTCAATTTATAATTTCATTAACAAACTAAGTAGAGAATTATTGGAGATAGTTTATAAATGAAATGTTAAAAGAGACAAAGTTTCATATTTTCTATAATATTCATTTTCTAAATTTTGTTTTTGGCATCCATTCATGAAAAACATTATTACTTTAAACCGAAATGTGTCTAAATATTAACAAAAAGTTAAAACTTGTAGAAATATGACTGATCATTAGTAGAAAGTAATGACTTGTGGAAATATGATTGATTATTAGTTATTACTAGTGAAAATATAATTTTCTTATAAATACTATGTCTCTTCTCTAAATTAACTACATATTATTGGTGATTATTCTTGTGAAAAATCAGAATATTTACTATCTCATTTTTCAAAAATTTTTATTGTATCTTAGAGGTAATTTACCTTACCTTTTTAGCAAATACTTAGTGTAATGAGAGCATATAACAACTTAAGTAAAATCTTATATATGCCTCAACATTTCTTCTTTATCCACAACATTTTCTTGAAATATCCATATATTTTAGCATTTTGTGCTAATATGAATTAATTAAGAAAATATATATTTTATATTTACAATAACAAATCACAAAAGAATTGTAATTACAATGTAATATTTTTAACTTTAAATCAAAATAAATCTCCTTCAAGAATCTAATAAATTCAAAATTTCTCAATTACCCAATACTACCATATGTGTGTAAAGTCTAAAGTAATCGTCATCACCATCATTATCATCTATGGATGAACTAAATGATATATATATATATATATATATATATATATATATATATATATATATAGGGTTGAGCTTATATTCTGATTTTATTTCGACCCTAGTATTTACACTATATTTAATTAGAGTAAAAAGAAGATGTCTTTAGGAAGGGAAAATAAATATGATAGTAAATGAGAAAAATTCATATTTTATTGGAAGTAAATAAGGGGAGGAAATAAAATAGAAGGGAGAGTTACTTAAAAAAAATAAAAACCCAATAGATGTAATGAAGAGTTGAGCTGTAAATGGAATTAAAGGACAAACTTTGTAATACCCTACTAAATTGAGTGCTAGCGAAATAAATACTTGATTATATATATATATATATATATATATATATATATTTACATACATACGTATACGTACGTACGTATGTATTATTTGTAGTAGAAAATTTAGTCAAATTAATTATTGTATCATATTTCAAATAATATTATAATAATGAATTTTCCTTTGTGAAAAATACCCTCTTGAACGAATTTAATTTTTATTAGGAGTTTGACCTTGTTTGTTATTAAAAAGATTTGGTCAAATTTCGTCTTCAAACTAATTTTGACTATTTGACCTAATTTCATTATTTAACCTAATACCCATATCCAAAATCCATGGATCATTTTGACCTATTAAAATACATTTCTTCTTAGCCCTTGAATTTAGGGTATATCTAAATAAACTCATCTCAACCCTAGAATAGAATATGCCCTAGTATAAAGGCTCATTTTCTCTCATTTTGATTCCTATAACCAGTTACTCACACTCCCAACCCCTCCAACATTTTCTCCACTTTTTTCCTAAGAGAAAACCCCTTTCCTTTCTTCTTCCAAGGCTAAGCAACCTTGGTGGCCGAAGGGAAAGCTTGTTCCCTCCTTGGCAGACACACTTGCACCCATACACCTTGGCTTTGCATTTCCTCATTTGTCAACCTTGCATTTCCATTTGTAGCTTTCCGCTTGGGAGGACTGGCTCAAGAGGTTTGGGAGCAAACTGAACAAGAATGGAGCTGGGACCATTTCTTGAAAATCTTTCAAGCAGAGTTCATCCCACAATAGATTATTAAGAAGAGAGAAGATGAATTTCAAAATCTGAAGTAAGGCAACATGTCAGTGGCACAGTATGTGGCACAGTTTAGTTAATGATAAAAGTATTGTCATTGCTTGGTGGACACTGAGCAAAACCGGACTCGTCAATTCATCAAGGGCTCAAGGCAAGAACTAAGAAGAGCCTTAGCTCCATTCTGCCAACCATTGATGCTGCCACTAGGACAGAAAATAAGGACAAAAGTCAACTTGCTGTAAGGACTTTCCCACCCAACAGGTAATTTCCTATGAAAAAGCTAACTGGGCCGCAAGAGAGAAACAAAGGAAAGCAAGTGAGGACAAACTCTATCAGGACTGGGCAAAACAAAGTAATTTTCCATCGCTATGGAAAAAGGGCACACAAGGAGAAAGATTGTTGGCATAAGGATGCAACCAAAAGATGCTTTAACTATGGGGACCCCAATTATTTTTTAGACAAGTGTCCGAAATTACAGTTCAACACTCATGACAATCTTGCCCCACTAATGAAACAAGCGAATCATGGTAACGGCATAGTCCACACATGGAACAATCAAAAGCTACAGGTGAAAGCTAAAGTGTTTGCACAGAATTGCAAAGAGATAGGAACTGATTCCACAATTGTCGAATGTATGCTTTCTATTCAGAATTGCAAAGGAAATGTGTTAGTAGAACCTGGTTCCACCCATTCAAACATGAATAAATCTTGTGGATATAGTTTTAGCTTAGAATTATCGTATACTCTTTTGGTTAGCATGCCTTTGGGCAAAACTGTAGAAGCAGGGAAAATTATTAAAGGGTGTGAGGTTGAAGTGGGGAGAGAAAAATTACTTGGGGATCTCATTGTTATGCTTTTCAAGGACTACGACGTCATCAAATGCATGGATTGGTTGGCCAAGCACGATGCTTGAGTAGATTGCAAAAATAAGTCAGTGGAGTTTATTAGATTGGGAAAGGATGTTTTAAAAGTTTAGGGTGTTAAGGTGAAAGAATTGAAGTATTTAGTCTCAGGAACTAAGGCTCGAAAAATGCTTACGAAGGGATGTCAATGTTACCTAGCCTACTTGATTAATCAACCTACGGAAGAGAGTGCCTTGGAGAACATTGTTGTGGTGAGCAGTTTACTAACGTCTTCTCTGAAGAATTGACAACCCTACTTGTACCTCCGGAGATGGAGTTCACCATTGATCTAGTACCTGAAGCAGAACCGATTTCCAAAACCCCATACCCCATGGCCCCTATAGAACTCAAGGAATTGAAGGAGCAACTAAAAGTACTGTTGGGGCAAGGATACATTAGGCCGAGTACTTCACCTTGGGGAGTACCAATACTATTTGTGAAAAATAAGAATGGTACTCTATAGTTGTACATCGATTATCGCGGGTTGAATAGTCTAACAATTAAGAATAAATATCCCCTTCCGCTCATTGATGAGTTGTTTGACTAGTTAAGAGGATTTAATTGTTATTTTAAGCTTGACTTGAGACAAGGATACTACCATGTGAGAATTCGAGAAAAAGGCATTCCGAAGACTACATTTAACACCAGTTATAGACACTTCAAGTTTGTGATGATGCCATTTGGTTTGACTAACACGCCAGCAACCTTTATGGACTTGATACATTGGATATTCCAACCTTATCTGGATAAATTTTTTTATTGATTTATTTAAAGAGCCCAGAGGAATATGCGGAACACATCAAATTAGTTTTGGAAAAGTTGAAGGAGCACCAGTTGTATGCTAAGTTCAATAAGTGTGAATGTTGGCTAGATACAATTTCATTTTTAGGGCACATTGTAACTAAGGAAGGAATCAAAATAGACATGTTAAGGTGGAAACCATTAAAAATTAGAAACAACTTGAGACTGTTACAAAAATTAGGAGTTTTTTAGGAATAGTCGAATATTATAGGCAATTCATAAAAGGGTTTTCAACTCTTGCCTCACATTTGACTAGGCTATTGTGAAAAGATGTGTTGTTCTTATGGAACGAAAAGTATGAGAAGAGCTTTTAAGAGTTGAAGAAGAGGTTGATGACGACACTTGTATTGACCTTGTCAAAAGAAGGGAAGCCCTATGCTTTATATACGGACGCGTCAAAGGAAGGATTGGATGCAGTATTGATGTAGGAGAAGAAAGCTGTGGTCTTCACCTCAAGAAAGCTTAAGCCATATGAGAAGAATTACCCCACGCATAACCTGGAGCTAGCAGCTATTGTTTTTGCCCTAAAAAAATGACGACAATATTTGTATGGAGTTGAATATGAGATAGTCATGGACCACAAAAGTTTGAAATACATATCCACACAGAAGGACTTGAACTTGAGACAGAAGAAATTGATGGAATTCTTAGAGGAGTATCGCTATTCGATCAATTATTACCTGGGAAAGGCCAATGTGGTGGCAGACGCATTAAGCAAAAAAATGAGGCTAGTGAGACTGCGGGCTCAAGAAGTGAAGGAGATACAGGAAATGTTGATGGAAGAAGCTGCAGTAAGCAAGAAGAAGATTTGGATAAGGAATCTAACTGTGGTCTAAAATAGGAAATACGCGATGCCTAAGCAAACAACCCAGAATTTTAGAGTTTTAAGGAGCAAGAAATGGGAAGGAATAATTCAGACTTTAGAGTAAATGATCAAGGGATAATGTATTTTAGGGAATGATTATATGTGCCGAATATAGAGGAGTTAAGGAAGAAAATTCTAGGAGAAGCCCATAAGAGTCGGTACACCATACACCCCGAGAAATCCAAGATGTATCAATATTTGAAGTGAATGTTTTGGTGGCTAGGCAAGAAGAGAGATATAGCATAGTATGTGTCTATGTGCCTCACTTGTCAAAAGGTGAAAGCAGAACATAAGAAAGATGCTGGATTACTACAACCTCTACCGACGCCGGAATGAAAATAGGAATGTGTCACGATGGACTTTGTCACCGGACCACTAATGAGTAAGACTTAGAAGGATGTCGTTTAGGTAGTGGTAGACCAATTAACAAAGACCACACATTTTATTCTGGTAATCATGAGATATTCAATAGAAAAGTTGGTACAGGTTTATATACAAAAGGTCGTGAGGTTGCACGAAGTACCGACAAGTATAGTATCAGATAGGGACCCTCGATTCACCTCTAGATTTTGAACAAAATTTCAAGAGACTCTGGGGTCGACCTTAAAGTTCAGTACCTCTGCTAACCCTCAGACAGATGGATAATTTGAGTGCGTAATACAAATTCTTGAAGATATGTTGAGGGTGTGTGTTTTGGACTTCGGGAATCAATGGATTGATAGTATCCCATAGGGGGAATTGGCCTAAAATAATACTTATCAAGCATCTATTGGTATGGTACCGTATGAAGCCTTATATAGGCGAAAATGCCAAACACCATTGTACTAGGGTTGGATGGAGGACAGTCAGATTGATAGGGAAGAAGGAATTAATATCCAAGGGATGACAGAGAAAGTAAAGTTGATATAGGATAGGCTGAGGGCAGCTCAGAGGCTACAGAAAAGCTAGTGGATAACCGCGAAGAGAATTGAAATTCCAAGTAGGTGATGAAGTATTTTTGAAACTAACACTGAGCCGAGGGATTTTGAGGCATCTAAAGGGTGGGAAGCTTAGCCCTAGATATATTGGGCCATTTTCGAACATTGAAAGGATCAAAACTGTAGCGTATAGGTTGGAACTTCCAGACAAATTAGCTAATGTTCATGACGTGCTTCATGTATCCCAATTGAAGAAATACAATCCAGATCCAGAGCATGTCTTAAATGATGAACTGTTAAAACTGGAACCAAATATGACATGCGGAAAAACTAGTTAAGATACTGAAGTGAAGCGTGAAAGAAAATCAGTTAAAATATTAGAGCGAAGTGTGAAAGAACTAAGGAACAAGAAGATCTCTATGGTCAAGGTGCTATGGGAACATCATGGAACTCAAGATGCCACATGGGAGACTGAGGAATGGATGAGAAGGAAATACCCTAATGTGATGAGAGGTACGACGTAGTTTAATTTTGAAGATGAAATTTTCTTAAGTAGGGAAGGATGTAATACCCGACTAAATTGAGTGCTAGGAAATTAAACACTTGATTCAATTAATCCCACTTCATAAATTAAATACATTATATGTGGCTATTCATGTATTCCTTATGTGAATTCCCTTAGAGAAATAAGTGTATCAAGTTAATTATAGTCTGTAGTAAGTAATTTATTCATAATTAATTGTTGCATCATATACTATTTACAGTAGAAAGATTTAGTTAAATTAATTATTTTATCATATTTCAAATAATATTATAATAATGAATTTCCCTTTGTGAAAAATACCGTCTAGAACGAATTTAATTTTAATTAGGAGTTTGGCCTTATTTGTTAATTAAAAGTCTTAGTCAAATTTCGTGTCAAGACTAATTTTGAATACTTAACCTAATTTCATTATTTAACCCAAGGCCCATATCTAAGATCCATGGGTCATTTTAACCCATCAAAATACCTTTCATCTTAGCCCTTGAATATATGGTGTATCTAAATAAACTCATCTCAACCCTAGAATATAATATGCCCTAGTATAAAGGCTCATTTTCTCCTATTTTAACTCCCATAACCGGCTGCTCACTCTCTCAACCCCTCTAACATTTTCTCCACTTTCTCTTTAAGAGAAAAAACCCCCCATTCCCTTCTTCTTCAGCCTTGGTGGCCAAAAGGAAAGCTTGGTTCCTCCTTGGCTGACACACATGCACCTATACATCTTGCCTTTGCATTTCCGCATTTGTCAAGCTAGCATCATCCCTTGGGAACTTAGGAGGTTGTAATATTAAGTGGATTTAAGGATTTGAGCAAGAAACTCTTAGGTAAACCCTCCATCCTTCTCTTGTCCCTTGTAACTGAGACATAGTCTCACTCTTTTCATTCCCCCCCCCTCCTCAAGAACACTCTATAGAAAGGCCAAGAACTTAAAGATCAAGCCTTCATCTTGTCATCTTTCATTGTAGAAGATTAAAGTTACATGAGGTAGGCAAAGAATTTATTTTTCTCTCTTATTTATTCTATATAGCAAAAAAATGACTGTGTTGGACAATTAACATGTTTGAATGTTTTCTGCATTATTGGTGGAAATATGTGATGAAAATTTTTTGTCTTTGTGTTAGGGAGATAATATGTGTTATGGAAATAAAGTCTTGTGGATGAAGAACTTTTTTCTATTCACTTGAAATGCTCAAATTTGAAGTAGAGAACTTTTGCCCAGATTTGCTTAAATGACTATTGAATTCTTTGTTTGTGTGATTTCTCCATGGGGACATGATAAATGAAGTCTAAGAAAATGTGGAATCACTTAAAATTTTATTTTTTTTGTGAAAGAAATACTTGTCCTATTGTAATTTTCTCAAAATCAAATATTGCTCTATGGGTGCTGAAAATTCTATTTGGTAATGCTCAATGATTCTATACTTTGAATGCTGCAAACTGTGATGAGTAAAATTGTATTTATGTTGTGTAAATGTGGCCATATGTTCGGTGTTTTATTTTGACAAGTTGGATAAGTTTTGGTGTTTCTTATGCTTAAAGAAAGTTTTTAGGAAAAATAGAATGCTTGCTGGAATTTGGGATTTTAATTTGGGTGTTGGGTTTTTAAGCTAAACTATGATCATGAGAACTTGTGTTTGATGTCTTATAAGATCTAGGATGTGATAAAAACTTATTTGAGGGTTTACAAGGGTTTGGTGTTTGGAAAATTGTAGTATAATGTTGAATTAGAATAGGCCGTCAGAAAACCTTTTGTTTGTAAACCAACTTTTAACCCCTGAAAAACATCCTTCCTGTTGGAGTTTTGGCCTAAATTTTTCACTGCCAAACTTTGAGTTAGGAAAATTTTGGATATAGAATCACCGGGAAATTCCTTATAGATTGTGAGATATGAATTTTTGAAAGTCATTGTTCCAGTACAGTTGTTGTTCCGGCGAACTCCATTTCAAAAATTATTTGACCTATTTTCAAAATATTTTTGGGAAAAGGATTACATGGTAATTTACCTAACATCTAGGGGTGTCAAATTGGAAATTTTTATTAAGAAATAAATGTTTTTCTTAGTAAATTAAGTCAATCTTTGAGACCCCCTAATTTTCTTTGAAAATAGAGTTTTAATCTAGAAGTAAAGAATGTGAATTTTTGCCTTGAAAATTTCTATAACTAAATTAAAATGAACTTATAGGAATCTTATGAGATATTTTGATTTACTAGAAATATATTTCTTATATTTTTTTATATACCCCCAATAATTTCTTGATTTTTAAGAAATGAAACCCTAATAACTTATGCATGTAAAGTTCAAAAGGTATCTTAATCTTTCTGAAATGCTTTCCTTTCCTAACTTACATGGGAAGTAAGTTGTATTGGGGTTTGTTTGACTAAGTAGGGTTCTAGGTTTATTAAGGTTAAGTTAAGTGATTAAGATTAGTGTTAGTGAATTGTAAATTATTTAGGGCATAAGTAATCTCTTTGTCACGTTAGGGATTTATTTGAAATGCTTTTATAGACTTGTGGCCGAGAGGTTAATTCTTGTGAAATTTATATTAGATTTGGAGTTGGACTTAGGAGGAAGGAGCACTTAAGATAATTTGAAGCTACTTTGCTAAGCTTTGGACAAGAAGTAAGTCATTCCATCTCACGACTCTTTTATGTAAAATAATTTCATAGGAAATTATATGATCATGAATACACAATTATGACACCGATAAGTTCATGATATATTTTCCTACTATTTATCGCAATAATATTTTGGAATAGTTCATTTCTTAATTTGAGCAAATATTTTCACAAACCACCATATCACACTTTCCATGACTTTCTACTTGTGATCATAAAGCAATCATATTTCAACATTTCAATTAGGGTGAATAGGGCAAATGTGACTCCCACCAAAATGTGTAGTGTAGTGCTTCTCCATTCTACTGTATTGAATGGGGCAGAGGTGACCCACACCCCGAAGGTGTAGCACAGTTCTTGTCCATTCTATCAGGTAGGTGCACAACCTATCGAATGAAATACTCCTCTATCTCTCACCCAAACCAATTTGACTATCCCACGTCTGGCTGTCGGTTCCTCGTTGGACTTTGTCGCTAGTTGAGGATCGGTTGAACTCTCCTATACTAGCTCTCCAATCAAAATAAGTCAATCCCCCTAGAGGTGGTCACTAATTGGGAGACTTTCTCACTCCAATCGAGACTAGTATAGAGGTCTTACTATCATTGAGTACTCAACGGTTCCACAATTTCACTTTCATAAAGCTTCTACATCAATTTTCAAAGTTAGCACATTTTTCATTATCACATTTTGCATATCATACTTAATAAGAGGAGCCATTTTCAAAGACAAGAATTATGCTATGATTTTTGCAACTTTGTATAGATAAGTATGTAAACATAGGTTTGTTTGCTTAATGCAAGAGATAATTCGGCTCCAAAAATGGGATATTAGGTTTAGAGAGTTCTGAGTATAGAAGGTTTCCAAAAATAAAAAGCTTCCTTTTATAGAAAAATTTCAAAAGAAATAATTTACACAAGGTTTCATGAATATATAGGAATTTACCATTTTTATAAATAATTTTGATGAATGCATATGCAATGGAACTTAACTGAGTCTAGCAAACAAGTTTCTTAACCACAAAGAGTAGGTCTTTGCCCTTGGTAACCTTCTAAGTCTAAGAAAAAGTCATAAAGTAGAACATCACTACCTAATCATAAATACTTTAGAAAAACATATCTCATATATATAGTGCAATTGGTTTATGGCAATTCGAGTTCTTGCCAAAAACCGTAAAACAAGCAATGCCTTCAACTAAATTAGTATCTAAACCTTTAGTACATCCCTAAGTGTCAGTATATACAATTATTACACATAAGGGAAGAACACAAAATAATAATAGAGAGTTTCCTTAAAATTGTTAGGTTGTTTAGAATTTCTAGCATCTTACCCTATCTTTCCTAAGAGTATAACACACATGAAAATACATCGGATTAACCTCAATTCTTTTAGAGATATACCTTAATGTATGTAGCACAGCATATAGGTGGCCATGCACAAAATCAGACCTTAATTACGATAAAAAAAAATTTATCCGTTATTGTAGCGTTCTATCCAGAACAGACCAGTGTTAAAGAAAATTTCGTAACTTGTAATCCTCACATTATAAAATTTCAAAAATTTTCAATTAACAACTACACACATATAGTTACGTTTTCTCTATTTTGATCTTGACCAAGTTCATGAATTATCATGTAGTAATAACAATATCAATCAGAATGTTCAGTAAAATAGAGAACTTTATCCCTCCTTTTTCTCATGTTTTCAAAAATTGCTGGGTTTTATCCCAAGGTTTTCTTGTATGATTTCTAATATAAATAACATTTAAACATGTCTAGAATATAATATCAAAAGTCCTTTTAGCAATACATTGTTTTGCTATTCTATTTTGCATTAAAACCCACAACTAGTATATAATCCCAAAATTTTCAGATTTCAAGAATAATGAGAAAAGGTGTTTTCTTTTCATAGAGTCTTTTGAAAAAAGATTTATTTTTCAATATCTAAAAAAGTATAAATGATAAACATAAGTTATCAATCAAGGATCACATGTTAAAAGTTTTTGAAACTTAGATCCCGAATTTTTTTTCCTAAAGTGGTGGCACCAAGGAAAATAAAGAAAAGAATAGCTTTTTGTCATTAACTCTTGTCACGTCTAATTCAAACAATCTTAGAGAGAAGAGAAGGTGTCTCCAAGCTTTTGTACCTCAAGAAATCGATCTAGAATAGTGTTCCAACTGTGTGGTTTTGTGCAAAAATTCTTCGTAAGCATTGAATTACAACTAGTCTTTGGAAAAAAAGGGGCGGGGAATTTCGTGTGGTAGGGTAGAGAAGGAGAAACTGATAGCTACAAGGGGATTTTAGAATTCCAATTCTGATTTGGTTAGGCTTTTATAGCTAAATTATAAGAGGTTTAAGAAACTAAAAGAAAAGGAAATATTCTAGGAAAAATCCTACTTGCTCTAGGTTTTTTTTTTTTTTTATAATGCTTTTCCTAATAATTTTTCACAATCCTAGATGGTCTAGGATGCAAGGTGTCTGGCCATAAGGGAGCAAGAGTGGTGGCACAATGGAGTAGGAATAGGAGAATAATATTCTCCAATTTTCCCTAAGTATTAAAGGATTGGAATCTAAAAAATCCATTCAAGATAATTTTCCTAAATATACAAGAATTAGGTTTTCTTTTTATTTCCTTCCTTAGTGGTCGCATTAGGGCTACTAGAGGACTAGGAATTTTCTCAAAATGTTCTCCTAATTAGAATAAATAATTAAAATAAGAAAATTTAATTTTCTCTCGTTAGGAAAGAAAAAGGTAAATGGGAGGGAAGTCTTGTAAGATTAGAATTTAAATACTCCCTAAATTAATACATAAATAAGTAAATAAAATAAATATATAATGAACATTTAATAAATTAATTTCAAATAAACAAATATATAATAAATATATAAATATGTAAAATATATATAAACAAATAATAAATAGTTACCTAGATTATTTATTATTTGAATTAATAGCTACTCAGTAATTAAATACACGAATTTAGAATTAATTAATTATATGTGTGTATATATATATATTCCCAATTAATAATTTTATACAAAATATTTTATCCATCATTATTTCAAGTAGTGTTTTCTCAATCTTCAACCAACCACAACAATTTTTTTTTTTTTCACATACCAAATTCAAATAAATTCATCCATAAGCTGTCAAAAATGTTCATATACAAGAATGCTCATGCTACATGGACAATGTATTCCACATTTCTATGTGCATTTAGGGTGAAGTGTTATAATCTCTCCCTCTTAAAAGAATTTCGTGCCCAAAATTCCTAGTATGTCATACTTTCAGGTATTTCTTTCTCATCCATTCCTCTATTTCCTAAATAGCGTCTTGTATTCCATGATATTCCCAAAGAAACTTAACTATTGGGATCCTTTTGTTTTGCAATTCTTTTACGCTCCTCTCTAAGATCTTTATTGGCTTCTCCATATAACTAAGGTTGGGTTATAGTTGTAGGGCTTTATCATTGAGCATGTGCTCAGGGTCCGGTTAATCCTTCTTAAGTTGTGACACATGAAATATATTATGGATTCCCATTAACCTTTCCAGTAAATCCAATCTATATGCTACTACACCTATCCTTTCAATAATGGGAAAAGGTTTGGTATACCTAGGACTCAATTTCTCCCTTTTTAGTACTTTAATATCCCCCTACTTGGTGTTAATTTCAAGAAAACTTGATCCCCAACCTAACATTCAAGCTCTCTCATTCGATTATCCGCATAATAATTTTGTTGGCTTTCAGTGGCCTTAAGTCTTTCCTGCATCAACTTCACTTCATTAGCAATTTCCTGAAGGTTCACCTTTCTTTTCTTGGTAATCATCCCATCCTCGGACTATCCTTAATATAACGACGTTTGACACTTCTTCCTATAATGCCTCATATAGGGCATACCAATAGTAGCTTGATAGTTGTTGTTGTAAGCCAGTTTAGTATACGGAATTAAGTCGATCCACTTATCTCCAAAATCTAAAATGCAAGTTCTAAACATATCTTTCAAAATCTGGATTACAACTTTTAGCTTGACCGTCCGTTTGTGGGTATACAAACATATTGAACTTTAATGTTGAGCCAAGAGATTCTTGAAATTTGCCAAAAAATGGGAAGTAAAGCAGGGATCTCTATCAGATCCTATGCTTTACATGACTCCATGCAATCTCACTATTTCCTTAATGTAAATTTGTGCTAGTCTCTCCATCAAATACCTCATATTTACTAGTATAAAATAAGCAAATTTAGTTAGTCTATCCACCACTATCCAAACTATATCTCATTGCAATTTTGTTGCTGGCAATTTGGTGACAAAGTCTATAGTGACTTCTTCCCATTTTCATTCGGGTATTGGCAATGGTTGTAATAGTCCAGCCAGTTTCTTGTGCTTTGCCTTTATTTTCTAACAACTAAAGCAAGTAGCAACATATTGAATAACTTCTTTTTTCATTCCATTCCTCCAGAATGTTTTCTTTAGGTCCTAATACATCTTTAACTCTCCGGGATATATTGTGTAGCTTCCTCCAAGATTTTCCTTTTTAACTCTTTACCATCTGGTACACACAACTGGTTCTGAAAGTACATGACACCTTGCTCATCTATTCAAAAGCCTTGTTTCTTTCTTTCTATCTCATTTTTCTTAAATTCTTGGATCTCGGGGTCCTTTTATGGGCTTCTATGACTTTCTTTCTTAATTCAAGTATAACCGTCATGTTTCTCATCCATATTTATTCCTTTTTCACCTTAGCTTCTGCCGATAAAATAGCTTGTATAGTCTACACCTCTTGTACTCACAAACCAGCCATCCTTACCTTACGACTCAACACATCTGCGACCATATTTGCTTTCCTTAGGTGGTAGTTAATTAGGCATCGGTACTCTTTCAAGAATTCTATCCATCTTTTTACCTCAGATTTAAATCCTTTTGTATGAAAATATACTTTAGGCTTTTGTTGTCGATAAACACCTTATACTCAACACTGTACAAATAGTGCCTCCATTTCTTTAAAGCAAATACGATTACTGCTAACTCTAAGTCATGTGTGGGGTGGATTACCTCACGCGACTTCTATTTTCTTGAGGCGTAAGTGACAACCTTATTTTCTTGCATTAGTACAGCTCCTAAACCTTCCTTAAACATATCGGTGTACAATGAGTATATTTTCCCTTTCTCGAGCTATGTTAACATTGGTGCAAACATACGTCTCCTTTGTAGTTTATTGAAGCTTTTCTTAAATTTTTCATTCCATATATACAGCGTGTCCTTCCATAGCAATCTTGTCATAGGAGATGCAAGTGTTAAAAATCCCTTGATGAATTTCGGGTAATAACCAGCTAATCTTAAGAAATTGCATATTCCTGTGGTGTTCTCCGGTGGTTTCCAGTTGGTGACTGCTTCCACTTTTGCTAGATCTATCTTGATTCTTTCCTTGGTAATCACATGATCTAATAATGACACCGTGTCAATCCAAAACTCCTATTTGCTGAATTTTACATGTAGTCTATGTTGTCGTAATTTCTGTAAAGTAAGTCTCAAGTATTCCACATGCTCTTACGGGCTCCTTGAATGAAGTAATTTGTCTCTAAGAAGATGACTATGAACTTGTCCCAATAGGGTCTGAAAACTCAGTGCATCAATTCTATAAAGGTATCAGGGGCATTGGTCACATCAAAAGATATCATGACAAATTCATAATGCTCGTACCTTGTATTGAATAAATTCTTGGGTATATCTTCTTTCTTAATCCTTACTTGGTAATACTCCTGTCTTAAATCCAACTTTGAATGGCAACCGGACTCTCGCAGTTGATTGAATAGTTTGTCGATGAGAGGTAAAGAATACTTTTTCTTAATGGTTAGGTTGTTTAGTCCTCTGTAGTCGATAAAAAACCTCAAGGTTCCATCTTTTGTTTTGACAAACAATACATACGATCTCTATAGTGATGTACTTGGGCGAATGGAACCTTGCTCCAGTAGCTCCTTAAGCTATTCTTTCAACTCTTTCAATTCTAGTAGAGCCATCCGGTAAGGGTTCTTGATACCAACTCTGCTCTAAGGTACTAAGTCAATGATAAATTCCACATCCTGTGGAGGGGATAACGTCGTCAACTTTGCAGAAAATACATCTGGAAACTCCTTCATGACTTCTATATTCTCAATCGTCATATAGTGTTTAGGCTTGTTTATCAAATAAGCCAAATATCCTTAGTAGTCCTTCTTAATCAATTTTCGAGCTTTAACTCCTAATATCAAGTACTTTACCACTTTCACTCTATTCTCTTTAAACTCCAACATCTCTTTCCTAAGCCTTACAAACTGCACCATTTTGTTTTAATAGTCAACCCACGCATAGTGCATTGCTAACCAGTCCATGTCCAATATAAGGTCGTAATCTTCAAAGGGTAGGGCAATTAGATTTCTTGGCAATTTCTCCGCTCCTAACTCTATCCCATATTATTTATATACGTTCCAGCCTCTATTGATTTCCCTAGCGGGGTACTCACTAATCAGGTATAAGATAATTCTGACCTATCTAACCCCAAATGACATAAATAATCCTTATTGATATATGAATGCATAGAACCGAGGTTAATTAAAACAATCATAGGATAGCCATGAATAGCAAGTGTACATTCCATAATTGCTGTATCATTTTCCACATCCTTTTTATTCAGAGCAAATATTTTGGCTTTCACTTCTAGTTTTTGTCTACTGCCTTCTACATTTCTAGCAGTGTTATTTTGGTTAGCCAGCTGAGCGGGTAGGGCAAGTACCCCTCGATTGGGCCTCAATAATTTTGGGCAGTTGTTTCGTACATGCGAAAGATCACCACAGTTGAAGCTTTTTTTGTTCTCCTAATTGGACCAACAGTCCTTCTCTATATGCCCTTTTTTTTTCCACAATGATAGCAAATCACTATGTTGGTAGGAGTGGTCCACGGTTGCTTACTTCAATTATTGCATTGCTGTCCTAATGGCATCTTATTTAGAATCATTTGTTGTTACCAACTGATGGTTTGCTAGCAAAGCATTGCTTGTCCTCATTTTTGGTACGAGTAGCCGCCTCTACTACTGCAGCAAAAGTCATAGGAGAGAAAGGTGCCAATGCCCTTCTCAGCTCTAACCTCAAACCTTTCATGAACTGCCTTGTACGACTTTGCTCTGTGTTAACCAGTCCTCGGCAATATTTCGAGAGTTTGTTAAATTAGGCCGCATATTGAGCCATCATCATACTACCCTGTTTCATGTTTTGAAACTCATATTTTCATTTTTTTCACTAACCATTGTGGAATATACTCAGTCCTAAATGCCTTTACAAAACTTCCCCAACTTCACTCTTGTTCGCTATCCTTCCAATCTTGCTGAATTCTCAACCACCAATCCCCAGCAGGTCCTCTTAGTCAGAAAGGTAGCAAACTTAACCATATATTCCTTTGAGTAGTTTAGAATGCCAAAAATATCCCCCAGTTATTCTATCCAGAGCTCCACCTTTTGTTCTTACTCCATTTCCCCAAAGAACGTTAATGGTTGGAACTTTAGGAAATGCTTCATCACCTCATCTTCTTCTCAGGGAGCTTGCTTTTTTTGACATGACTGGTAAGATATCTACTATCTTGCTAACAACCTGTCCAATAGTCACCTCTATGAGTGCCTTAGGTTCCACCCATGGTTCTTTCCCATCCCTAACTACTCCATCCTGAGTGGATTCTGCTCATTCCTTGGTTTTGGGGTTTTTAACTCTAGTTCAATTACACAGCCACTACGGGTCACCATTCTATGATGAGGAGGCATCTTTTCTCCCTTTGACATAAGTATCGCAACTTTGTTATGGGGAGTTATTAAGGAAGTGCTTATATGCAAATGTAAGTATGCGTTTCCTAGTCAGATGCTATATATTCTTTGCACAACATAACATAAACAAAGATTATACACCTATCACAAGAGTTGCCTCTACACGTAGAGGTGAATATAATTCAACAAGTGCATAAGTAGTTATGGCAGGTATTTCACAATTTAGTACTTATGGTATGCACGATCGTATAAAACAAATAAATATCATTACTATAATAACTTATTTTTGTGCATAAAATATAGCTTAGAAATCAAAGTTCAGAAATAAATCCAACATAAGTAGCAATTTATTTGAATCATTCAGATTAATTCTAACTATACTATACTGCACAAGTCCATCTAGCTTATCCATTTTTCTTGCTATCATCAGAATCAATATTACTAGTGCCATTAGAGTCAGGCGTATATATCCATCCACTGGTGTTCCTAGTCAAGTCTATTCATCTAAGCACTCTATTCCTATCTTTCTCTCTATGGAAACAAATCTTAAGGTTCTAGCCCTCTTTCTAGGTTCTCCATGGCTTTCCTCAATTCTCCTTTTTCCTTTAAGTTTTACCAATCTAGCCATCTGACAGAGTCTTTCTATATCTTCCTCTAGCTCACTCTTAGGTTCTTAATAATCTAATTCTCTGGGATCATATTTGTCATATGCTACTATCTCGTCCTCACCATCGCTGCTATCTTAGTTCTCGTTATCCTTAAGGTTCTATATCGTCACTAGCATTCTGAACCACTTGGTCACCATCTCTTTGGTATGAATCTTCTCCTTCTGATAACATCGATGAGAAGGGGTCTACAAGGAGTTGGTTAGGTATGGGCAGATTGCCACATCTTAGAGGCCAACTTTGTGTGGCGGGTACAAACCTTCTAACCATCCTATACACACATAAAATACACTTAAATTAGTAATAAATCATAATACTTAAAGGGTTTACCCATATAACAAAGAATGGATGCCTAAATCGAGGTTCTGATACTACTTGTGATACCCCAACTACCTACGTAACCCAAACGGGTCGGGGATGCTACCCTATCCTATGGACAAGAGGTCTTTATAGTGAAAAGTATGCATAAATTAAAACTTAAAAGAATTAAGCCGTAAATTAAAAAAGTCATGCCCAAAATCTTATATAAAGTTCACGATGCGAAATAAACCAACATTCAATGTTTACAAAATTAGCGTGAAGAAAACAAAGTTCAAATTCTAATGCCAAAGCATTAAGATGAATAAGTCTTACACTGCTAATCAATGTTCTCCCCACTTGCATGGAAATCAAGGTACCCCAAAAATCATGAATTTAAAAACATGTGAAATAAGAA
Source organism: Voacanga thouarsii (assembly GCA_026120185.1). Lineage (NCBI taxonomy): Eukaryota > Viridiplantae > Streptophyta > Magnoliopsida > Gentianales > Apocynaceae > Voacanga > Voacanga thouarsii. Next base: position 536,868 of record JANUWF010002099.1, read on the forward strand.
ATCTCAGCAAGCCCCGTAGGTGAATCAGGCCAAGCTAAACTTTTCCATGACGCATGCTCAAAAAGGTAGTAGCATTTCTATACAATATATTCATATTATCAAGCAAGAGAATTGTGCTTCGAGCAAACATTTTCATAAATCACCATATAACACTTTCCAAGATATTCTACTTGTGATTATAGAGCGATCATATTTCAATATTTTATTTAAAGTGAATAGGGCAGAAGTGATTCTCACCCAAAGGTATAGCACAGTGCTTCTCCATTTTACCATGGTGAATGGGACAAAGGTGAGTCACACCCTAAAGATGTCCATTCTACTGGGTAGGTGTACAGCTTATCGAGTAAGAAACTCTTCTATCTCTCACCCAAACCCATTCGACTGTCTTACGTCCAGACATCAATTCCTCGTTGAACCCCGTTGATAGCTGAGGATTAACTCAACTCTCCTATATTAACACCTCAATTAAAAGGAGTTAATTCCTCGGAGGTGGCCACTAATTGGGAGACTTTCTCAATCCAATCGAGACTAGTATTGAGGTCTTGCCCTCATTGAGTACTCAACGTTTTCACAATTTCACTTTCATAAAGCTTCCACAATAATTTTCAATGGTAGCACATTTTCCATTATCCCATTTTGCACAATATACTTACTAAGAGAAGCCATTTGCAAAAACAAGAGTCATGTTATGATTTTCACAACTTTGTATGGATAAGTATGTAAACACAAGTTTGTTTGCTTAATACAAGAGATAATTTAGCTCCAAAGACAGGATAATGGGTTTAAAGATTTCCAAGTATAGAAGGTTTCCAAAAATAGAAAGCTTCTTTTTATAGAAAGTTTCTAGAAGAAATAATTTACACAAGGTTTCATGAATATATAGGAATTTACCCTTTTTATAAATAATTTTCTTGAATGCATATGCAATGGGATTTATCTTAGTCTAGAAAACAAGTTTCTTAACCACAAAGAGTAGGACTTTGCCCTTGGCAACCTTACAAGTCTAAAAAAAGGTCATAATATAAAACGTCGCAACCTAATCCTAAATACCTTAAGAAAACATATCTCATATATATATTGCAATTGGTTTACAACAATTTGAGTTCTTGCAAAAACTATATAGTAAGCAATGGCTTTATCTTTATTAGTATCTAAAGCTTTATTACATCCCTAAGTGTCAGTACATATAATTATTACACATAAAGGAAGTACACAAAATAATAATAATAAGTTCCTTAAAATTCCTAGGCTATTCATAATTTCCAGCAACTTACCCATTATTCCTAAGAGTATAACACACATGAAAATACATTAAATTGACCTCAATTTTTGTAGAGAGATACCTTAACATATATAACACAGAATACAGGTAGCCTGCACAAAAATCAAACCCTAATTATGCTCAGAAAAGTTTCCAAGTTACTATAGCATTTAGTAAAAAATAGACTAGTTTTAAACAAAAATTCATAACTTTTAACCCTCATATCAGAAAATTCCAAAATTTTCTAATTAACAACTACACACACAAAGCTACGTTTTATATATTTTGATCTTGACCAAATTCATGCATTATCATGTAGTAATAATAGCATCAATAAGAACGTTCAACAAAACAGAGAACATTATACTCATTTTCCCCATGTTTTCAAAAATTGCTAGGTTTTATCCCAGGGCTTTCTTGCATGATTCCTAGTATAAATAAAATTATAAACATTTCTAAAATACATTATCAAAAGGCCTTTTGAAAATACATTGTTTTTCTATTCTATTTTTGTATTAAAACCTACTAATAGCATATAGTCCCAAAAATTTTTAGATTTCATGAATGTAAAGAAAAGGTGTTTTCTTTTCATAGAATCTTTTGAAAGAAGGTTTCTTTTTCAATGTCTAAACAAGTATAAATGATAAACATAAGTTTTCAATCAAGGATCATATGTTAAAAATTTTTCAAACCTAGATCCCTAATTTCTTTTTCTGTAAAGTGGCTACACCACGAAAAACAAAGAAAAGAATAGCTTTTAGTCTTTACCTCTTGTCACGCCTAATTCAAACAACCTTAGAGAGAAGAGAGGGTGTCCCTAAGCTTTCGTTCCCACCAAGAACCTCAAGAAATTGATCCATGAATGGTACTCCAAGTGTGTGGTTTTGTGCAGAAATTCTCCACAAGTAATGAAACAACTAGTTTTTGGAACAAGAGGGAGGGGGATTTTGTGTGCTAGGGGAGGGAGGGAGAAGGTGATAGTTGCAAGGAAATTTTAGGGTTCCATAATCTAATTAGGTTAGGCTTTTATTGCTGAATTATATGAGGTTTAGGAAATTAAAAGAAAAAAATATTTAAGGTAAAATCCTACTTGCTTTAGGTTTTTTTTTTTTTTTTGGATAAAGCTTTTCCTAATTATTTTTTCACAATCCTAGGTGATCTAGGATGCAAGGTGGCTAGGCATAAGGGAGCTAGAGTGGCGGTACAATGGAGTAGAAATAAGAAAAGAATATTTTCCAATTTTTCCTAAGTATTAAAATATTCAAAACTAAAAAATCCATTCAAGATAATTTTTCTAAATATAAAATAATTGGATTTTCTTTTTCTTTCCTTCCTTACTGGTAGCATTAGGGCTTCTAGAAGACTAGGAAATTCCTCAAAATATTCTCCTTGCTAGAATATATAATTAAAATAAGAAAATTTAATTTTTCTCTCATTAGGAAAGAAAAAGGTAAATAGTATGGAAGTCTTGATAGACTAGAATTTAAATATTTTTTAAATTAATACATAAACAAATAAATAAAATAAACATTTAATGAAAATTTAATAAAAATATTGCAAATATACAAATATATAATAAAATATAAAAATGTAAATATTTATAAACAAATAATAAATAGTTACCTAGATTATTTATTATTTGAATTAATAGCTACTCAATAATTAAATACACGAATTTGGAATTATTTCTTTGTTTACATATTTTCCCAATTAATAATTTTATGCAAAATATTTTATTCATCATTATTTCAAGTAGTGTTTTCCCAATCATCACCCGAGCGCAACAATTTTTCTTCACATATCAAACTCAAATAAATTCATCCATACTATACCAAATATGTCTCTATGCAAGGATGCTCTTGCTACATGGACAATATATTCCCTATTTCTAGGTGCATTTAGGGTGAGGTGTTACAGGGACTATTGATGTCCCTTACCAAAAAAAAAAAAAAAAAAACAAACAAATGCTGTCAACATGGGCGAGCCTAGGGCCCATGACAATGCACCACTTGCAGGCCTTGACTTTAAAAAAAAAGATCCAATTTTATTTTATTTTCTTTACATGTTATTAGGCCAAACCCTTACCTTATTAGGCCATGCCCATATTTTATTTAAGGATTAAACCTCATGTTTTAAGTATTGGGCCAGATCCTTATTTTATCAAGAATGGACCAAACTCTTTATTTTATTTTAAGATTTGATTAAACTCTTGTTTTAATTAAACTTGAGTTGTACTCCTATTTTATCATGCACATATTTTTTAAAAAAAGAGAAAAGGGTGTTATCTAACTATTTGGTACTACTCAATATGTTTTATTAAAAGAAATATTATATATATATATATATATATATATCATATACATTTCCCAAGAGAATATAGGGACTACATATTGGATTAGTGTAACTCACTCCATTAAATATTTTGTATATGATATCTAGTAATATGATGAGAATTATGAAGACACATGATATTAGATGCACTTATTTATTACTTGGTGTAGTAAGAGTTTATTTATTAGTTTGAATTAAAATTCTTAAAATTCCTTATCCCTTAGTTAAGGTTGGACACGACATTTATTATAATGATGGTTTTATTTATGCATGGAATTTTAATATATGATATAAATTATTTTGGAGATATATATTTTTCATTGAAGATAATTAGCTTCAGTTAAAGTTATTATTTAGGTTAGAAGTTTGGCATTTCCTTGCAGATATCACCATATGGTGTCTCGAGTGTGGACTCGAGTTCTATTTCAAGTTTTGGATCCGAGGCATTATAATGTGACACCATCTTATATGGAATTCTAATGATAAGTTTGAATGGTATATAAGGATAAGCCTAAGTATTCATTATCAATTTGAGATATTAATTTTGGCTTAGTGTGGATGGTGGCCAAGTAGTTGACCAAGGGTGCCACTAAGCCTATTATCGTACTCCTAGGTCTACAGGCACATAGCATGATATTTGGTATTAGAGCAGGTAACTGGTCCTTGGTGTGGAAAGTAATGGTCCTTGGTGTGGAAAGTAAGTCACGCTGCCTGATTGGTCTTTGATTTAATCCATAAATTTGGACCCAGTGAGGACACTTTGGCCTAAAAGGAGTAAATATGACATCTAGATTTTACATTAAATTTTGATGATAAGTCTAATGGTTTATAAGGATAGGCCTAAGTATCCACTATTAACTTGAGATGTCAATTTTGCCTCAACGAGAATGTTGTCAAGTAGTTGATCGTAGATGCTGCTAGACCTATTATCACGGCATGATATTTGTTATCAGAGTGGTAACCAGTCCCTATTGTTGGAACTAAGTCATGCCGCCTAATTGGTCCTAAATTTAATCCATTAATTTGGGTCCAGTAAGGATGCTTAGGCCTATTTTAAATATCTTCTGAAAAATAACGAGCCAAGTGTGAAAATAAATAAACAAACTTTTAAAAAAATTATTTCAATCTTTATATTGTTTTAACTTAGTTCATTTAGATAATTATATCTAAGTCCCTAAAGTTTTCTAAAGAAACCCTTAAGACCACAAGTTTTCACTCAATCATTCCCTCATGCCCCCAATACCAACGACATTCTTCTCTTCTCACTCTCCCCTTGCTCAAACCCGTCCCTTTCGTTAAGAACCCTTCTCCCTCTCAACTAGGGATGGCAATTCCTCGCAATAAAATGGATAGAACTAATAAAGAAAATACTAAAGAAAATAAAAAATAAAGTAGTAACACACTTTAATTTAATATATATTAAGTATCAAAATGTATAATATATATGTGTGTGTGTGTGTATATATACGTATTATGTATTATTGCACTTGATAACTGTTCTAGTAATTTTATTTTTTCTTCTTTTTGATTTTATCCCAAAAAGTAAGTGTGTGTTGTGCGCGCGCGCGTGCGTGTGTGTATATCACAACATATGAGTACATATAATTAGTATGTAAAAAAAATAATAACATATATAATAATTGTATGCGTGTGTATAAAATAATTAATTTTAAAGTATTTATATTTATGATAATAAATGTGTGTGTGTGTGTGTGTGTGTATTTTATTTATTCTTATTTATCTAATATTCTAAATATTATATTTTTAAGCACTAAAGGTCTTGAAAGATATGAGCAAAAAATACTTGATGTATAAACTTGTATCTAGGTAAATAGTTTATTTCTTTCCTCATACCTTAGATAATCACAATATTTTTTGTAAATTATAAATTAAGTACTGAAATATTAAGATTTATAACGTACTAATTTAGTAATATTTTTGCCAAATTGAGAGTTTAAATTGATATTACGTAAATATGTAGTATTTCATTTGCTTGAGGGTCACCCCCTCCCCCTGCCACCCCTTCTCCCTGTCCCCTACCCCGAGACCCCCCCTCCCCGCCGCACCCCCTCCCCCATTCTGCCGATCCCCCCCCCGCCACCCCCGCAACCCTATCTCCCTTTCCCCTAGCCTACTCCCCCCCCCCCCCCGGTCTCACCCCCTCCCCCCGTGACCCCTTTTCCCTGTCCCCCACCCCGCGACCCCCTCCCGCCGCACGTGCTCTGGCAGCAGCTACTCCGACTGCAAGTGCTCTGGCAACAGCTACACTGTCATTTCCATGATTGTGTTAATACTCTTCGCTAAAGAGAACATGGAGGCAATTGTTCTAATTTGCTTTCTTGATTTCTTATGGTGTTGCTAAACATGTAGGGTGGAAGTAGATCTTCTGCAAAAGAAACTATTGGCAGAGTTGCTGCAGGAGCTATTGCTAAGAAAATTCTCAAGCTAAAATCAGGAATAGAGGTGAGTTTCTTCGACTGCAGTGACCTTAACTTTCAGTGCTTTCCAATGTGTCTAGGTTGAGAAAAATGTTGAGCGCTTGAGCTTTGGTACTTTTATTAATCTCATTGAGATACCTTGATTTTGTATACACTATAATATCTTCCCCATAAAAGTCTAAAATTTTGCTGAGTGCCTATTTTTTTATTTGCATAGTCACCTTGAAGACACTGTAGTGTACTGTTTCAATCACTGAACTGCCATAGATTCTAAATAGATGCATGCACTATGGAAAAATGGCATTGCTGCCTTGGTGAAAGATATATCTGAGCTGAATTGTGCAAGTTATCTACAATAGTTGGTGGACCTCTTGAAACGTTTATTCTTGAAAATCTTTTGGTACATGTCATCTTGGTCATATTTATATTAGTAGTCTACAGCTTGTGAAGTTCTCTGAAAATATTAGTTTGAAGTTAAAAGGCTTCATAGTTTTACCCACAATATGGAAAATAGTAATTCAATAGCATAAATGTGTTTTTTTTATGCATTACTTCTATTATTTCCTGAACAAATCATGTTAGTAGAATTACTATGCTTGTTCACAGCATCATCCTTTGATGTAAACTAGGAGGGAAGGGAGATTCAGCAGAGCATGTATGCTATTGATTCTTTATGTTTTCTATTGCAGATTCTGGCCTATGTTTCTCAAGTTCATGGAGTTGTTCTTCCTAAGGGCTTGGTAGATCATGAGAATGTCACTTTTGATCAGGTATGTATATTTTCTATTTGTTCATTTTCAGTGGTGCATTCTAGGGATCTACTTCTGATGTATTGTAAGCCTTCACGTTCAAATAGTCAATTGAATTGATTGGTTCTGTTAACATCAACCTAAAGTCATATCTTACTTATTTTTGCCTAGCTAGCTTTTCTAATGGTTGTCTCTCTGCATATTCATTAGGTTGTCCTCTTTTTGTCAAATTTGCCTAGAAAATTCCCTTTTTGATCTCTGGGTTATCTCTAAAACCATTTATAGTAAGGGTTTTGAATTGGCTTCTGTTGGATATTGCAAAAACTGCTATGACCCATATGTCATATTTGCTGATTATATCTGGAAAAAGTTATTGAATCAATTGCCTTGATGAATATTTTTGTCTTGATTGATTGTCATTTATCAATGAACATTTTGTTTTCAAACTGTTTTATGATGGTTAGCTATTGTTTCCTTCCATTTTTACTTGTTTTGTCATGATTTCTATTTATTTCCTCGATATTTACTGGTTTTGGTTATCATTTTTCCTATATTCATCAATCTATTTCCTTAATAAAAAGGAACTCTGGTTGCTGTATAAATCTAAAATTCATTCTATCTACACTAGCGAATGTCTCAACTATTCTCTCTCTCTCTCTCTCTCTCTCTCTCTCTCTCTCTCTCTCTAACTTTTATGTTGATTGATTTTTTCTTTTTGTTTCTGTTTGAGAAGATTTCTGTTAGTCCTACAACTTGTGCTCTATTTGTCGAAGTTAGTTTTGCAAAATCCGAATATGTATGTTGGCTTTGTTGAGATACAAGTTTTGAATATCTTACCAACAGGAAATATGTATGTGATTGTAAATAGCATGTGCTTATATGAAGGTGTTTGGTTTATGAATAGAAAAAGTTGAAAATGGTACGTTGCAAGTATAATGTGTGAGAATATCACACTGAACTATAAAGAAAGGCTTTATCATGAAAAGAATGGTGGAAACATCTAGAATTGAGGATGTGCCATATGCTACTTCTGAATGTGAGAGATTTCAATCTAGAAAGCTCACGTGATGTTTATATGCTGTAGTTAATATGTTGCTTCTCTCGTTTCTTATGTAGGCATTGGTGAATTTTGTATTTTATGCCAGTAAGCAGAAAGTTCTCAATGTTTTGAAATTACTCTTGCATAGTATCAGTGGTGATGAAAAATCCATTTGGTTTCTCTTTTGTGGATTTTTAAACCTTTAGTATAGTATTTTCTCTTATTTTTCTTGGAAAAGGGAAAAATGAGAAAGATCTTTGTTGTAACTGGTTGTCATTTGGCATTCATTCTGAATCAACTGTGCTTCTTTTAGGTGCAGGTCCCATTGTAGAATCATCTTATTAGTATCGTCTATATGACTCCTTCACTGTCGGGTACTGATAGTATCTCTAGTCTTTTAACATATTGATTATGAATTTGCAGGACCAAAAACTACAGAGAGAAATGTCAAAATATAGAAATTTGCTCAACCTCCAGGTAAGTTCAAGGTAGATGTCAAGAGCCTGATGATACCCAAGTTAAAAATTTGTTGTCACCATTTAAAATATATGCTTGGTATTTCAAGAATCAAGATTGTTGTACAGGCATATAGAGAGAGATTTTCATTTTCCCAGTGTTTGTTTACTGTAAATTTTTCTTTAATATATAGAAACTTTGTATCAATTAGGTTGTATTCAGCCTCAATTTGAACTGTAACAGAAGGATAAAACACTAACATAATAGTCCGAAGAATATTTTAATAGATTGATAACTACCTTTTTTTTTTTTTAATATGCATTGCCATATTTTCTCTCCCCTGTTTCCTAAATTCCACATGGCCTGTTAATTTGTAGTTTGCTATTTTCTCCTCTCGAGGAGAAACCCGTTGAGTCTGATGCTCTTTTTGCAAAAATTATGGCTGGTTTTTTTGGTGTTAAATTCACTGATAGATTTAGTGTGTCTAATACAAAATAAGCAATTTCAGTTGTGGTTAATCCATAGGTAGATGCAAAGTTCAGAGAATCTATTGGAACTTGCTTTGTAATTTTTAGTTAAATAATTTATATTTCTCTTATTCACCTATGGACCTTTTGGGTTTTCTTTTCAGAAGGATGAAGATCGTGAAGCATATTGGGATGCAGAAGTTGAAGAAATTGAGAGAATATCACATGACAATGAAGACTGCAAGTGCATCTTTCTTGTTCGTTACTACCACGATGGTGTTGAGGTAAACCTTAAACGTGTAATATTGGAAAACCCCATACCAAGTGGACCCTTACAATTCATTTAGTCGTTTGTATTATTCGCTTGAAATGCATATTAACTTTGGATTCTTATTCCTAGGACAAAATTGAGCTAAGTAGATTCTGGTGCCGTCCAACTTAAAGGGAGTTTTCCAGGTGCTAGAGAACTTTGAAAGTAGGCTTCAAATGGAACTGTATTAGCCTTCAATTTCATATTCTATTTGCATTTCCTATTATTTTGACCGAAAGATATGTGTATTTTATCACACCTACTATAATTTTGTGAGGGAATTATATTTGCTTTGAATTTATGGAAGGATGTTGTTTATGTTTGTGAAAGGATGATGTTTGTGTTAGATTTAATGATGTTTATGTTGGGTTTGTGGATGTGTTTTGACTTTATTATTTTATGAATTTGTCAAATGTAGGTGTTTGGTTATATGTTCAGATGAACTAGAATTTTGCTAAATTAAAGAAAAATTACCAACTGAAAAATCAGTTGGTAATTGAATAGAATTCGGTTGGTATTTCAATTGGTAATTGAAAATGATTTGATTGGTAATATATTAAATAACAGTTAGTAATTTTCAAACCAATTATCTACCAACAAACAACTTAGTTGGTAATTTACCAACAAAAAATTACCAACAGATTTTAAATTACTAAAATAGTTAGAAAATTACCAACTGAATATTTGGTTGGTAAAGAAAGAAAACTACCAACGAAAAAAAGAATTAGCAACTGAACAACTTGGTTAGTAATTTACCAACAAAAAATTACCAACATATTTTAATTAACTAAAATAGTTGGAAAATTACCAACCGAAAATCAGTTGGTAAATAAATAAAACTACCAACTAAAAAAAGTAATTACCAACTGAAAGTCAGTTGGTAATTACCTACACATATATCAGTTAGTAACAATATATCTCAATTGGTAAATTAGTAAATTACAATCTTATATTTAATACAAATTTACTAACCAAAAATTATAAATTTATAAACTACGTTTTCGGTTGATAATTATCAACTGCAACAATTGGTTGGTAACATAAATGTTTGTTAGTAATTACCAACCGAAATAGTCAACTCAAATGCCAAACTTAATGCCAAATTTTCAACCGAAGATTTTACATTACCAACCAAAATAGTCAACTCAAATACTAAACTTAATGCTAAATTTCCAACCGATGATTTACAGTACCAATAGAAATGCGGTTAGTAATTACCAATTGACTCTAAAAAATTTAGCTTGGAAAATTTACAAGCTAAGGTTTTTGCATGCGATGTCATTCGGTTGGTAATCGGTTGGTAAATCATGATTACCAGTTGAATTTAGCTAATTACCAACTGATTTTGTCAATTGGTAAATCACTTTTTTTTTAGTAGTGATATATATAAGGATAGGCCTAAGTACTCACCATAAGATATCTATTTTGGCCTAGCAAAGATGGTGGCCTAGTGGTTGACTGTGGGTGCTACTAGGCCTATTGTCACTCTATCGAGTCTGTAGGCATAGTACATGACAGAGTTTAGCATGGTTTGTGGTAGGTTTTATCGTGAGAAAACATCATTTAAAAATAAATTTCATTGAGTATAGAATACTAGGAATTCTAGTTTAGTATCTAATTGTTTGTCTATATTATGTAGCAAACACCATCTTTTATGAAGGTTTATGAATTGGAATTTTTAGATCAATATATACGGAATATTTTGTAATAAATTTGACATGATTTGGATTAGTGTGTAAAAACTTAGATGTCAAATACTAGACAGAATAGGAGAATTTTTGGTAGATCTATATTTTGATGTATAAAATAAGTTTCTTACTATTTTTGTTGAGGTTTAAATACATATATATAAACATAATTTTGAATGTAAGAAAAGTATTCATATATAGGTTTGTGGATTTTGAAGCATTTATGATGGTGAAATGATCACTGAAACACAAACAACAACCAGGAAAATAAAACTAGAAACCATGCGTAGGCAGTCTGTTCAATCATGATTTCCTTGATAATATATAGCCAAATTGGTCTAATTTTAGCCTTTAAATGTTAGTTTATAATGTATAGTTATTGATAGGATCATCCTTTGTTAAATATGGGCACTTATGATAAGAGCTTTAAGCCTTTGAATTTTATTGTGCAAAATTGGACACTATAGTAATGAGATTGTTGTAGAGTTGATTCAATAAACTAATATCTTCCCAACTAGTTGCCAATTTTGGTTGATTCTTGATATTAAAATTAATTTTTGATCTATATATTAAGATAATATCCTCATTACTGAATTTCGATATAGATGTTAGGAGACTCAAGCCTTTGAAATATATTGCCAGTTTTAGGAGTTCTTTGAATAGTTCATAGAAACATTGTATTAAATTATGTATGAATGTAATTGCGTTAGTATTGGTTGGAAGGAATTTTAAGTGTGCAAGAAAAAGAGGCCTGTAAGCCAGATTTGAAGGATACAAAAAATTTAAGGTAAGTTCAACTGTTTATGTAAAATCACAATTTGATAACTATTTTTCCAAAATACTTGGACTTATGCATTCTTCTCAAAACATAAATTGCTTGATGCATTGTGGGATTCAAAACCTTTCTTAAAATTTTATGAACTGTAAGGAATTTTATACGTAAATATTTTGTGACTTGTATTGGACATTTTACTTGAAAAGTAAATCAAGTTCTTGACAAATACAAAAAATAATTGGTAACTACACATTGATCCTACATGTACTTATCAGAAAACAACACATTGTTTTCTTTGTCAAACTTGCAAAAGATCTTTGTTGTACTCAGTCCAATATGACTAAACAAACATCAACCATTGTTAAGTCAACTCCAGGGGTTTCCATTTGGCAAAATCTCTTAACACTGAAAGTAACTAGATCCAACAAATAGTTTGATTCAAGTCCAAGAGTATAGCAATGTATCAACAAATACTAAGGAACTTGAATCACTATCACAACGCCAACCAATCCCCCATACATACTAACAAGAGTTGTGATAGCCCATACTTTAAATATTCTAAGAAAACTATTTCATTCAAATCTGCACAAAAACTCAGAGAGTAAATTTTCTTGAAATTTTTTTTCTTTCTCTGCTTCTTTTCTTCTTCGATCTCATGTCTTTATAGATCACATAGATCTACAATTTGTCTTCATTCAAGAAACTAGTGGCACCCTCCATTCAGTTTCGTAGTTTTACCATACCACTGCTTCTTTTCTTGGCTTTTCTCAAGGATCATTAATTATCTTGCTTGCAGATATTTACAGAATTTAGAGAAAATAATTCATCAAAATCTCAAAATAGATTCTATTCCTTAAGCAAATTCGAGGCGCAACAAATTATGCCAATATGCAACACAATAACCAATTTTGTGTTATACCAATAAAAACTTAAACCTTAACGATCCCCCCATTTGGCATTTTTTTATGCAAAAACTTCAGTCAAACCTCCAGTCTGTCACCCAAAGTCCAACACAGCAAAGTATCGAACTACTAATAATGAGAGCAAGCAACAATAATATAACATGCTGGCATAACATGTAGCAGCAACAACAAAAGATGCTAATCATCCAAAATAACAATCCAAGAAGTCAATAGCCTAAATTACTATTACAGACCATAACATTGTAGTTCTATTCTAGCAATAATTATTGCAAACAATAGTAATCTAAATAAAAAATCCACAGTAGTAGCAGAGATTAATCTCTCTCTTTTTGAACAAATAGAGCCAAAGAGCATCACTTTTAGGGTAGATCTGAGGAATGAGTGAAAACATTGTAAAGAGTTATCTGATCCACTTGCACTTATTGAACCTCCTTGTGTAAAATAGTCACTTGAGAATTAAGAGAATCAACAGAAGCTTGAAGGTGTTTGAGGGATTCCAAAACAGAAGAATGAATTGTAGGTGGTGAAGGCACAGTCTTAGCAGTAGCAAATGGTGTTGCAGATTTTAAAGAAACCTATCTTCCAAGACGAGAATACTTCCTTTGAGGGGTCTGAGAACGAGCAGAGGATTTTAATGCTGTTTTTTCCTTCAGAGGCTAACACAGGCATTTTAAATCTTTAATAATAATGTTAGAGGACAACTGAACATGACTTGGACAAGCACATAGGTACTCTGTCAATAAACATGGTTATGGAAACAATAGTATACTGACAGAAGAAATATTAGAACAATGGACAATCTATTGGAAGATAAGATCTCAAAGATTGAATTACATTCCTCCCCCTATCTTGTAAAGTAAATATGCTCATTCTTTCAACACAATAGAAATATTGTTAGTAGGCATCTAGTTATAACAAGAGATTTTATAGAGTGTCCAGTCAATTGTGAGGATTTTAAGTATCCAATTGCAAGCTAACTAACAATCATGCCCCCATCAAAATGTTGCCAATATCATCCAAATCAACTTCATCACCCAATTCCTCTATATCTTTTGAATAAGGAATATCAAATAACTTAGATAGAGATGTAAGAGAAAAGGTAACTAGGGCTTCTCGCACAAAAATACTATAGTAAAATGATCTTCTGGTGTTTGTAATGGACGTCTTCAGATTTGCATAAAACTCCCTCACAAGCATGTCATTGTACTCTTCTATATAGTCTACAGTGCCTAATAGTCCTACATCTAATAATGCCTCATGTAAACCAAGATGATGAAATTTTGATATATCAATCTTCCATTCTTCTAACACTCATTTAAAGAGATATCCCGAAAATGTTCCTTACTTGCATCATCACAGAACCGATACATGATAACATCATCTTGTTGAGTTTTTACTTCCTTGATAGGCTTAGTTTCTTCTAGTTTCTTGCTGGATTACCTTGTTTTCCTTTTTGTTGACGTTTTATTGATGTCTACTACCTCAACCTCATCTTTTAGTTCTATATCAGATGAGTCAACTTCAAGGATTTTCTTACCTTTTAACCACTCCTCAATAAGGTCATCTATACTGTGAGAATTAGAATCAAGAGTATCGACAACAATTTATTGCTTCAACTGGTCCATATCATCACCATAATCACCCTCATACTGTCTAATAGCAGAGAACAATTTCTCTTGTCTTTCTAAGACACTTTGCAATTGAACAAAAGATAGAAATGATTTAAGCACATATATTAACATAGGATCAAAAGAATATATATGATCTTCAGAGACTAGATATTGCTAGAGATTCTACTTTGTGCGGCAGAATATTAACACTTAACCTTGTCACTGAGTTAAGAACTTCCCTTTCAGTATTAATTTTCTTAAACATTTAAAGTAAAAAGGGTTCATAAAATAAAAAATGGAGTTTCTATAGCCTCGTCATTACCTTTTTTTTCATTCTTTTTTGCAGAAGTCTTTGGAATAGTAAATTTATACCCCACTCTTGGTTCAATTTTCCCTTTATAGACATAGTACTTAATAAATTGTAGAATATACCCAAATGATAAGACAATCTCATGGTAAGAATTAACAAAAAACATAAAGAAAAAGTTAATTAGTGATATTTGTACCAATCTCCATAGTTGCCTCTATATTCGATGTTAAGATGTTATGAGAGGATGATTGTTTGTCCAAGAAATCTCTGGTGGCCAAGACTCGATGCAGCTTCCTTTATTGTTTCTCTACCATTTCCTAATGTTCTTGACTGATGAAGATTAGAGTAATGTGGTGATTAGAGCAATGTGACTCTCTTTTTGTAGAGAGAACAGAGAAGCAGACGCAACTTCTCTTTGAAAAGATTCGACTTTCTTTAAATTCTTGTAACCCTTAGTATTCTTATCACTGCCTTAACTCTTGCGGAGTGAGGCCCAAAAAAAGGCGTGATATTCTGTAACTTTTAATTAGTGCAAGTTTCTTTTTACAGAATTGCAGTTATGTTATAATTTTTGCATGCCTGCAACATATCTCCAACTGTATAGAAAATAGAAAAAAAATTATTTTTGTAGGTTTTTTTAAATAACAAATAAACTAGTATTTATATACTCAGTTTGACACATAATCCTCAATGTTAAAGTGAACAAACTCCCAGTACTTTTTGCAATTCCTCAAAACATGTTGCATCAAGTGGTTTTGTGAAGATTTCAGCAAGCTGCTTCTGAGTGTTCACATATTCAATTTTCATAATCTAATGTTCAACAAGATCTTTGATGAAATAATATCTTATATTAATATGCTTTGTTTTGCTATGTTAAACTAGATTCTTTGAAATGTTAATAGCACTTGTATTGTCACAGTAAACATTTAACTCTTGTTGATTAGCACTATAGTCTTCCAACATTTGTTTCATCCATAACAGTTGAGTACAACAACTGTCTGCAACAGTATATTCTGTTTCTACATTTGATAGTGATATACAATTTTGTTTCTTGTCATACTATGACATAAGATTGTTACCCAAATAAAAATAACCTCCTAATGTATTTTTACGATCATCATAATTTCCTACTCAATTAGCATCACTATATCTGAAAAAATGTAAGCTTGAGTCTTTGCTGAAGTAAATACCATATTCAGACATACAATATACATACATCAGTTTTTTTTTTTTTTTTTTTTTATAGCTTTCAAGTATAATTCTCTAGAACTTGCTTGATATGAAGCATATATGCCAACATTGTAACTGATATCAGGTCGACTTGTTGTGAGATGTAGCAGTTTACATATCATGCTCTTGTACTGGTGTTGATCTACCTCTTGACCTTTGTCATCCCTTGTCATCTTTTACGAAACACCTATAGGTGTTACGATAGACATTATTGTGGTCGTGTTAAATCTTTTAACCAAGTTGTTAGCATACTTCGTCTGAGATATAAAATGCTATCCTTTGTCTACTTAACCTGTAAACTAAGAAAGAAGGTTAGTTTACCAACCACACTCATCTCAAACTCTATTTGTATAAGTTAAACAAAATATTTTGACATCTGTCTTAACATTGAACCAAACATGATATCATTGTTGGACTTCAATCATGCAAACTAGTTTACACAGAGTGGAAAATTAAAACGAAATCCATACAACAAGATCACTCGTATGTAATTAAATAGATTATGAGAAAGAAGAAAAATTAATTACCCCAAAAACGTAGTTTTAAAAATTTTTCTACCACATAAATCCCCTTTAAAAGTCAATCCAATCAAGCCACCAAATTATAAGGATATGAATTCTCTAACAGTAATCCACATAAGAAATTGTATTCAAGAACAATGAAAGAAATTGATGCTAGTGGGTATAATTTTGCGGCGTTAGGGATTTTGTCTTAGAAGAAAAACACGAGAGGGAATATTCTTGTGATTTTTGAAAAGGAAAAAGTGAAAACGATTCACATGGAAAAAGCCTAGAAGGACAGCATGAGTTTTTGGTTTTTATCAAGAAAAACCACCACTTCTAAACTTCCTACAACCTTTTTGGATGTAATAAGGCATAAAGCCTTCGTTTCCTTTTGTACATGTTCACGTACAGAACCACAAGGAAATTAATCTCTATGATTTCTGTTTCCTAAACCTTTTAGGGAACAAAATCATAGAGTTTTTCCCTTTTCCTCTTTTTGGCTTGGAGTTTCAATAATCACAATTAGGCGCATCGAATTATAATATTTTTATAATTCACCTAAAAGGAATTTAATAATTGAAATTAAACCCCAACTAATTACAACACTTTATAATTAATCCATAATCATTATTTTTTCTCACAAATTAATCCTATAATATTATCAAATAATATCTTGAGTATCAATTCCTCTATTGTGTGTGACCTATTAGGTTTTCTAGTTAATTAGTAGCTAATATGAATTAATTCTATCATAATAGAATTAATAATCCTTTTAACAATTAGAATAATTTATTAATTCTAATTGGGATTAAATTTATTAATATTCTAATTAATAAATTCATATTTAGCAGATAATGAACAGCATCTAGCAATACATCATGATTACTCAAAAATCCAAAAAGTCAAATGGTTTGATATAAACCTTTCAATAGCAAAACATCAGTACAATAAATTCCTTATACCATACAATATCTTATTCGGTTTAGAGTATGAAATTAATGACAACTCCCTCTAGAATATTAATTAATTCTAGATCGAATATTTAGTGCTTGTCCTGGAATCCATTACTCAACATGTATATTAATTGGAACTATTTCCAATACATAGTCGCCTTAGCAAAGGACTTCTTCAGTAATGATTTCTACAAGTGGTAATGAGATATTCGCTCCTACTATTAGGAGTGGTGTACCCTATATTCACCCTCTCAACTACTTTTATTTAATTTATATTGTACCCAATATCTATCCCATATACGGCCTTGTAAGGACTCCAGAGATTAGAATAAAAAAACAACGTTTAGCAAACAAAGCACCTTGGAGTTCTCAAGTCTAAAGATACTTACACATTTGCTATAATGAGATTCTATTACTAGAACTAAATAGTTATCTATGTGATTATCTTATAGTTAGGTCATCCAATGTGCTTGTTCTAGTAACAAGCATCCACGTATTAACTTTGAGTGGTACAATATTCACGGATGTAAGAAATATAACTTGATCAAATCAAGAAGTATAACACGTGCTAGTCTTAGTGCACTAATGATGCCCCATCTCATTAATACTATGATCAGAGATAATCTAAGCACAAACATAATCCAGTGTAACAGGAATATCATATCATGATCTCTATCATGATTCCTTAACACGGTATTGTACTTGAGACTTTATTTAACAGTTTTATACACATAAACACATGAAACAGAGAATCTAAAAAATAAAGAATACCTTTTATTGATTTAATATGTAAAATACATTGTACAAATAATTACTTTTAGGGCACAATCCTAACAATCTCCCATTTGCACTAGACCCACCCAATCATTCATGTATCGAATACTAAATTATTGAACATGATCATCATATTTCTTTTAGGTTAATGTCTTTATTAGTAGATTAGCTATGTTCTGATCAGTAGGAAGTCTCTTTATCGTTTACATCTTTCTTATCAATTGAACACGTAGCATGATTATGACTCGTAGTCATTATTATCAGATTGGAAACTGGAATCAGTATACCCTTTTAACTTATTTGAATAGTAGAGACAACATTTTTCATTAGCAATATATCGTCTATAGATAGCAATAGAAAAACAATTACACTATCACTAACCTTCTTGTACATACAAGTTTCATCCATATTTTGTTTGAAATCGAATTCTTTAATTGTTTCATCAAAATAGATGTTCTAACTCCTAAATGCTTACTTTAGTCCATAAATGGACGTTTGCAACCTGCACACTTTAGTGTGATCCTTGGATATGAAACCTTTAGGTTGTGACATGTACACTTCCTCGATAAGATTTCCATTAAGGAAAGCTATTTTCAAATCCATTTGCTAAATCTCATAATAATAATGAGCAAAAAGTGCTAGGAAAATCCTAATGGATTTCAACATTACTACTGTGAAAACGTTTCGTCATAGTCAATACCTTATTTTTTACGGTAACCTTTTTCAACCAATCTCACCTTATAAGTAATTACTTTACCATCCATGTTGGTTTTCTTCTTGAAAACCCATTTGCACCCTATGGGTTTTATCCTTTCAGGTGGATCAACCAAGTCCAAACTTGGTTGTCATACATGAAATCCATTTCTAACTTCATGGATTCAAGTCATTTGTTAGATTTTGAACTATTTAGAACTTCTTCGTAAGTGATAGGCTCATTTTCTTCTATGAGCGATACGTCATTGTGGTCAATGATAAGAAATCCAGATCTCTCGAGTGCTATGCATATCCTACTTGACCTACGAGGTTCTTGTGTATTAGATGGTTCATCTATTTTATCAATAGATTCAGAATCAAATGATTGATCATTTGTTTGTGCTTTTTGGACTTCATTAAATTCAATTTTTCTCATAGTATCCCCTTTAAGCATGAATTCCTTTTCTAGGAAAATAGCATGCCTTGAAATAAATACCTTGTTCAATAGGGAGATAGAAATAATATCCATAAGATTCTTTTAGATATACTACAAACAAATACTTGTGAGATTTATTCTCTAATTTGTTTGACTTTATCCTTTTTATATAAGTAGAATATCTCCAAACTCTTAAGTGAATTAGCTTTAGTTTTTTACCATAACAAGTGCAGGTAAAATATAAACAACAAATTTGTGAGGTAGTTTCAACCGTTTTTTATGTAACTCTGTTTAAAATATAAACAACAGTTTTCAGTGCACATCCTCAAAATGATTTTAGTAGATCAGTAAAAGCCATCATGGATCAAACCATATCTAATAAAATTCGATTTCTTCTTTTAGATAAACTATTATGCTGAGGTGTATGTGATGGAGTCTATTGAGATAATATTCCATTATCTCTAAGATAACTTAGAAACTCTTGGTATAAGTATTCACCTACTTGATCGGATTTTAGAGTTTTAATACTTTTACCAAGTTGTTTCTCTACTTCATTTCTGAATTCTTTAAACTTGTCAAATGCTTCAAATTTGTATCTCATTAAATACAAATACCCAAATCAAGAATAATCATCGATGAAGGTTATGAAGTATTGATAATCCCTTCTTGCTTGCAATGTAATTGGTCCACATATATCAGTATGGATTAGTTTCAATAATTGCTTAGCCATTTCCTATTTCTTAAAAAAAAAAAAAAAAGAAGAGGTTTTAATCATTTTTCCTAGTAAGCAAGATTCACAAGTCTCATATGATTCAAAATCAAATAAGCCTATGCCACTATACTTATGTAACTTAAAAATGCAATTCCCATTTACATGGCCTAAACAACAATAACATAAGTAAGATGGGTTTGTGTTATCTTTTTTTGGCCTTTTTATTATTTATATTGAGAACTTGATTTTCTATTTATAGAACATATAAACTATTCATCAAAGTTGCAGTACCATAATAGATATCATTTAATGAAAAAGAACAACTTTTATTTTTAAAATTTAAATGCAATCCAAGCAAATCTAAACAAGCAATTGAGATAATGTTTTTAAATAAAACTGGTACATAATAATAGTTTTTCAATTCTAGAATTAATCCGAAAGGTAAGTATAGATGATAAGTCCCCACAACAAGTGCAGTAACCTTTGCTCCATTTGCTGTGCGAAGATCCACATTACCTTTCTCCAGCTTCCTACTGTTCTTTAGTCTCTACAAATTATTGTACAAATGAGATCTACATCTGGTATCCAATACCCATATCCCATTATTAAAGACAGTATTGATCTCAATCATAAACATATCAGGAGTAGAAGTAAAAGTACTTGCAAGCTTCTTTTTCTCATTTTTTCTTTAACAGTATCCAAGTAGTTTTGCAGTTGCATCTCCAATGGTCCATTTTTCCACAATGGTAACACGGGCCTTTGGTAGCTGTCTCCTTTTTCACACCACCTTTAGGTTTAGTTGGATTCTTCTTCTTCTTCTTCTTTTTAGAAACATTTTTCTTCTTAGAAGAAGAATAAACCAATAAGACTATATTATTTTCTTTCTTCATAGAAGACTCTATAGTCTTAAGAACGTTGATCAACTCAGGTATAGTAGTCTCAATCTTATTCATTTAGTAGTTCATCATAAATTGTGAAAAACTAACTAGCAAAGATTGAAGAATTAAGTCTATACTTAATACGTGATCCATAGTGAACCCAAGTGATCCAAACTCCTCAATTAACCCCAACATCTTAAATCCATGAGTGGCTACTGAAGTGCCTTCTACAATCAGAGAATGGAATAACTATTTAGAGATCTCATATCACTCCGTCCTTACTTGCTTATAAAAAAGCTCTCTTAGATAGAAGATAATAGTATGAGCATCCATATGCTCATGCTATTTTTGAAACTCAGTAGTCATTGATGCCAACATGATACAAGATGTTGTGTCACTGTCCTTGTTATGCTTCTTATGGACTTCATGCTCTTCAGCAAGAACATTATCAGCTGTTGGTGCTGGAGTTGGAGCATCTTACACGTAGAGCGACCTTCCCGATTTGAAAACAATTCTCAAACTTCTATACCAGTCCAAGAAATTTGATTCGCTCAGCTTGTTTGTTTCTAAAATGCTATGTAAATTCAAGTTTATTGCCATGATGCAAATGACCTAAATGAAAGATAAGAGACATTACATTATATATATGCATATGAAATTCATTTAATTAGGTCATTAATTAAACACGTATTTAACCAATAGCCCCCACTATTGACTTGAGAAAGCCCGTTGAAAGTTTTCCTAGTGGACCGGTATCCAAATTCTTTAAGAATGACCTTAAGTATGCCCCAACAAACCACTCTTAAGTTCAATGGTAGGTATCTAATACTAATTACATCAAATGTAACTATCGGATAGTTATGTGATTAACATCTTTTAATCTTAAAGAACTTAGTGCTACCCTAACTTAGCTTCTAATATTCTCTATGCATGGATATGCCCAATCGGAATAAAGATGTTAGTTAAATCCAACCCATTAATCTGGAATCATATTCCATAGCTTAAACATGCTCAATGTCGAGTAAGCTTAGGTATGCCCAACAGCCTAATCTCAAAAAAGAACTCTCGTTCTTACTATATTAATGGAAGTCTTTACATTTAATATTATTTGAGGAATTTTAATTATTTAATTAGCAGTCTATCATTTGGCATGCAAAATATCAACACTTTGACATAATTGTAATAAACTCAATTACATGGGTTGGTTATAGACTTTTCTAGATTAATTTCCTTAAGCCAAGAAGGAAATTAATTTTGGTCAAAACCCATGTGTTTATGCACGTTTTGAGAAGAAAGTCTTGCCATCTTCTTGCTTTGTCTTGGTCACCACTTCCATAAATTCGTAAAATAATTTTTAATATTATTTAACCTATGTAATCTAATTACATAGGTTTTTAATGAAGAAATCTCAAGTTATATTCGAAAGGATTTAGATGAAAAGAGAATTATAGAGGAGGCAAGACTCACATGCCCTATTTATTCAAAACAAAGAGGTAAATATGCGTGGCACAAAATTAATTAATCAAAATTAATTGGTCTAAGTCCATAACCAAGCCAACATACCAAAATCATGCTTAAAATAAAATAAGCAAAATAAATATAAATTAAATATAAATTTCCAAAATCACTATTTTGGAAAAATAATATTATTAGTCCCAAAATCAAATTTTATGAAATATAGTGGGTCCAAAACCAAATTTTGAAACATTGTGGGTCCTTAAGGGAAAAGGAAAAGAATAATTTTTTTTTAAAGAATAAAATATGCAAGCTATGCGCAACCCCGCGCAGGCTTGGGAAATGGCAATTGCAATTGAAATTTCTATATTATTTTTTAATTTTTTTTCTTTTCCTTTCTAGAAACAATTTTCAAATTTCTTTCGATTTCCTTTTTCTTAATTTTCTGGAAATAAAAAAAAAACAACAATTTCCTTTTCCTTTCTGGAAACAATTTCCAGAATTCTTTAGATTTCCTTTTTTTTTTAATTTCTCATGAAACAATTTCCTTTTCCATTCACTGAACCTTTTTAGTGTTTGGAAACAATTTTCAAAAACAAATTTTTGTTACAGGATTTAGAAAATCATTACTTCTAAATCAATTCATGATCAAATAATTTTTTGTACACTAAAATAAGTTCACTGAAAACAAAATTTTCAAACTTCAAAATAAACGTAAAACAATTCCATTGACCCAAAATTAATTTTGAAATAATTTCAAAACAATAATAAACTTGTAAAACACATACGAGAAGGCTCTGATACTACTGTTGGACTTCAATCATACAAACCAGTTTATACACAACAAAAAATTAAAATGAAATCCATGCAACAGGATCACTCATATGTAATTAAACAAATTAGAAGAAGGAAGAAAAATTAGTTACATCGAAAATGTAGCTTTAAAAATTTTTCTCCTGTGCGAATTCCCTTTAAAAGTCGATCTTATCGAGCCACCAAATTCTAAGGATAGGAATTCTCTAACAGTAATCTACACAAGGAATTGTATTCAAGAACGGCGAAAGAAATTGATGCTAGTAGGTATAATTTTGCGATGTTAAGGATTTTTTCTTAGAAGAAAAACACGAGAGGGAATATTCTTGTGATTTTTGAAAAGAAAAAAGTGAAAACGATTCACATGGAAAAAGCCGAGAAGGACATCATGAGTTTTTGGTTTTTATCAAGAAAAACCACCGCTTCTAAACTTTTCTTTTGTACATGTTCACGTACTGAACCACAAGGAAATTAATCTCGATGATTTATGCTTTCTAAACCTTTTGGGGAACATATAGTTTTTCCTTTTTCCTCTTTATGGGCTTGGAGTTTCAATAATCGCAATTAAGCACATTGAATTATAACATATTTATTATTCTCCTAAAATGAATATAATAATTGAAATTAAACCCCAACTAATTACAACATTTTATAATTAGCCCATAATCATTATTTATTCTCACAAATTAATCCCATAATATTATCAAATAATATCTTGAGTACCCAATCATTTATTGTGTGTGACCCATTAGGTTTTCTAGTTAATTGGTAACTAATATGAATTAATTCTATTATAATAGAATTAATAATCCTTTTAATAATTAGAATTAATTTACTAATTCTAATTAAGATTAAATTTATTAATACTCTAATTAATAAATTCATATTTAGCAGATAATGAGCGGCATCTAACAATGCATTATGACCATCCAAAAGTCCAGAAAGTCAAGTGGCTTAACATGAACCTTTCAATAGCAAAACGTCTGTGCAATAAGCTTCTTTTACCATACAATATCTCATTCAATTTAGAGCATGAATTAGTGCCAACTCTCTCCAGAATATTAATTAATTCTGGTCTGAATTTAGTACTTGTTCCCGAAATTCATTACTCAATATGTGTATCAATTAGAACTATTTTCAACACGTAGTCGCCTTGGCTAAGGATTTCTTAAGTAATAATTCCTACAAGTGGCCATGATATATTTACTTATATTATTAGGAGTGTTCAATCCTTTATTGACCCTCTCAACTACTTTCATTTACTTGACGTTATACCTAATGTCCATCCCATAGGCGGTCTTGTAAGGATTTCAGAGATTGAAATCAAAGTATAATGCTTAGCAAACAAAGTACCTTAGAGTTCTCAAATTTAAGGATACTTACACATTTGCTATAATGAAATTCTATCACTAGCACTAAATAGTTATCCATGTAATTATCTCATAATTAGGTCATCCAATGTACTTGTTCAAGTAACAAACATTCACGTGTTAACTTTGAGTATTACAATATTCACGGATATGAGAACCACCACTTGATCAAATTAATAAGTATAACACGTGCTAGTTTTAGCACATTAATGATGTTCCATCTCATTAATACTATGATTAGGGATAATTTAAGTACAAACACAATCCAGTGTAGTATGAACCACACATCACGATCTCTATCATAATTTTCTTATCACGGTGTTGTACTTGAGACTTTATCTAATAGTTTTATACACATAAACACATGAAACAAAGAAATTGAAGAATAAAGAATGCATTTTATTAATTTAATGTACAAACTACATTGTACAAATGATTACTTTTATGGCACAATCCTAACAATCATCAACATAAATCTGTGCAATAATAAAATCCTTTTCGAGCTTTCTAACAAACATCATCTTGTCAACTCTTCCATGCTATAATCTCTTCTAAGCAAATAATTTGTGAGTCTCTCATACCATGCTCTAGGTGCTTGCTTTAACTCAGAGAGACCTTTATTCAATTGATACACATGATCTGGAAATTTTGAATCTACAAAGCCTTTAGGTTGTTCAACATAGGCTTCTTGCAAAAACCCATTCAAAAATGCACTTTTCACAATCATTTGTTGAATAGTGAAGTTTTTTGCTTAGGCAACTACTAGCAATAGTCTGACCGATTCTAGTCTTGCTACAGGTGCAAATGTCTCATCAAAGTCTACTTCTACTTGTGTGTATCCCTGTGCAATAAGCATTGCTTTATTCCTTGTTATGTTTCCATGTTAATCCATTTTATTTCTGAACACCCACTTAGTTCTAATAACATTAATATCCTTAGGCCTTCGTACAAGTTCCTAAATATTATTTCTCCCAAACTATTGGAGTTCATCTTGTATGGCATTAATCCAATGCTCATTTGTCAAGGCTTCTTTAACATTTTTAGACTCTAATAATGATGTATAACAAGCGTATTTTACCATCTCCTTATAATTGATTCTTGATCTTTCTTGAGTCTTCCTCGATTCATCTATACTCCCAATAATCAAGTTTATTGGATTATTCTTCTTTACTCTAGATGATGGTGCTTTTTGTTGAACTCCCTCTTGCTCTATGACTAGATCATCCTATCGTACTCTATCAAGGTCATCTGTTGAGAATATCTTATTATTGTTTTGCACAATATCTATTGGAAGTTTCTTCCAATGTTCACTATCTAAAAAAATACCTTCAACAACTACTTTTATTGATTCCATGAAAACTTGTGTTCTCTTATTGTATACCCGAAAGGCTCTGCTATTGTTGGATTATCCAAGAAAAATACCTTCATCACTTTTCTTGTCAAACTTTCCCAACTGTTCCCCATCATTTAAAATGTAACACTTACTCTCAAATACATGAAACTAATTCAATTGTGGCTTTCGACCATTCCAAATCTCATAAGCTGTCTTTTTGGCATGAGGCCTAAACTATGTCTAATTAATAATATGTGTTGCAGTATTTACTACTTCTACCCACCATTTATCGAGTAAGTCTTTGGCATTCAACATAACTCTTACCATCTCTTGAATTGTTCTTTTCTTCCTTTTAGTTACACCAGTTTTTTGTACAGAAAATTCCCGTTGAATTCTATTCTTGACATAGAGTTCAATAACAAACTATTGTCAAATTTCTTTTTATGATTACTTCGTATCTGTTTTACCTTGATACCTTTCTGAGTTTGGAAGGTAAGAAATAATTTCTGAAATGCCTCAAATGTATTTGATTTCTATCTTAGAAAATATACCTATGTAAATCTTGAAAAATCATCAACACATACTAATGCATACTTTTTAACACTAATACTTTCTGTTTGAGTAGGACCGAACAAATCCATATGGATGAGTTGAAGGATTGACGTTATAGCAACTTGTTGAATTCCAACATACGACGTCTTGATTTGTTTATTATATTGACATGAACCACAAATATTTTTCCTAACTTTACTCAATTTGGGTATGCCTCAAGCAACTCTTGATGAACTCAAAGGTTCCAACTAACTATAGTTAACATGTCCTAACTTTTGATGACAAAGTTCAACTTCATTAGATTTAGAAATCATAAACATATGAGAGTCTAACATGTGTATTTGATAGCAATAATAAGAGGTTCTATCTTCCATAATTACAGAAGTGCCAGTTTTGTCTACAGCAAGATATTTTGCCTTATCAGAATTAAGTAGCATATTTTCATCACATAGTTGGCTAATTCTTGTCAAAATTACTTTCAATCCATCTACATGTAAAGTTCTGAGTTTTGGCATACCTTTAACATTCAGTATACCAGTGCCTACAATCTTGTTTTTTGAACCATCATCAAATGTGACTAAACCTCTACTTTTATCTTCATAATCAGCTAGAAATTCTTTTCTTCCTGTCATGTGCTTCGAATAGCTGCTATCAAGGCACCATGCATTCTCCATTGAGGTTTTTAGAGACCAGTGAACCATATATACTTTAAGCTCTGATTTTCTCACCCAAATGTGTTTTAATTTGGATATTTTCCTTCTTTTGTCAAACTCAAGTTTGATCTCATTTCTTCCATGTTGAAGATTTTTAAACCTTCTTAAGTAATTATTCCACAAATGACCTATAAAAGAACAATAGTCACAATAAACCTGAAGTTTTGTAGGTTTTTCTTTGAACCTTCTGAATTGCTCTTTTTTTTTTTTAGTGACTGTTATGTTTGCATGATGTGCAGAAGCTTTTTTGACCTCATCATATCCCAATCCTATCCCATCATACACGACTTTCCAAAAAAAATACTTCATCTAGTTTTGCCTTTCCAGTGTTTAGCCTTTTAATAGTTGATTCAGTATTTATCAATAGCTGATTAGCCATATACAACTCCTGATCCTTAAGTTTCAATATTTCACCTTTTGATTAAGTTTACTTTTATATGCACTTGACTTTTGATGTACTTCAACTTGTTTCTTCAGCTGTTTGATTTACTTCACACCCTTTTGCCATTTTGAATAGAGCAATTCACATTCTTCTAAGAGTGTTTCAGGAGTCAGTCCTTTATCATCACTGTTAGTCTTGTTCTCTTTAATATTAGTGTCTTTTTCTTTGGTTATTTCATTAGATGCAATGTTGCTACGTTGACCAATATTTTCTCTTCATCAGTACTTACGTCCTCCGGAAAATCTTGAGTATCATTTTTGTTGTCATTCAAGGTGGTGTTGTAAGATCTAGTCTTCAATATGTTTTTTAAATTTCCTCAATCAACACGAATATTTCCAATTCCACCACATTCATGACACTTTAGTCTTTTTGGAAGGTTCTTATTCTCCATTAATTTTTGTTTAGTGTATGCCTTCTTTAAGACTTTAAATTTCTTGTTGAAGTTCTGATGAAGGCTTTATTCATTTTGCTACACTTTTTTTGTATTTTGTTGAACTTTCTTGTCAACAATGCTATATGCTTATCAGATATTTCATCTAATTCCTCACGGGCTTTAAGGGTGACACATTTATCTTTGAATTTTGCCTAAGATTGCACTTTCATCTCATAGGTCTTAAGAGAGCATATTAATTCATCTAGCTGCATTGTTGACACATGTTGACATTCCTCAATGGCTACAATTTTGGGTTGAAACCTTGATGGTAAGGATCTCAACATTTTCCACACAAGTCTTTCTTTTGAATAAACTTCACCAAGGTGATATGCCTAATTTGCAATATCTCTCAATTTTTTTGCAAACATGGCTATAGTCTCATGTTCACCCATCTTTAACTCCTTGAATTGAGTTGTTAACAGTTGTCTTTTTTTACCTTCGTATAGTACTAGTTCCTTCAAATATTGTTTGTAATTTGTCCCATGTTTCCTTGGCAGATTCACAAGTGGAGATCAACTTATATTCTTCTTGCCCAATTACATAAAAGATAGTATTTAAGGCCTTAGAATTAGCATTTGCAAGTTGACATTCTTTACTTGTCCATTCTGAAATTGGTTTCTCTTTAGATATTCTAGCACTAGTACCAGCCTTTGTTGGTAGTTTCTACTCAATTTCAATAGCCTTCCATATGGCAATATCCTAATTGCGAATAAAGATTCTCATTTTGGTTTTTCAGTAAGCATAATTTGTGCTTTTCAGGAATCGTGGTTGTGTGACATAGTTTCCATCTTCAATTGGTCTAGACATGATGTCCAAACTAACTGCCAAAATCTCACTTGCTAAATCACTAGCAACTTCAACACGGTGAACTAACTCTAATATCGCTTGTTAGGTTTGGCGTGTCAATCTCCTATGGTTTTGTTAAACATCATATTAAGGTTATATCAATTTGATAGATAAAATTATAAAGAGTTTAACAAACATAACAAATTGATACAAGAGTTCAGCTGCCAAGCCTACGTCTGTGGGTCCTCTGCTATAACTTTAATCAAAGTACAAAGATTACACTTATCTTAAGTATCAAGGAATCCTACGTGAACTTTATCAGAACACAATACAGTATTCTCTTTATCAAACTTGCATAAGACTTTTGTTGTATTCAGTCTAGCATGACTGAAAAAACATTAACCAATATTAAGCCAACTCCACAGGATTCCATTTGACAAAATCTCTCAATAAAAGCAACCAGATCCAATGAATAGTTTGATTCAAGTCCAGCAGTATAGAAATGTATCAACAAACACCAAGGAACTTGAATCACTCTCATAACAAACCAACCAATCCCTCATACATACTAACAAGAGTTGTGATAGGCTATACTTTAAATATTCTGATGAATTTGTTTCACTCAAATCTGTATGAAAACTCAAAAAGTAAATTTGCTTGAAAACTTTTTCTTTCTTTGCTTCTTTTCTTCTTTGATCTCACGTCTTTATAGATCCTATAGGTCAATAGTTTGTCTTCATTCAGGAAACTACTAGCACACTCCATTCAGTTTTGTAGTTTTGCCATACTACTACTTCTTTTCCTAAATTTTCTCAAGAATCATTAATCATCTTGTTAGGATTCGTGGACTCCTAAACGTGAAAAACATCCACGAATCCCTTCCGAGGATCCAAGTAATCGATTAAGAAGATCGTAGGTTTGTAGAATTACCTCTGGTTGGTGAAATCGATATCCTTCGACTCCAATGGTGCTGCTGCACGTGCAACCCGAATGATCACCAGGCGCTGCATTGTGCGAACGTCCTCTATCGAATACACACTGCGAACTCACTCGTCACCCGGGAAGTGCTAGTGCCTAGGGTTTGAAAGGGTTATTTTCTGGTAGAGAATGGCACGAATGTTCTCAACAGAATTAGACTCTTGAAAAGACGGCTAAGGTTTTCTTAAAAACCTCTAAGCCTCTTAGAGTCCAACCCTAATATATCTTATCATATTTTAATTTAAATTCAAATTAAATTAAAACTTATATGACAAGATTCTGCCATTATC
Source organism: Voacanga thouarsii (assembly GCA_026120185.1). Taxonomy (NCBI): domain Eukaryota; kingdom Viridiplantae; phylum Streptophyta; class Magnoliopsida; order Gentianales; family Apocynaceae; genus Voacanga; species Voacanga thouarsii. The sequence continues at coordinate 566,569 of JANUWF010002099.1, forward strand.
TCAATTATTTAAACAATTAATTTACCGAGTCAGATTCTTATAATCTGAACATTATCCAGATACATCGAATGTGGACATATTTCCAAATTCATTGTATCTGGTAAATTTTCTAAGTTCGAGTAACTTAGACATATTTCCAAATTCATCAAATCTGGTTATCAGAAAAATAACCTAACAAGTTCGCTTATTGTGTGACCCTATAGATTCATTTAACACTGGCAGTGTGCCCAAATCATATTTAAATGGCGCACAAGTTATAAGCGGTTTCTAACAAAATATTATAACTATCCAGGTTAAATGAAGATTGATGATCTCTTTGAACCAAACCATAATTTTATATTTAGTCATTTTGTCACACGATATCTAGATTAAGCATAAGGCACGGAGCATGTCATCCTTATTAAACTTAATCAATTATTTCTTGATTTCATAGTAGTCTGTTCAAACAAATGATATCAATATCTTAGATTGATATATTTGAGCACGGCCATGCATTTTAATAGTCTAACTTATCAAGGGGCCCATGAATATCTCTCCCACAATTGAGAGGGATAAATTCCTTCACTATCATTCATATTCCTCTTATTAATTTATTCTATATCCAACAGTAGTCTAATTTATTATCTGATTAAAGGCAACTTTAGACAACGTCAAAATATAGAATTTATCAAGTAGGAAACTATGATGAATTTAGGTCGAAGGACTTTTAATATAATTATGGCTAGAAAGTACTTATGACATGTTCCATGAAGTACTCTCACAGTGGGTCATGTCCAATACAATGTTCTCTAACATTTATTTATATTTTGACTCGATATCACAAATATCCATGACTAGTAAAACATAGCCATCAAGTCACAAACATAATTATTTTTCCAATAATAATAATCGATCAGGGACAATTTTAAAATAGTCATTGTATTCATTGTAAGGTTTTACTATCAAGTCACGTACTTGATGACCACAAATAAAATGCACTATTCATGGAAAGAAAAACCTCATATTATTATATAAAACATAACGACAATAGTATAAGTATAAATTGACTCTAGGGCATATCCCTAACACATCTTACTCACAGATATTCACAGAATTCAGAGAAAATAATTCATCAAAATCTCAAAACAAATTCCATTCCTTAAGCAAATTCGAGACGCAACAAATTGTGCCAATATACTACACAACATTTGATTCTGTGTTATACCGATAACAACGTAAATCGCAACACGCGGATTTTTTTAATGTTATTTTAATAAAATTTACAAATTTAAAATAAAAAATGATTTAAACATGTCTTGCTTAGAAAATAATATAATATGATCTCATTACTTAATTCTAAAACATTTTACATAAAAATGTAAACAGAAAAAAAATCTATACCTTTGCTAATATGGATTGTGCTATATCGTAGATATTAAAATTTAAAATTTTTTATAGTCAATGATTTTTTTTTTTTTTTGTTGATAAATTATTGAGGGAGATACATAATTTAATATAAACAAAAATAATATAATTATGGTTAATAGTAATTAACATTGCAAAAAAAATTAAATAAATAAACCATGTTTACATTATCCGACAATATTAAAAAAAAAAATCACGTTTATATTGGTATTGTAAAAATAAATGAAGCCAATACCAATATAATGTAAAATGAATATTTATGCAAAAATAAATAAGTAAATAAAAGAAAAGAGATATTGATAATGGATATTTTTTGTAATATGAGTAGATTTTGTGTAAAGTACTAGTTCTATTCACTATCTTTACACTATTTTTGGTTCACAAGGGAGGAAGGGGAGGGAGAAGGGAAGGGGATGGGGACTTTTACTTCCATAAAAAGGCGTAAATATAATTTACTTCTTTTTTTTTTATTGGGGAGGAAGGGAAGTAAATAATAATTTACCACTACAAGAGAAAAGCAATTTACCGATGGTCAAATCAGTCGATAATCGACTTTAGCGATAGATTTGTGACGGAAAACAATTAGCGACGGATTTTAGTGATGGGTATTTAATTAATGATATTTGAAAAACCTTATGGTTTTTGGCAAACAAAAAATTTCTCCAAAAAAAAAAAAAAACTGTTTTGAAGGATAGAAATGTTCTTCGAATTTTTGACTAACGACACTTGCAACAGCGAGAGCTTTTCAGAATGACTTTGAGAAATGTCTAAACTCAAAATGAGGTAAGATGCACGATACAATTAATGCTGGATTGAAAATAGGTTGGTGAAAGCCTTTAAAGATTTCTTTAAGGAACTAAGAAAATCTGAGCTGGGACGATTTGCAGGTGATCCGAAAATAAATGCTGAAAGTAAATGTAGAGAACTATAACACAGGATTTATAGTAGTTCAATCTACCAAGATTTACATCCACTACATTAAGCTCACACTTAAGGATTTTTAATCAGATTTCATTCACCCAACTTATAATATCAATCTGTACCAAATACAAGAGAGGATCACCACACTTTATTTTCCAAAACCTCTCAATCAACCAACAAATCAATGTTCACCCCAAATAGATTTTACACCACAACCTTGATACAAAACGATGATTGAAGATAAATGAAACAAAAATGGCTCACTTCTTTGAGCAGATATACAAGAAGAATAAGTTCAAACACTTTAACCTTTAAGACATAATTTGATTTCACTTTGAAGCACTTTAATAAAGGAGAATTTGTTTTCTATAAAGCAAGAGTGTTTCTTAGAAGAATATGACAAAAATCTACTTTTAAATTGAGTTTTGAAGCCTTTTATAGAGACATAAAATAGAGGTCCAACGGCTATACAATGTCTAGTATTCACTGTCAGATTTACCAGAGTTTTGGACTCAAGTTTTGGACCATAGTGCATTCAAAAGGTAAGTCCAAATTGGCACTTTTTCAAGCAGAATCGATTTGATACTGTTCATAGGATTTTAGACGAATCTTTTGGATGCAGAGTCATTTAAACTACTCAATCCAAAATTTTGAGATATAAAACTTTGAAATCTTTTTGCTTATGTGTTTCAAAATAGAAATAAACTGAATCAAAAGGTAAAGAAGACATAGGAATTTACACAGAGATACTTTAACAAGGATTCCTAGTCAAAGGTTCTTCCACAACGGATTCTTTGTTTGCAATCTCTTAAGCTTGATCTTTTTCTTGATTTTCCATTCTCAGATTCTATTACTTCTAGAGTTGCTTAGTAATCCTATTTGTACGCCTTGGAAGACCTGAGGTCAAACATGTCCTATAACAAGTAGATCACACAAGTTAATCCTCATCAATGTTTTTCATAAGTCAAAACACAAGAGACCGCCCTTAGGGCTAACAATCTCCCCTTTTTGAGTGATGACAAACTTGATGGGATTGTGATACAATGATATGTACAGTACGGACATGTTTAGACCAAGAGGAATAAGAATATTTTTTTATTGACGTGTAATCGCTATTTATAGGACTCAAGGAGTGTTTATGAAATTATGATTAATGAAAATTAAAGCATATCCTCTTTCCTTTCATAATGCGACTATTCCTTAAAAGAATAGCCGTTATAAAAATTGTATAAATATGTATAAAAGGAGGTATAGTAAATAAATCATGAGATGAGATGCTCCCCCTTAATATGTGCATATCTGAATATCTGTAAAGTATGAGAGAAAACTGGACTTAACTTTTGGACGTCCAAAATGTGTATAAAAAACTGGGTGAAGGAGATATGGAGCTTTTGGATTTTAGGTTTAGGATGTCCAAAGTATGTGTCTAAAATAAGATATAGTTTAGATAGAAACTGACTCATTTGAAAGAACTTATTTTTGGACTGGACTTTTGGATCAAGAGAATGTGTATCCAAAACTCCCCCTATTAAAGTGCAGGAGACAATGGGTTTTTAGAAAATTTAATCCATCCTAGTTTTCTCAAGGAATTTTAGTCTTTAAGAAAAGTTTTACGCAATAAGAAATATTTGAATAACTATCCTTATTAATGAATATATCACAGAATCATATCAATAACTTAAAAAAAAAAAAAAAGATTTACCAACAACTCTAGTTTTAATGATACCTTTATACCTGAAGAGAACACTTTTGACGAAAAACAGGATATCAAACCGGTTTCATTTTTGACATCAACAAATTGTGATCACAAATCATAACCCAAAAAAATTTTCACAACATACAGTTTAATTAAATCCATATCCAAAAATGAATTTCATAGAGAGAATCACAAGATCTTAACAATATTCAAAATCAGAATATAAGTCTGTTTCAGTATAGAACATCAATTCAGAGAACAACATTTCACAATCGTCAGTTTATCCAGTGAAATAAGACTTAGACTACTCAAAGACAGTCAACAGTAATGATGTGTTTGGATTTGGGTATAAAAATCATACAAAAACTAAGCACATTCCCAATCAAGTTAAATTAAAACGTTAACCCCAAATTACACATATGAGCAAGCATACTCATCATTAACATAGCATAGGGTTCCAAGGATGGAGAATTATGTAACTTAAGCCATTGTTTAGACAACCATGATCTTAAAGTTTCCAATCTTTGTCATAACTAATTATTCTCTTGACATCATGAAGGATAATATAGATTCACTTCTTTGTCCAATCTATGAAATCACTATATTCTAGATAAAATAGCATCGCATATCCTGTTTCAACTAATTCACCTAAAAGACGCATTAACCACAATCTTTGATTAAATTTCCATTCCTGGCAAATTACCCATGAAATTAACCAATGAATCCAAATCCTGACAAACATCAATTAACCTTTAACTACTCTGTCCCTACTCTTAACCCCTTTGTCCAAGCAAGTTAAAATCCAACAAATAAGAAACTAATGAATTGAAACTACCATTAACCCCTTTGTCCAAGAAAGTTAATAGAAAGAAACAACCAATTACTCTCGTAATAAGCACAAGTAATTAAATACCAAGAATAACAATCAATTAATCAAAAGGTCAAATAACTCTAAAAATCATGAATATCTAAAACAGTGTCAAATTATAATAAAATAATTAATACATCATTGTCAAGAAAAAGAAAACAAAGTAAAAGAAAACACTCATAGACAAGCCTCATTCTTCTTCATTTGAAGACCTTCTTGTACAACCCTCCTTAAATTGAAGAATTCCTCTTTTGATTGAGTGATTTTCTATGATGATCTATGAATTCTCTCTCTTTTTCTTGTGTTTTCCATCTATTTATAGGCTTAGGAAGTGCCTAAATTCATTGGTATAAGGTTTTTGGCCAAGTAGAAGTAGGAAGATACTAAAACTCCACAGATTACCAAAAAATACGTGCAAAAATCAAGATCCCATCTTTTCCTGAGGGCACAATCGGCGCCGCCTTAGCTTCTGGAGCCAACGCCAATTATGTTCAGCCTCTTCCATTGTTCGCCGATTTTTTCTTGATTTTCATGCACTGTTGTCCAGAATGCAGCCAGCGCCGGTTCGGTTCTGTCCTGGTCTGTTTCAACAATTTTTTATTGTTTCAAAGTTCATGTCATCAGCACATGGCCGGCGCCGGTTCCTCTGTCCTGGCCGGCGCAGCTTCTATTCTATTTCGCGACGATTTTTCTTCATTTTACCCCTAAAATCTGAAAGAATGTACAAAATACCTTTCCAAGGGTAAAATCTCAAATATGAAGGAATATGACTAGTTATTGAACGAAATGTAGAACAAAAGAGCCTCAAATAACTAGGAAAAATATGACTAATTTAGGCCCTATCATATTCCCCCATACTTAGCTCTTTGCTTGTCCTCAAGCAAAGTTTCAAAGACAAGTAGGAAAACATAAGGTTTCATCAATCACTTAATCAATTTCAAAACAATATCTCTAATGATTCCTTCATTCAAGAATATAAAACACATGCTACTACACCTTTCACAACAAATGCAAGACTTGTGTAAGTGAATAATGACTTAGTAGAACCAGCTCAATACTTAACAATATTCTCAAACCATTGGAAAGAATTTTTAGTTAAAAAAGAATATGCATTTCATAAGCTTACTTTTCATACACTCTCTCCACTAATCCGAGACATATCATGATTCTACTTAGGTCAAGTAGGACTTTTAAGCTTGTAATGTAAGGCTAAAGGCTTGTAATGTAGCTTATCAAACGAAGGATATAGGGGAATCAAATATCAAAGAAGCTGAGAGTTCACAAGAAAATAATAAACAAAATGTATCAATACCTTCCAACTCTTCTTGCTCTCCTATTCCAAAATCAATCAAACCCATAACCTTGTTTAGCAATTACAATTCAGTTCAAGCAAATCTTGCATTTTTACTCTTTTTCTTTTCTTTTTCTCATCTTTTCACTTCCTTTATTAACTCTTCTCTATTTTTCACAAGATCACTCCTATTTTTAGCAATGGTGTCCAGGATTTGATATGAACTCAACTTTTACAGGTCAATCACCATTCCTCTTGTGATATTTCTTATCTTTCTCTCTCGATTTTCTTTTGTCTTTCTTTCACTCATCTTTTGTTTTTCACTGCTGCTTTTCTTTTCTTTCTCAGTTTCTCTCTTTCTTCTCTTTCTTTTAGTAACTTTCTGTTTTTCTTTCTTGTTTTCAATCTCTCTTTTCTCTTTCTTCTCTTTCTTCTCTTTCTTTTCTTTCTTTTCTCTTTCCAACTCACCACAACTATTGATACATGACTGAAAGCAATGAGTCATGCTCTTTCTCCCTTTTATTCTCCCTCAACATTCTCCTACATATACTTTCATCCATCAAGAGCATAAAGATTTGAAAAATTATTCAAACTCTCAGAAACAAGCAATGGACAAAGTATGATAACGGGTTTTAAAGAAAGAAATCAACAATTTAGGCTCAAAATAGGTACTAGGGATAATATAAAAATAGGTAGGCTTGAAAAGCTCAAACTATCTAAAGAAAACTTATTACCGTTATCCCTAAGTTAAACCATGAATATCTTTCTTATTTCGTCTCGATAGATATTCAAGTAAATTCTAGAATGCTCTAAGAATTTTAGTAGAAAAATAGGTTAAAGAACAATGTAAAGCATTTAATCAAAAATTACTTCGTCCAAGTGCGTGCAAAAAGTCATGCATAAGCCATAAATGATATAGAACATATGCTCTATAACACATCATAAAAACATGTATTAAAAATACCGCTTGAAAGCTCAAAGAAAATCAGAAAAAATTTTAAAAATTTTGCTCACAAGAAGGTTGGAAAGCTGGCTAAAGTATATGCATAGAAGTTTCAATAAAAGAATTTTCAATCAAATCATTCTCCCACACTTAAACTGGATATTGTCCTCAATGGCAAAAAAAATATAACAAGGAATAAACAACGCCATGGGACCAAAAATATAAAGGAGAAGAGATAAGAAAGACATTACTTCCGTATATTTTGCAATGTACCGTACAAGAGCTGAATTCTTGAAGAACGAGACATTAGCAAAGTACCTAAAAAAGAAAAATACAAAAGAGCACACCAAAGTATAAAAACTAGAAAATAAAAATAAATCAAAAACAAAAGAAAGAAAATAGTACAATAAAGCAACCAAAAAAAAATCAAAAACTAACTCGAAAAGACATTAAAAGATAAAAGAAAAACAAAAGTGATCGAGAAAGTATGGAACAATCATCATCAATCCTCCTCCTTCTCCTCCTCCTTATTATCATCATCATCATCACCATCATCATCATCAGCCGGTGTTGAAATTCCCTTACCACCATGTTGCCCGAAAGAATGTTGCCTCCATTCAGCCAATTGCTGCTTCACAGTAGCTTGCCGTCTTGCCATGTCATCTACAGTACCCTGCAAGCATAGGAGCATCTCTATTTACTGGGCTAACTGTTCCAGCACGGTAGTCTCAAAGTCAGTCTGGAGTTGGAACTGAGAACTGCTAGCTCATGTACGTGCTAGTGGCGGTGGGTGCTCCTCCTCCACGGTGGGTAGCCTAGCCTGACCGGGATGGCTGACCTCATATGGGGTTAGCCACTTTGTGAACTTCTGGCTGTACTTGTACTCGCAACTCAGCAGAGTTTATTCTGTAAGCATATCGTGCTCAGTGGTAGCCTCCATCAGTCCTCCTTCAAGACTAACCCCAAAGTCTTTCAGAATTTTCATTATAACCTGCGGGAAGATGAAGGATTTTTTAGAGAGATGGTGATGAACCACATCCCTAATGGATTGGATAATCAGGGGTGCAAGAGGGATATGCAGAGTGTTCATCATCCGATGCATAATGTTAGTGTCAATAAGTTGAGTTTCGTTAAAACCACTTGCACAGGGTACAACATTGAACCCAAACATATAGACTAGAGCTCTAAAGTTGGTAGCCAGATCATTGTTCGAGTAGAAACTATTAGCTTGGAAGGCATTATGCTTACACAACCCTAGAGTGGCTCTAGTCCCACTAGCATCCCAATTTGGGTCAGAAAGAATTTTTTTGATTATTCACGTCTATCCCTTGCCAAGAATCATCATCAAACACCTGGAGGAGATTAGCTAATTGATTTTGGGTGATGACAATGGGGATTTCTTTTACTCTCGTTTCAATATAGGGAAGGTGTTTATTGCCCTTGTCAACCATATTAGCATAGAATTCCTTGATGAGCACTGGACAATACTTCCCTTTCAGCTGTACTATCGAACCCCATCCTAGCCTCCTAAACATCATTCCTAATTTAAGGGCACGATCTAGGGTAGGTGTGAAAGTACGTTTTACAATAATTTTGTTGGATGCTCTCCTATTGTACCATTCCTCACAAGATGGATCGATAAACTCAGTTGGTCTAAGGAACAAAGGATCGATGGATGAAGGAGCTGAGGAAGAGAAAGCTCTCGCCCTTTTAGATGAATAACCCCGTGCTTTAGACATTTTATCAAGTATAGAGTGGTGAAAATAGGAGGATAGAACAAATGAGCTCAAAGAAGTAAAATGGAGTGTAGCTACCTTTTGCGAACACAATCCTCAACTCTCCTCAACCCTCAACCACTTTCACACCCACAAAGCCCAAACTCATTCAATGTGTATCACACTCCAATCAACAATCAATTCAATCCCCTCCAATCAATTCAACACAACCTGCAAGAATACATATAAAGTGCACTGTAAAGAACAAATGTGTTGAATATCCCCAATGCATTCAAGTATACATGATCATGTGAATGAAGGCATTTTCATGACAGTACGTGAAAAACAATTCAATTTCCATATGTAGCAATTATTTAACCATCATACATAGCCACAATTCTAACCTTAGATATATGCATGAAGTTCCTAATGATCATGTGCATGAATCAAGTATCCAAGAACCATTTACTCCTAATCTATATAAAATCATAAAGCTCAAGAAGTAATGCATAATTCAAGATAACATAAACAATCCCAATTTTCGGCCAAAATTATCCCTAAAATTAGAAAAAAGTCATCTACACAATTTTAACCGTGGGAATTGAATAAAAATCATACATTTGTGCTCGTGTATGCATAGGCAAGCAAAAGATGTGAGCTTTTTGCAGAAACCTAAGCTCCTTGATTGTGGATTGAAAGTGAGGTTGTTATGCAAACATGAAAGATTTTGAGATTTTGAGTCGTAGGATCAATAAAAAAGAGGTAGATAAATGTCATAGAAGTGATTGAGAGGTGAAAAATCAAATTTTGAGAAGTTGGGAAGATGAAGCCGGCGTGGATTAGAGAAAATTTGAGAGGGAGTTGGAGATTTTGAAAGACAAAGTGGCCAAAATGGCCTATATGTTGTGCCTTGCCCGACAGGAGCCGACGCCGGTCCTAGCCCTAGCCAGCGCCGGTTGCATTCTGTTCGGCTTCCCACTTTTTTTAATTAATAAAAATGATGAACACACAATAATAATGAATAATACACTCTAATTCATGAAAAACAATCACTCAAAATGACATAAGTAAAAAAAAATTATCTCAAGCACACAAAACTAAAAGTAAAGTAAAACGAAAAAATTGTTGCAATGCTTTCCACGTTTTTGATCACGTAGATTTTCCTCAGTGTTTCCTGGCAATGTCCCAGCTTGACGTTCTCCCAATAGTTTAGCTAGTTGACCAATTTGGTTTTTCAAGTTGCACATGGAGGCCTCTAGGTTCCTTGTTGTAACATCGGCCCCTTGGAACTTAGTCTCCGTTGTACTTACCAATTGGCCAATCAATTCTTACAATGGTGGCTTTGAAGGTGCTGCATTATTGTTCGTCGGGTTTTGGTTCCTTTGATTTCCTCCAAAATTGAAAGAGTCCTACCTAGGTTGATTTCCATTGCTCCAAGAGAAATTAGGGTGATTTCTCCAACCAGAATTATAAGTAGAGCTATAAGGGTTGTTACCTGGCCGGACATTACCTGCAAAGGCCGCTTGTTTCAAGGTTTCTTGGAGTGACCCCATGTTTTAGCATTCATGATTCATGTGTCCCTCTCCACAAAAATCACAACTTATGTTCAATACATGGCCTTGAGGCATCACCATTTGTTCCATCTTTTGAGTTAAGGTGTCCACCTTAGCTTCCAATGCTACCACAGCATCCACTTTATGTACTCCTTGCATATAAGCTCTAGACCTTATACTTCCCCAAAAATAGTTATTAGAAGCCAGATTTTCAATAAGATCAAATACCTATTTCGGGGTTTTATGATTGATGAAACCCCCTGCAGAAGAATCCACCACTTGACGTGTTGCAAACATGAGGCCATTAAAAAAGATGAGCATCTGCATTCCGAGCTCAAATCCGTAGTGTAAGCATTTTCTCAACATCTTCTTAAATCCCTCCCAACTTTCATATAAGGTCTCGGAATCTAATTATTGGAAGGCAAATATTTCGTTTCTAAGTTTGGCTGTCCTAATTGGAGGAAAATATTTGGCCAGAAAATTTTCAACTAGGTCATTCCAAGTAGTAATAGAACCGATATTTAAAGACTTTAAACAAGATTTGACTCTATCCCTCAAAGAAAAAGGAAAAAGTCTTAACTTTATGGCATCCTCAGAAATACCATTCATCTTAAAAGTATCTCAAATCTCAAGGAAAATAGCTAAATAAGCATTGGGATCTTCTTTAGGTAGCCCATCAAATTGAACCATGTTTGAACTATTTGGATAATATTGGGCTTTATTTCAAAATTATTTGCATCCACCCTAGGCCTAGTAATACTCGAGCCTGTGCCCGAGATTGCAGGTTTCACAAAATCATCCATAACCCTCCTATTCCCAGCATTGTTATTTTGAGTACCATCCATTTCGATGATCAAACTCCTTTGGATTGTCCGGCGGATCTTTGATAGTGTTCTTTCGATTTCAGGGTCAAAATTGACTATCTCGCCTTCGGATTTTCGAGTCATGTACCAAGGATAACACCTAAAAAAATAAAGAAGTAAGTTAGATACAGAATTAATGATTAAAACAAAATTAAAAGAATACAAAATTAGTTAATAGAACATAGTCAAAGGTAGAAAGTTAGGTTACAAGGGTATACACAAATACACAAGATACAAAAGATAGCACATTTTTTGCGAAAAGAACTATTGTACATATTTACATATTTATATGGTTAAATCAACAAAATCTAAGCTTTCATGCTATTGTGTCCCCGGCAACGGCGCAAAAAACTTGATGTGTTTAGATTTGGGTATAAAAATCATACAAAAACTAAATGCATTCCCAGTCAAGTTAAATTAAAACGTTAACCCCAAATTATACATATGAGCAAGCGTACTCATTATTAACATAGCATAGGGTTCAAACGAATGTCGATCCTCAAGAAACAAGTATATATTACTCACTTTTCTTTCATTGTCTAACCGACTCAATACAGTAAAAAAGAAATAAAATAATATATATATATATATATATATATATGTCAAGGATGTAGAATTATGTAACTTAAGCCATTGTTTAGACAACCATGATTTTAAAGTACCCAATATTTATCATAACTAATTATTCTCTTGATATCATGAAGGATAATATAGATTCACTTCTTTGTCCAATCTATGAAACCCCTATCTTCTAGATAAACTAGTATCATATATCCTGTTTCAACTAATTTACCTAAAAGACGCATTAACCACAATCTTTGATTAAATTTTCATTCCTGGCAAATTACCCATGAAATTAACCAATGAATCCAAATTCTGACCAACATCAATTAACCTTTAACTCCTTTGTCCCTACTCTTAACCCCTTTGTCCAAGCAAGTTAAAATCCAACAAATAAAAAACTAATGAATTGAAACTACCATTAACCCCTTTGTCCAAGCAAGTTAATAGAAAGAAACAACCAATTACTCTCGTAATAAGCACAAGTAATTAAATACCAAGAATAACAATCAATTAATCAAAAGGTCAAATAACTCTAAAAATCATTAATATCTAAAACAATGTCAAAATACAATAAAATAATTAATACATCATTGTCAAGAAAAAGAAAATAAAGTAAAAGAAAGCACTCAAGACAAGTCTCCTTCTTCTTCATTTAAAGACCTTTTTATACAATCCTCATTGAATTGAAGAATTTCTCTTTTGATTGAGTGATTTTCTATGATGATCTATGAATTCTCTGTCTTTCTCTTGTGTTTTTCATCTATTTATAGGCTTATGAAGTACCTAAACTCATTGGTATAAGGTTCTTGGTCGAGTAGAAGTAGGAAGATACTAAAACTCTACAGATTACCAAAAGTCGAGTGCAAAAATCAAGATCCTGTCTTTTCCTCAGGGCACAGCCGGCGCTGCCTTGGCTTCTGGAGCCGGTACCAGTTGTGTTATGTCTCTTCCGTTGTTCATCAAATTTTTCTTGATTTCCACGCACTGTTATCCAGAATGCAGTCGGCATTGCCTTAACTACTGGAGCCGGAGCCGATTCGATTCTGTCCCGGTCTGTGTCAATAATTTTTCATCACTTCGAAGTTCGTGTCATCAGTACATGGCCGGCGCTGGTTCCTCTGTCCTAGCCAGTGCCGCCTCTATTCTGTTTTGCGACGTTTTTACTTCGTTTTACCTCTAAAATCTGAAATAATGCACAAAATACATTTCCAATGGTAAAATCTCAAATATGAAGAAATATGATTAATTATTGAACGAATGTATCACAAAAGAGTCTCAAATAATTAGGAAAAATATGATTAATTTAGGCTCTATTAGTTAATCAGCAGTAATCAGTAGTGCATTGTTAACAGATAGCCACAAAAAGCATAGCACAATACCACCATGTGGTGTTTAATTAAATTTTTGCCATTCTTTCAAAGTGTAAGTGCACACTGACGCATACATACTTGCCCAATCAACACAACAATTAGCACAACAATCACAATACACAATCATCACAATCAATAATTTATCCAGCATAATAGGCACAACAATCACAATTTAATTAGCTACCATTTTTCTCCTCCTTTTGTCATCAATAAAAAATGAAAAGTAATATATGAAGCAGTGATAAGTATATATATATATATATATATATATATATATATATATATATGAAGCATTCATAAGTTGAGCAGAAATAGTAGTTAAAAAAGAGAAAATAAATTGTTCAGTTGTTGGAGCGAAAAGTAAAAATTGTTTAAGAGAGCAGTGAGAATTGATTTCAATATGGGTAGAGGTCAGCTGGAGTTTAGTCTACTAATCTAGGCACTCAGAAAATGTAAATTGTCTCAATCTTGGACCCAACACCTTTTCTAGAGTGTTGTCTAGCAATCCTACTTGATTTTCTCTTGACTACCACATGTTTCTGTCTCTTCCCAGATTAGATACGAGGTTCAAAGAGGGCAGGGGGTGCTATATCTTTCTAATGTGAGGATTTTGCTTTCTTTTGCGCAGGGGCTGTCACTTCCTCAACAGCTCACTCTTTTGCAGTTTTTTTTTTTTTTTTTTGCCTTAGGACCTGTTTTCTTTGCAGTTGCCTTTGTTGGAGATGATGTTGATGGAGCAGACACCGGTTCATTCGTTCTTGCCTTTTCTTCCACAACAGTCAGCCTGTTTCTAAGGGTTTGAATCTCTGAGCTAAGACCATCTAATTTAACAGCCAGAGAATTGATGGAATCCAAAATATTTTCAAATAATCCTTTGTCCTGAGCCCGTTTTTTCCTTTTGGCAGAGGATCCTTCTTGAGGGTCTACCTCAAATTTTCTTTTTGACTCCAACAGAAGGGGCATTCTTGCCTTCAGCTTTCATTTTTAATAGTTTTTTCCTTTCATCACCAATTATGTCACGAAGCAGCTTCCACTCATCTTCCAATTTCACATATCCTATGCCCTCAAAAGATTCAAAGTTGTATATATTCATTTTTTAGGCCACAGAGGGAACTGAATTTAGATCAACATCAAAATGTCTGAACACTTTTGTTAGCAAATTTTCATATCGTAGTGCCTTGCTAGAGGTGTTTTTGGTCTGCAACATCAACTTAGCAGCCAAGAACCCAAAACTTATTTATTTCTCTTCAGCCAACGCTAACATAATCATCATTTGCATTATATTGATGGAGGTTTTGTGACTGAAGCTTGAGACCATCATGGTTGAGACTATGTGATGTAGGATCCTACCTTCTCTATTTAGCCACTTTGTGTTTCTGTCACTAGAGTTCTTGAAACTTCTTCTGCTAGCAAACATTTTCTTCTAGCTTCTTTAAATCAAATATGTCAATTCCTTCTGGAAATTTATTCAGTTTAAACTACTAAATTCCTCCATCTTTAACCTCACACACTTAGTTTAACCGACGGTGGTCGAACTTGATATTTTTACCCCCAACTCTAGAGGTATACCATCTGATCATAAACCCTCCTCCGGTTTCCTCAAGTCGGCCTTTTCTTAGGTTAGCATAGAACTCCCAAATGAGCGAGGTTAATAGTTTTTCCTCAACGGACAATAGATTACCCCAACCAACAGGTTCAAACATATTTAACACATTAGAAAAATTCAGAAAGGATGATGGATCTACTTGATAGCCAATAATCACAATTCAATTTCTCGAGATCCATTCATTATAATTTGATTCACTTTTCGAATCTACAAAGCAAAGTACTTGGGTTTCGGAACTCTCTTATTCCAGCGATGATTTAGAGGAGTAATAATAGGAAGCCGAGAAATCTAGAGCAATTTCTTTTCCTTTGTTTGTTGCTAATAACTTCTTCTTCATCATCGGAGATATTTTTCGGACCTTTTTTGGTTTCAGTCTAATTGATTTTGATTTTGCCATTACAATGAGAGGATGCTGGTTTGAACTCTTGGTTGTTCAGAAAAGAAAACTTAAAGGATTTTATGGAAGAATGGATGAAATGGTTAGTTCCAGAATTCGGAAAAGAGAAGGAAGAGAAAGTCTTTTAAGAGTTCCTAGGAAGTTATGATAGAAGTACACTCAAGTACATTGAAAAAGCCACTTTAATCAGATATTTCAAAAAGGCATCTTGAGAAAAGCGCTAACATATTGAAATTCAATTATAAAAATATGGAAGCAGTTATTTTAAAAAGAAATATGAAGCATCAAAGGTGATTCCATTTTGGATTTAGGCCCGATCTGAAATGTACATCCAAATGGAACTTCTTCAAGAGAGTTTTGGAAGTGAGTTTTGGACTGAAATGGTGCGTCCAAAAGCTTTGTCTTTAATGGTTCTGCAAAATAAAAAATCTTGTGCAAACGTGTCAGTCATATGATTTTTCTAATTCCTAAACCTCTTCTCAGATTATTGAATCTTTCTTTAGCCAGAGGTTTTGTAAAGATATCGGCGAGTTGTTTATTAGTTGAGATATATTCAACACATACATCGCTTTTAAGCATATGATTATAGATAAAATGATGTTTAAGTTTTATATGTCTGGTAATAGAATGTTGAACAGGATTCTTAATTAGATTGATAGCACTTGTATTATCACATAATATAGGTACACAATTAAAATTAAGACCAAAATCAATCAATGTATTTTTCATCCACAAGATTTGTGCGTAATAGCTTCCAGCTGCAATATATTCGGCCTCGATTGTGAATAAGGATACACATGCTTACTTCTTGCTGTACCATGACACTAGAGAGTGTCCAAAAAGTTGGCAATAGCCGCTTGTGCTTTTTCTTTCCACTTTACAGCTTTTATAATCTACATCAGTATATCGTATAAGATCAAATATGTTAGTACGAGGATATCATAAACCATAATCAAATGTGCCAATTAGATATCAAATGATGCATTTTACTGCACATAGGTGTAATTTCTTTGGACATGATTGAAATTAAGCACAAAGACAAACTAAAAACATGATATCTGGCCGACTAGCAGTGAGATAGATTAAGTTTCCAATCATACTTCTATATTTAGATTCTACCTTCTTACCATTTTCATCCTTGTCAAGTTTTATGGAAGTGCTCATTGGTGTGCAGATTTCTTTGGCTTCGTTCATACAAAACCTTTTGAGCGGTTCCTTGGCATACTTAGCTTGATTTATGAAGATTCCATTATTGGTTTGTTTGATTTGTAGTTCGAGAAAGAAATTTTGTTTTCCCATCACGCTCATTTCGAATTCTTACTGTATTATCTTAGCAAACATCTTACACAATGAATCATTATTGGCACAAAAAATGATATCATCAACATAAATTTGAGTAATAAGGAGATCACCAGATTTTTTTAATTTGATAAATAATGTGGTATTGATCAAGCCTCTTGAAAGCAAGAATCCACTAAGCCTTTCATACCAAACTCGTGGGGTTTGTTTTAAACCATAAAGAGCATTTGAAAGTTTAAAAACATGATTCAGAAAATGCTCATGAATAAAACCTGGAGGTTGTTCTACACACACTTCCGCCTCAATAAAACCATTTAAAAATGCACTCTTAACATTCATTTGATAAAGTATAAAATTTTTGAAAGATGCAAAGGTGAGAAGCGTTCTTATATATTCCAATCTAACAACGGGTGCAAAAATCTCATCATAATCAATGTCTTCTTCTTGATTGAATCATTGGGTAACCGATCTTACTTTATTTCTAATGACAGCTCCATTTTCATCAAATTTGTTTCTAAATACCCACTTGGTACTAATAACCAGATGATCAAGTATTGTAGGGACAAGTTTCCAAACTTGATTTTTTTCAAATTGGTTTAGTTCTTCTTGCATAGCAATTATCCAAAATTCATCATGCAATGCTACATCAATACAACTAGATTCTATACTTGAGAGTAGAGCAAAGTTGTCTATGAAATACCATCTATTTTGACTCCGTAGCTTGGATCACCAATGATTTGTTCTTTTGGATGACCAATTTTGTATTTCCAATCTTTTGGTAATTCTTGATCTGTGAATTCTTCAATTTGTTGATTTTCTTGTTCATCTTGTTGTTTTTCAATTTCTTCCTCTTTTGCATAAGTATCTAGCGGTGGAGCTTTATGTTGGTCTTTCCTCATTTCCTTTGAACCTCCAAAATCATCATCATCTTTCTTTGAAACATAGATGTTAGATTCATAAAAAACAACATGTACGTATTCTTTCACACATAGAGTTCTCTTATTGTACACTATATATGCTTTTTTATTGAAAGAGTATCCAATAAATACAGCCTCATTGGATTTGCTATCAAAATTTCCAAGATTGTCTTGGGTATTAAGGATAAAATATTTGCAGTCAAATACTTTGAAATAGGAAATTGATGAGTTTTGTCAAATATAAGCTCAAATGGTGTTTTTCTCAAGAAGGGTCTCAACATTACTTGGTTCACAATACAACATGTTGTATTAACAGCCTCAACCCAAAAATATTTTGGAATGGAGTTTGCACAAATCATGAAGCTAGCCATTTCTTGCAAAATTATATTATTCCTCTCAATAACACTGTTTTGTTGAGATGTTTTAGCTGCTGAAAAGTTGTGAAATACTTCATTTTCATCACAAAAGTGTGTAAATTCATTGTTACAAAATTCTCTACTATTATCACTTCTAATAGAAATCAGTTTGCATCCAGTAGAATTTTGGACGCACTTGAACAGTTTTGAAAATTCAGAAAAGGGTTCATCTTTTTGTCCAAGAAATAAAGTCCAAGTAAATCTTGAGAAGTCATCAACTAACACATAAGCATACCTCTTACCACCAAGGCTAGTGGTCCGCATTAGTCCAAACAAATCTATATAAATTAATTCAAGAGTTTTTTAGATGGAAATCATTTTCTTGGGTTTGAAAAAAGTTTTGATTTGTTTTCCAACTTGGCATGCATCACAAATTTTGCTTTTATTAAACTTCATTTTGGGCAGACCCCTAACAAGCTCTTTTGAGGATAATTTGTTTAGCAAATCAAAAGATACATGGCCTAATCTTCTATGCCAAAGATAACCATCATTGTCATACACGGAAAGGCATCTAATACCATAGGCTATCAGGTCATTTAGATAAAATACATAAATATTTCCAACACGGTTGGCAACAAAAATTGTTTCATTGTTTGAGCTATCCATGAGAATGGAGGAATCCTTTTCAAAAATGACTTTGCAGCTGTTGTCACATAATTAGCTAATGCTAAGCAAGTTATATTTCAGCTTATCAATTAATAACACTTGTTTTATGATAGTTGAAGAGCCTTTACTAATGTTACCTATGTCAAGAATTTTTCCTTTCTTTTTGTCTCCAAAGGTAACGAATCCTTCATTTTTGGTTTTCACATCCTCTAATAGAGCTGCATTTCCAATCATATGTCTTGAATATCCGCTGTCCAAAAACTACTTAGTGAAGCTCATTTTCTCCATTGAATGTACCTATACATGAGAAGGAAGAGTGATTTTTGGTACTAATATTTTTGTGGATCCACAGGGGTTAGTAGTGTTTCCTCCAATTTTTCAAAATGTTTTTGCACGGGATTCCAATTTCTTCTTAATATGACACCCGTATGCTTTGTGTCCAGATTTTTCACAATATGTGCACATTTTATGTGCCATGTAAGATGAGGCAACTTTTACAAATTGAGGTTTGTGAATTTTATCCTTGATTTCATGCCTATAACCTAGGCCATTTCAGTTTCCAGCTAGGTGTTGAGCCCCAAGCAATTTTTCCAGATTGTTTTTACCATTTGTAATTTTTTCAATACTTGTGGTGAGATTATTGATTCTATTTTTCATATCATGAAACGTGCTAACCATACCTTCGAGAGAATGAATTTTATCATATAAACATCCATTTTCTAGAGACACATACTGTAGGGTAGTGGTGCTAACATCCTTTTCCATAATAGCACACATATGTGACTCAAGAGATATTTTGTTCTTACTTAACAACTTTTCATTCTCATCTAACAAACAATCAATCTTCACTTTCATTTCTTTATTTCTTCTAGACAATTTTTTCAGTTCATCTAACAAGTTAATTAGTAATTTATTTGGATTATCATGCTTTTCATGTTTAGAATTATTCGAATTAGACATAGAATTAGTGGTGGTAGAATTTACCTTATTTTCCATTGAAATAAAGCATATGTTGGCAGTATCATCTTCAAAATCATCTACCTCATATTCGAACTCATTTTGGTCCCAAGTTCCCATCAGTCCTTTGCCTTTCTTTGCTTTCAGTTCCTTCTTCTTTTTCTTAAGCATTCTGCCTTCCTTTTCTTTAGCAACTGGGCAATCAACAATGAAATGTTCAGTCCTTTTACATTCACAACATTGAGGCTTAAACGCTGAGGTTTGTCCTTTTCTTTTTACGAACTTTTTCCCTCTTTTGAAGTTTCCTTTGTTAAATATTCTTCTGAATTTCTTTCCTATCATTGCTATTTCTTTAGTGTCTATTTCAGTCTCATCGCCGCTGTTCAATTGACTAGTTTCGGCTTTGTCTTTTTCAGCTTTTAGTGCTATTCCCTTTTTACCTTTATCATGATCATCAGATTCTTGAAACCTCTTGAATTTCATTTCATGTGTTAGAAGAGAACCAATCAGCTTTTTAGTTGGTAAGGATTTCAAATCCTTAGATTCTTCCATAGCAAGAGCTTTCGGCTGCCAGCTCTTAGGCAATGCATTCAGAATTTTTCGATTTTGTTCACCAAGGGAATAAACTTTCCCATAGGCTTTAAGACTATTTGCGATATTTGTAAATCTAGTAGCCATATCAGTTATGCTTTCGTTTGGCTTCATTGTGAACAATTCATAGTCATGAATTAAAAGCCCCAATTTAGATTCCTTAACTTGGTATGTCCCCTCATGGATGACCTCAAGTAGTTTCCACATGTCATAGGCTGAATCACAGCCACTAACTCGATTGTATTTAGTGGCATCAAGGGCACAACACAAGATATTCATAGCTTGAAAGTTCAATGTCATCTTAGCATTGTCTTCAACATTAAATTCGTCATTTTGCTTGGGGCACCTTTTCGCTATCAACAACTTTTGACAGAACAAAAGGACCATTTTCAATCAAATTCCACAACTTGAAGTTGATTGAACAAACATAAATTTTTATACTATTTTTTCAGAATGTGTAGTTATTACATTGAACAATGGAGGTCGATTTGTTGACAAACCTTCAACATATATACAGAAGAGAGGATGAGTTTACCTTGAGGATCTTTCCTACAAGGTTGTTAGACTAAGAATGGAGTAGACCAGTCTCTAAAACCAAATAAAAAACCTTAAAGAGGGTAAATAAGATTTTTGGCAAACAAAAAATTTCTCAAAAAAATCTGTTTTGAAAGATAGAAATGTTCTTCAAATTTTTTACCAATGATACTTGCAATAGCGAGAGCTCTTCAGAATGACTTTGAGAAATATCTAGACTCAGAATGAGGTATGATGCATGATGCAATTAATGCTAGATTGAAAATGGGGTGGTGAAAACCTTTAAAGATTTCTTTAAGGAAGTAAGAAAATCTGAGCTGGGATGATTTGCAAGTGATCCGAAAATAAATGTTGAAAGTAAATGTAGAGAAATATAATATAGGATTTATAGTGGTTCGATCTACTACGATCTACATCTACTACCTTAAGCTCACAATTAACGATTTTCAAGCAGATTTCATTCACCTAACTCAATGGTATCAATTTGTACCAAATACAAGAGAGGATCATCACAATTGGTTTTTCAAAACCTTTCAATCAACTAGCAAATCAAGGTTTATCCCAAATAGATTTTACACCACAACCTTGATACAAAAGGATGATTAAAGATAAGTGAAATAAAAATGGCTCACTTCTTTGAGCAGATATACAAGAAGAATAAGTTCAAACACTTTTACCTTTAAGATACAATTTGATTTCACTTTGAAGCACTTTAATAAAGGAGATTTTTGTTTTTTATAGAAAAAGAGTGTTTCTTAGAAGGATAGGACAGAAATCTACTTTCAAATCAAGTTTTGAAGCCTTTTATAGAGATATAAAGTAGAGGTCCAATGGCTATAAAACGGCTAATTTTCGCTGTCAGATTTACCAGCATTTTGGACTTAAATTTTGGACAATGGTGCATCCAAAAGGTAAGTCCAAATTGGCACTTTTTCAGGCAGAATCAATTTAATACTATTAATAGGATTTTGGATGAATCTTTTGGATGTAGAGTCATCCAAACTACTCAATCCAAAATTTTGAGATATAAAACTATGAAATATTTTTGTTTGTGTGCTTTAAGGTAGAAATAAACTGAATCAGAAGGTAAAGAAGACATAACAATTTACACAGAGAGATACCTTAACAAGAATTCCTAGTCTAAGGTTCTTCCACAATGGATTCTTTGTTTGTAATATCTTAAGTTTGATCTTTTTCTTGATTTTCCATTCTCGGATTCTATTACTTCAAAAGTTGCTTAGTAATTCTATTTGTATGCCTTAGAAGACCTAAGGTCAAATATATGCTATAATAAGTAGATCACACAAATTAGTCCTCATCAATGTTTGTTATAAGTCAAAACATAGGCTAACAATATTTATAATTAAGTTTGCAATTAAGGTCATCGCTAATCTGTCGCTAAATTTAACAATGGCCAACGAATTTTAATTTTTTAAAAAAATTAATTAGCCGCTGACCCGACCCAGCCCGACCCGTCGGATAATTTTATGAGATTATGTCGGATGCGGGGCTCGAACCCCATCCTTGTTGTGGGAAAGTACGTGCTCCACTATTAGGCTATTGATATTCTTGTGATTTTTTGTTCTTTGTATTAATTATATAATATATTTTTTTGCAGATTAGTGATAGATTTGCAAGGGATTTGCGACGGATTAGCAATGGCCCAATTTTCCATTGTTAATCCATCCATCGCTAAATTACTAACAGATTAACGGTGGTATTTTAATAATTATTTAATATTATATACAATCACACATGTCGTAACTAATCTCTCCCTAATTAGCGAAAGATTATTGACCATAGCTAATCCCTCGCTAATTAGCGATGGTATTAAAATAATTCTTTTAGTATTAGTGTTTAATTACATATGCTGTAACTAATCCCTCACTATTAGCAAGGAATTAGCGACAGTTGAGAAACCCTCGCTAATTAGCAAGGGATTAGCAACGTCCAACTGACAAATCTTAAAACAATAAATTTAAATTGAAAATTTTGTTTGATGTCGCTGTTCAGTTGCAAATTAGCAATAGCTTCTTAGGTGTCGCAAATTTTCGTCATTAATAATAATTTTTCTTGTAGTGTACGTTCCAATTTAGAAGAGTTATTTTGCTGACGTGGAAGGGGAGCTTCCCCTCCATCTTTCCTTCTTAATCAAACGATGTAAATTGCTCATTTACGGCTACATTTACATTCCCTTTACTTTTTCTCTCTCGTTTCACCCCAACGAAACATTCTATTAAGGTTAGAATTTAGTTGAGGTAACTTGTGAGTAACTCATGATATAATTCAATATATAACTCAACCAACTTATCTCATAAGTCAAATGAGCAATATATGAGTCAAGACTTTTTAGAAATTCAACTCATTTAGGTCAAAGAAACCCCCCAAACACATGCGCGCACGCACGCATGCACACATATATAGACATACACATATAATAAATTGATTATAATACATTACATAGTTCTTTTTTTTAAAAAAAAATCATATGTGCTAATTTAAAATTTATAATAACATCAAGAAAAAGTTTAAGATATATTTTTAATTGTCTATTGTCATTGACAAACCTTATTTATTATATGCATCATATCATTTTTTGGAACTTCATTTTAATACTTATAGGGGAAGGAAAAAGTCATGGAGATTATATTGCTAATTATACGAAAAGTTTACCCAAATTGCATTGCTTTTTTTTTTAATCATTATACATTTTTAGTTATTTTAACTTGTTAGTTTTTATTTTCCTTTATATTATGGTTAAGAATATTATATTTTTTGTGAATAAGCACACCATATTGATGTTTGTTTTATATTTTTTTTTATTAAATTATTCTTAAGTTAGTTTATTAAATTTATTTCTTATCTTCATTAGTTGTTAATTTTAGTTTTAGTATGAATAAGTGTAATAGGATTTGTAAGTTTATTGTTTAACTTTACGATAAATGAGTTGAATTGAGCTATTTATACATTATGTGCGAACCGAATCTAAGCCAATAAAAGTATAATTTATATTAAATTAAATTATGAGTTGAACTAAATTTGAGTAAGGCAAGTTTAAGCTAGTCTTAGCTGAACTCAGCTCATCTCATTTCCATCCCTAACGACCTACGTTTTATCACTCACTCCCCTTCTACATACCTTCCCTTTATCACAAAATATATAGTGATTATCTTTGAAATTGTATATTATTTTCAATTATTACATTAAAACACCTTTAAAAAAAAATTGAAGACATTAAAGAAAATTTCTTTTGAATGATTAATTAGCAAGTTAAAAGTTCCACCAAAAAAGAGCTTTTATAAAAGTTGCCCTTATCTGGAAAGCGTATCCTGCAAGTGAAGCAAGAAAGAGGGAAAAGAGAAAGATGCAAGAAATTCTCAAAGAATTTAAATTTTCTGAACAACATAATTTCCGCAATTCATAATTAGTTCTTTCTTTTTCCTACTCTGCTATACTCACCCTATAAACTAGTACGAGAAGGTACACAAAAAATTGCTAAGTTGATAAATCATATCAATAATATACCGGATTACATATTAATTGCATGGGCAATCAAAATTGGCCCAAAATGGACCCAATGCCTCTGCCAGCACAAATGGCTAGGTTCATGTTGGCATTCAAAATGTTATTAGTGCACAAAAAAGACTTGGTGTTACAAAATTAAGATGCACTGACAAGGACTTCTGTGGACACAGGACATGGCATATCTATCAGCTAACTCCCTAGATTGTCCATATTTAGGCTTGGGGTTATCAACTTTTTTCACCGCATGACTCTCATATCCTAGGAAAGTAATTCTATTGTTTTCGTCCTAATCACATTCATCCAGTAGACCGCCTTCGGAGTTGCAGAATAATGCATTTTCTGGGAGGACAGCAAGATTCAAGATCTGTAATAACTTGTTATGGCTGTCATAGGGTATATACCATGGAGTACAGAGTCGTCAAAGGGGAAGTACATTGCAGGATTTATATGTGCACTATGTGCTTCGAGCATTATACTCGTTGGCACTATCTTTAACACAGCTTGCATTCAAAAATGTCCTCAGGAGGCAAACTGAAGAACTTAAGCGGTCATAGTCTATGCATATCTCATTGCCACTTGTGTGACTGTGATTGGCCTTTTTGCCAGTGGAGAATGGAGGACATTGAAGAAACAGATGAATAAATATG
Organism: Voacanga thouarsii; assembly: GCA_026120185.1. Classification (NCBI taxonomy): domain Eukaryota; kingdom Viridiplantae; phylum Streptophyta; class Magnoliopsida; order Gentianales; family Apocynaceae; genus Voacanga; species Voacanga thouarsii. The sequence goes on from JANUWF010002099.1 coordinate 591,252, forward strand.
AACTCGGGAAGGCATCCTATATCCCGAACATGATCTGGACAACATTGTGCTATCAGATTTTCAATGTTGGTTTCATAGGATTGACTGTCAAGGCCTCTGCACTCTTTGCCAATGTCATTAGTACATTGTCGTTGCCTTATCGTTCATAGTTTAGCTGTTATCATCTTCAAATGCAAGATGAGTGGTCTGAATGCAGTTTCAATGTTTCTTGCCATTTGAGGATTTGTATCTTACATCTATCAGCACTATTTAGGTGATCTGAATTTCAGGGCTGGAAATCAAAATGCCAGTAGGGTGACCGAAATTCCTTTGATTGAGAGGGCTTAAGCAGATGCACATTTTGCAGTTCTTACTCTCTTGCTATCTTCTGAATAGTATCTCAATTTGTCATGAGAGCTCTAGGCAGACAAGCTAGTGCAAATGATACTGGAAATTATCATCCAAGAAACTATTTGAGTGATACTGAAGGAGAACAGTGACAAAAGTAATTTCATATTTGGTGCATATTAAGAACTCTATTTTGTTCATGGACTAAAGTATAGTGCGTCCTTGCGCCTATTAATAAATAAATGGTTGAATATTTGATCCATATTTCAAGTATGTTATTGTTTGACCTAAAAAGTAATGTAATAAAACCCGAAGTGAAGCCAAATGCTACGAGATTTTACTGTTGAATTTCTTGGCAAATGAATCATGGCCAGTCATTTTCTATTTGTGGACCAATGAGACACTTGTAAAAGGCATACTCTATCATATCTACACAAACAATTACAATGTGACAGTAATCATCTAAATGTTCCAAGCAGTCACACCAACAAATCACAATTGCTTTGACACTTTAATTTAAAAAAGGAAAAGAAAAGAAAGAAATATTCCTGTATTCAAATCTCTCTTCAATTTGCATGGACTAAAGAGGTCCAGTAATTGAATCAGTTTTATTATATTGCTTCTCTTCGGCCAAATTATGGAATTATTGCATGAACCAATAACTAAAATAGTATAGCTGTGAAGAAAATATAAAGATGCCTGCTATATCATACCTTGTATGTTTTCAAATGAACAAAGACAAAGTTCGGCATGTGGGAGTTAGAGCTGGCATGGAAGAGATTACGTGTATGATTTGGGAGTGTTAGAGAAAGTAACTTGTATAGAAAAAAATAATAAAAAAGTGAGGTAATGTACTTGTATATGAAATATGAAAGCATATATGTTGCCAAAAAACTATGCATTTTTTTTTTAGTTGTGAATAATATCACAAGAAAGTGATTCGTCTCACTTATTTGGAGATTGGAGAACAAAGCGACATCCGTTTTCGTTGACCATTGTTGTCATATGTTTTGACACTAAACACACCATTCACATGAAATTTATTACATGCATATAAACTTTGCCAATTCAACACATTCGTGTAAAGATTTTGAGGGATTGGTGAAAGCTAAAGTTTTAGTTTTTTAATGTGACAACGAGATAAAATTAATACAAGTAGTATGGGTCTGGTTAAGAGATATTTTTTGAAAATAATTATTTAAGTAGTGTTATTTTTTGTAAAAAATTATTATATTTATTTTTAAAAAATAAAAAATACTGTGAATACTTTATACAAGTGTGTTGGCCTATCAATGATGTTAAAGAAGAATGATGGGAAGACGGAGTAGAAGTAGAAGGGAGAGGATATGTTGAATAATTTTGTAAAGAAATAAAAATACGATAGCTTTTTTTTTTTTTTCTTGATTTCGCTTAGCAAATAATAGAAAGTAGCAATGAAGGAGGTGTGTTTTTATCTCCTTTTAAAATTTCAACACGAACCAACCGTTTACTATCCAAAAACACTGGTTCAAAATGGAACTCCCCCCCCGCTCTTTTGCTCTATCTCTTCTAGCGTCCAACTCACGATATAAAACAGGTTATCGTTGTATACTTAAAAATCATTTAAAAAACAAATAAGAATGGTGATGTGAGGTTGAGAGGCATTTGCTATTTATGTTATTAGGTTTGATTTGTCAATTTTCTGTGATTTTATTAAATTTTTTTATTGCAGTGACATTAGTTTGATAGATTGTAAAATAAGAAGTCAATAAATACAACCAATTTGGCTATCAATAAACCTACATCTGTGGGTCCTAAACTAGTAGAGAAATCCACTAAATATGAATCAAAGTTATAAGGATTATACTTATCCCAATCACTAAGTGATCCCTAGTGAACTCTAACAAGAACACAACATAGTGTTCTTTCTGTCAAATTTCCTGAAGGCCTTTTACTGGACCCAACTCCACGATTGAACACCTTTCAATCTTCGTTGCTATAACAGCCTAGTACTTTGTTTGACTCTAGAAACCTTCCTACCATAAAGTTATTTAATTCGAAGAAGAAATAAATTAATTTAACTCCTTCAAGAAGATTGCATATTGTTGTTATTGATAACTTGAATCAGTAAGTATACTTTAATAGAAGGATTCAACACTCTTTTAATGGCGTATGCTTCTCAGCCACTTAAAATATTTTCATGAATTTCTTTCTCTATTTATCATGACCAAATTATAAGGATCTCTCTTTAAATTTCGTGATTTTTTACTATTTTATTTGGTCACTTTATATAAGGCTAATGATATTGCCAGAGCAGGTTTCCTACTGCCAAAGCAATTTATGCTCAAATACCAAATTTACTCTTATTAGTCAACCACTACTTGCTTCCATCTCCTCTTTCCTCTCATCTGTCCACATTCTCTGGATGCATTCTATTTCTCATCTGGCCACTATTTTTCCATCTATGCATAGTTTTTAGCTTTCTTTCTCATTTTCTCCCCTTCGTCATTGCTTATTAATTAAAAATGAAATTCTTTCTACACAATCACAGCAACAACAACAATCTCCACCCCCACCACTGTCATGGTTCTCCTGGCCTTTCACGGTTGACTTCTTCTTCTTGTTGCTTCTGGTAGTAACTGACTTCTTTTTTTTTTTTTTTCTTTTTTATCTTCGACTTCTTCTTTTAACAGTTGTTTACTTGGTTCTCTAGGAACTAGGAATTAAGTACTAGAGATGAAAGCTAATAGATGTCTTGATGGTGATGTTGAATTTGTCCAGACTTAAAGGCAAGCTTCTATTTTATGCTAACAAATTAATGCTGACATTCTAATTATCAGAACCAATTTTTCTTTAGTTTTTGTCCTCTGTTTTCTACTCTGCTTAGTCTGATAGCAAACCTTACTCCTTTACCATTCAGGTTAATTTTGTTTCCATGTGAGATTTACATCAGCCATGAACATCTTTGGGATTTCATTTTCAGTTCCTCACGATTAGCACTGGTCGTTTATATTTGCATTGATCAATGGTTTTACAGTGATCATCTTTTAGATGGTTTGTAATTTTTGTTTTCTTGCAAGCTAGAAAAGCTCATAGAGCTCTGAAAGGGATAGTAAAGCTACAGGACCTCGTTCGGGGTTACCTTGGGAGTAGTTGTACAGGCTGCTATCTGATCGCAAAGGGCTCGTCATTCTTCTATCAGTGGTGAATACAAATATCCACCAGATGTACGATCAAGGAGGTCTATTGAAACATCAAAGATCTATGCCTTTGTTTAATGTCCAATGAAAGATTTCAGCTTTCTTAGTACCCAATTTGTCTTTTTCTTTCCATGTGTTTGTAGGAAAGATTTGATGAATGTACAAGTGAATTCTAGAGTAATAGACTCTCGGCTTCATATGATCCTTCCCTGAACGGATTTGATGAAAGCCCTAAGATAGTAGAAATTGACACATACAAACTAAAATCAAGGTCTCGCAGAATCAACACTTGCACGTTTGATTCTGGTGATGACCAACATTATCAAGCAATGCCTTCACCTCTTCCATGTCCAGTACCGACTAAGAGTTTAGCTTGGTCAAGTCTTGAAAGTAAGAGAATTGGGCATTCATTGAAGCTATTTTCCACAAGCAGGCACATACTCACGAAGAATTCAAAAATTGAGTTGCAAAAGGATCAAGATAGATACTGGGTCTTACATCAAAAGAGAAATCTATCAACCAATAAGGGTAGATTTGGTATTTGAATAAAAATTGCTCTGGTGGGAAGAAACCTGTTCCAGCAATAATGCCAGTCCTTTATATAATGCAACAAAGTGTTTGATTCCGTATCAAAATAGGAATCTTCTTAAATCTTTGCAATCCAAATCTTACTTGGATTCCATAACTTTGTGAACGCAATCTTCTACGAATATTCACTAGGATTTATTTTAGATTCACTGGAATCCTTTTTAAACCTAATCCCCAATTAATTCACGCATTAAACCTTACCAATATTCTAATTTCTAAAACTAACTTCAATTTGAAAAGGATTTCTGTCAACGTATCGTGTCAAATTCGTGAACCAATCTTGTCAAAGTCCAACCATGACAATTCTTCTCAACATATATGCTTGAATTTTCTATTGCTCTACCCTCTTTACTGAATAATCCTTTCATACTCTCCTTCTCATCTACATCAAAGTTCCTTTAACTTGTTTATATTTAAGAGTACATTGTTTTCTTGTTGAATTACGAGATTGCCTAAAAAATACTCACCAAGATCTTACATATCTTCATAGTCCAATCCTAGAAATATTGTATAAATTCACAACATGATATTCATAAAGATTCTGAATAAATAATACTAGATATTCTCCAAGATTTTCTAGAATTAGTTCCTTAATTCAATTCCAATTCCTTTACTCCATCCGATGAGAAGTATATTCTTCAATATCTTTTGGGATTTACTTTCCTAATTCAACTCCTTTTTTTTTTTTTTGGCTCAATCATTGCCAAATAAGCAATGCAATTTCCGTAACAATCTCCATCTTTGGTATTTTTTGGTGCAAAACCTATATATAGCAACGCATCTTCAATAGTTATTAAGAGTTCTTCAATATGCAGCAATGTTCTTTAACATGAGAAACGACAATGACCATAAACTTCAAAAATCCCCCTAAGTACTAGCTCCCCCTAAGTACAACATATTGTCCTTGTACATCTTGCATCCTTACATGTTCTTACCTTGTTCTCCCTATTTTTGCAGAAAATAAGGCCAAACCATCATTATTAATCAAGGAGAAGGTATTTTTTATTGTCCTAGCTTGTGTAAGGATTTGATCTGGTTGTCATTTTAACATGCATCACAAACAGTTTTGATAGTCTTATCCAACTTCAACATTCCATGGATTGCGCTTGTTATTTGCTTAGAACAACTACTGTCTATTGGAATATAAACCCTTTAAACTATGTATCTGATATAAATTCGATGAACGAAATAAAATTTTATTCTCAAAATTATTTGTGTTATTTACTTAAATTTGTTATACATGATATTTGTTAAAGAAGACCCATTGTGTTTAAGTAAGTAGTTTATGTGAATAGAGGTCATTCACAGTAAAATATGAATCATGGGATATGTTTGTGTGTGAGTGGTTTGTGCTATGTATAAAAGATAGATCCAATACACAATTAAGTTTTAAAATAAAATACCAATTTAACTCAATGACTAACTACCTAATGTTAAGGACAAGAGAGTACCATAAGAATACATCAACACAATTCTCAAAGCAAAGAATAAAAGATCACAAGGAAGATTTAAGTGAAGAAAGGAGATTAGCCATGTAATTAAACAATAATTCCCCAAGAATACTCAAATAATGAACATCACTCAATTAATTGATATTAATTTCGAGCATTGGCAAGATTTTCGAAATAAAGTAAAATCCACTATTTCTCAAGTAATGAATCTTCTACCCTAGGATCCAACCTAGATATCATTATCATACAAATCAAACCCATTGGTGTATAAAATTGAGAAAATCTAATGACAAGCCAAAAAGCCTTAGAATTCCTATATCTAGGTAACCCCAAAACCTCATCTATCAGCAAGTTCTAAATCCTCCAACTCCTTTCTCATGTTTATCAAGGGAAAACAAACGTATTGAATTAATATAAAAATGAACCCAACTCATGAATCCTTTCTCAAGCTCAACATAAGAAAATTACCCAATTAATCAATTCAATCAATCTAACCTAAGTAACAAATTGATCAAAATAGGCATCAATTAATCAAATAAACATCAAATACAATAGTAAATTAGGGTACAACCCTTTAATTACAATTCAAATCAATGAAATTCAACAACCACAACTCAAATCACAATTGAAAAAAGAGAAAACTCATAGACAAAGTCTCTCTTCTACTTTGCAAGCATGATTTCCAGCTGCTTTTTCTTCCTCAAATCCTCCTTGATCTTCTCTTTCTTCTCTTCCTTGTGTTTCAAAGGGTTTCTCTATGTATTTCGTGGGTGGATCTTTCTCAAATAACCCATAAAAATAGATTTTGTAGGTTCTCTTGCAAATCCCAAGAAATCTACAGAATCGAGGGTAATTTATGATGTTGCATGGCGTCGTGGAAGATGACCTACATGGTGCCATGCATGCTTTAATCCTCCAATTTTGCCTCAAAACAATGTCGTGGGATTAACTATTACTATGTTCTGGATTGGTGCACAATGACGTGGACAATGACATGCACGGCGTTGTGGAGCTCTTGATGTTCTGCATTTTCTGCATCCTGATGACGCACGGCAGCGTGTACGCTAAGAAGCATGGTGCTATTGACACCTAGAATATTGACCTTTGAAATTCTGTAGCTGCACGGCGGTATGTTGAATAATGGGCACAGTGCAGTGGCGCTTCAATTTAGCATTTTTTTTCAGTCTTTTCTCCTTGAATCCTTATCTAATCTTCAACTTTCTCATCATACATAAAACAAAAGGATAAAATGAGAGATTAAGTAGCCATCTAAAATGGATTTTTTTTTCTCATAATTTAAGTACAAATAATGTATAAAATATGTGTATAATGAACACTCATCACTCCCCTAAACTTAAGTTTTTGCTTGTCCTCAAGCAAAGTATCAAAATTAAAAGCACTCCAAGCAAAAAGCATAAGAATCAAGAGTAGTTTTTTGGAACAATAACTGCTATTGGAAGATATTCATTTTCCATTGAGATGAGAATTTAGTTCAACATCATTCAATTGTACTAAACTCGTGTAAATATATGTATTTGAATAGATAGAACTAGAACTATGCAAGTTGGATTAAACAAGTCTATATCTATTCCTCAAGTGTCATCTATTTCCCAAGTCAAGAATACAACTCGAATGATTCATATAAGTGGGGAATAATGAGTTACTTAAGTTCTCTGACTTCCAAAAACTATTCTAGTCCAAGTAGTAAACAGATTATTGGTTTATATGCTTACTTTTGCAAGGTAATATAATTGCCTAATCAAGCTAAAATGAAATATTTTCAATTTTTACATTACCCTCTAATCTTATTAATTTTCTTTCTATGGTAAAGTAATGTAAATGCCTAATGACGTTATAATAAAAGATTTTCAGCAATTACATTACTGTACTCATTTCTCTCATGATTTTGCCCCAATCCATATTTATTTAAACCCGGAACAATGACTAGTTAGAAGATTATAGATTATAATTAAGTCAAAATTCCTTACTTAAATTTCATCACAAGTTTCTCATCTAATTCTAAGTAATAAAATATCACCATGTTTATCAAACACATATATAAGGTTAAGCCGAATTCTCAAGATCTAATCCATATCACATCAAATATACATAATTACTTAAGAATATCCAGTTAAAATAAACTCATTCCAAATTCTTATGTCAAGAGAAAAAGAATAGCAATTCTAAAGGTGAGTCAAAAATCGAAAACAACTAGCTCAAATTATCAAAAACTAATTTCAACCCATAAAATAATGATCTTGCAAAAAATATACTTTAACCTCTTCGCCACTCTTAAAATGGACAATGACAATGTCCTCATTGGCTAATAAAAAATGCAATGTGAATGTATGCAATGGAACTAAAAAATAATAAGGAGAAAAGAATAAAGTAATACTCTCCAAGAGAATAAAATCTAGAATTTTGTATTTAAGAGAAGCCCAAGATTTTCAATATCTAATAAAGATTATATCTACATTCATCCAAAAAGAAATAAGTACTAATAAGTCTGAAATAAAATAAAAACTAAATTAAAAAAGTACTATATGAAAATAGCTATTAAACAAAATAGAGCAAATCCTAGCCCTAGTACGGTCTATGGCCTTTATTGCAGCTCTGCTCGGGATCATTAGGTCCCAAATGGCCAAATTTCTTTAGCCTCTTCCATATAGTATGAATGAAGGCGTTTGTCGTGAAGTGCTGAGTGCAAAGAATGGAGCTTAAAATACAAATGCGAAGCATGAACACAGGAAAAACACAGAAAAATACACAGCGGAAAATTTTTCTTTTACCTCTGCACTTTAAAATTTTCTTTGGTGCCGAAGAGGATAACTAAACAACCGGAATTTCTCCTCTACTCATTGAAACTTTTGGTTCAAAACCCGCTAGCCGTCTACTTCTTCTTGCTTGCATGAACGCCGAGGTTTCTCACTTCTCAAAATATTCCTCTGCCTAAAACTTTATTGGTGAAATAATTTAGGTAAGGAAAACTAGTCTCTATTTCTCTTGACTCTCTGCTATCAATTAGCAGTATCAAGGAAGAGGAAAAAGAAAGCGAGAGCGGAAAAAATAAAACCAGACTACTTTTTATCATAGTCGTGTATTACAATATACACGGCTTTCCTGATAACATTCACTTCCGGAATTTCAATATTTTAAAATCATCCAGATGTTATCAACAAAAGATGTTTAGCTAGTCCTAAACTCTTATGTTTTTGTGAATAATAAAAACCCTTTGGTCCAGGCTATTGGGCCATAAATATTTTTATTATTTTCCTTAGACTCAATGAGCCCATAAATAATAAACCTTAATTATTTATTTTTTGGGCTTATAAAAATAACTCAATAAATAATTAATGACTAAGATAATTATTCAAGCCTTTTATCTAGTTTAGGCTTAAGTTAATTTTTTCAATTATTCAATTTGAACTTAGGCCCTAAATAATTAATTAACAAATTAAATCAGAAAATAATTTTAATTTAATTTCTTTTGACCTTTTATTTTATTCCAATATAATAATAAATTAGACTTTCTAAATAAAATAAAATCTTTTTTAATCGAGACCATTTCCTCAATCTAAAAGTAGTTAGGACTTACGGGCTATTCCGAGGACTAAAAAGGTGCATCGCTTTGACTACTAAAATGACAAAAATATCCTTACTATATATATAGTTATATTTTACATTTTAAATATTTTCTAATATTATCAAACGGAAATATTGACCCCAAGGACAATACTGCATTAGCAATGTCTCCGACCTACAGGTGTAATGACTAAAATACCCATCTATCGCCGTTCATTTAGAAAGGAAGAAGTGTACTAACACCTTTCTAAAAGACATCTACCATCCTTAAACTTGTAGTCCAATGATCCACAATTTCTTGGAATATTTTCACTTTCTAAAGGAGTTACCCTAAAGCAAATATCCAAGTTATATTCCCCAAGGTCTTGAATATCTAGATCATTCGGACAGCTATAAGGGGCAATATAATATAGAAGCTATCTTATACAAATCTGTCTTAACTAACTAGTCACATATATCCAACATACAAGTAGATTGGTCCTACAATAGAACCTCAACTATAATATATCAAAGCATACACTTCCAATTTCATCAAACCACCAACTTATACTCAAGTTGTAGAGTATTAGTCTACGTTATAGCAGTAATAGTCTAGGTTTCTACCATATAGTACTTTTAAAAATCACTACTACTAGGTTCAGTTCTACATATTTGAAATATGCTTGTATTATGAATGAGAAAACTACTTATTAGCTAAAGGTAAGCCATTCCACATTTTAGAATTCATAACATAAGAACCATATCATGATGAGATTTCCATTCTCATCATTGGGTTAAGAACGATAGTTTAAGTGTTAAATAACCCATGGTCTATACCTTACTGTGAAAGACTTCCATTTACATGAACTATTTACTTAAATAAAATAGGTCTTTTTTAGTGAAAATATGCACAACAAGTAATGAAAAAATTCACAAATAATTTCTGAGAATAAAATTTTTATTAATACAAATCAAGATTACATAAGAAATCTAGTCTAAAATAGCATACATCCCAATAGAGAGTGTCCAATCCTACTCCCATATTCGGAGTTCAATCCAGACCAGTTCCAACTACTCTTCATACCCATCAGTTGTCTGGCCCTACTTCTCCAGGAGACCCATCATATGCCCTATCATTTGCTGATGCTGCTGAGCAATAATTTAACTCTACTATGCCATTGTGTTCTTAAATGCGTGAACGATATTGGTGAGCATGGCAAAGTGCGTGCGCATCTCTATCTAAAAATCAATAGTAGCAGTAGGTAGTCTAATGTTAGGCCTTTATGCTCTAGAAGACTTAGCTCTATTAGGCTCTGTAGTTAAGGGCTACTACTGTGGTGGAGGCTACCGTTTCTAGCCTACTCGCTCTCTAAATTCACTAGGAGTTAGCCATCTTTTGTCATCCTCATCATAGCTCTAACCACAGTTGACTAACATCCTATCTGTAACAATCTCAGTGGCAGTAGTAGTAGATGTCACATCACCCTCTATGGACATATAAAAACACTGAAGGATCTTAGTGATAATAAGAGGGAAGGCAAATGCCTTGGATGGATGGGTAGAAATGACCACATCTCACATATAAGAGATGATGAGGAAGGCCAAAAGAATGGTGTAAGCCTGAATCAGCTTGCTAAGCACATAAATGTCTACTAATCTACCCTCATTGAACCCACTAGCTCTAGAAGTAACATTAAAAGCCAGTAAATAAATAACCATTCTGTACTATGGGAGCAAATCAATAACATGCAAAACCTCAAATGTGCCAGCAATCTACTATACAAAATATAGCTCTTTCTGTCCTCAACAAACTTCTTATTCACATCAGACACCACTTTTTTGTTGTAGGTATCTATCAATCTCAAAATGGTAGCCAAAAGCTCTTTAATCAGGCCAATGCAAACACTTTTGACTATTGTGTCGATATTTCTCAAATTATTCTACTTCTTAGCCTCCATGTTCACATAGAATTATTTGACCAAATCAGGGTAATAAGTACCCTTTACGCCTAGAATGGGCCCCCATCTGACTTGCCTGAACAAATAACTAATTTTCAAGTCATAGTTATGAGTTGAACGTCGACTGTCCTTTCAACAATAATCCTTTTTCCTTCCCTTTTTTCAAGCTACTTTTTATACTCTTTAGTGGTGAATCTTGCAATAAAGGGGGGGGGGGGAAGGATGGTGGTGAGTAGATATAGATGTTCCTTCACCCCTCTTGCTCTTGGAAGGCTATATGCTTTGGAGCCACAAGGAGAATAGGATATGAAAGGAAAGGTAAAGAAAGAAAATGAGCTAAAGGGTTATGCACAAGTTTCAACTAAATCACTCCACACAACTCTTCACAAATGCACAACACCAATCCCCAATCACCAATCAGTATCTTCTAATTCCTAACAATTCAATTAGCTTAACAAAGTCAAACACACATATCATACCAATCACAGCACCATTTTACACAAATTTCATCAACAAACCTACCATATAAATCAACTCCTTCAAACCAATCAACTTAGCCAATATCAAACACAAATCAATGCATTTTCTCAACTTCACTGCATCATTCTTCACTAGTCATACTAACCAATCACAAATTATACGTAATAAACCACCACAAACTCCACACAAATTCAAATTAGCTAACCCAAAATCAAACAAAATAAAATCATCAACTCAACCCACGTTAAGATCAAACAAATAAACTTCAAGCAGCAGGTATCCCTTTCTACTCAAATTTATTTAAAGAAAGCTCAATTCAGTTCAATAGCCCACAATGCACTTTAAATTCAATTTCAACAGTTAAATCACTCAAGACAAATTAAAATTCCAAAAATAAATCTATCCCTTAAATTCCAAAGACATTTCAAAACTGAATGGAGCAAGCTAAAATCCACAGTTTAGAGTGCACCTAATGTAGCTCAAAAAATTCCCAATATACTCAGTGGTTCTTATTGGTGACTAATATTCCACAACAATGCTATGCCGCTACTGCTCTGATTCTTTATAGAGAACACAAATGTGTGTTTTCCCTAAGCTTTCTAATGCTAACAATCATAGAAGTAAAGAAGAAATCAAAGTTGGAATCCAACACTGTCAAATCAACTAAAGAAAAAAGAATGAAATCGAGGGTTTTCAACTGTTGGAAGGTTTGAAATTTGCGGGAAATGTGGTTGTAAAGTATGATTTGAACAATAGGTGAAGTTATACGATGCATGGTGATGAGGTACAGAGGGGAATAGAATAGCGTTGTCGAAGTGTTTGAAGAATTTGGGAGGAAAAATGAAAAAGAAGAGGGTTTTATTTTCTTGATATTACACGGCGTTGTTGAAGTGATATGCACGTCGCCATCAAAGGCAAAAGTTGGACACCTAAAACCAAAACGATGTCATTGTAATTATGAACAGATACATGGTGTCGTACAACATGATCGCCAAAGCGTCGTGCATAACTTTATGCACTGTGAAATTTTTACAACGTTTCATTTTAGTAGATTGCATGACAACATCATGCATGACTTGCACAGTGCCATGTATTCCAAAATTTTTTAATTTTTCTGTAGAATTTAAGGGCATAAAACTATAAAGTATGAGTTCCACTTCGCCATGCACTTCCAAAAAATGCAAAAATATACTTTTTTAATATATACATATAATTTAAGTGAAAGCAGTAACGTAACTATAGCAATGAAAAACATATAAAGTGGATATATATAATCACAAAACTTAATGAAAAATGACAAAGCAAAGAAATGCCTCAAAACCTAGCAAACTAAGCAAGGCAAAAATGACTAACAAAAACTTATTAGTCCTAAAAATAGAACAAAGCCAAAACAACTAAAACTAAACATTTATTAAAGTTCAAAGTATAGTTGAGGAATAGATCAAAGTTTTCCATGTTCATTACGTGGACTGACTTCAATATTTCCAGACATAGTCCCCATCGGTCTGGCAAGAAGCATTTTTGCAAGTTGCCCAATTTGACTTTTGAGATTGTGATTGATGCTTCTTATTCCTCATGGATGCCTCAACACCTTGAAAGTGAGTATCCGTGGAAGTCACCAGCTTAGCAACAAAATCTTCCAAAGATGGCATTATACTGGAGGCTGTGGTACACGAAAGAGTAGAGGGGCTTGAGGTCTTGGAGTATAATTAGCTTGAACTTTTTGAGGTCTTCCTTGGTTTTGTTCTTGATTATTCCAAGAAAAGTTTGGATGATTTCTTCAATTAGGATTGTAAGTATTTCCAAATGAAGTGTTCTCTTGTCTTCCATTTCCTATGTAACCAACATGTTCAACTTGTTGTTCACTCCCAACTCCTATTCCTTGACATTTATGATTAGGCCGTCCTCGTCCACAAAAGTCACACATCATAACCTGTTTGGTAGAATTGACATTCATTTTATCCTACTTTCTTTGCAAGTGCCTCCAATTTAGCTTCTAAAGATGCCATTGTATCCATATTATATATTCTTTGACTCTTAACATTTGATCTTTGCATTTTTCTAAGAATGGTTATTCAATGAGATATGTTTCGTAAATCAAAAAGCTCTTCTGAGATTTTTAAAGAAGTAGTTCCTCCTGATGAAGCATCAACCATTATTTGGTAGAAAAACTTAACTCATTATAGAAAGTTAACATTTGCAAACTAAGATAAAAACCATGTTAAGGACTTTTTCTAATTAGCTCCTTGAACTTTTCCCAAGCATCTAATTAAGAAAATGAGAAAATATCATTCCTTAGCTTGGCCACTCTAGTAGGGGAATAGTATTTAGCAAGACATTTTTCAGCCAATTAATCCCAAGTGGTCATAGAACCGGAAGGTAAGGATTTCAACTAGGATTTAGCTCGATCTCTCAAAGAAAAGGAAAACAACCTCAACCATATGGCATCCTTGGATATACCATTAAGCTTAAATGTGTCATAAATCTTCAAGAAAATCGCTAAGTGAATATTAGAGTCCTCATCTAATATTCCATCAAATTGAACTATTTGTTGAATCATTTGGATAAAATTGGGCCTAATGTTAAAGTTATTTACATCCACACGAGGTCTCACAACACTCGAATTTGTTCTAAAAAATGTAGGTTTAGCATAATTACCAGCTGTTCTTCTGCCATTACCATCTTGATTGACTTTTATTTTCTTATCCAATTCACTAGAAAGGCCTAGTGTTTTCAAAGCTTTCAAGACTCTTTATTTTTGCTCCCTACACAGGTTTCAAAAAGTCCTCTCGATCTCACAATCAAACTCAACAAACTTTTTACCATAATCTCTTCTATGCATACACAAGAAAATTGTCTTACAAAATAAAGCAATGCTAATTTCAACTACGAATAATCCAACAATAAATCAAATCAAGTTTAAAAGAGATAATTATGATAAGAATTAAAATAAAAGAGTTTTCTTTAAAATATACGCAAAAGATTAATAAAATAATTCTAAAATCAACTACCCTAATATAGAAAATCAAACAATTACCTAATAAAAAATCAAAATTGAAAATATATACAAGATAAAAATGATTGAATTAATAAAATACAAGTTTTTTTAGAATTTTAATAACCGATCTCTGGCAACGGTGCCAAAAACTTGTTTATGCGTAAGTCATTTGTGTTATGTATAAAAGATAAATCCAATACTCAACCAAGTTTTAAAATAAAATACCAGTTTAACTCACATACATACACAATTTAGACAAGTATACCTATCATATAGTATAAAGTGTAGTTGGTAAGTATCAAATATCCTTAAAAATGGGATCAATTACTCATATTTTCACTTGAATTCTATTGTTTAACCAATCCAAAAAAAGAAGTGAAATGACTAACTACCTAATGTTAAGGACAAGAGAGTACTGCATAAATACATCAACCTAATTCTCAAGGCAAAGAATAAAAGATCACAAGGAAGATTTAAATGGGGAAAGGAGATTAGCTATGTAATTAAACAAGAATTCCTTTAAGAATACTTAAATAATAAATATCACTTACTCAATTAATATTAATTCCGAGCATTGGCAAGATTTCTGAAATAAAATAAAATCCACTATTTCTTAAGTTATGAATCTTCTACCCTATGATTCAATCCATAGATATTTCTATTATGCAAATTAAACCCAAAGGTGCATAAAATTAAGGAAATCTAATGACAAGCCAAAAAGCCCTAGAATCCCTATCTGGAGGTGATTTCAAAACCTTATCTATCACCAAGTTCTAAATCTCTAAATCAATTCTCAAGTTTATCAAGGAAAAACAAATCTATTGAATTTACATAAAAGGAAACCCAACACATGAATCATTTCTCAAGCTCAATATAAAAGACTTACCTAGTTAATTAATTTAATCAATCTAACATAGGTGATAAATTACTTAAAATAAACATCAATTAATCATATAAACATCAAATATAAGATTAAATTAGGGTACAATACTTTAATTAAAATTAAAATCAATGAAATTCAACAGCCACAACTCAAATCACATAAGGAAAAAGAGAAAACTAATAGACAAGGCCTGTCTTCTACTTTACAAGTTTGATTTGGTGCTGTTCCTTCTTCCTCAAATTCTCATTGATCCTTTCTTCTCTTCTCTTCCTTGGAACTGTTTCTCTATGTATTTTGTAGGTGGCTCTCTCTTAAATGACCCAAAAAAGTAGTATTTAGAGGTTCTCTAGCGAATCCCTAGAAATCTACAAAACAAAGAGTAATCTGCAATGTTGTACGGCGTTGTGCAGGCTATGTTTTGATCCTCCAATTTTACCTCGAAATGACGTTGTGGGATTAATTATTGCTATGTACTAGATTGGTGCATAGCCACGTGGACAATGACCTGCACAATGTCATGGAGCTCCATATGTTCTGTATTTTTTGCATCCTGATGATGCACGATGACATGCATGCTGAGGAACAGGACACCGTTGACGCCTAAAATATTAACCTCTAAAACTCTGCTGCTACACATCGACGTGTTGAATGATAGGTACGGCATCGTGGCAATTCAATTTGGCTCTTTTTCAGTCTTTTCCCTTTGAATTCTTATCTAATCTTCAACTTTCTTATCCTACATAAAAAAAATAAAAAATAAGGGATTAAGTAGTAATATAAAATGAATTTTTCCAAGCTTTAAGCAAAAATAATGTATAAAATATGTATAAAATGAACACTCATCATGATACTTAATACATAAACAGAAATTCTTAACTATCTAAGAAGAATGGGAATCTCATCAGGATAATGTTATTATATTATGAATTCTAAATAGGGAATGGCTTACCTTTAACCAGTAAGTAGTTCTCTCACTTTATGGTATAAGTGTATTTAGAATAAGTAAAACTATACCCATTATAGTGGTTTCTTAAAGTACTAAATTGGTAGAAACTCAGACTGCTACAACTATAGCATGGACTTATACCCTACAACTTGAATATAGGTTGGTGGTCTGGAAAAACTAGAAGCATATACTTAGATATATTGTTGGTGAGGTTCTATCATAGGATCAATATATTTATATCTTGGGCATGTATGACTAGTTAGTTAAAATAGATTCATACGAGATAACTTCTATACTTCTATGTGAGATATTGCTACCTATACTATTAGATTGGTCTAAATATCCAGGGCCCTGAGAACATGGCTTGGATGTTTACTTAAGGGTAGTTTCTTAGAAAAGTGGAAACATTCTAGGAAATTATCTACCATTAAACTAGAAGTCTAATGTTGATAGATGTTATTTAGATAGATATTAATACATTATTTCCTCTCTAGATGAACGACGTCACGTAGAAATATATTTTTGTCATAACACCTATAGGACAGAGATATTGCTATACACAATATTGTCTTTGGGGTCAATATTTTCATTTGGTGATAATAGAAAATATTTAAAAAATATAAAATATAGCTGTTTTTATAGCAAGAATATTTTAGTTGTATTAGTAGTCAAGTACAATGTGTCTTTTGATCATCAGAATAGTCCGTAAGTCTTAATTATTTTTGGGCTAATGAAATAGTCTTAAATAAATAAAGTTTTATTTTATTCTGGTAGTCTAATTTATTATTAGGTTAGAATAAAATAAAAGGTCCAAAGAGAAAATAAATTAATTATCTGGTTTAGATTATTAATAAATTATTCAAGGACTGAGCCCAGCTTAAATAATTAGGTTAGTGACTAGACTAGTCCATTTAGGTTGTTTTGATTATTTATTATGGACTTAGTTTGGCCCAAGATAAAATAAATATATTAAAGTTTGGCCTAATAGCTTAGACTAGAAGTCCAAAGAAAAACATGAGCCCAGTTGGGCTAGGATGGTCGACTAGGTTAAAAAAATGGCTTGTTGAGGATTTTTAAGCCCAAGCTGGCTGCCACCTAGTGATAAAAAGGATTCTCTTAAGGTATTGATGATCTTAGAGTTTGAAATCCATACGTGACTAGAATTTATGAGTAGAGATAAGAGTTTAACCTTATTAGAGTTTTTTACTACAACTTAGTTGGAGAAGTATCTATGATGCCCTCTCTTTTTCTCTCGGATATTCTTACTCTTCTTTTTGTACAAAAAAAGAAAGTTTTTCTCTTGATACTATTTTTCTAGCAGTCTGTCAAGAGAGACCTATGTTTTTCCTAGCTGTATTGTTTTCATAGGCTTGAGTTAGGCAAGGTTATATTTCGAAAACTAAAGGCTTTTCGTTCGTGCAAACTAGGAAAAGCTGATGGTTAGCAGGTTTTAAACCAGAGACCAGTAGGAGTGAACCAGAAGCAATTCAATCGACATTAGTTTTTCCTAGCAACCAAGTTATTTGCAAAAATGCAAAAGTATAACTTGAAACTTCCGCTGTGTATTTAGTTTTTTTTTTTTTTTTGTTATTTATGTTTTGCCTTATCTACTTTCATGTGGTATCAGAGCTTGTGTTTGGCAAACATAGATGCATGACTTAGGCTAATAAAATTAGCAAGACTTGATTTGGCAAACATAGATGCATGACTTAGGTTAATAAAATTAGCAAGACTTGATTTGTTGGTTGCCGTCTATGATCCCTCATGATTTTTGATATTTTGTAAGCCTCGTGAGTATGTAAGCATAGGTTTGCTGTAATTTAATGGCTTTTGTAGAAATCGTGTTAGCCTAAATTCGAGGTATAGGTAGTTGTTGTTTTTACAATTAGATTCAATTTTCTTGAGTTTTTTGTAATCAACGGAATGTTTAAGAGTAATGTGGATGAAGAAGACAAAATGATCATAGAGGAAAACGAAGCCAGGAAGCTACCTAGAACAAAGTCGATCTAAGGATGCACCAAGCCAGTCCAAGGCTTTTGCTTTGTGAGACAAAGCTGGTCCAAGGCTTTAGAAGCCAAGGACTATGAGACACAAAAACAAAAGCCTATTGGAAGCTTGATCCAAGGTATGGACTGCCTTGGTCCATGGAGAAGCAAGCGATCGTGGGCTTGAGCAAAGGCGTGGACCAGTTTGGTCCATAGAGCTGACTAATTCGAGTGTGGTTTCAGAGTAGATCAGGTCAAGCAGCTAGGTTCTTCTAAAGAGCTATTGTTTTAACCATTTTCCTTGTAATTTCTTTCTATTCTTGGTCTCATATAACACAAGGTTACTTTATGCTATATTTTGGGAATATTTTGCATGTAAAAAATAGTAAATGGATTAGAATTAAAAAATATTATTAATTAAATTAAATTAAATTAATGTTTTTAAACCATTATTTGATCACTTAGGATTTAAAAAGATGAAAAAAGCACGAAAAATGTCTATAGTTTCTTGAAGCATGCTTTTTCCTTTTTGAGTAAACCTAAGTGCACGTTTATTTCCAAGACCAAAGTCTTGGAAAACATTAACAAAGAAAACACTTTTTTGTGTTAAAAGGTTTATTAACTTAGGACCAAATTAATCTATGATTATTCTCTCAAAAATTGTTATCATTGACATGGAGAATATTTGGATTTAGTTATTTTGTGTAAAACCAATTTAATTATGTTTTCTTTAAAATGTTTTTTTGTCATAAAACAAGAGACTAAAGTCTCTGAAAGTTTTATAGAAAAATATTTTGAAATCATTAGTTCTTAACTTAAGTAAAATTAATCCATGGAAAATCTCTCAAAGGATATTAGCCTTGACATAGAGATTTTATGGGTTTGGATATTTTCTAAGAGTTAAGGACATACTTAATAGAGTTTTTTTAAAATAATAGTTTTTTAGAAAAACCCTTGTTTTAAAAGTCTAAGTAGGAAAAGGATTCCACCATGCCCAAGCCTTCCATCACAATCCATGTTAGAGATCATAGGTCTCCTAGCGTTATCCCGAGAGTGAACTCATATAAGATGAAGATTCCACAAAGATTTAGAACTAATGGATGGATACAATTGATGTCCAAAATACATATTGTGATTGGTCAGCTCACATTAGAGGACATAGTGTGAAGCCTATCTATAGGAAATAAAAAGAATCGACCATTACATCAATGAAGTTATCTTCTAGACCATTACCTAGAAGGGTAATTAATTAGTGGTAGTCAACCCACTTAGCTTAGAAAACTGTTAACCTTCTCAAGAAGTTATTTCAATTTTTTTAAGAGCCAAATTGATCATGTTATAGATAATAGTAATAGGATTAGCTATTATCATTTTTAATATGAGAAAAAAGTGTACAAATTATTTGTTTGTTTTTCACAAACTGAGAATTTTTTATTATTCGAATTTCAAAAATGGTTGGTGGAGGCTTTTTTAATCTTTTGGTCACTATTCTCCGAGAGAATAAGCCAATGGGTCCAAATTACGTGGATTAGGAAAGGAACCTAGATATAATACTTACTGTAGAGAAGTATCCCTATCATGTGATTGGGGAAAGTTCTACTGAAAAGGAGTGTGAAGTTGAAAAGGCATGGAAGAAGGCTGATGGGATGGTACGCTGCTACATGTTGGCCTCCATGTCAAATACACTACAATCTAAACATAAGCACATAGCCACTGCTTATTACATCAGTACGTCATTGGCCATCATATTCGCTGATAAGAGCCAGCCTAAGTGGTAAAAGGCTCTTACGGCGATCATGAGCACCAGGATAATTGAGGGGGCATCAGTCAGGGAGTATATGCCTAAAATAATTACTACTTTCAAGGAAGCAGAAGTTTTGGGGACCACTGTTAACCCTGAAAGCCAGGTAGACATAGTTCTTGAGACTTTGTCAAACTCCTTCTCATAGTTTAAATTAAACTATAATATGAATAAGTTAGATATGAATCTAATATAAATGATGAAGAAGCTTCATGTTGTGAAGAAAGTCATGAGGCCACAGTTTAAGCCTTGGTTACTAAGTCATCTTCTTCTAGGACTGGACTTAAGCCGAGAAAGTTCAAAATGAAGAAAAAGGAAAATGCAACGGCCTAACCCAAGTCCCAACCCAAAAACAAGCCTAAAGGGAAGTACTTCAAATGTAGTAAAAAGTGACACTGGAAAAAGGAGTGCCCAGATCTCTTGGCCAAGAAAAATTTCACAGGCGATGCTTACTATCTTGAGTTGATAACAATGGTTCGATCATTATCCACTTGGATTGTTGATTCTAGAGTCATTAATCATATCTATAACTCCTTACAAAGATTTAGAAAAGTAAGGTGACTCGGAATAAGTGAGCATAATCTTTATGTGAGAAATAGAGCACAAGTATAGGCACGAGCAATGGGAGATCTGGAACTGATTTTTTATTGTAATAGAATAAATTTATTGAGGGATATTTTATATGTACCTCGTTTCAATTAGAATTTGGTTTCAATTGCAAAGCTTATTAATTATGAATATTTTGTTTTTCTATTCTGGTATTTCTATCAATAAATGTTTTATATACTGGGCACATGTATAGAAATTTATTCCTCGTCAATCTTATTAATAATTAAGTAAACAATGCTCAAAGTGAATTTGTAAATAAGAAAAGGAATGACAATATTAATGACTCATATTTATAATATATAAGGATGGGTCATATTAACTCGATAAGGAATTAGAGGTTAATCTATGATGGGCCGTTAAACTCATTGATATTTAAAAATTAGCCTTAGTGTGAATCATGCCTTTGAGTAAGATGACCAAAGAGTCTTTTACTCAAAAGACAGATAGAGTTAAAGAAATATTAAGTTTAGCTTACACTGATGTGTGTAGTCATTTATCCACACCAGTAAGAAGAGGTTTTGAATGCTTCATCGCGTTCATAGATGATTATGCAAAGTACAGTTATATTTATCTGATGAAATACAATTCTGACTCTTTTAACAAATTTAAAGAGTATAAGATTGAAGTGGAGTGTCGAATAGGTACACTGATTAAAACCCTTCGATCAGATTGTAATGGAGAGTATCTCCTAGGTAAGTTTAAGGATTACATGGTACATCATGAGATAGTATCTCAACTTAGTACTCTTGGAACACCCCTACAGAACAGAGTAGCTAAGAGAAGGAACATGACATTGATAGAAATGGTTCGAAGCATAATGTCTCATGAAACTCTTCGATTTCTTTTTGGGGATATATTCTAGAAACAACAACATATATTTTAAACTCGGTACCTTCCAAATCAGTACTTAGTACACCCTATAATATGTGGACTAGGTGAAAGTCAAACCTAAATCATCTCAAGATATATAAATATCTTACTTATGTACTAATTAAGAGAGATGAATTACAACCAAGATCAGAATTGTGCTACTTCATTAGGTATCCAAAGGAAATGAAAAATGGATACTTTTATTATCCAAATGAGAAAAAAGTACTAGTAAGCACCAATACTAGATACTTGGAGAATGAACAAAGTATATCTACTAAAAATGCAACCACGATGGAAATAATGGAGAAGTTGTCCTCTGAGTCAACTTCTAGTGATCCAATTGTGGAACAAGAAGAAGCGTAGCATAAGGATCTTGTGCAAAAAGAGTCTCGTTATAATGGGATGGTATCTAAGGTTCTAAAAAGGTGGATTGGAGAGGTTTTTGACCTAATCTCTGCCCATCAAGAATAAGATCCTACTAGGAATGAGAAGGCTATTGCTGACATGATACAGATATGTAGTATGAAGCAATGCAAGCCGAGATTGAGCCTATATACTTCAATTAGGTTTGGGATCTTGTAACTTCACTAGAAGGGATAAAACTCATTGGGTATAAGTGAGTATACAAGAGGAAGAGAGATACAGATGAGAAGGTAGAAACCTTCAAAGTTTGCTTGTGGCAAAAGATTATACTCAGAAAGAGGGCATTGATTATGAAAAAATCGTTCCTCGATAACTTTGCTTAAGTCTATTCATATTGTTCTTGTCATTGCATGTTATTATGACTACAAGATATAAAAAATAGATGTCAAGATAGCCTTTTTTAATGGTCATCTTAGTGAAAACATCTACATGTCTTAATTAGAAAGTTTTGTTATAAAAGGCCAAGAGTATATAGTTTACAAGCTTAAGAAATTTATTTATGAACTTAAACAAGTATCAAGAGCATTAAACATTCATTTTGATGAGACTATAGAATCTTATGGTTTTATTCAAAATGAGGATAAACTATATGTAAAGAAACTGGAAGGCATTAATGTTATCTTTCTAGTATTATATGTGGATACATTCTTCTCATTGGTGATGATATAGGAATATTGTTATCTACAAAGATTTGGCTTTTTAATTAAACTAGTATGAAAGATTTGAGAGAAGCCAGTTACATTCTCGGAATTAAACTAATTAAGAATAGAAAGTAGAGAATATTAAGATTATTCCAAACTATATGCATTTATAAGATGTTGTTTAAGTTTAGTATGGACTCATGCAAAAGGGCACAGATCACTTGCAGACATGAGCTATCTCTATCTTTAAAGGATTGTCCTAAGACACAAAAAGAGAAAGACATGATGAGTAGGATTCCCTATACTTCGATTTCAAAGAGTCTTATGCACTTTATGTTGTGCATTAGGCCTGATATCTATTTTACTGTATGCTTAGTCAGTAGATATCTATTAAATCTAGAGAAAACTCATTGGCAAGTTGTAAAGCATATACTTAAGTACCTCAAAGGAACAAGAGATTATATACCAATTTACAAAACTGATGATTTAGTTCCAACAGGATATACAGACTCAAGCTTCTAGACAGATAAGGATAGAAAAAATCCATAAATGGATATATCTTTACCCTGTCTAGAGGAGATATTTTATGGAGAAGTATCAAGCAATCTTGTATTACTAACTCGACTATGGAAGCTGAGTATGTAGAAGCTTTAGATGTATCTAAAGAAGCAGTTTGGCTCCAAAAATTCCTTTTGGAACTTGAATTTATGACACAGATGGACAAACCAATTGCGTTGCATTGTGACAACTTAGTAGCTCTATCTTGCAGTCTAAAGAATCAAGAAACTACAAGAAGGGAAAGCATATCAAAGGAAGTACCACCAGATCCAGAAATTCATTCAGAGATAGGAAATCGTGGTAGAATAGATAGTCTTAGGAAACAATTTAGCATATCTATTCACTAAGCATTTGGCTGATAGAGTCATTAGAAGACACTTAAATGCCATATGAATGGCCACCTATGGGCTTACATAGTTTTAGAATATAAGTGAAAGATTGTTGGAATGTATACCTTCTAAACTGTTTATATGTGTAAGTTCGATGAAATAAGTAAAATCTTATTCTCAAAATTTTTTGTGTTCTTTATTTTAATTTGTTATGCATGATATTTTTCAGAAAAAACTTATTGTGTTTAAGTAATTTATCCTTGTGAATGAAAGTCGTTCACAATAAGATATGGATCATGGGATACTTAATACATAAACGGAAGTTCTTAGCCATCTGATGAGAATAGGAATCTCATCAAGACAAGGTAATTATACTATAATTTCAAATGAGGAATTGTTTACTTTTAGCCAGTATATAGTTCTCTTATTTTATGGTATAACTATATTTAGAATACGTAAAACTGGACCCATAGTAGTGGTTTTCTCAAAGTACTAAATTAGTAGAAACCAAAGCTTCTACAACTATAATGTAGACTTATACCCTACAGTTTGAGTATGAATTGGTGGTCTAGTGAAGTTAGAAGTATACACTTAGATATTTTGTCAGTGAGATTCTATCATAGGACTAATACATTTGTATATTAGGTATATGTGACTAGTTAGTTAAGACAAATTCATATAAGATAGCTTCTATACTCCTATGTGAGATATCGCTGCTTGTGGCTGTCCGATTGGTCTAAATATCTAGGGTCTTAGGAATATGACTTAGATGTTTGCTAAAAGGTAACTCCCTAGCAAAGCCGAAATAT
Source organism: Voacanga thouarsii (assembly GCA_026120185.1). Taxonomy (NCBI): domain Eukaryota; kingdom Viridiplantae; phylum Streptophyta; class Magnoliopsida; order Gentianales; family Apocynaceae; genus Voacanga; species Voacanga thouarsii. The sequence goes on from JANUWF010002099.1 coordinate 615,648, forward strand.
CTTAGAAAGTTATGGATTATTAGACTAGAGGTCTAAGGATAATAAATATCATTTAGAGATGTGTTAATATATTATTTCATCACTAGATAAACAACATTACGTAGAGGGGTATTTTAGTTATAATACTTGTAGGCCAAAGACATTACTATATGCAGTATTGTCCTTGAAGTCAATATTTTCTTATGATGATAATAAGAAATATTTAAAAATATAAAATACAGCTCTTTTTCTAGCAAGTGTATTTTAGTCATTTGAATAGTCAAGGACTAGGTGTCTTTTAGTCATTGGAATAGCTTGTAAGTCCTAATTATTTTTGAGTTATGAAAATGTTTTAAATAAAAAGGATTTTATTTTCTTCTGGCAGTCTAATTTATTATCAGGTTAGAATAAAATAAAAGACTCAAAGAAAAAATAAATTAATTATCTGGTTTAGATTGCTAATCAATTATTCAAAGCTTGAGCCCAAATTGAATAATTAGAATTAGCCGAGGCCTAGAATAGGAAAAGACTTTAGTAACTGGACTAGTCTATTTAGGCTATTTTGATTATTTATTATGGACTCAGTTTGGTCCAAGATAAAAGAAATGTATTAAAGTTTGACCCGATAAACTAGACCAGAGGTCCAAAGAAAAGCATGAGCCTAGTTGGGCTAGGATGGCCAACTACATTAAAAGAGTGGCTTGCTAAGGATTTCTAAGCCCAAGCTGGCTGCCATTTTTTGATAAAAAGGATTCTATTAGGGTATTGATGATCTCAGAGTCTGAAATTCATACGTGATTAGAATGTCTGAGTGGAGATAAGAGTTTTACCTTATCATAGTTTTTTACTATAGCTTAGCCAGAGAACTATCTATGACACCCCCTCTCTCTCTCGAATGTTCTTACTCTTCTTTCTGTAGAAGAAAAGAAAGCTTTTCTCTTGATACTATTTTTCTAACAATCTGTCAAGAGAGACCTAAGGTTTTTCTAGCCATATTGTGTTTTTTGGGTTGAGTTAGGTGTGGTTATATTCCAAAAAACCAAAAGCTTAGTATTCATGCAAATAAGGAGAAACCAATAGGTAGCAGTTTTTGAACTAGAGACCAATAGGAGTGAACCAGAAGCAGTTCAATCAACATTAGTTTTTCTTAAGCAACCAAGTTATTCACAAAACGCAAAGGTATAACTTGAAACTTCCACTGTGTATTTTGCTTTTTGTTATTTATGTTTTATCCCGATTTACTTTCACTAACAAGGTTCCAAACATCTTCCATAATAGCTTTTACAAAAATATATGCTACATTTAACTCGTGATCTTTCTTTTTAATCCATACATATTTCACTTTAGATATTTTACTGCCTTTGTCAAACTTGGGTTTGACAACCTTCCGACTATGTTGAAGATCTTTAAATCTTTTCACATATATCCTACAAAAGAATGATAGTGACAAAAAAATGGGGTTTCTTAGGTTTAGATTTAAATTTCCTCAATTGTTCCTTCTTTTCAGCAACTATCAAAGTCTATTTTCGACAAAAGCCTTGTCGAACTTATCATAGCCAAGCCTAGTTTTGTCATGAGGATGTTTTTCGAAAGAAAGAACTTCATCAAACTTTGTTTTTCCAGAGTTTAGCCTCATAATAGATTGTTCAGAATCTTCCAACTTCTGATTACTTACTTTTAAGCTTTCTTTCTTCATTGGACTTGTTGTTAAAGTTTTTCCATCTCCTGGTGCTATGAACTATTCACTTATTAAAGTATCTGAAATTCTTTCTTTAGCGCATTGTTCAATTGTGCAACTTCAAGCCATTATGCATACATCAATTCATACTCTTCCATAAGCTTTCAATGCTCATCGACAGTGTTGTCAAGATCACTGTCAGAATTGCTATCTTCATAAGTTGAACTCTTTTTGATAATAGCATTGAAAGCAACATTATTGACTTGACCTTCCTCATTATCTCTATCAATGCTATCATTATCAAGATATTCAAAATCCTCTTCATTATTAGTTGGAGTCATGTTGTGAGACTTAGCCTTCATTTTATTCTTAAGATTACCACATTCAACCCAAATATAACCAATTCCTCCACATTCTCTACATTTAGGTCTTTTCAACCCATAATTACTTTCTAAGATTTTTGCTCAGACATTTTTTATTGAACTCCTGATTTCTTGTTGAAGGGCTTGTCAGATTACTTGTTCTTTTATATTTCTTTCTTTAGCAATTTGTTAAACTGTCATGTTAAACGTTTGATCTCATCAACAAAACCCTTGTTGTCATCAGAATCAGTTTCAATTTTCAAAGCTGCCATTTCTTTCTTTTTGGGCTTTGATTGTCATTCAAGATTCATTTCATATGTTTGCAAAGATTCCATTAGTTTATCTAATCATATCTTTAATACATCTCTACATTCTTCAATGGCAGTAACCTTAGTTTGAAACCTTAGTGGTAAAGAACTCAATATTTTTCGAATCAATCTCTCTTTTAGGAAAATTTCACCGAGATGATATGCTTGATTTTCAATATCTCAACTTGTTTCTGAACATGGCTATAGTCTCACGTTCACCCATCTTCGACTCTTCAAATTGAGTTGTCAACAACTGTCTCATTGACCTTCAAACTGCGCTAGTACCTTCAAACATAATTTGCAATTTGTCCCATGCTTCCTCTGCTGATTTACAAATGGAGATTAACTTGTATTCTTCCAGTCTGACCATAAAAAAAATAGTATTTAAAGCCTTAACATTAACATTGGCAAATCAACACTCCTCACTTGTCTATTTTGTGATTAGTTTCAACTCAGATACTCCAAAATTGGTACAAATGTTTGTTGGTAGTTTCCATTCAACTTCAATAGTTTTTCATGTAACAATATCCTAGTTTTGGATAAAAATTATCATCTTGGTCTTTCAGTATTCATAGTTTGTACTCTTTAGTAATGGTGATTGTGTGATAGAAGCTCTTTTATCTACTGGCCTAGACATGTTTTCTAAACTAACTTCTAAGATCTCACCTAATATGTTAACATTAACTCCAACACGGTGACTAAAGTTCTGATACCACTTGTTAGGTCTAGTTTGTTATTCTCTTGTGGTTTTGTTAAACTTTCCTGTTGCAGTAACATTAGTTTGACAGGCTATAAAATAAGAAGTTCTATAAACACAGCAAATCGATAACACAGTTCGGCTACTAACAAGCCTACGTCTATGAGTCCTAGAATAGTAAAGAAATCCACTAAACTTTAATCAAAGTTATAAGGATATACAACACTTATCTCAATCACTAAATGATCCCTGGTAGGATCTAATAAGAACACAACACAATGTTCCTTCTGTCAAACTTCCAAAAGACCTTTTGCTAGACTCAACTCCACAATTGAACATCTTTTAATCTTCATTGACACAACAGCTCGGTACTTTGTTTGATTCCAAAAACCTTCCCACCAGAAAAGTATTTGATTTGAATAAGAAATAGATTGATTCAAATCCTTTAAGAATATTGTATATAGTATTTGTTGATTATTTGAACCGGAAGTATACTTTAATAAAAGGATTTAATACTCTTCATTAAAGGCGTATGCTTCTCAACCATATAGAATATTTTCATGAATTTCTTCCCCTATTTTTCATGACCAAACTATGAGGATCTCTTTTCAAATTTCGTGCTTCTTTGCTCTTTTATTTGGTCGCTTTATATAATGCAACAAAGTGTTTGATTTCTTATAGAAATCAGAATCTTCTTAAACCTTGTAGTTTCCTAAATATTTGCAATTCAAATCTTGCTTAGATTCTATGTCTTTGTGAATGCAATCTTTTGTGAATATTCACTAGGATTTATCTTAGATTCACTGGAATCCTTTTTAAATCCAATCTCCAATTAATTCACGCACCAAACCTTACCAATATTGCAATTTCTAAAAACAACTTTAATCTGTCAAGTATTTCTGTCAACGTATCTTGTCAAACTCGTGAACAAGTCTTGTCAAAGTTTAGCCACAACAATTCTTCTCAATATATATGCATGAATTTCTCTTTATTGCTCTATCCACTTTACTGAACAATCCTTTCAGACTCTTCTTCTCATCTATGCCAAAGTTCCTTTGACTTGTTTATATATTAGAACATTTTGTTTCCTTGTTGAATTAAGTAATTACCTAAAAGGTACTCACCAAGATGTTTCATATCTTCATAGTCCAATCCCAGAAATATTGTATAGCTTTACATCATGATGTTCATTAAGATTTTGAATAAATAATACTAGAAATTCTCTAAGAGTTTTCGGAATTAGTACTCTAATTCAACTTTGATTCCTTTACTCAATCCCATGAAGAGTATGTTCTTCAATATCTTTTAGGATTTACTTTCCTAATCCAACTCCAATTTGTTTTGTTCAAACATTGCCAAATAACCAAGCAATTTACATAATATATGTAACTCTAAATTACGAGTTATGTCGAGCAGATGACATGGTGGTTATGACTCTATATTTTAAATTCAAATAAAAAAAATCTAAACAATATTATATACACTAAATTTTATATACTATTTATCCTCACATCCCCCCCTTTTTTTTTCAAATTTTTATCACCTTTAAAATTGTCCAATAATATATTTTATGAGGCCACATCTGTTTGATGTCTTCACTTATTCTCCAAATTGGTATTATTTGGAATTTTTTATAAAAAAGTCTCCCGCCTCCCTTCTATTTCTCATGCTGCTAGTGGTTTTTGTCGGAAGAGTTTGAGATTACTTTTGTACAACCGTCTATTTTGCTCGTTGAGATGTTTTTGTCTCGCATTGCATTATATGTTTGACAAGTGTCCATGTTGTAATGTTTATTTCGATTCTATGGAGTTTATACAATGTAATTGAGTTTAAATAAAATTATTACTATCTTCAACTGTATTTATTTTATTTTTCCTCAGTTTTTTGGTGCATGGATTTTGTTAATCATAATAGCCAAATTCATAAAAAATTTAAAATATATATATAGTTTAATCTTTCATTAAATCTTTGGTAATCAGATGAAGTAATTACCTATAGTATAAGATAAACTTGGAAGCTATTTGGTTTTTGAGGTTAAAAAAATCATCTATGTTAATTTGAAAAAATATATATCACATAAAAAAAATATAGGATATATTTCTACTTTGTCTCTCATCATTGACAAGCCTAATTTATTATATATATACTCTATTTATTTTATGACTTAATATGGTTTAATGTTTACAAGCAAAGGAAGAAGTTATAGAAATTACATTACCAAAATAGCATTACTTAAAATTAGTTCATATTTGAGATATGAATTAAACTAAATTTGAGTAAAGCAAGTTTAAGCTAATATTAATTCAGCTCAACTCCATTTGATTCATTTTCAACTTTGCTAATTATAATGGATTCCATTATTTGTATTACCATTTTTCGTTCTTAGTACGAACAAAACACCTCCTTGTTTTCTTAGGATTAAGAAAGCAATCAAGCATCTAATAAATTAGTAGCTTATTACATACCCACTACAAGAAATCTATCAAATTGCCATGGAAAAATCCATGGCAATTTGAGGGATTTACTATGGAAAATATTTAATTTTTATTAAAAAAAAGTATTTCGTAGTAAATCCGTGGCAACTTGTCAGGAATTTACAACAGAATGCATAATAAAATTTTTAGACCTTTCTTTTAATCTCTATTTTGCTGAACATATTTTTTTTTTTTTGTATATTCTCAATTAAAATATAGGAAATTATACTGACATTTCCAACAGCTTTTGTTGTCAAAATATAAATATTATACAATATCTTTTAAAATTTTATTTTAATATACACACATATTAGACACTAAAAAATAATGCATTATATTATTAATTCTCAATTTCATTTCAAGACAAAATAAGTATTGGGAAATAAACTGAAAGAAAGAAAAATACCAGGTTTCACCTAAGTCACAATTATATCCAAGATCAAAACTATTTCCTAAATGCCAATAAAAAACAGGAATAAACCAAAGATACCAATTAAATAACGCCAACAGGTAAAAGAAAGCACCAAAGTAAAGAAAACGAGACATCAAGATTTTTAACGTGGAAAACCTAAGATGGGAAAAACCACAGGACCTAGTCCAGTAAAAACTTTTACCATCAATAATAATGGGTAATACAAAGTCTTCTCTAGATAATACTAGAGGCACACCAATGATATATCAATATCTTCTCCCAAAACTACAACTAAACAATAATTGAATTTGGAAGGATGTTACCAAAACTGAAATCTAAACCATTAGATTTGTAGATCTTGTTAAGAATATCACGTAGAACTAAATTTCGTCTCAATCGAACTTCGAATGACCATCCAAATTGGGGATTAAAGCTTGTAGAAGCTCTTGCATATTCCTTACTGTCTCTGCCGCCTTCTCAATGAAAATTGCACACAAATTCCGTATGTCTCTGTTTTTTATTTTGTTAGGTTTCTATTTAGTTTATGGGCCTTTATTTTTGTTTTGATTTTGTCCACCAAATGGCCTGGATTTGTTGGGCCCAACAATCTCCCCATCCAGCTCATTTGGGAAATACAACCAAATCTGCTTCTTGTCTGCAAAATAAGAAGTTCTCCCTAGGCAACACCTTAGTTAGCATATCAGAACCATTATCATCCGTGTGCACCTTCTCAAGCATTAGCAGCTTGGAATCTAAAACTTCTCTAATCCAATGATATCTCACATCAATATGTTTGGATCGAGAGTGAAACGTAGAATTCTTATATAGATGAATAGCACTTTGACTATCACAGTGAAGATTATACTTTTCTTGTTTCAAGCCCAATTCCAAAAGAAACCTCTGCAACTAACGAATCTCTTTAAAAGCTTCAGTAGCTGTGATATACTCTGCTTCTGTACTAGAAAGAGCAATACATTTTTGTAATTTACTTTGCCATGATATTGCTCCCCCTGCAAAAGTCATTAAGTAACCAGATGTAGATCTTCTCTTATCAAGATCACCTCCCATATCTGAATCAGAGTATCCATCAAGTATGATATTGCCATTTCCAAAGCACAAACATAATTTGGAAGTTCCCTTGAGATACCTGAGAATCCACTTGACAGCATTCTAGTGCTCTTTACCAGGATTAGAGAGATATCGACTAACTAATCAAACCACATGAGCTATATCTGGTCTAGTGCAAACCATAGCATACATTAGACTACCAACTGCTGAAGCATAAGGAACTTTCTTCATGTCTTCTTTATCTTTCTCATTTTTCAGACACTGCTCAATATTTAACTTGAAGTGACCTGCAAGTGGAGTAGAAGCTTCCTTAGCATTGCTCATGTTGAACATGTCAAGTATTTTCTTAATATACTTTTCTTGAGATAACCAAAGCTTTCCATTTTGCCTATCTCGAGTGATTTTTATCCCCAAATTTTGTTTAGTTGGACCCAAATCTTTTATTGCAAAAGATTTGTTTAACTCCTTTTTCAACTTGTCAATCTTCACAGCATCATGCCCAACAATTAACATAACATCCACATATAACAAGAGGACAATAAAATCACCATCTGAGAAGTTCTTCAGATATACACAATGATCTGATGCGGTTCTGTGGTATTTATGATCTGTCATAAAGAAGTCAAATTTCTTGTACTATTGTCTCAGTGCCTGTTTCAAACCATATAAACTTTTCTTGAGACGACATACCAGATTCTCCTTACCACTTTCTTTAAACCCCCCCGGCTGCTCCATATAAATTTCCTATTCTAAGTCACCATGTAGAAAGGCTATCTTCACATCAAGTTGCTCAATCTTAAGATTTAAACTTGCAGCAATTCCAAGAACAACTCGAATAGATGTCATCTTTACCACGGGAAAAAAGATTTCTTCAAAATCTATACCTTTCATTTGACTGAACCCTTTCACAACCAATCTTGCCTTATACTTAGGTTGTGAGCTATTCTCCTGAGTTTTTAACCTGTAGACCCACTTGTTCTTTAGTGTTCTCTTGCCTGTAGGCAATTTTACGAAGTCATAGGTATAATTTTCTTGCAAGGATACTATCTCCTCTGATATAGCTTGCAACCATTCTTCTTTCTTCTCATGCTCCAAAGCTTCACAATATGATTCTAACTCTCCCCCATCAGTCAACAATACATATTCATTAGGATTATACCTAGTGGAGGGTCTTTTTTCCCTAATAAATCTCCTAGGTTCATCTTGTGGCTGTGGTTGTGGTACTTCTTGTTCAATCTCACCAACATCATTATTATCATCCAGAAATAGATGATTCAAATCAAGGGGGAGCTGAGGATGAGCAAGGAGAAACATCAAAACTAGCTAGTGCAGGAACCAGATCTGAATTAGAAGGAATGTCATCAGAGAATCTTGATTTTGATTTAGGCTTATCATGTTTGTCAATATCTTCAATAGTTTGATCTTCAAGAAAAATAACATCTCTACTTCTGATCAATTTTTTCTCCACTAGATCCTACAACCTATAACCAAACTCTGCATTTGCATATCCCAAGAAAATACACTGCTTGGATTTTACATCAAGTTTTGATCTCTCATATTTGGGAATGTGAACTAATGCACGACAACCAAAGACTCTCAAGTGGTTGAAGGATACTTCTTTACCTGTCCATACTCTCTTTGAAATATCACCATCTAAAGGAATTGAAGGAGAAAGATTAATTAGGTCAACTGCAGTTCTCATTGCTTCACCTCAAAAAGATTTTGACAACTTGGCATTGGAAAGCATATATCTAATCTGCTCAGTGATAGTTCTGTTCATCCTTTCTGCTATTCCATTCTCCTGTGGTGTTTTTGGTACTGTCTTCTCTAGCCTGATCCTATGAGACTTACAGTAGCTTTCAAATAGTCCTCTATACTCACCACCATTATCGGCTCGAAACACACTTTAACTGTTTACTAGTCTCCCTTTTGACCTTGCTATGAAAGTCTTTAAACACACTCAAGACTTGGTCTTTACATTTCAAAGCAGTACACCAGACTTTTCTAGAGAAATCATCAATGAAAGTAACAAAATAAACTGCAGCACTAAGAGACCTATCTTTCATGTAGCAGATATCAGTGTGCACTAACTCTAATGGATTTAGCTTTCTAAATGAAGGAAGTCTTTGAAAAGCAACTCTATGTTATTTTCCATAAATACAATCAATATATGATTTAAGAGAAGTACCTGTTACATTAGGGAGAAGTTGCTTGCGAATAAGTGTTTGAATTCCCTTCTCACTCATGTGTCCAAGTCGCCTATGCCAAAGATTAATAGAAGAATCTTGAATTACATTCACCTCTCCTTTTCCCAACTTGGCTTGCATCAAGTAGAGAGTATTTTACTTCCTTCCTCTGGCAATGATTAGGTTCCCTTTGCTGAGTTTCCATTTGCCTCCACCTTTAGAACTATAGTAACCTTCATCATCAAGCTTTCCAATGGAAACAAGACTAAGATGAATATCAGGAACATTTCTTGCATTCCTCAAGACTAACTGACACCTGATATCTGTATCTAAGCAAATATCACCCTTGCCAACAACTTTGCAAGAAACTTCGTTTCCCATCCTAACATAGTCAAAGTCTCATTTGGTGTAGTTTGAGAAGAAATGTCTGTGTGGAGTAACATGATATGATACACCTGAATCAATTATCCAATCACTGTCTTGACTGGTAATATTCATATAACCATCATCGCAGAATACCAATATATCATCATCGGCTGCCACTACTGATGTAGTATCGTCTTCGTCTCTCACCTTACTATTACCCTTTTTTTCAGCAAGTTCTCATTTCAAGACTCTGCAGTGCTTCTTGTAGTGCCCTTTCTTTTTACAATGATATCGCTTAATATTTTTCAGTGACTCATGTTTACTCTTGGATCTGTCATTCCAGTTGTAAGGACCTCTACTCTTGCTTATCCCCCTTCCTTCTTTCTTTTGCATTATCAGTGCTTGGGACTCATTAAAAGTGCCTTGTTCCTTCCTCCTGATCTCCTCATCCAACACTGTCTCTTTAGCCATAGCCATGGTTAAGTCACCATTTGGAGCTGAATTGCTAACGGATACCACCATTGTTTCTCAGCTATCTGGTAGTGAACTGAAAAACAGCAAAGCTTGTACCTCATCATCCAAGTTTAGTTTCAATGAAGCTGCCTGGTTTATCAATCCCTGAAAGGTACTCAAATGCTCACTCATATAAGCATCATCTTTGTATCTTAACCAAGTAATATTTCTCAAACAAGAAGATTTATTCATTCTAGTTTTCCATTCAAACATTCGTTTAAGTTTTTCCCATAACACATCAGCTCTAGTCTCTTGAGCAAAGTGTTAAAATATACTTTGACCAACCCACTTTCTAATATTATCCATTGTTTTTCTACGCATGCTAACCCATTTTTCATCACTTATATCAGATGGTTTACCTTTATCCCCTAAAACAGGCTCAAACAAATCTCTACAATACAAATAGTCTTCCATTTTAGGCTTCCAATCTGAAAAGTTTGATGTATTCAATTTTATTATGCACCCACTATTTGAATCATCCATTTTTAATTAGCACAAATTAGCCAACTGATTAACTAGGGCTCTGATACCACTTTGTTAGGAAATAAACTAAAAGAGAGCAAAATACCAGGCTTCACCCAAGTCACAATTATATCCAAGATCAAAACTATTTCCCCAGTGCCATTCAAAAAACAGGAATAAACCAAAGATACCAATTAAGTAATGCCAGTAGGTAAAAGAAAGCACCAAAGTAAAGAATACGAGATATCAAGATTTTTAATGTGAAAAATTCAAGATGGGAAAAATCACGGGACCTAATCCAATAAAAACTTCCACTATCAATAATAATAGGTAATACAAAGTCTTCTCTAGATAACACTAGAGGCACACCAATGATATATCAATATCTTCTCTCAAAACTACAATTAAACAAGAATTGAGTTTGGAAGAATGTTACCAAAACTAAAATCTAAACCTTTAGATTTGTAGATCTTGTTGAGAGGATCACGTAGAATCTAATTTCGTCTCAATTGGACTCCGAATGACCATCCAAATTGAGGAGCAAATCTTGAAGAAGCTCTTGCGTCTTTCTTACTGTCTCTGCCACCTTCTCAATGAAAATTGCACACAAATTCCGTATGTCTTTGCTTTTGATTTTGTTAGGTTTCTATTTAGTTTATGGGCCTTTGTTTTTGTCCACCAAATGGACTGGACTTGTTTGGCCCAACAAAAAGTTGGAGATAAACAAATGAAAAAATTTATAAAACATTTGATCTTTGTTTCTCAAAGAGTATTAAATTAGAATTAATACAAATTAATATAATAAAGGAATTAGAACAAAAAATATAAAAAATAATAAATCCGTGGCAAATCCCTCCCAGACTGCTAGGGATTTGCCACGGACGACTAAATTCTGTGGCAAAACCCCAGCAATTCATTTGGGATTTGTTACATAAAATACTTAATTGTTATTAGAGAAGTATTCTATGGTAAATTGTCAAGGATTTGCGATGGAACACATAATAAAATTTTAAAACTTTTTTTTATTTCTATTTTGCTAAACATATTTTTTGTATAGTCTCAATCATAATATACGAAATTATATTAACATTTCCAATGACTTTTGTTGTCAAAATACAAATATTATATTATATCTTTAAAACTTTTTATTTTAATACACACATATTGGACACTAAAAGATAATATATTCTATTATTAATTCTCAATTCCATTTCAAGACTAAATAAATTGGAGATAAACAAATCAAAAAAATTATAAAACATTTGATCTTTGTTCCTCAAAGGGTATCAAATTAGAATTAATACAAATTAATATAATAAAAGAATTAGAACAAAATATGAGAAAAATATATCCATGTAAAATCCCTAGCAGTCTGCAAGGGATTTGCTACGGCAAATATTTAATTTTTATTAGAAAAATATTCCATGGCAGATTGCCAGAAATTTGCGACAGAATACATAATAAAAATTTTATATCCTTTCCTTTTATCTCTATTTTCCCTAACATATTTTTGGTATATTCTCAATCATAATATAGTAAATAATATTGACATTTCCAATAACTTTTGTTATCAAAATATAAAGATTATATCATATCTTTAAAACTTTTTATTTTAATACACACGTATATTAGACACTAAAAGATAATACATTCTATTTTTAATTCTCAATTCCTTTTCAAGACTAAATAAGTTGGAGATAAACAATCAAAAAATTTATAAAACATGTGATCTTTGTTTTTCAAAGGGTATCGAATTAGAATTAATATAAACTAATATAAAAAAGAATTAGAATGAAAAATAAATCTATGGAAAATCCCTCATAGATTGTTAGGTATTTGTGATAGACATTTAAAATTCATCACAAATCTCTAACAAACTGCTAGGGATTTGCCATGGAAAATATATAACTTTAATTAAAAATATTCCGTAGCAGATTGCTAGGGATTTGCAACGGATTGCAGCTAATGCAACCTCCTAGGGATTTGGAATGAAATCTCTTATATTTTCTCATTTTTATTTATTGAAAAAAATTATAATTTTGCCATGAAAATTTTTCCATCGCAAATCTATAGCTAATATTCTGCATGACTTTTTAGCATCTTTATTTGCTACGTACTTGTGATGGAACCAAATAGCTACATATTTGTTATGGTTTTCCGTCCCTCGCAATTTGCTTTGTCTTGTTCTTTTACATAGTAAATCCATCGCAAATTATTACAAAAATTTTTTCATGACAAAATTCTGTGACAGTTTCATAGTTTTCTTGTAGTGTCGGGCAATGAGTTACAATGTTTACTATGAGGCTTTTGCATGCTTTTCTTTCCTTTTTAGATGAGGTTGATGGTTTAAATGTAGCTGAAAACCAAACTAAAAGTCGACCGGTTGCCCGTTTTAGCCTTTGTCATTAATTCCCAATATAATGGGCCTAGTTTTTACGGTAATGGACACTTTTTTTTAACATTACAAAACAAAAATTATAGATATTAATTTTAGAACGTAGGAACTAGATGAAATCAAAATACTAGGCTTGGAAAGCAAAGTTAAGAATGAAATTATAAATTTTTAAAAGTTTTTTGAAATCATAAAAGATAAAAATTTAAATAAATTTTTTATAAAAAAATCAAATTTCAAAAGCAATGAATAATTTTTGAAAATTTTGGAGGTGGACACCCTTTCATCCCTCTAAATCCATCCTTAGAACTAGTATTATATGATTGATTACCTACTTTTTTATTTTTTATAACAATGTGTTTACCTTTTACCTAATTGTTGTTCGTGGGATTGTTGAGGTTAATTGCCCACTAAAGTGCTAAGGCTTGGTTTGGTTGTATTATTTTATGGAAGTAAATGATGAGGAAAAGTAAATGTGGAGGTATGTGAGATATTTACCTTATTTGGTTAGATGTAAATGTGGAGGGAAAGTAAATTAGGAGAGGGTACACTCCCCCTTTATATCAGCATTTTCTCCCCTTCTAATTTGGAGGGATTGGGAGAGAGCAAATAGAGTGGGAGTAATAATGACTAAATTGACCACATTTTTAATATTAAAAATTTTAATAAAATAAATAATAAAAGATAAAATAGTAAACTAAATTAATTATTTTCTTTCTTCTTCCATCTCCTTCCATTCTTATTTTCACTCTAATCAAATAGGATAAGAGTAAATACATTAAATTCCTCTAGTAAAAGTAAAATGTGCCACTCCGTCTTCCCTTTCCTCTCCCCTTCCCCTTCACGAACCAAACCAAGCCTAAGCGAGAATACAAGAGCCCATGCAAGAATCTAATTTCCGTTTATTTTTTATTTTTTATTAGCAATTTGCTAAAGAAAAAAGAAGAGAAATTTTTTAGTAAAAAAGAAAATCCTTAGTTATTGATAATATTTAAATTTCATGTTTGGAAACATATTCCTTTAACCATACTTTGCTTGTCTTTGGTCAAAAGTCATTTGGATTTTTTTTCATCAAAAGAGTTTAATTTTCCAATTTATTATTATATAATTTTTATGCTCCAAGATTAAAAGTAGGAATGTCAATGAACTTCAGTTGGTCTAATCTCAACCCCCTCAAGACGATCTAATTTGAATTGAGTATAAAATAATATTGAACTGAGTTAAACTCATAACTAATACTATGTTTGGTTCGCAAAAGGAAAGGAGGAAAAGAGAGAAGGGAATGACATATATACTTTCATTTGGAGAAGTAAATAGTATATATTTTTATCTTGTTTAGTTGGGGAGAAAGAAAAATAAATTAATAATTCTTGGTTACGTTAAATTTATTATTATATCTATTCTATATATTTATTTTTTTATATATTTAAAAATGAAAAATAAAGTATAAGTTTATAACACCCCCTAAATAAGTGGTCTAAATGGCTAGGGATGTCGCCACGTCCTTTTGGACTAGGGGTCTTTATAACCAGAAAACAATAAATAAAAAGTACGGTAAACTAAACACTCGAATAAACCTCAAGTTGGAATTTAATTTACTATCTAAATAAATCCTTAATACTTAATACACCAAGGTTGAGCCTTGCTGGCAAAATTAAAATGCAACAAGATAGGGTAAAAATATCAAAGTATTAAGACCTAATTCTATTACAGAAGGATCTTCAGCTCTAGGTCATGATAATCTTATACTACCTTGAAAATTTTGGTCAAAAAAGGCATGTGAGATTATGAATAATTTCAGTAAGTCTACAGTGTGCAAATGGCAGCTAGAAAGTTAACGGCATGATACATGAATATGTAATAATTCAAATAGATGTAATCATCAGAAAATTAGCATTTATACACCTCAAATTCATTACCAAATTTTGAGAGAAATTCAACAAGAATGATTAGATACGATATCTAGATAACAATTTTGTCGGGTAAATTATTTCCAATAAAAAACCTAGTATGAAAGTTTATTGCGGCGAAAGTATTGAACCTATCATTAACAAACCGTATTTCATATCGAGACTATACATCTACGGTACTTTACAAATATAACCACAGCATAATTAATGCCGAAATGGCACAATGGGCAGGGTGTACATCCCTCCCGAGAGGATACCCTGCCATCCCTCTCATAAATAAACATACCAAATATCCCACATTGGTCCTCCAATTCCCCTTAGATACCGTGTTACTAGCTAAGGACCCAACTCAACTACGAGGATTGATACCCTGTTTGGACAAGATGATTTTCTGAAAACAGATAATCAACTCGAATTTTCTCTTATTCTAATGAAAGCTAATCCTAGAGTCTCATCCCTTGAATACTCAAGTCTAAAACAATGCGATTTAAGAAATTCGCATTCTAATATGGCATATACAATTTTATTTCCAAAATTATTGTTCCAATTTTCCAAAACTCAGTTTTTCAAATTTATCCCAACCTGAAAACGAAAAACGTAATTTTTATCCAAAATTTTCGGAAAACTAAAGATTTCTTCATCCGTTCTATTAATATTTGCTCATAGCGTAATAAATTATGCAGTTTCATAATTTGTCTCAAAAGAGATATCGACAGGAGCCGAATGTCATGCTACGATTTTCACAATTATGTACATGATTTGTAATTAGGTGCAAATATTGGTGCATGAATCCTAATCAAACATAATATTTCATATGAAAATTCTCAAAAATTGATCATGCAAAATTTTCATACTCCTGCTTGATGATATGAATATGTCATATAAAAATACTTCTACCTCTTTGAGCATGCATCATGGAAAAGTTTTTCACCCACGGGGCTTACTGAGATTTCTTATCTCACACATTTTTAAATTCATGGTTTTTCAAGGCACTTTGATTTCTTAGAATTGTGAACTTTATTTTCTTCAAGCTAGTTTTGCAATATTGATGTTGGTTTATTTCGCTTTATGAACTTTGTATAAGATCTTGGACCAGACTTGTTTTAATTTGTGGCTCAATTCTTTAAGTTTTGATTTATGCCTACTTTTCATTATAAAGATCTCTTGTCCATAGGACGGGGCAGTATCACTGACCCATTTAGGTTACGTAGGTAGTTGGGGTATCATAATCCCCACCTTAAACAAAATTCAATGATCAATTGCTGGTACAAGAGAATGACAAGCAAAAACCAAAAAACGTTCGTTTTCGGCTTTTTTTGGGGGGGGGTGGGGGTGAATTGTGGGGACATCAACAGTCCCACATCAAACACAATTTGATAGAGCATGGGCTGGTGATTGAAATTAACAAAAGCCAAAAACAAAATTTTTTTTTTCTTTGAATTTGAAACCTTAACAAAATAAAGAAACTAGAAATAAAAAATACCGACATTTTTTCTTTCAAAGCACATTATCAAACTGATAACATAACTAATTATGAAAACATGATAACTTAGAATTTCAAACAATTTAGTTCCATCTACCAATAAGGTACCTCTTTTTTTAAAAAAAATATATACATGATATACAATACGAGCATAACAACATTCTAAAACTTTTTTTCTTTCTTTCTTTTTCCAACCCTTACAAATAGGAATCAAAATACTCATCACATTCTTAACATATATAACAAACATATGCTCGTGAATTTCATATTAGGAAAAGGATCACTGATATCAGTCATAACTATTTATCCCCTTAGGAAGGCCAAATTGAGATTTCATATTTACTAAGAGGGATTTCAATCGTAGACTTAAATTTTGGAATATTTTCTTTCTTCCCTTTTCCAAGACCCATGAGCCATTACATACTCATTTCCTATAGCACATATGATAACATTGTTCAAGCCAAATAAAATAACCAAACTCATTTCCCAATTCATACCAAAAAATATATATATAATATCAAAATATTCTTAAGAAATCAAAAGATGTCAAAACTACTTAACTGTAACAATAGTCAAACCTAGCACCTCCAACTCAAGTCAAATATTCATGACAAATGCTTCCTAACATCAAGCCACAACAATACTAAAATCAATCAAAAGAATTATAACCATAATAAATCAATGGAGAGGTAGGAACCTCCTAATATCTAATCATTATTCCCTAAATGAATTAATAACTAGGATTCATAGAACCTACGCTCAAGATTGGAAAGCTCAAAACTTTCTTCTCCAGAATCTAAAATCATTGTATGATTATCGTGTGTAATTAACTATAAGAAATAAAAGAACATCGTTTAGATAAAAAAATGTGTAAGTTTAACTTTCTAAAATTGGGTTATCTCATAGGCCACCTAAAAGAATGAGTTATAATATAGGCTACTAAATAAAATAATAAACCCCAAATTACTTTGGATCGAGTATTTACAATGCTACTAACCAACTCGTGCATAAATTAGTCTAACTTCAATACTTCGTTCAAACCCTTACAAAATGATCACTTAATTTCAACTCACCTAATTAGAATTTTTGGTGACCTAAATCCAGTAGGTGGTGCATTTATTTTATTATTTCATTATTCATTTCTTTCTTTAAAAACCTATCCATGTTTTCCTCTTTTTCAATTTTAGAAATTTATATAGACCATTTCTTAGATTATTTTTCATCCCAAACTAACAAATTATATGCCTAAAACATTCACTTAACAACTAAACTTCAAAACAATGTGCATCCTTAAACTTTCTTGAAAACTGAGATTGTATCCTACCTTTCCTCCACAAAAACTCATGAAATAAATTATTGTAACACTCTTAAGATATCATAAAGTGAACAAAAATTCACAAACACCATTTTTCCTTTGTTAAAGCCACCTCAAGAAACCAAAGCTTACCTTTAAAACTTTCTGCCTGGTACTGAGAAGAAGGTCTAGACAGTCCCTAAAAACAAACTCCAAACTAAGCAAAACTAGTATCAAAAGATAAAGGAGAGATCAAAGAATACTTGTTACCATTTATGGGTAATGAGAAAAGGAATAAAACTGATAGTTTAAAGGCTGAAAGGAGTGATGGCCTCTTATTTTGCCGAGAGGACGAAGGAGACGAAAACCTCAGCTTTTCTCTTACCTTTTTCCTTCTTTTCTTTCGTCCTTTCTATTTTCTTTTTCAAATGGAAGGTCCTAGAGGATAATGGTGTTGTTCTATGGCTGAATGGCAGTTCATTAAGGCCATTTTAGGTAATTTAATGCTTAGTCCAAGGGTAAAAATTAAAGGCTAAAAATTTAAGTGAATAAAACTTCATGAATAGTAATTAACTTGTTTGATAACCCAATTAAGCACTTTTTAAAATTAATTAATTAAGTACTTATCTTATTAAGTGTATTTGATTAGATAATATTAAGTGTTTAATTAATTAAGTTTATTTGATAACAGATTTTTGCTATGACTTAATTGATTAAGACGTACTAAAAATCCTATTATAAATTTTAAGTAAATTAGAAGTTACTTTATCTAAAGTCTGAATAAGTTAAATACTCATCTAATAATTAATATTCTTTTATATTTAATATAAATTATATTAAAATATAGTGTAAATATAAATTATAACTAATTAAGACTTCATATTTTAAAATTTAGTCTTCAAACTTCAATTTTTAGAATTTAGTACTTAAATATTCAAACTTTAGTTTTCAGATTTTAATTTTATCAAACGAGCCATTAGTTTAATCAACTCTAATCTAATTTAGTCAAAATTAATCATGTTTAATCAATCATTAAACATTCTTTTCAAACTTAATCAAGATTAGATAATTAAACTCATAATCCAAGGGTTTGAGGAAAAATTAACCATTATTATCAGAATGCTAATGAAGATTAGTCCTTAATTAATTGCGGTTAGGGTTACTAATCATGATACCCTTAAAAACTTTTTATTCTCTAAATACCTATTACATGTTAAACTAAGTATTTCTAAAAAGATTTCTTCGAGATTCACCATTTTAGATTTTCTTCAAACTAAGGTCAAAGTCATTCCTTATTCCCTCTTAAAGAATTTCTAATATTTCATTCTTCTTCTTCTTCTTCTTCTTCTTCTTCTTCTTCTTCTTCTTCTTCTTCTTCTTCTTCTTCTTCTTTCTTATGATTCTCTTTTCTAACATTTTATTGAAGGGTAATCATTTCTATCACCTCTCCCTTCCCTCAACTACATTTGTCAACCATAGTTATTCCTGGTTAACCTTGGCTAGGATTTGTAGTCACAGGATTTGTAGTCACCAAACCCCCTCTTAAGTTTTTATCTTACAACAACCTTCCAGCAATTGAAACAAACTTTTCTAAATTCTTGACCTCAGGTTTAATCTCTCTCTTTAGCAAGTAATGAAATGTCAAAGAATTAATTAAACCTTAACCCTAAAGTTCCCTTCCTCCTAACTCTTCTTGGAATTTTCCTCAAGGAGGGTGTTATAGAAAAGAAGAGTAATTAGAAGGAAGAAAATGAGAGGAGAGAAAATGACAAGATTGGGTATTTTTTGCATTTGGATAATTGAAAAAAGAGAATATAAGGATAAGATATTAATTTATATTTTTATTTATATATTTTGATGGAAGTATAAATATTTAAATAGAGATATTTTAGTTAGTACAAAAAATAAATGAAAACCAAGTTAAATATTTTTAACACAATCTAATATTTCCATTCCCTTCCCTTTCCTTTCCTTTCTCCTCCATAAAATCAATTCAAATACTTAAAATTGTTTCGTCTTCTTTACTTCCTGTTAGCGCAAAGGGAATTCTTGTATGTTTTGATTTATGACAAACGTTGATGTGGACTAACATGTGTATTTGTATATGATAGTATTTTTAGATATGACATATTTGACCTCAATTCTTTCAAAGTCTTGCAATGAGGATTTCCAAGCAACTCATAGTCGATGAAACTTGAGAAGAATGATCAAAAGAGATATTGAATCCAAAGAAGTTGCATAGCATGAAGATTTTAAAGAATCTTAGACTAGGAAATTGTGGATAAGGTATCAATTATATTTCCTATATCTCTTTACCTCAATTCAATTTAATTCATATTGAAGCACATAAAAATGATTTCAAAATGAGAGTATTTTTCAATTCAAACTTTTAGATGGACCTTTGAATCCAAAATACCCATAAAAGAATCTATAGTCATTCAAAATATACTGTTACATAAAGTGGTGTTTTGGACTTACTTTTCGGATGCATAATTTTTTATCCTATGAATCTAAAATTCTGAAAAAGTCTGATAACAAAAAATAGTCGTTGGCATCTTGCTTTTTGCCCCAATAAAAGCCTTTTAAACATGGTTTTCAATTAAGGATTTTGTGCCAACACTTTGAAAAACTCTCTAAGACTTTCAAACACAAAAATCGCTCATCTATGCTGCACTTCAAAGTGAAATTCATTGTTTCAAAGGTAAAAAGACAAAAGAGCTCTAGCTAGTGTACATCTGCTCAATCTGTGAGTTATTTCTGTATTTTCTCATTGATTTACTTTTTATCAAGATTTATAAAGTAAAACCCAATTGGGGTATGCCTTGATTGATGTGTGTAAAGGGATTGGGTGTAAAATCAAGTGTGATGACTCTCTTGTGTAAGATTAGTGTTGCCTACCACCATTGATTTGGAAAAAAGTTTTAGTAGTTGGGTTAAAATTCTTAAGTAGGTGCTTAAGGTAGTGGATATAGATTAGTTAAGGATTGAACCACTATAAATCTTTTTTTCTATTTTCTTGCATTTAAATCTGAAAGTTTTGGATGCATTTTCGGTTCCTGTCACATAAAAAAATCGCTGCATCTTGCATTTCAATAATTGATCTAATTTAAGCCTTTTGTGTTTCATAGTAAGTCCGTCTTTAATCTGTTATTTTGCCCATCTTAAATTTGATTTATCTACTCTTTATTTAGTGCAAATTTAATGGGATTACTGACTAGCGACTGAAAGCTGATCAGCAAACTTTATTTCTAACACATATGTCTTTTAGCCTCTTCTTACAAGTCATTAAAGAAATTGAAATTTTGTATTTGTTTTCCATAAACTTTATTCACCCCCCCCCCCCCAACTAAGGTTTATCAATTGGTATCAGAGCATTGGTCTACATTGTTCTCAACTTAACAACCTTGTAGGAAATATCCTGATAGCAAACACCTTATCCCTGCCATATATTGAGGGGTCTTCGACAAATAGACCTCTATTGTTCAATGGAAGTAATTATACATTCTGAAAAATCGAATAAAGATCTATCTATACTCAATTAACTTTAAGCTATGGAATCTGATCAAGAAAAGACCATTTGTTCCATCTAAAATTGTTGAAGGTAGAACAATGCCTAAACAGAGTACTAAGTATGATAGCCAAGATAATGCAAAAATGACACTACATTTTCAGGCAATGAACATACTCTGTTGTGCTCTGGATGCAAATGAATACAACCGAGTTAGCGGTTGTAATTTAACCCATGAAATGTGAAAACTACTTGAAGTCACCCATGAGTGGACAAATCAAGTGAAGAAATCAAAACTAGGACTCTTAGTCCATGAATATGAGCTATTCATTATGAAACCAAATGAGAACATTACTGACATGTTCACCAGATTCACTAACATAGTGAATGGATTAAAGGCCTATAGGAAAGTCTATTCCCTCAGGGAGTAAAATAGAAAGATACTTGATACCTTGCCAAAAAACTGGCAACCTAAGACTTTGGTTATGGATGAATCGAAGGACATAAAAGTTCTACCAACTAAAGAGTTGATTGGATCCCTCTTTACACATGAAATGAAACTTAAAATGTTTCAAGAACATGATGATGATGATAAAGGAAAAAAAGGAATAGCCTTAAAAGCCGGAAACAATGAAGCTATCAATGAACAATCTGAAAGTGATTGTGGTACTATCTAGACAATGAAGAATTGGCTATGGTAGCTAGAAAATTCAAAAAGATGTTCAGAAAAGGCAACTTCAGCAAAGGGAAGAAGTTTATTAAAAAGAAAGGACAAGCTTCGTCATTCAAACCTCAATGCTAGGAATGCAATAGTACGGAACACTTTATTGTTGACTGTCCAATAGCTAAAGAAAGAGAAGCCAAACAAAACAAGAAGAGAAGAAATGACATTTAGGCTAAGAAAGGAAAGGGGTTGATCAGAACTTGGGATCAAGAAGATTCAGGAACTAAAGAACACAGTGAATCTGAACCCGAAACTCCAAACATATGCTTTCTAGCTTTAAGAGAAAAGGTAAAGCTTACTCTTTCCAATTTTCTAATTGAATTACACGATTCTACTTGTGAAAATTCTACTAATCACTTTTCATTCATACATTCCATGAACTCATAAAGTTGTCTAGAAGAAACAAGGAAATGAAAATAAAAATTGATTTCTTGTTAGATGAAAAGGACAAGCTAATGAGCGAGAATAAAACTTTACTTGATTCCATTTGCTACCTAAATATTGAAAAAGAAGTCATCTCTATTTCTTTAGACTATTTAACACTTGAGAACAAATGCTTGAATGATAAAGTCTTTTCTCTTGAAATTATCCTTAATGATTTTGATGACATGAAAAAGAGAGTTGATGATCTTACCTTATGTATTGAGAAATTCACTAATGGCCAAGACAATCTAAACAAATTGCTTAGAATGCAACATATGGTTAGGAACAGAAATGGTTTTGGTTTTGGGCATGTGAGTAAGGCTGAGAGTTACAAATACCAGTTTGATAAAGCTAGCTACTCACATACAAATCATATGTGTTGTATTTATTGCGGTAAATATGGACACAATCCATCTACGCGTCACATTAGGAAAGGAGTTGAATTAGGCATAAAAAATGTCTGTAGAGTGAAAAGAACCATCACTAACCCCCATGGACCCAAGAAAATATGGTACCAAAAATCACTCCTCCTTCCTATGTATAGGTACATTTGTCACAAATGATGAGCTCTACAAATTGGTTCTTGGACAGTGGATGCTCTAGACATATGATAGGTAATGCAGCACTCTTGGAAAATATTCAAGCCACGAATGATGGATTTGTCACATTTGGGGATAAAAAGAAAGGGAAGATACTCAGAATAGGTAATATTGGTAAGGGATCTTCCACTCTTACTAAACACGTACTATTAATTGATAAATTAAAATATAACTTACTTAGTATTAGACAATTATGTGACAATGACTGTAAAGTTATTTTTGAAATGGATTCTTGCACTATCATGGATAGCTCTAGTAATGAAACAATATTTGCTGCCAAACGCAGTGGAAATGTTTTTGTGCTTTATCTTGATGATCTTATTGAACATGATGTAAAGTATCTCTCCGTAAATAATGATGATGGCTATCTTTGGTATAAAAGACTAGGGCTATATGTTTATTGATTTGCTAAATAGATTATCTTCAAAAGAGTTTGTTAGAGGATTACCCAAAATGAAGTTTGACAAAAATCGATTGTGTGATGCTTGCCAATTTGGAAAATAAACTAAAACTTCTTTTAAACTCAAGAAAATAATTTCAACATCAAAACCTCTTGAACTCATTCATATGGATCTATTTGAACTAATGAGGATTACTAGTCTTGGCGGTAAAAAGTATGCTTATGTACTAGTGAATGATTTTTCAAGATTTACTTAGACCTTATTTCTTGCTCAAAAAGATAAGGCATTCCATGAATTTTCAAAACTGCTCAAACATGTTCAAAATTTCCTTAGGTACAAATTGATATCAATTAGAAGTGACAATGATAGAGAATTTTGCAACTATAAGTTTACAGAATTTTATGATGAGAGCAGAGTCTCTCACAACTTTTCAGCAGCAAAAACTCCTCAACAAAATGGTGTAGTTGAAAGGAAAAATAGAACTTTGCAAGAAATGGTAAGATCAATACTTTGTGAAAACTCCCTTCCAAAATATTTTTGGGCTGAAGCTATAAATATAGCATGCTACATTGTTAATCATGTTATGTTGAGACCATTTCTAAGAAAAACCCCCTTTGAACTAATGCTTGAAAAAAATTTCATTAATTTCTTATTTCAAAGTTTTTTGGTTTAAATGTTTTGTTCTTAACACTCAAAATAACCTTGGAAAATTTGATAGCAAATCAGATGAGGCTATATTTCTTTGATACTCCTCCAACAAAAAGTCATATAAAGTGTACAATAAAAGAACTCTATGCATGGAAGAATCTGTATATGTCGTATTTGATGAATCCAACATATACTTTCCTAGAAAAAAAGATGATGATGTTGGAACCATAAAAGAAAAAGGCAATAATCAGTACAAAGCTCCATCACTTGACATCCACGCCAAGGAAGAGGAATTGGAAGA
Source organism: Voacanga thouarsii (assembly GCA_026120185.1). Classification (NCBI taxonomy): domain Eukaryota; kingdom Viridiplantae; phylum Streptophyta; class Magnoliopsida; order Gentianales; family Apocynaceae; genus Voacanga; species Voacanga thouarsii. Next base: position 639,836 of record JANUWF010002099.1, read on the forward strand.
ACAACAAGCTGAATAAAGTGAGCAAAGAAGTGACGAGCATATTGATCAAAATTTGCCAAAAGATTAAAAGTACAAAATCGAGCATCCAAAAGAGTAGATTATTGGTGACTCAAGTTGTAGTGTCAAAATAAGACCGTATTTTATTGATAATTTTGCTTTACTTTCAAATATAGAACCCGATTGCATTGATATGGCTTTGCGTGATGACTTTTGGATTCTGGTCATGAAAGAAGAATTTTGAAAGAAATCAAGTCTGGAAACTTATCCCTAGACTATTTGATCATCCCGTGATTGGTACAAAATGGGTTTTCAGAAACAAACTTAATGAGCATGGTGTAGTTATTAGAAACAAAGCTAAACTTGTTTCCCAAAGATTTAATCAAGAAGAGGGTATTGATTATGATGAGACTTTTGCTCCCGTTGCTCGATTAGAGTCAAGTAGAATGCTACTTTCTTTTGCATCTTTCAAATATTTTATACTCGATCAAATAGATGTTAAAAGTGTATTTTCAAATGGTTTTATTGAAAAGAAAGTATATGTAGAGCAACCCCCAGGTTTTATTCATGAACATTTTCCACATCATGTCTTTAAATTTTCTAAAGCTCTTTACGGTTTAAAACAAGCTCCACGGGCATTGTATGAAAGGATTACTGATTTTCTTCTATCAAAATATTTTTTAAGAGGCTTCATTGACACTACATTGTTTATTAAATCTGAAAATTCTAAAGACATCTTAATTGTTCAAATTTATGTTGACAACATTATCTTTGGATTTGCTATTGATTCTTTATGCAACAAATTTGCCAAGACTATGCAGCAAGAATTTGAAATTAGTATGATGGGGGAACTAAATTTCTTCCTCGGTTTACAAATCAAGCAAATCAAAGATGAGATATTTCTAAATTAAGCTAAGTATACCAAAGAATTGCTCAAAAGGTTTGGAATGAATGAAGTTAAAATAATTAGTACACCTACGAGAACATCATTAAAGCTTGACGAAGATGAAAAATATAAAAAAGTGGATGAATCAAAGTATAGAGGTATGATTGGAAGTCTTCTATATTTCACTACCAATTAACTCGATATTATGTTCTCGGTCTGTCTTTGTGCAAGATTTCAATTATGTCCCAAAGAATCCCACCTATCTATTGTAAAACGTATTCTTAGGTACTTGATTGGAACATTTGATTATGGTCTATAGTATCCATGAACTAACTCGTTTGATCTTATAGGATACACGGATGCCAACTATGCCGGCTGCAAAGTTGAGAGAAAAAGTACCAGTGGACACCATCAATTTCTTGGATACTCTCTCGTCTCTTGGTACAGTAAGAAGCTAGCCTGTGTCTCATTCTTGACAACCAAAGCAGAATACATAGCAGTAGGAAGTTGTTGTACACAAATTTTATGGATGAAAAATACTTTAATTAATTTTGGTCTTAATTTTAATGCGTGCCTATTTTATGTGACAATACCAGTACTATCAATCTAACCAAAAATCCTGTTCAGTATTCAAGAACTAAGTACATTGAAATTAAGCATCATTTTATTAGAGATCATATGCTTAAGGGTGATGTTTGTGTGGAATACATTCCAACTGATGATCAGCTTGCAGATATATTCACTAAACCTCTGGTTGAAGATAAATTTAATTATCTGCAAAGAGGTTCGGGAATTACTAGATTGTGTAACTAACGATTTTGCCAATGATTGATTGCTCATTCTTGCAGAACTTCTAAAGATATGGTGATTTTGGATGTAGCATCTTGGTAACATGGATCCAAAACCCCGTCAACAAAATATCTCTCGAAGTTTTTTTTGGATGGACATTTTGGACTGAGTCTAAGTCTAAAATGGGAGCAGCCTAGTACCGTGTGTAATTTATATCCTTCGACAGATATATGAAAAACTATCTTAGTCCAGAACCCTTTTTTTAAATTTCAAAATATCTACACTTTTCACAAAATAGTTCACCATATCTCTGATGAAATCTACTTGTTGGTGTACTTAATAGTACTTATCCTCTCAAGTACCTAGAAAATCACAAAAAGTCTTTCAAAAGCTATTTCTCTCTCCTCTTAAAATCTGAAACTGCTATCAATCCTTTTAATTTTCTCTCTCTTCGAATCTTCATCTTCCCCACAAAACAAAAAAACTCACATCCTCTCCTCTCGACTGCCATGGCTAAACTTCCTAAATTAGACAAGAGAGCCGAACCAAAGTCAAAGAAGAACAAGAAAACCAAAGCAGCAGCGGAAACAAAACCAATTGCCGCCACCCAACCTGCTACAAAAAGAAAAGGGAAAAAGGCCATTGTCGAGGAGCTAGCCTCTCAGACAGACTCATCGAAACAGCTTCTTGAACAGGAAAGCTCTGACACTCAGGTACTATATTCCTCAACTCAAAATGTGAATCTGAGTTAAATGATTGGGTGTCAAGAAATAGAACTGTCATTGTTGGATATCGCAATGACTCTAAGGCCTTTTTAAATTTTGCTAATATTTTGAATATTTTTGAATCGCTTGGTTGGGGAGTTTTACTGTCTGTAAATGAAAAGCTTTATACTAAATTAGTTTGGAAATTTTACTCAAATGTGCAGAAACGGAGACTGGAGGAATCTGATGGTGGATTTATAGTACAATGGTACACATCATGGGTAGGATGTGTAAGTTTTGAGTTTGATCATCGAATGCAAAACAAAATATTTGGCATCAGAGATGGGGGAATTCATTTTTTTTAAATGAATAAATTTCCAGAGGAATCTGATCTGTTTGATCTAGGGAGATTTGAGGCTATGTTCACTAAAGGCAAGAGTTTCAAAAACTTAAATGATCGCAACTCAAAATGGCTAAATGGATTCAGGAGAATTTTGCACCTCATGGTTTCAACCATGGTGGCACTTATTTTAGGCCCAAAACCTCAATGTGTATCATGCAAATGATATTAATGTTGGTCCTATCAGAGGGCAAGCAGATTAGTTTTGGATTTCTAGCTGTGAAGTTAATACTCCAATCAAGGAATATCTCGAAAAGGGCCCTGCCATATGGAAATCTTCTAACCAAGGTCTTTAAACATTTCAATGTGGATCTTAGTACAAGTGTCCCTAGACACTCCAAGATAAATGTCTACAGCACGAATTCATTTGAGAAAATGGGATGTGGCGAATGGACAATCAATGGTTCTACTTAGAGATACTTCAGAAGAAGAAAGGGAAAAGCTAATTAAGATCAAATCTAAAGGAAAGAAAGTTGTACCTGTTAGAAAGTATACCTCAAAGACTATGTATTCTGTGTAAACATATTGATTCATTTAATTTAATTTATTTCTTATATTATTGCATATTTAAGGTCCAAGTATGACAAGTAATGGTCTATGTGTTGGGTCATTCTTCACAATAAGCTATAGATCATGGATACTTACAAGTAAAATTGAGTTCAAAATCGTTTGATGGAACTGGACATTTCATCAAGGTAAAACTATTATGTCATAATTTCTAATAATGAATGGTTTACCTTGAATCAGTGAGTAGCTCACTCACATCATTGGCATCAACATATTTCGAATACGTAGAATTAGACTTGTAGTAGCGGTCTCTCTTAAAGTACTATAATTGTAGAGATTAGACCATTACTGCTACAGCGTAGACAGATACCTTCATACTTAAATATGAGTTAGTGGTCTGGCGAAGCTAGGATTTTGTACTTTGATGTATATTGGGTGAGATTTCTTTTGTGAGATCAATATCCTTGTACGTTGGGTTTATTACTCTAGTTAATTAAAACAAACTCATGCAACAAAGTTTCTATACTTCACTTAGAGAGGTTAAATCACCCCCTTGTGATTGTTCAAGATAATCTAATAATCCAGGGCCCTGAGAACGTGACTCTAGAATGTGTGCTTTTGGGTAGCTTCCAATGATAAGAAAGTACATTCAAGTGAGTCATGGATTATCGAACTAGAGATCTAAGGATGGTAAATATCTTTGAGATGGGTGTTAGTACATTTATCATGTCTCATTGTTAGGTGTTACACAGAGGGGTATTTCCATCATTACACCTATAAGTCGAAGACATTGCTTTAGCAATATTATTCTTGGGGTCAATAGTTTCATATGGTGATAAATGAAAATATTTAAAATGATAAAATGCGACTAATTTATAGTAAATATATTTTGGTCATTTTAGCAGCCATGAATAATATGTCTCTTAGTCCCTAAAGTAACTCAAGTTACCTTGGTGTTGTTTAGATACAATTTGAGTTTAATGGATAATTATTTGGAAGAGAAATAAAATTTATTCTAAGAGTTCAATTAGAATTAATTAATTAATCTTAGGTTTTAATAAAGTCCAGCAAAGATACTTAATTAATTAAGAGAATTGGATTGGAATAAATTAATTAATTGTGCTGATATATGTTGACATATATTAAGAATCCAATTAGAATTAATTAATTTGTCTTGAATATTTAATAAGGCCCAGAAAAGATAATTATTTAATTAAGAGGAATGGACTTGTCTTGGATTGGCTTTTGAGCATGGCATCCTAGCCCATTAGGGCTTCATGGCCATTAGGGCTTGAGAAAAACCTAGGCTGGCCGAATATAGTGACATGAGGAGGAAAAAATTACGTGGTTGTTCATGTGAGTTCTCTTCACTGGAGTGTGTGCCGTCTCCTCTTCTCTCTCCTCTTCTCTCTCTCTGGTCTTTCGTCCTTTCTCTTCCCTCTCAATAGTAGAGTGTGATTTGATTATCCAAAAAGAGCTCTCACAAAACTAACACCAAGAGTAAGATAGAGTTATACTCCGAAAGATGAAGAGAAGTAGCTTGTAGACACTTGATGTGTAGGAGTAGAAGATTGGCGGGAGTTCCAGTTGAACAGCAGACACCTCCTTTTCCCCCTCCAACGCAAGAAGAAGTTCTGATGCAACCCGTTCCAATGTTGGTCAATCCGCGACCAATAAAGAAAAGTAAGTACTCTCTCCTAAATGTGTCTTGGAAAATTGAAAAATTTTCTGCTGCATTTTCTTTGATATTTTCTGATTTGATCTTTCAGTACTTGCTGCCTCGACTGGAACAAAATGCAAAGCTGAAATAGCAAAAGAATCCTCAAGTAAAGGAAAGATGAAGTTTGAAGAAAGTAGACTAACACAAAGCATTCTAAATGCTTTGAACATCTTCACTGAAAATGTTGATTGTTTCAGTACTGAAGTCAAGACTGAATTGCAAAATTTGAGCAATCGATTGAGTGATATGGAAAGAAAGAAGGTAGAAAAGAGTACAGAAGGTGTCTCCAAAGAGATGTTGGAATGTATGCCCTCTTAGACTAGGTTTCTGATGTATTTTTTACTTGTATTAATAAAAGTTTTTTTTCTTAGAATTTGTTTGTAAAATTTTCTTTATATTTATGCATGATTTTATTGGAAAAGACCCATTGTGTTAAAGTAAATGGTTCATGTGAATGGAGGTCTTTCACAGTAAGGTATGGACCATGGGATACTTAACACATAAACTATTGTTCTTAACCGGATGATGAGAATGGAAATCTTATCATGGCAAGGTTATTATGTTATGAATTCCAAATAGGGAATGGCTTAGTTTTAGCCAATGAGTAGTCTACTCATTTCATAACATAATCGTATTTCGAATATGTAGAACTAGATCTGTAGTAGTGGTTTCTAAAAGTATTATGTGATAGAAATCTAGACTACTATTGCTACAGTGTGGACTTGTACTCTACAACTTGAGTATAAGTTGGTGGTTTGATGAAGCTGAAAATGTATACTTTAATATACTATAGTTGAGGTTCTTGAGAAGGACTAATATACTTGTATGTTTGATATATATGACTAATTAGTCAAGACAGACTTGTACAACATAGTGTCTACACTATACCGCCCCTTGTGGTTGTACGAATGATTTAATTATTCAGGACCCTCGGGAACATAACTTGGATATTGGCTTTAGGGTAGCTCCCTTGGAAAGCTGAAATATTTTAGAAAGTCGTAGATCATTGGATTAGAAGTCTAAGGATGGTAGATGTCGTTTAGAGAGATGTTAGTACACTCTTTCCTCTCTAAATAAACGGCGATGTGTAAAGGAGTATTTTAGTCATTTCACCTGTAGGTCGAAGACATAGCTAACGCAGCTTTGTCCTTGGGGTGAATACTTCTTATGGTAATATTAGAAAATATTTAAAATGAAAAATACAGCTATTTATATAGTAGGGGTATTTTGGTTATTTTAATAGCCAATGCGATGTGTCTTTTTGGTCCTCAAAATAGCCCGTAAGTCCTAATTATTTTACGTCGAGAAAATAGTCATAATGGAAAAAGAATTTTATTTTATTCAGGAAGTCGAATTTATTTTTGGATTGGATAAAATAAGAAGAATGAGAGAAATTAAATTTATTATCTAATTTGATTGATTAATTAATTATTTAGGGCCTAAACCCAAATTGAATAATTAGAAAAATTAACCTGGGCTTAAACTAGTTAATAAAATGCTTAAAAATTATTTTAGTTCATTTGGGCTCATTAATTATTTATTGAATTTTTTTAATAGGCCCAAGAAATAAATAATTAATGGTTATTATTTTTGGACTCATTGGGTCCAAGAAAAAATAATAAATTATTTTGGCCCAATAGCCTAGACTAAAGGGTTCTTTATTATTCACGGTACAGAAAAGTTGGAGATAACCCAAACCTCTTTTGTTGATAACCTTCGAATGTTTGAAATATCAAAACACCGGGGTTAGGTTATCTGGGATATGAATAGGAGTTGTTGTGGAGAGCCAAAGCAATACACACGACAGAAGCCAAACAAAAGACTAGAGCTTCTGTTCTCTCGTTTACTCTCTCCCTCATTCTCACATTCTTTTCTTCCTTTCATCTTTTTCCCATCTTCTTCTCTTTGATAATTAATAGCAACGGATCAAGAAGGACCATCCTCGCCTAGGTTGTTTTACCAACTTAGATAGGCAGAGGTATACTCTGAGAAGCGAAAAGCTTCACGTTCATGCCAAGAAGAAGCCGATGGATTGCTGGATTCTCACCAAAATCGTCATCAAGGCAGTTAGCTTCTCCCGTAGTTGGTGCCTCATCTTCTCAACCAGATCAGAAAAGGACACGAACAGGTATTTTTTTAACATTTCGTTATGTTGTGTCCGTTTTATTACTTGCGCATGCGAGCTCCTCTATTTTTCATTCCATCAAGAGCAAGACACTCCACAACAGCACGAGGCTGAGCCTTTCATTCCCTCTCCTAAAAAGGATTTTGGACAACCCACTGCTACTGAGAAAACTACTATTAATGAAATTCCAGCTTCACCCCCTGCAGTGCCCACAACTGAAGCAATTCCATCCCCACCTATTGAAGAAATGACTATTGTACCCTCTACTGACCCAGCTGTCCTTACGAAAGACAAGCCAGTTCCACTCGGTAGCTCATCAGGTCGCAGACAAAAACACGTTGTCATAAAAAAGAAGTCTAGCAGAATTGCTGGACGACATACAAAGAAGGGTGCCAGTGCTAAGCTTGAGACCATCCATATTTCATCAACTGTGGCACATGATGATTGCTAACTATTGACATGTTCTGCCAAATTTTATTCTGATGACATAAGTACCTTCAATCTGTTTTATGCTTTCTGCACTATCTTCTCATGAATACTTTTATTTTATTTTTTTAGACTGATATTACTACTGATACTACTGCTGATATGTTTACTGTCTCTGTTTTGAAATTCTCCTAATGCTACTGCTTCTTTCTAATTGTTTCTCTGCTACTTATATTTATTTTTTTTTTATCGATGACAAATGGGGAGAAATAAATATGGATTATGATGGTGTTAAATTTGGATGATAAGGATATTTGTTATGTGAATATGGACTGTGATGGTATTGAGGATACTTGTTGTGCGAATATGGATTGTAATAGTATTGATGAGTTAGATGATGAGGACATTTGTTATGTGAATATGGATTGTGATGATGTTAAATTTAGATGATAAGGATATTTGTTATATGAATATGGATTGTGATGGTGTTGAGGATATTTGTTATGTGAATATGGATTGTGATGTGGATGATGAGTTAGATGATGAGGATATTTAAGTAGATGCTTATGGAATGGAAATTGTGTTTTCTTTTCTTAGCTAAATAGTGAAAACTTTGTGGTGCGATTTTTTTGGCAATTTTTTTAACCCCGCACAAATATAAGGGGAGTTTTGGACCCTCTATTTTTAATCCAAAACAATAGCCCAAAATACCTTTTTTTAAGAAGTTATCTTTTACCTTATTTTAATCTATTTTGGATGCACGTTTTGGAATTCCAAAATCTTAAATCCCAATTTAGTTTCTAACGCACTATAAAATTAGCATCCTTCTAACTACTACTTATATGCTCATACATAGAGGGAGTATTGTTTTATATGTCCTATCTTCTACACCTCCTTATGCACATACTGATATACTTAAGTTTCACATTTTTTTTTTGTAAGTAATCACTATTTGTCTACTTCATTGTGAAATAGTCTTCTTTAAAGAAGGAACGAGGATATGGAAGTTGGTTGGGCCATAGGCTCATTGCACCTTGTTTATGAGACAATGCTACTTTTTTTAATTTTAAATTCATAAACACTCCTTAAGCCTTATGATAAGAGAACGTATTTCAATTGAACATAAATTTCTATATCCCAGTCTTGCATGATTTATACACACTTATATTCTTTTCCTATCTCGATCCATCAAGTTTGTCATAACTCAAAATGGGAGAGATTGTTTGCCCAAAAGGCATTCTCCTGTGTTTTGATTTATGACAAACGTTGATGTGGGCTAACATGTGTATCTGTATATGATAGGATTTTTAGATATGATATGTTTGATCTCGATTCTGTCAAAGTCTTGCAAAGAGGATTGCCAAGCAACTCATAGTCGATGAAGCTTGAGAAGAACGATCAAAAGAGATATCTAATCCAAAAAAGTTGCAAACCATGAAAATTTTGAAGAATCTTAGACTAGGAAATTGTGGATAAGGTATCAATTGTATTTCTTATGTCTCTTTACCTCAGTTCAATTTAATTCATATTGAAACACATACAAATGATTTCAAAATTAGGGTATTTTCAATTCAGATTTTTAAAAAAAAAAAAACCTTGGTTGAGTGATTTTAGACAGACCTCTGAATCCAAAATGCCCATCCAAGAATATGTAGGTATTCAAAATATACTATTACATAAAATGGTATTTTGGACTCACCTTTCAGATGCATAATTTTCGATCCTGTGAATCCAAAATTTTAGAAAAGTCTGACAGCAAAAAATAGTCATTACTAGTCATTGGCATCTTGATTTTTACCCCTATAAAAGCCTTTTAAATACAATTTTCAGCAGAGGATTTTATGTCAACACTTTGAAAAACTCTCTAAGACTTTCAAACACAAAAATCCCTCATCTACACTGTGCTTCAAAGTCAAATTCATTGTTTCAAAGGTAAAAAGATAAAAGTGCTCTAGCTAGTGTACATCTACTTAATCTGTGAGCTATTTCTATATTTTCTCATTGGTTTACTTTGTATCAAGGTTTAGGAAGTAAAACCCAATTTGGGTGAGCCTTGATTGATGTGTGTAAAGAGGTTGAATGTAAAACCAAGTGTGTTGACCCTCTTGTATAAGATTGGTATTGCCTACCACCATTGCTTTGGAAAAAGGTTTTAGTAGTTGGGTTAAAATCCTTAAGTGGGTGTTTAAGGTAGTGGATGTAGATCAGTTAAGGATCGAACCACTATAAATCTTTTGTTTTATTTTTTTGCATTTAAATCTAAAAGTTTTGGATGCATTTTCGGTTCCCTATCACATCAGAAAATTGTTGCATCTTACATTTCAATAAATGATCTAATTTAAGCCCTTTGTGTTTTATAGTAAGTCTGTCTTTAATCTGTTAATCTGTCCATCTTAAATTTGATTTATCTACTCTTCATTTAGTGAAAATTTAATAAGATTACTGACTAGCGACTGAAAGATGATCAGCAAGCTTTATTTCTAGCACATATTTCTTTTAGCCTCTTCTTACTAGTCATTAAAAGAATTTGAAATTTTGCATTTGTTTGCCATAAACCTTATTCACCCCCTCCCCCTCCCCTAAGTTTTATCACTTCCCTTCCAAATCCTTTAATCCAAACATACCTAAGAGGGAGACAAACTTCTTTTTAGTGATTTGATTAACAATTAAATGTACAATTCAGTAGAATATGTTTTGATTATTCACACATATGTATAATTGCTACAACTAATCACTTTATCTCTCAAATACAAATACATACAATCTGTCCCATATTGGCATGAATTTTTTTCCCTCATAAACTTTTTTATTGTTTCATTTGACAATATTCATGACATGGGGTAGCATGCATCTTCTGATTTTTCTTTATAAGTATGTTATTTTTAGTTGGTACATGCATAATTCCGTAATTTAGTTTAAGAGAAGCTATAGATTTATTTAGGGGCCCTCTGTTAGTTCATGCAAATTGAAGAGAAATGGTCGGGGACTTGACCAAAATAGGTCAAAATCCAGTTTAACAACCAAAAGTGGGACAGAATGAGTAAGGGTAGAGTACACCGAGTACCTCGCATTTGGTAAAAGCGAGATTGATAGGAATCTCTCTTTTACCAAATGCAAGATGCCCCATGCTAGATCCAGTCAAAAAATCTGAATGCGAGCTGGTAGAAAAGAGCTATCTCGCGTTTGGCATTGGTGAGGTCCCTTATACATCTCCAGTGCCAAACGCAAGGATTGTTAGCTTTCCGTGAGCATGACAAAAAGGCATTCTTCACATTTGGGAGACGCGAGGTCTTGTTGAACCTCCCGTCCCGCAAACGCGACATGCCAACTCTGTCAAGCACGATTTCATTCTTCATTTTTTTTTTTTTTGCATTTTCTTTTTCCTCTATTATCCTTACAGTTTTTTTTCCATTTTTTAAACTTTTTCCTCTCTTTTTCTTCTATTTCATATTCATAAATTTCCTCTATTTCATTTTCATAAATTTCCAAATTTATATTTAAAAAGAATTAATATTTAAAAAAACACAAAATATGTAAAGTCCTATATAAATTTAAATAATTCACAATTAAAATTTATTAATTTAAATTTGATCTTAACAAGTAATATACGTATTTTTACTACAATTAATTTGTTTATATTGGATTCAGAAATAATTTTTTATTTTTATTAATTTAAGTTTAATTTATAATATTTAATTATTTGAAAAAATTATAAAAATTTAAATTCTCAACTATCTAAATGTACTAAATTTATAGTTTCAACTATCTAAAATTATATTTAAATTTAAATATCAATTATCAAAATTTCACAATCCCCTTACATTTTAGTCCAAATAATTTATATTTTAACTAAATTCAAATAATGCTTGAAATATTAAAGAAAATATGGAAATATTGATTTATATTTTAGTGAATAATAGTGGAATATTTCATGAAAATTTTGTGCATTTTTTGTTTTAAAAAAATAAAATTATATTGTATTTGAATTTAAAGTTTTATTATTATTAATTTTGTCTTCAAAGATGGCCAAAATAAATTGAAATTATTATTTTCTCTTTAATTTTTAAATATAAATTATATATGATAAATTAGATAACGATATTTTATTAATTCTATTTTGATCTAAAATTTAAATGTAATTGTGACTGTTAATGAATCAGGATATCGTTTGTCCATCTCATTCTAAATACATGACGTCCACAATCGGCCCCTTTCGACGGCTCTTCAAATGGTGAGCAAACGGTGCCAAGCTAAAATTAGGATTGCGCCAATAATCCTCGTGTGGTATGGGCCTGAACTGTGATATATAAGTCAGCCTATAGCATAGTGTCGTGTTTTCCGATGACACTAGATCCCTAGGATTCAATCTCAATTGCTGACATTCTGTAAATGCATGTGAACAAGGAATTTCATATATTTTCCATTTGCAACAAATATTTGTCCTAGCTCCAATATTAACCTCATATGAATTATTTCCCTTTCCATACTCACGATGCGGTGATACAATATTAAAAATACCTCAATCTTGATTAAAAGTTAGTACACGATGTGTTCTTCCTTTCATCTCATTCTTCACAAATTTACCCTATATCCTAAAAGAAAAGTGATATATCCCGTAATTAGCCTCTTGTCTATAGTCGTTGAAATATTTGACTTTTTTTTTAACGAAGACTCAACAATCACCTTGATGGGGTAGGGCCCATATACCTTTGACGACACTATTGAAAGATTCCTTCAGATTGATTGTCATATTACCACACCGATATCCACCATCATAAGCAAGCGCCATAGCTCTTTTGAAATCAAATCCAACCATTTCTTCCATAATTTTTAAAAATTTTCGCTTTTTGCTTTGATCCCTAGCTGGTAACATCAACTTTTTTAACTCATGTGTTCTGAACTTTGTATTGAAGTTGATCTAAATATGTCTAAGACAAAATCTATGCACAGCCGTTGGCTTTTGCCAAATGGGTAATCGATGAACTGCATTCACTATACTAATGTATCTGTTGGATATTAAACAAACTTTTTTTCGATCCTTCAATACATGTTCTCTGAGCAAGGCCAAAAACCATTCCCAACTATCATTAATTTCTTCGTTAATGACTGAAAATGCAAGGGGCAATATATGGTTATTGGTATCTTGACCTAGTGCTGTTAAGAGTTTTCCCTTGTATATACCCCTAAGAAATGTCCCATTAATGCTGACCACCAGTTTTATGTGAACAAATGCATCAACATAAGGTCTGAATGCCCAAAAAATATATCAAAATGTCTTAGCCCTATTGGTGTCCATAGGTAAGAAGTTCCATGCCACGACGGTACCAAGATTCGTGTCGTTTAAGGATTGCATATACTGTGGTAGTTGTGCGAATGAAGAAGGCCAATCTCTGTAGATCATCTCAATAGCATGCATGTGTGCGTTCCATCCTTTCCTATAAGATGGAGTGAAATGCAATGTGTTATGAATATGGATGTTTATTTCATTGACTTTAATCTCTGGATTGTAGTGAATCATTGGCAAGATGTGATTCTCCATGAATTTTGTACTCAAGTTTCGATAGTTCCCATCTACTATTCAGACTAGACAAATATGCTCTTCATGCCATTGAGTAATTTGCCACAGGTCACAACCTTTCTTTTTTTGCTCACGGATCCGCCAATAATAGAGATGTTGTGGAGTTGAATTTTATACTTGGCAATCTAATATGCACTCTTGCTTTCTAGCACCATAAACTCATGATTCGTTCTAATAGACCACGACCGTATAGCCCAAATTAACTCATCCTTATTCCTAAACCACATGCCAATCCTCAAGTCATTCTGACTATAGATCCATCCCAACACTACTCGGTGCTATTCCACCAGCTTCGCCTTCTATTTCTTGAGAAGTATCCAACCTATCAAGGTAGATTGAATATGATGGATTATACAAGTGGTTTATTTCAGTGAGTCTATTAGTAGGCTATTGCATTACAGAAGGACAAGGAATATCTTCTCCAACATCATCATCCCCCACGCCCTCGTCGAGGGAATCATCTATAGTAGGCCCATCAATATCTGATGTAGGTCCAACCCATCCATAGTTGCCTCTTCTGGAGTACCTACCCAGTTAGGCTCTCGAGCAATCCATTCATCAATTGGGGTTACATCTACTAGAACACCAATTTTAGCAGATGAAAATAATGGCAGACTCATTTGTATTTGAATGGATTGAACGTGATCATGAAGTGGAGGTGTAACATGCCTAGTAGAGGTTGATAAGTATTAGTTGCTAGGTCTAACGATTGGGGTATCCAAAACTGATGTATTGAAAAGGGATCGGTAAGTGTCATTTGGAATGTGTGGAGGATCATTGGCGATAGATGTTGGAAAATTTAAATCAAAATTAAGCATATTAACAGGAACAACTAAGTTGAGTAATGCAGTGAATGACTCAGTAATAGGAGTTGGGATATTATGTTCTGGAAGATCTGTGGTTGTTGCATTTAGAATCTAAATGAACTCATGATGAATATAGATCAATTAGTTGTCCCTTCACGGTAAATGCATAGTACCACAAATTTTCCATATCATCATCATCTATTATAGAAGCGGTAGTAGATCTTGTCACAGTACCAATAACAGTATCCTCTCTCATTGTGATTTGTTTCTTAACAGTAGACGTGTCCAATCCTCAAATTGCACATATTTTGTTGACTAAATCAAGAAAACTAACTCGATTTCTAACCATCAACACCTTATGATAGGGACCATTATAAAAATCGAAGTATGCAGTGCGCATAATTTCACAATCCCAGTATAACTGTAGTCTTATAGTTTCTTCTAATGACATTGTGTCTAGATAAATTAGGCAGAATTTTCTATTCAAAAAATAAAGTATGTCAAAATATTGAATTATTATATCAATCAATATCAAATTAATCAACACAAATATATCTTGAAAAAAACGGAATATTTGATATATGCCAAAACAAGTTTTAATATATCCCAAATTAATTATTAAATATCATGTCATTTAATATATGAGTATTTATTTATTTTTAAATAATTTATATATATATATATATATATATATACATAAAAAAATTACCAGCAATATATTTATTTTATGTAATTATGTTACAATGACATGCAATTTAATCAATTATGTTACCAAGGTATTATTCCAATTTCAATATGCTATTGTGACAAATCTATAATCCAATCATCTAGAAAGACAAGATTATAAAATCAAAAGATAAAGTTCACCTTTGATTTCCGTTTTATTCAATATAATTTTTTTTTATTCTATCCAAAGCTTTAACCATTTGAGAGAATTAGTCCATATTAAAGATTAAAATTTTAAACTAATTATTTAAAATTATATAAGTGTTATGAATTATTGGAATCTCCATTAATTAGTGGAGGCTCCACTAATTATGGATTTATGTGAATTATTAGAAGATTTTTATGGATGTCCACCATTTAGTGGAGACACCATTAATTGAGATTAGTTGAAGATGATGTATGCCATGATGTATTTCACTAATTAGAGCTCTATAAATAGAGCTATTCTCTAAGCTTGTAATACACCATCATTTTGTGAAAGAAAGATTAGTGAAAGAAAGATTGGAGAAAGAATTGTGAGAGAAAGAAAGAGAGAAGTTTGAAGAGAAATTCTTGTGCAAAGAATAGTTAGAATTTTCTTAGTGTGTAGTGTGTAGATTTTATTCTAACACTACCCTAATTTTATAACACGTTATCGACACGAGTCTCTACCGTTATTAAAGCCGTAAGACATGTACGCATTTATTGATCTCGCTAAATTCGAATTTGTAGCCCTTGATATTTCTGAAAAAAAATTATTTGTCATACAGAAATGTATCTAAATGCTAAAAAAAAAAAAAAGGAGATCCATATGTCATGTGGATAAAAAGAAAGATTTGACCACCCGAAGATGGTCGTACTACCCACCGCACGGTATGAATGGTTGCACCCGAAGTTGCAAGATTGTAAAACCGTGAACTCCGTGATGTATAAAACTACATCTTAGTTAAAAAATTTTACGGAGAAAAAGTTACCGATGAAGTTATATTGGAGAAGACATTCTCCACTTTTCATACCTCGAATATTGTCCTGCAAAGTAACAATATCGAGAAAAATGGTATCCCAAATTGACAAATTTAACATGAGTTATTATTGAAAAATCATGAAGCCGGATGAATCGGCTCAACAAAGACTCCTGAAGTGAATGTCGTTGGCTCCAGCAGAAGCCATCGTTATAGTCGTAGTTGTGGCAAGTGGCCGTGGTTATGGTCATGGACACACTCGATATTTCCCTTATCACGAGAAATACTGGCCACCTGAAGTGGAACAGAAAAGATAATAAGAGAAAAAGATATTTCTATTAATAATAAGCATCACATCTTTTATTCATATCACTAGTGTTCATATGAACTTGAGGATACATGCTTATAGTTGCTCTTTTGTAATTGAGCATTTGATTGGTGATGGAAGTGTTCAAAATAATTAAAAGTTTACTTTTAATATGTTTCTTTTATATTTTATATTTTTTGCATTGTAATAGTACTTATCGTTTAAGGTTTTTATTATTTGAGTATTTACATTTATAAATATTTTATTATGCCAAGATGGCTATTATTCCGCTTACCGGATACACAAATGGCATTGAAGATATATGCCTAATTGATAGTGGAACTACACACACCATACTAAAAAATGAGAAATATTTTTCTGATCTCAAAATGGGAGAAATAAATATTTATACGATAAACGGTAGTGCAAATGTAATTGAGGGCTCCGGAAGAGCTAGTATATTGTTGCCTAAAGGAACAACAATTATTATTGATAAGGCACTATTTTCCTCAAAATCCGTAAGAAATTTATTGAGTTTTAAAGATATCCGCGTAAATGGGTATCATGTTGAAACAAATGAGGAAAATGGGATTGAGCATCTTTTATTACTCAAATACATTTGGGTAAGAAATCGGTATTAGAAAAATTGCCGTCTTTTTCTACCGGTCTATATTTTGTAAAAATACGTACAATTGAAATTCATCATCTAGTAAACCGTAAGTTTACCGATCCTATTACTTTTAGCATTTGGCATGACCGGTTGGGTCATCCGGGATCTACCATGATGAGAAGAATCATTGAGAATACACATGGTCATCCTTTAAAAATAAAAGGATATTAACATCGTAAAAATTCGCATGTACCGCATGTTCCCTAGGAAAATTAATTGTTAAACCATCACCAGTAAAAGTAGGAGCTGAAAGTCCTACATTTTTCGAACGGATTCACGGAGATATTTGTGGACCTATTGATCCACCATGTGGACCGTTCAAATATTTTATGGTCTTAATTGATGCATCATCCCGATGGTCACATGTATGTTTATTATCTACTCGCAACCCGGCGTTTACGAGATTACTTGCTCAAATAATTAAATTACGAGCACAATTTCCGGACCATCACATTAAAAATATCCGTTTGGATAATGTCGGTGAATTTTCATCACATGCTTTTGATGCATATTGCATGTCAATTGGGATTAATGTTGAACATCCCGTAGCTCATGTTCACACACAGTAATGGTCTTGTCGAATCTTTGATTAAACGATTACAATTAATTGCTAGACCATTATTAATGAAAACAAATCTCCCAACATCCGCCTCGGGGACATGCTATTCTACATGCCGCAACACTTGTACGTATAAGACCAGCTAGTTATCATAAATTCTCTCCTTTGCAATTGGCTTTTGGGTCGAACCAAATATTGCTCATTTAAGAATTTTTGGGTGTGTCTGTATATATTCCAATTGCACCAAACCAACGTACAAAGATGGGTCCTCAAAGAAGAAAGGGGATATATGTTGGATATGATTCTCCCTCTATTATCGTGTATGTTGAACCCCCGATAGGAGATGTATTCACAAAGCAAGATTTGCCGATTGTCATTTTGATGAATCATTATTCCCTAAATTAGGGGAGAACCCAAACAAGATAAAAAGGATCTTGATTGGACAACATCATTAAATTATCTTGATCCGCGCACAAGCGCATGTGAACTTGAAGTTCAAAAGATAATTCATTTGCAAAGCATTGCAAATCAAATGCCGTACGCTTTTGTTGACTCCGGAAGAGTTACAAAATCGCATATTCCAACCTATAAATGCTCCTATTCGAATTGAAGTTCCAAGCAGAACAAAATATTATACCTATAGTCGCTGAGTCAAAAACACGCCGTAAGCGTGGCCGACCTCTTGGTTCTAAAGATAAAAATCCTCGAAAGAAAAGAGGATTAAATGATCCGAAGATCATATTGAAGAAAAGAATGATAAAGACCAAGAGAGAACCGATGACAAAGAACCGTAAGTTGATGAAAGTAACACCGAAATTTCTATCAATTATACCACTTCCGGTAGAAGTTGGAATCGGATAGAAACCGTTATTGATAATATATTTGCATACAATATATCTCTTGATGTTACACAGATAATGATGATCCCGAACCAATATCGCTTGATGAATGTCGGCATAGAAAAGATTGGCTCGTAATGGAAAGATGCGATTCAATCGGAGTTAAATGCACCGGCAAAACGTGAAGTCTTCGGACTCGCAGTCCGAACACCGTAAGGTATAAAACCCGTTGGCTACAAATGGATATTTGTGCGAAAGCGCAATGAAAAGAGTGAAATCGTTCGATATAAAGCGCGATTAGTAGCCCAAGGTTTTTCACAAAGACCAGGTATTGATTATGATGAAACTTATTCTCCCGTTGTTGATGCTATTACACTCCGATATCTTATCAGCTTGGCAAGACATGAAAAGATAGATATGCGCCTATTAGATGTTGTCATCGCTTACTTGTATGGAAATTTAGAAAATGATGTTTACATGAAAATCCCCGAAGGATTTCATATGCCCGAAGCATATAAACATTATCCTCGTGAAAATTACTCCATCAAGTTGCGTAAATCATTATATGGCCCGAAGCAACTGGGCGCATGTGGTTCACACGTCTTAGTGAATATTTATTGAAAGCGGGATTTAAAAATGACCAGGTATGTCCATGCGTTTTTATTAAGAAATCTGGTTCTAAATTTGTGATATTAGCTATATATGTTGATGATATTAATCTTATTGGAACTCCCGAAGAGCTCCAAGAAACAATTGATTATTTAAAAAGAGAATTCGAAATCAAGGATTTTGGTAAAACCAAATTTTGCCTTGGTTTACAAATTGAACATTTGGAGAGTGGAACATTTATTCATCAATCAACATATACAAGAAAAGTGCTAAAAAGATTTTACATGGACAAAGCACATCCATTGAGTATTCCAATGATCGTGCGATCATTAAATGTGGATAAAGATCCTTTCCGACCTCAAGAAAATGATGAAGAACTCCTTGGTCCCGAAGTACCATATCTCGATGCAATTGGTGCATTGATGTATCTTGCTAATAACACACGGCCCGATATTGCTTTCGTTGTCAATTTATTAGCAAGATTTAGTTCTTCACCAACACGACGACATTGGAATGGAATTAAACAAGTCCTTCGATATCTCCAAGGTACAATTGATCTCGGATTATTTTATTCAAATAAAACCAGATCCAACATTGATAGGTTATGCAGATGTCTGGTTATTTATCCGATCCACATAAAGCACGTTCTCAAACGGGCTATCTATTTACATGTGGAAATACTGTTATATCATGGCGTTCTACGAAACAATCTATAGCAGCTACTTCTTCAAATCATGCTGAAATTATAGCCATTCATGAAGCAAGTCGAGAATGTGTATGGCTAAGATCCATGATTCATTATATCCGAGAAAGTTGTGGATTATCATCAATCAAAGGTATTCCAACTCCTCTTTATGAAGACAATGCAGCTTGCATAGCTCAATTACGAGGAGGATATATTAAAGGAGATCGGACAAAATATATTTCACCAAAATTCTTCTTTACTCATGAACTCCAGAAGAAATGTGAAATTGATGTGCTACAAATTCGGTCATGTGACAACCTCGCAGATATTTTCACGAAGACTTTACCGACGGCAACATTTGAAAAGTTGAGATATAAAATCGGTATGCGTCGGTTTAAAGATTTAAAGGAATCATCTCATCAGGGGGAGTAATAAATGGACATATAGAATAGTGTACTCTTTTTCCTTCACTAGATTTTTTTCCCACTGGGTTTTTATCTAGTAAGGTTTTAACGAGGCATATTCTTTATGTAATGGATGGACATCCAAGGGGGAGTGTTATGAATTATTGGAATCTCCATTAATTAGTGGAGGCTCCACTAATTATGGATTTATGTGAATTATTAGAAGATTTTTATGGATGTCCACCATTTAGTGGAGACACCATTAATTGAGATTAGTTGAAGATGATGTATGCCATGATGTATTTCACTAATTAGAGCTCTATAAATAGAGCTATTCTCTAAGCTTGTAATACACCATCATTTTGTGAAAGAAAGATTAGTGAAAGAAAGATTGGAGAAAGAATTGTGAGAGAAAGAAAGAGAGAAGTTTGAAGAGAAATTCTTGTGCAAAGAATAGTTAGAATTTTCTTAGTGTGTAGTGTGTAGATTTTATTCTAACACTACCCTAATTTTATAACAATAAGTACATTTTTTATATTTTATTTATATTCTTAAATATGCAATGAGCTACATATTTTTATTCTTTTGACGTAATAAAATAATATATAATTTACTTAGCTATTATAAAACTAACTAAGATAATTGAGATTAATTATTCAAGAAGTTTACGTATGTTTAATATTATACAAAAATATAAAGTTTAAAAATTAACTTCAAGTGATTATGAATATGGATAATTTATGGATTTAATTAAAAATGTAAGGATTTAATTTAGAAATAATTTATGACTTTAATTTAAAAATGTAAGGATTTAAATTAGAAATAATTTATGAATTTAATTAAAAATGTAAGGATTTAATTTGTATACAAAAATGTAATGATTTCATTTGTATATAACTTTATGTAAATTTAATTTCTATATAAAAAATGCAGGGATTTATTTTTATTTTTTTAATCTTTCGTTCAATATTAATTTTTATATTTTGTTTGCATTGAAATTTAATATAATTTAATAATATTCATCCAATTTAAATTGATGTAGTGGAGAGTATTTTTATTCTATATAATTATATCTTTTATAAAAAAGAGAAGATAAATAAATTTTTTTAATTTAATTTATAAATTAATAAATAAAAAGAGAAGATAATCATTTATTTTAATTTAAAAAAGAGAAGATAATAATACACAAAATTGTTCAATCCTCTTATTTTATATTTATATTTATTTTCATGTTTAAAAATAATATCACAAAAATACTCTCCACTATATATGCTAAAAGTAAATTTCAGGATAATATTTTTTATCTTTCATTCAATTAAATTTTTCTAAAAATTTTAATGAAAATTGAAAAAAAAATAGAAGACAATTTTTTATTTAATTCAAATTGCTATCCCAAAACAAATTATTAATTTGTAAAATTGATTTGAGAAATTTCGCACGTGACAACTCACTTTTTTGTCTTGGTCCAAAAACTAATCTTCAGATAAATAATTAATTGTTGTTGCTGCTCATCCAACTATTATTTCGAATTTTTAATTTTCTCAAAACAAATAACAAATAATCATCTTCTGCAATATCTCTAAAACAATGTTAAACAATTATTCATTTCAGGCTTCTAAAGTTATCCCCATGGAATCGATACAAATAACATGTTCTTCGTGTATGCAATATATTACAAATAGATCAATATCTATTCACCCCAAAAAAGCAATACAAAAGCAAAGTCTCAACCAAATACAAAGCAAAGTCTCAACCACAAATCAAGTAGTTATAATCTAACAAAATTCAAATACTAAATTGCTACAAAAATTAACAATAAGCAGTCCCAAATACACTAAGTAGTGTCAAATACAACTACAAAATAACAAGGTACAATTCTCATTTTAATTCTTTATTTCCAACAAAAAAAAAAAAACCTGTTATAGAAGTCGGCAGTGGATCTGGTGAGTACGAATTCCAGTGGTAGTGATGGCATCTTCTGGCAACAGCACTCCGACAGCGGCACTCTCGGGCAGCTAAGGGTGGTGAAACAAGACAAAGAAGTTGAAGATGAAAACTTCCGTTGCTGGAGAAAGATGGAGAAACTGGGAAGGAGAAGGAGGAGAAGAGGATGGAAAGCTCATGGTCGCGAGAGAGATGGAGGTGAAACACTACTTCTCGTGTGGCTAAGTAATGAAGATAGTGAAACATACTTCTTCAGTCCCGTGAAGAATCCTCTGAAAAAGAGGAATTCTTTTGAAAAGAGGATTCCTCTCTTTCAGAGCAATTCTTCATGAGAAGAAATGCACTCTTGTGAAGTGAAAAAACGCAAAAGACCCGTGAAGCAGAAGAGAAGGGAAGCTGTAGAAAGTTGAACAAAAATCACTCTTCACGTTTGGCACTGGCTTAGACCTCGCCAATGCCAAACGCAAGGTATACTGTTCTCTATCAGCGTTTTTTACCAGAGAGATGGATAGTCAGCATGGAGCATCTCGTATTTGATAAATGCTAGAGTTCTATCAATCTCGCTTTACCAAATGTGAGGTACTCGTGTATGCTGTCCTCACTCATTTTGCCCCACTTTTGATTGTTAAATTAGGAAAATTCTAACGTGGACCATGAATTAACTGTATTGATGAGTTATATTATATATAATATAAATTATATGATATAACTTATCAATACATTTGATCCACGAATTCACAATCTATGTAAGAATTTCTCGTCAAATTAAATTTTGATCCATTTCAGTCAAATCTCCCGCCAGGAGGGGAGAGGGCGTGGTTGATTACTTACTTCGTAATTGTTCGTATAATGATTATAGGGTGTGCCTTTCACAATTTTCTCATTGATCCAAGCAAATAGAAAATGACAGGCTATGGTTCCATACATTACTTTCTATGTTAAATCTATATCCCAAACAAACTCATGTTCGGCGATTGATTTAATACGACACCATACACGTGTAATTATTTTTGGAGTTGCATAGGGGCATGTGGCTGCAGTAGTTGGCTAAATGGTCTCTCGAGAAAGATGATTTTATCTTCATTCGACATCCGTCAAGATCAGTACATGTAGGTCGAAATTTAAGAAACTCCGCACACGTCTAGCATACTTGTGCGAATACTGCCGACCACAAATTTACGATACAGGCTATCCCTTTACGGTAGAGGTATAGGACTATCAATTTTTCTTATCATCATCATTCATTATATAAATCATGTTATCAATAATATCAATTTATCTCACTGGGATTTGCAACCTAACACTAGACACAACCACCCCTCAAATTGTACTTATTAATCGACTAAATTAAAGTAGATAATTCAATTTCTAATAATTAAAGTCTTTCAAGAATGATTATAAAAGAAATCATCATGTGCATAATGTCAAATCTTATAAACGTAATTTTATAGGTTGTTCTAGTAACATTATGTCGGCTTAAATCAATTAAAAATAACACACATATTCCCACTAACCAATTGTGTATAATTGCAAGATACCATCCAATATCAAAATAATAAATTAATCAAAAAAATACCATAAAATATCTTATTAGATTGGAAACATAGTATCATCCAAATAGCACGTAGATATTCTAACCAACTACAACCCAGTCGATGATAAAAATTTTATTCTTTTAATATTCATTTAATTTTCATTTTCATTTTCATTTTCATTTAATTTTTATTCAAAAAGTATTTGAAGCTTGAATTTTTTACAGGATAAGCTTTTATTTTTCTTCCCAATTTAATTTTCATTTTCATTTATTTTTATTTTAAAGAATTTGAGGATAAGTTTTTTATTTAATTTCTATTTCAAAATATTTTAATCTCAAATATTTAAAAGGATAAATTTTTATTTTTATTTAATTTAAATTGTTGTTTTTATTTATATTTCAATTTTTTATTTTATTTAAAAGAATTTGAGGATAAATTGTTCATTCAATTTAAATTTTTATTTTCCGTTTAAATTTTATAAAAAAGATTTAAATCTCTAATTTATTTTTCCTTAAATTTAAATTTGAATTTTAATTTAACTTAAAATTTTATTTTATTCATAATTCAAATTTAAATTTTATTTGAAATAATTTGAAGATAATTTTTTACTTTATTTAATTTAAATTCCTCTTTTTCCGTTCAGTTTTTATTTCAAAATATTTAAACCTCAAATATTGAAAGGATAAATTTTCATTTTTATTTAATTTAAAATTTTTATTTTATTCATATTTCAAATTTAATTTTTTATGTTTGAAATATTTTGAGGATAATTTTTTTCATACAATTTAAAATTTTATTTTCCCATTTAGATTTTAATGTAAAAGGTTTATATCTCAATTTTTTAATTTAAATTAAATTTTCATTTTCCCTTTTAATTTTAATTTCAAAAATATTTAAATCTCAAACTTATTTTTCATTTAATTAAAATTTTTATTTTTCTATTTAATTTAAATTTCAAAAGGTTTAAAATTCAAATATCTGAAAGGATAAGATTTTATTTTTTTTCTTTGATTTAAATTTAAATTTTATTCATATTTGGATTTAATTTTTATTTGAAAAAAATTGGAGGATGGTTTTTATTTTTCCTTCAGTTTAAATTTTTATTTTTTGATTTAAAGTTTATTACAAAAGATTTAAATCTTACATTTATTTTTCCTTAACTAAATTTTTTTTATTCATATTTCAAATTTAATTTTTATTTCAAAGAATATAATGATAATCTTTTTATTTTTCATTCAATTTAAGTTTTTAGTTTTTCGTTCAAATTTTTATTTCAAAATATTTAAATCTCCAATTTATTTTTCCTTTAATTTTTATTCATATTTCAAATTTAATTTTTATTTGAAAGAAATTGAAGCTAAAGTTTTATTTTCATTTCATTTAAATTTTTCCTTTTCTTTTAATTTCTATTTCAAAAAAAAAAAATGAATCTCAAATATTTGAAAGGGTAAATTTTTATTTTTCTTTAATTTAAATTTTTATTTTTATTTTATTCATATTTCACTTAATTTTTATGAATATGAATTTAACAATAAATTATTAATTTTATTTTAATTCAAAATTTGTATTTGTTTAATTTTTATGTCAAAAATTTGAAGCTGAAATATTTGAAAAGATAAAATTTTGTTTTTTATTTAATTTAAAATTTTAATTTATTAATACTTTGTTTATTTTTTATTTGAAAGAGTTTGAAATAAATTTTTGTTTTTATTTAATTCAAAATTTATTTTCATTTAGGTAGATAATCCCATGAACGCTTTGAATCCTCTACAACATTTCCTCTAGCATTTTCTATAACATTCTTATTATAAAACTCCTCCTTGTTTTTTAATATTTTTTAATATTTAATTACTAAAAATCTAATTACTCAATTATCAAATTTCACGTAAATTTTGCACTTTTCCGTTTTCTCTTTATCTCCCCCTTTCTCACGATATTTTTATCTTAAGCTACTTCCCTCTATTTCTACTCTACTCTTCACAAAATTACAAGCTCTACATTTTCTTCAATTTGTCGAAGGTTCAATTAACTGGGATGAAGTATCAGAAGATGCATCAAAACCCACATCTTTAACTCCCATTTACATTGGTTTGTGTTTGCGGAAGGCCGGTGCTAGATCCAACAGAAACTATTCCACGACATTTGATATTTCCTAGAACATGAAAATCTTAAATATTTGAAATTCAAAGCTCATTCCTTGTGACACGACTGGTATAGAGTCAATGGCTGAATGGGACGAAACCAACACGAAAAGGGACCGATAGGCACACGATGGGGCGACGTGCACTAGGCGCCCAAGCACGGTGTGCATGGCATGAGCTGAGATAGGCACGACAGGTCGTTTCGAACTGTTGGGTAATTTTGATTGATCAAACTTTGTGAAGGTATGTAGAAGCTTCTAGAATATTCTAGGAAACTCTTGTATATTATAAAGAATCCTAAAATACTATAGAATTCTCTAGAACCTTATAGAATATGCTAGACATGTAAGTTGCATAGCAAGTGGTCAACTTGCTTGTACAAGTTGCGAGAAGGTTCTAGACCCCCAACGCTTACCTATAAATAGGGTCAAACCCTCTCATTTGTATCATCCAAGTTTGGGATACAAGTAAAGTTCTCTCAAGAAGCACTTTTGCTATCTCTTTAGCCATCTCACCATTTTCACACTTAGCTTTCATTCAAACACTTAACCACCACATTTCCATCTCTCTTTTCCTAACTTAAGTTCCCTTTAGGCTGATCTAGCTAAACTTTTCTAAATTAGTCTTAGAAATAGCTAGAGCCACATGGGCTATCATGGTTAAAATAGCAACCCGTGACACTTGGAAGGCTATCCTATCTCTTAGGAAGGTGTAGATTTCTAATTTTTTGGTCAAGAAGATATTGACCAAATTTCCTCTATCTCATAACACAAAATGACACCTATTTGCCTTGGTTTCATGTCTTGAACAGGTTAAATAATCATCCACTAAACCCCACATGACAAAACCCACAAACACAAATCAGCGTCTAAAATTTAATATTTATGTTTCTATACATTTTTTTTTATATATAATCACCAAAAATACAAATCAAAACAACATCAAATGCATGCTTTGTTCAAATACAAATAATCAAATATTCAACAAATAACATCACTAAAAAAGTCATAAAATCTATAACAAGGAAATATAAGAAGTACTGATAGTAGCTTCCAACCCCAGTGGCAATAGTAGTGGCGGCAACGACGATGGCAACTATCTTTGGCAACAATTTAACCCTGGTAATGGCACAACAATGACTGCTTGGTTTTGTTAGAGAAGAAGTGGGTAGAGTAGAGAAGAAAGATGTGGGATGGACAGCAATGCAACGACAAAGCTCGACTTTGTTGGAGAATAGGTGGGGAGAGTAGAGAAGGAGAAATGGAAAGGAAGAATGACAGTCGAAAGGATAAAAAATAGAGAAGGAGAAGAAGAGGATAGGATGAGAAGTGAAGAAGAGGATGAAGATGATGTAGGTAGAGAAGAGAAATACAGTGGTGGAGATTTGTAGTTATGACATCCCAATCCTATATATGAGAAATGTCAATGGTGCATATAAAGATGGGACTAAATACCTATTATCAATTTAGGATATATATTTTGGCTCAACTAAGACAGTAGCCAAGTAGTTGACCGTGGATACTACTAGGCCTATATTTGCATTCTCAAATTCACAGGCACGAGACGTGACATTTGTTATCAGAATGCATAACTAGTCCCTTGGTGTAGGAACTAAATACTACATTGTGTGCAGTGGGAGTCACCTTTAAAATCTTGTATAGCTTGGTTGGTCCTAAATTTGGTTTGGATTTAGCAAGGACACTTATACCTAAATGGTGGTGAAGTATGAATGAGATTTAATGATGTGTTTAAGTATCTATTGTTCATTTTGAGATATCTATTTTGACACAACGAGGATAGCAGCTAAGAAGTTGATTGTGGATACTACTAGACCTATTTCTCGAGTCCGCGAACATGAGGCATAATATTTGGTAATATGACACCCCAACCCCACATGAGATTGCGATGAAAAGTGTGAATAGTATATAAGGATGGGTCTAAGTACCTACTATCAACTCGGAATATCTCTATCGGTCCAACAAAGACAGCAGCCAAATAGTTTATCTAGGTACTGGCAGGCCTATAGTCATGTTCTTAGGCCTGTGAGTACGAGTGTGACATTTAATATCAAAGCAGGTAACCAGCCTCAGTATAGGAGCTAAGTACTATACCATGCATAAAGAGAGCCACATCTAGAATCCTACTCCGCCTGGTTGGTCCTGGGTTTGGTCTAGGCCCAATAAGGACGCTTGGACTTAAAGAGGGATGAATGTGACACTTCAACCTTACATGAGATTCTAATGAGAAGTGTAAATAGTATATGAGTAGAAGTCTAAGTATCTATTTGTCAATTTAGAATATCTATTTTAGCCCGGCACCAAAAGTTGACTATGGGTACTACCAAGGCTATAATTGCGCCTTAGGCCCGTAGGGGCATGATATTATGTGATACTTCAATCCCACATAGAATTCTGATGAGTCGTGTGAATGGTATATAAGAACAGGTTTAAGTATCCATTGTCAATTTGGGATATATATTTTAGCTCAACGAGAATATGGGTCAAATAGTTGATCGTGGGTACTGCTAGACCTATAGTTATATTCCTAGACCCTTAGGCATGAGGCATGATATTTGGTATTATAGTGGGTAATCAACCATCGAGTGAGAATTAAATGCTAAATTGTGTTCGAAATATACTCAAAAAGATTAAGAAATTATATAAAGATATTTATTTTGCAATGACAATAGTATTTCTTTTATGAGTTAGTATTCACATTTATATACATGAAGGTTGATGCGCAAATTTTGGGTGTATGAAAATCATTAAATTTAAATTCATCCCTAGCCAAGTTTTAATTAAAATATTAATCCCAAATAACACATACGAACAAGTATACTCATCATAAATATAGTATAAGGAATTAACGAGTATCGATCCTCAAGGAAACAAATACATACTAATCACTTTTCATTCATCATTTAACCGACCCAATAAAGTGATAAAATAATAAAAAGGAAAAATAAGCAAAATATACATATATAACTCAAGGATGCAATTCCATGTAACTAGATAATTATCTTAAGAATATAATATTAAATCACTTAGCATTCATCATAATCAATTGTTATCTTGGCATCATGAAGGAACTTAAGTAAGATCCAATTGTTTCCCAAGTCATGAACTCACTTATGTAGACTCCACTTCTTTCCCAATCTATAGAACCATTATCTCTTGATTAATTTAGTAGATTTTTCAATCACACTAAAATACCCAAAAGATGTATTAAATTCTTCCTTCAATAATTACCCATATGCTCTATGTAATAATAAATATGAAATCAGTTAATAGCCCTATGCTCTAGGTGAAATCAACAAATCTTTGATTACTTTAGTTCTTTAATCTTAACTTCGTTTCCCAAGTCTATTAAGATCTAACAAATATGAAATCAATGCAATGAACTTCTAACATCGTTTCCTAAGTCAATTAGAAGAAAATGCATCAATAAATTAATATTAACAAATAATCAAATACCAAGGATCACAATAGATTAATCAAAATCCCAATAACTCAAACTCATAATCTCCAAAATAATATCTAATTACTATCAAAAAATTAAGCACGTCATTATTCTAGAAAAGTAAACAAAGAATAAAGGATAGAACTTATAGGCAAGCCCTTCTTTTTCTCTTGAAAACCTCCTTTAAACAATACTCCTTTGAGTGATGAATTTATCTTTGAAAAATAACTAGTTAGCTTAGATCCTTGAATTCACACATTTGCCTTGTGTTTTCCTTGTTTAAATAGGCTCCTAAGAGGCCAAAATTCATTCTCTAAGAGTTCTAGATCGAGCAGAAGTTGAAAAATACTAAAATTCTTAGGAAATTACCAAATCCACACGTGATAAAAAAAATTCACCGACATTTGGTAGACCGAAGCAAGCATAGCCGGCGCCGACGGTGCTATAGTTGGCCCGGTTGTGCTCTATTTTTTTTCCACGAAATCCTCTATTTTCCAGAATGGGGCTAGCACTAGCTCCGTTGGACACGGTCGGTGCCAACCTATACTGGACGGTGATAGAATTTTTCGTCATTTTCCCTTTTTCTGCAATAAAAAGTCAAAATACCTTTCCAAAGATAAAAAATCAAATATGAAGGAATATGCTTGGTTATTGCATTAAGTGTATCACAAAATATTCTCAAATAATTAGGAAAATTTTAGCCCTTATCACATTCCCCGACACTTGAACATTTGCTTATCCTCAAGCAATGCACTTTAAAACAAGGAAAAACAAGACAATCTTTTTTAAACAGTTTAACTACAACAAAGCCATAATTGTCTTTCAAACTTTAGATATGACTTTGTCATTCTTCACTTCCCTTGAAAACATTCACAAAGTAACGTACTATATAAGACATACCAAGGCCCTTGAAGTCAAATTAAGTAAGTTTATGCTTTAGTCTAAGAAAATTATTTCACCCTTCAAGTAAAAACGTAGATAACATGAATTATACAAGTCAAGTTATCTACCAACTCAAGCATTATTAATCTAAAAATTGCACAACACAAGTCATGATTTAAGGAAAACACTCTATTTTTTTTCTCCCAAAATTTTTCAATGACTTAGGGAATTGATAGCCTCAAGTGAATGGATTTCTCTTCACGCACCGTATTGGTCCCCTTATAGTCATTACTCAGCATTTTTTCAACAATCATTCTTTCTTTCTTTTGCTTTCAGGAATTAATAGCCTTAAGAAAATAGATTTCTCTTTACCATCCGTATTAACCCCCATAATTAAGCAAAAAGTGCCTTCTCGCCTTCAAAGATGAAATAATTTTTTTTCAACTCACAATCAGTTTTTTTTTTTCTTTCACTCAATCTTTCCATTCAAAGATTTTTTCCTCCTCATCACAACTTAAAGTTAAGTAAAGTTTAAACCCATAATACAAGAGTTAGCCAACAGCGTTCCCCACATTCATCACATTATTTACATTCAAGCTAGATGAATAAAATAATACTCAAATATTAATGCATAAGTAAGATTAACCCAAATTCTCAAGTCTTAATATATCTCATCCAATAAAACAATTCATTATCAATAAAAATCCACCATGTGAATGACAAAATTCATATCCAAGAAAGAAAGATAACTGCAACCTTGCTGAAGCAATGAAAACCACAAAATTTTGGAAATTTCAGCCCAAATGTGTATATGAAAAATATCTTAAATACTAAACTCTCCCCCCACACTTAAATTGGGTATTGTTCTCAATGGTAAAAAATAGAACAATATAAGCAAAACTAATGGACCGCAATAAATACAGGAGAAGAATAGAGAAAAGAAAATATTTCCATTACGGAGTAGCTACTACACATGTGAATCCATCACAATGAGTCATTGGGGAAATGTAGCTAAAGAAAAACAAAAAAATATAAATCTAGAAAAGAAAAAAAATAATCAAAATAAAGATAAAGATAAGCGAAAAATCAATTAAAAAGAAAGCCTAAGAAAAGTTATGAAAATATAAATAGAAAAGAAAACTAAATAAAAGAAATACAGATCAGTGGAAGAATGCTCAATCATCATCATCATGATCATACTCATCATCAGCCTCATGGCTACCATTACCTCCTTGAGGTCTAGGAAACCGCTGCATCCATTAGGCTCATTGTTGTTCCTGCACATCTTGCCTCCTAGTGAGGGCAGTCATAGACTCACGAAGCTGAAGTAATATCTTCGTTTATATCTCCATGCCCACTCTCAATTGTTCTAATTGACCACGCACCTCAGTCTCAAAGTCAATCCTTGATTGGGACAGGATGCTCCTCTTCCTCGGGAGGAAGCTCGACTTGTCCCGGGTGCTACACATCATACGGCTGTAACCAACGTCTCACCTTAGTACTGTACTAATAGGCACAACTAACTAATATTTGCTCAATAACCAGATCACACTTAGTTGTGGTTTCAATAAGCTCCCCCTCAAAATTAATGCTAAAGGCTTCCAGAATTTTCATGATCATGCGGGGGAAAACAAAGGCTTTGGTGGAAAAGCAAGAATGGGCCATATGTCGCATATATTGAATAATCAAAGAAGGAAGCGAGATGGGCTGAGTGTGCATCATCCTATGAAGAATATAAAGGTAAATCACATGGGACTCATTAAACTCACTAGCCTTTGGAACAACATTGTAAGCAAAGATATAGACTATGGCACGTAGGTTAGCTTCAAGATTATTGTTGGAATAGAAACCAACTTGCCCTACTAGACCTCTTCTATACATCCTCAAGGTAGCTCTAGGTATCACTCACTTTCCACTCAGGGTTAGAAAGTATCTTTTGATTGTTGTGATCTACAGCTAACTAAAGGCCTTCATTATTAACATGAAGGATGGTAGCTAGTCTCTCTCTATCCACAAAGATAGGGTTTCCCTTTATCCTGGTCTCAATGGTCTCAAGATGGTTATTTCATTTTTGGACCATATTAGCATAGAATTATTTGATCAAAACAAGGCAATAAGGTCCTTTCAGTTGAACTATTAGTCCCCACCCTAATCGTCTAAACATTAGTTCTAACTTGAGGGTATGGTCTAAAAAGGGTGCAAATGTGCGTTCTACAATGATTATATTGGCAGCCCTCTTGGTGTACCACTCTTGGCATGAAGGATCAATAAAATTAGCAAGGTGTAGGAACAAGAGGTCTATGGATTGGGGGGTAGAGGAAAATGAGGCTCTAGCCTTTTTGGAAGATTGACCTCGTTCTCTAGGCATGATGAAGGGATATGAATATGGGAAACACTAGAGAATGTGAATGAGGCACCACCACAACGTAACAACAACTCCCAATATGAGTAACCACCACATACAATCCTCAACAATCCACAATTCCTAATCAAACCATAACAATCTCAATCCACATTATTAATTAATCCCAATCTCCTTTCAAAACCTATAAAAAGAAATGGAATGCCACAATTCAAACCATAACATGATTCCCAACTAATACACAACTTGATCATAGCATGAAAAACGTGTCCATATTCTAATTTAAGAAGAATACACCATGGCCAATACATTATGTGTCCAATATGACTGTATTACCAATATCATTGCAATTACCAAGAATAGCCAACATATGATCAAAATATGGAACATGTGATAGAAAAAATAATCCGTGAACAATATTCTTATACTATTCCAATTATAATAAAGCCATCAATTCAATCCAATTCAACCAACAATTCTAAATTATGCAATTTTTGTCCAAAAATATGCTCAAAAATAGGAAAATTTTAATGGCAAGAATTTAACAATAATAATGCAAGAAAAATCATACCTTATGTTCTCCAATGCATGGGCAAGCAAAATGTGCAATCTTTTTGAATAAATATTCACTTGAAATGAAAGATTTGAAAGTGGGGTTTTGAAGAAAAAGTTGAGATATTTGGAGTGTGAATCCCTGAATTCAACAAAAACAATGAGATTTGGTGTTGGGTTGATGTTTTTGAAGGTAAAAATTAACCGATAGTGTTTGGAGATGAAGAAATGACATTGGGTGGAGAGAAAAATTGAGGGAAGTTGGAAATTTCGAAAACAAATTGGCCAAAATCGGCCTTTTAGAGAGAATTCGGATAGGAGCTGGTGCTGGCTTCATGTTGCCAGGCGGGCACCAGCCCTGGTTTGTCCGAGACAGGAAAAAAAGTTTTTTATGTAAATACTGCAAACACAATAATGAAAATCATGAAATCATGAAGAAAATGCCATCATTCTAAAAATTAAATAGACAGAACCATAAACAAAAATAAGCAGAATTTAAAGGTATGTCCCAATTAACCAAAAACCAAATTAGTAAAAATTATTTTTTTCCACAGTCATGATCACATGAATTTGTTTCAGTATTCTCCGGAAGAGATTCCATTTGACGATCTCCAAAAAGTTTGGCCAATTGCCCAATTTGCTTTTCTAAATTGTACATAGACGCCTCTAAATTCCTCGTGGTTACATCCACTCCTTGAAACCATACTTCTGTGGTACTTACCATTTGGTTAACCAAGTCTTCCAATAATGGCTTAAGCGGTGGTCTATTGTAAGGTAAGGAGGGTTGAGTCCTTTGATGTCCTCCAAAATTAGAAGAAGCCTGCTTAGGTTGGTTTTAATTATTCCATGAAAATTTGGGATTATTCATCCAACTAGGATTGTAAGTGGCACTATATAGATTATTATCTTATCGTCTATTGCCTGTAAATACAGCTTGTTTCAAAAACTCTTGTGATGATCACATGCTTTGAGACTCGTGATTTGGATGCCCTTCCCCACAAAAATCAGAACTAACATTCATTACCTATCTTTGGGAAGGAGACATCACCATTTGTTCCATCTTTTATGTAAATGCCTCAACATTAGCTTCTAAGGCTGCCATTGCATCCACCTTGTGCACTCCATGAACACAAGCTTTTGACATTGAACTACCCCATGCATAGTTGTTTGTTGCAAGATTTTCAGTTAGATCAAATATCTCCTCTGGGGTCTTAGAATTAATGGAATCTCCTATAGATGCATTAGCCAATTACCTTGTAGCAAAGCTTAAGCCACTAGAAAAATTTTGCATTTGCATACCTAGCTCGAACCCGTGATGAGGATACTTCCTAAGCATCTCTTTGAAACTTTCCCAATGCTCATAGAGATTTTCAGATTTTAATTGTTGGAAGGTGAAATATCTGTCCTAAGCTTGGATGTTCTAGCTGGGAAAAAATATTTTGGTAAAACTTTTTCAGCCAAAATATTCCAAGTAGTAATGGATCCTGCTTGGCAAATACTTTAACCAGGATTTAGCTCTATCTCTAAAAAAAAAAGAGGAAAAATCCTGAATTTGATAGCATCTTCATAAATTCTATTCATTTTAAACGTGTCACAATTTTCTAAAAAACTCATAAGGTGAGCATTAGGATCTTCCTCAGGTAGCCTACCAAATTACACCATGTTTAGAATCATCCGAATAATATTGGGCTTAATCTCAAAGTTATTAGCCTCTATCTTAAGTCTTGTAATATTCAAGCCTGTAACCGAGATTGCAGGCTTAACAAAATCATCCATAATCTACTTGTTATTACCACCATTATGTTATTGGTTAACCTCCATATCGTCTCCTTCCCATTGTCTAACCACCTTTTGAATCTTTGTTAGGGCCCTCTCGATCTCATAATCAAGATCTACGGTGTCGTCTTTGGATCGTCGGGTCATACACTAAGGGCTAGATCTACAGAGAAAATGAGATGGTGAGATTATAGAATTCACATGTAAATCAAATATTGTACACTCATAAATTAGATTAGTCAAATTACAACATACAGCGACATTAGGGAATTAAATTATAATTATACAAACAACAAAATTATGACACCTATTTATACAAGGAACATAGATACATATTTACATATATACATGGTCAAATCAATGAAATCCTAACTTTCATGATATTGTTCCCCATCAACAGCGCAAAAAACTTGATACTTAAATTTTAGGTGTATAAAAATCATTAAATTTAAATCTATCCCTAACTAAGTTTTAATTAAAACATTAATCTCAAATTACAAAAACGAGCAAATATATTCATCGCAAGCATAGTATAGGGAATTAACGAGTATCGATCCTCAAGGGAACAAGTACACACTAATCACTTTTCATTTATTATTTAACCGACCCAATAAATTGATAAAATAATAAAAGGAAAAAATAAGAAAAATATACATATATAACTCAATGATGTAATTTCATGTAACTAGACAATTATCTTGAGAATATAATATTGAATCACTTAGTATTCATCACAATCAATTGTCATCTTGGCATCATGAAGGAACTTAAGTAAGATCCAATTATTTCCCAAATCATGAACTCACTTATGTAGACTCCACTTCTTTTCCAATCCATAGAACCACTATCTCTTAGTTAATTTAGCAAATTTTTCAGTTGCACTAAAATAGCCAAAAGATGCATTAAATTCTTCCTTCAATAATTACCCCTATACTCTATGTGATAATAAATATGAAATCAGTTAATAACCCCATACTTTAGGTGAAATCAACAAATCTTTGACTACTTTAGTTTTTTACTCTTAACTTCGTTTCTCAAGTCCCTTAAGATTAACAAATATGAAATTAATGCAATAAACTTCTAATATCATTTCCTAAGTTAATTAAAAGAAAACACATCAATAAATCCATGATAACAAGTAATCAAATACTAAGGATAACAATAGATTGATCAAAATCCCAATTAACTCAAAATTATAATCTCCAAAATAATATCTAATTACAATCAAAATATAAAGCACATCATTGTTCTAGAAAAATAAACAAAGGATAAAAGATAGAACTCTTAGACAAGCCCTTCTTCTTCTCTTGAAAATCTCCTTTGAGCATTGCTCCTTCGAGTGATGAATTTGTATTTGAAAAATAAGAAGCTAGCTTGGATCCTTGAATTCGCACATTTGCCTTGTGTTTTCCTTGTTTAAATAAGCTCCCAAAAGGCCAAAATTCATTCCCTAAGAGTTCTGGGTCGAATAGAAGTTGAAAAATACCAAAACTCTTGAGAAATTACCAAATTTGCTCGTGATTAAAAAAATTGCCGACATTATGAGACAAGAGCCGGAGCCAGCTATGTGCCAGTCGTGCTCTATTTTTTTCCCATGAAATCCTCTATTTTCTAGAATAGGGCCGGCGCCGGCTCCATGCACTGGACGACGACGGAATTTTTCAGCATTTTTTCCCTTTTCTATAATAAAATACCAAAATACCTTTTCAATGGTAAAATATCAAATATAAAGGAATATGTTTAGTTATTGTATCAAATGTATTACAAAACATCCTCAAAAAACTAGGAAAATATTGATGAATTTAGCCCCTATCAAAGATTCAAGTATTTTGACAAATAATTTATTTGTTAGGTCATATTTCACGATAAGGTATATCTCATAAATACTTAATATACAAGAAATAGGTTATTGATCGGTTGATGAAATTTGGCATCATATCAAGTGAAGGTCATTATGCTATGGTTTTTATATAAGGAATAATTTATATTTAACAAGTAAGGAATCCTTTTACACTAATAGTATAAACACATTTAGAATACGTAGAATTGAACTGTGTAGTAATAGTCCTTATAAAAATACTACAATAAATAAATAGTAGACTATTATTGTTATAGTGCGGACGAATACTCTATGGTTTGAATATGAGTTAGCAACTTGAAGAAGTTGAACATATATCCTTTAATAAATGATGGGTGAGATTTTCACTATGCGATTAATAGTTCTGTATGTTGGGCAAATGTCTTTAGTTAATCAAGATAAACTTGTACAATAGAACTTCTATACCTTTCTTTATGAAAGGAGTGATCACTCCCTTATAACAATTTAGGATAATATGTGAAAAATTATGGTCCTGAAAAATGACTAAGAGTATATTGTTATAAGGATAGCTCCCTTAGATAAGTAGTTATATTCTTAGAAGTAATTGATTATTGGATGAGAGGTCAAAGGATGTTATGTCATTGAGAAAGATGATAGTGCTAAAATGTCCTATCTAAATGATGGACGTTCTATTGAGGGGTATTTTCATCACTACACTTGCACGTCAGAGACAATACTATTGTAATATTATCTTTGAGGGTCAATATCTTTCTATGGTGATGAACAAAGATGTTTAAAATGAATAAATGCAACTATTTATTAGTAGGGGAATTTTATTTATTTTACTAGTCAAGGATAATATGTTTTTAAATCCCCAAAGTAGCTCTAGAAACTATAATAACTATTTTAGTCATTGCACAAATTAATTGGGTATTCAGAAACAATAGAGGAATTTATTTTATTTTAGAAGGTCTAAATAAATGCATTAGGTTAGAATAATTAATTAAGAGCAAGCTTATTTATGGGTTAGATTAATTAATTATTTTAGAAAGTCCGAAGTAATACATGGGTTTGAATAAAATAAATAATAAGCCTTATAAATATATTAGGTCATGTGTTTATTGTTTTAAATTTTAATTAAATTAAAAATCCAAATAAGATAATAAATAAGGTCGGTCATGGATTTATTATTTTTGGGTTTAAATTCCTAGAGAATTATAAAGATCCAAGATAAAAATAATAAAGCTTGGTAGGTAGAAAACACCCTAGTCTACGAGAGCTAGAATTTGTCGGCCTTAAGATTAATAAAGCCCTAAGGGAGGCCGGCCATGGATCTTAATGCCTAAACCCTAGCTACCATCCCCTAACCTTTGTGTACTCTCTCTTAATTTTTCTCTTCCTCAAAAAATATCCTAAACTACTTTCACCAGTATAATAGTTTGTGAGATTAAAAGGCTATTTTGGAAGACAAAAGGAGCGATCTTTGTGTGCATTTATGTGTAGGAGCAATAGATTAGCTAGTCTTCCTACTGGTTCCACTCCAGAGATCACGGACAACCTGTTGCTATAGAAAATCCAATCATACTCACGATTTCTTCTTTTACAAGAAGGAAAAATAAGCATTCGATCCTAAAACTCTAATTTTTATATTATATTCTACTACACTTGTGTGATTTTAGATCCTACACATTGTGTGTAGTGGGAACTACCTCTAGAATCTCATACTACCTGATTGGTCCTGGGTTTAGACTTTAAGATTAGACTCAGCGAGGACACTTGGGTTTAAAGGAGAATTTAATGTGAGTAAATCCTATATAAGGATAGGTCTAAATACTTACTGTTAATTTGGGATATCTATTTTGACCCAACAAGTATGGTGGCTCAGTAGTTAACTATGGCTATTGCCAGGCCTACCCATGTCTATAGTCATGTTCTTGGGCTTGCAGGTGCAAAGCATGATAATAATAAAGTGCAAAGACGAAGCTGAAGGATCATGAAAAAATAAAATATGCAGTAAAAATATGCAATTTAAAATTTTTCCAATTCAATAATTTAGAAATACTTACTTTTGTGGCGCTTAGGTTAAATAACTGAAACCAAATTAGAGTTTGACAGAGCCATCTAGATTGGAATGATTACTTGTTCCATGGGCATACCAACTAAGCGACGACTCCTTCGCATCAAACACGCACTAGTCTGCTAGTAATCTTCTAGAGTATTCTCTAAACTACTATAGGCTTATTATTAGTGAGAATATTTGGATGAAAAACTAGCAAGAAACTAGTAAGAACTGCTACGAGGGATCAAGAAGACAAAGAGAACGACGGCTGTGTATTGGAGAACGAAACTATTTTCCTTTCCTATGTAAAAATAGGAATTGCATGGACATACACAACCAAAGACAATAGATATACCTTTTTTTTTTCTTTTTCCTTTATGTTATATACATGAGGCAGCTACCTAATTTCCTAAAAACCAAAAGCCACCTCTCTTAAACCTAGTGGGCCAAAATTTTTCTTAATCAACCCAAGACTGATTAAATAACTGTCTTATTAATTAATTGATCATTTTGGCTCAATATAAAATTACTCAAAATAATTAATTAATAACAAAATATAGTATTCTAGCCCAAATAAGTGATTATTGGACTCTTAGAATAATTCTTTTAATATTAATTTCATCCACTAAGCTCATATAGTAAATAAATTACTAAGGTTACTTGAGCTACTTTGGGGACTAAAAAACATATTATTCTTAGCTGCTAAAATGACTAAAATACCACTTCTAACAAATAACTATATTTTATAATTTTAAATATTCTATTTATTACCATATAGAAATATTGACCCTGAAAATAATATTGCAAATATAGTATCTTTGACCTACAGGTGTAATGACGAAAAATACCTCTCTACGTAACACCCATTATTAAGATAGGAAAATTTTACTAACACATTTCCTAACGATATCTACCATCTTTCGATATTTAATTCGATAATCCATGACTCCTAGTATATACCCACTTATCTCAAGGAGCTACCCAAATGCATATATACTAAGTTACATTCTCAAGGTCCTAAATTATTTAGATTATCCAGGACAATCACACAGAGGTGATATTTTCACTAAGTGAAATATAGAAATTCCATTGCATAAATTTGTCTAACTTAACTAGAGTCATACATCCAATCATACACTTAATGTACAAGGTTATTGGCCTTATATAAAGACCTCATTAATCATACATCAAAATGCACAAGTTTAGCTTCACTAGACCACCAATTTACACTTAAGTCTTAGGGTACTCATCTACACAATAGCAGTGATATTCTAATATTTATTTATTATAGTATTTTTATAAAGATTACTATTACATGGTCCAATTCTACGTATACTATATATGCTTACACTATTAATGTGAGAGGACTACTCACTAGTTCCTATTTAAACGTCATGGTCTAATGATCTAAACCTTAATGAAGTATCCAACTTCATCAATCGATCAAAAATATTTTTATTTGTATGTTAGTAGCCCATGATTTGTACCTTACTATGAAGCACGACCTAACATATAGATGTTGGGGATATGCCCTAGAGTCAATTTGTATTTATACAATTGTCATTATGTTTTATATAATAATATGAGGCTTTCCTTTCCATGAATAGTGAGTTTTGTTTTGTTGGTCATCAAGTACGTGACTTGATAGTAAAACTCTAAAATGAATACAATGACTATTCTAAAATTGTCCCTGATCGATTATTATTATTATTGGAATAATAATAAATTAAGATTAGTATGTTTGTGACTTGATGGCTATGTTTTACTGGCCATGGATATTTGTGATATCGAGTCAAGACATAAATAAATGTTAGAGAACATTGTATTGGACATGACCCACTGTGAGAGTACTTTATGGAATATGTCATAAGTACTTTCTAGCCATAATAATATTGAAAATCCTTCGACCTAAATTCATCATAGTTTCCTACTTGATAAATTCTATATTTTGACATTGTCTAAAGTTGTCTTTAACCAGATAATAAATTAGACTACTGTTGGATATAGAATAAATCAATGAGAGGAATATGATTGATTGTGAAGGAATTTGTCCCTCTCAGTTATGGGAGAGATATCCATGGGCCCCTTGATAAGTTAGACTGTTAAAAATGCATGGCCGTGCTCAAATATATCAATCTAAGATATTGATATCATTTGTTTGAACAGTCTACTATGAAATCAAGAAATAATTGATTAAGCTTAATAAGGATGACATGCTCCGTGCCTTATGCTTAATCTGGATATCGTGTGACAAAAAGACTAAATATAAAATTATAGTTTGGTTCAAAGAGATCACCGATCTTCATTTAACTTGGATAGTTATAATGTTTTGCTAGAAACCGCTTATAACTTGTGGGCCATTTAAATATGATTTAGGCACACTGCCAGTGTTAAATGAACCTATAGGTAGGGGTGGCAATCGTGTCGTGTTCGGGTTGGCGGGTCGTGTCAACTTGAGATAATTACACTTGACAGGACAACCCGAACACGACCCGATTAATAAACGTGTCGTGTCGTGTCAACTCATTTGTTTTCGTGTCGTGTTCGTGTTATAAAACGGGTTGACACGACATGACACGATTAGACACAAAAATTAAATAGATAATTGCTAAATTTGTCAACCCGAATATCTACTAAACCCACCAATCTGTACACCATTACACAAAAAAATTTTAAAAATCAAATCAAATCATATAAAATTAAAAAACTAATAAAACAGTCCGTAAAGTCATAAATAACCAATAAAATAACAAACCATCCCGCTAACTAGCGAGAGATCTTAATAAATTCATAAGATTTAATCTTAAAAATCTAAACAAATATAATTTTGCAATAAAATTAGATTATTCAATAAATTATTTTCTCTAGATATTTAGAACAACAATTTTGTCGTAGCATACTAGGAATTTTAAAGAGCAAATGGAGAGCAAAAAACGAGCACGAAAGGAAGGGTTGTCCTTGTAAGGTGTAATTCAAATTGTTTTTGTCTCAATGTCAGAAATAACATAGTATACGAACTGGTCAATCGATACTGAGTGAACCTTACCCTCTGGTGAATGCACCACACGAGCTTCTTTTCATTCTATATTCGATTCGGCCTGTAAGCATATTACATACGTTATTTCTTAAAGGTCTAACCTTCCTCTTTGGACTCACGTAAGGTCGTTGCTTACCAACTCATAATAATAATAATATTATTATTATAGACACTAAATAATAATTAATTAACAATGATTCATTTACTATATATCAAGCAAATAACCACATTAATATCATTTATTTTCTTTAAGATGTCTCATATAATTAAACAAAATAGACACCCAAACAATTTAATTAATTCATATAATAAAATTTAATTCAATTAATTCATGTCAAAAATTAAATTATCTAATTTTCTATAGTAAAATTTGTAGGGTATTACAAAAAATATTAAATATAAATATTAAAAAAAGTTAAACGGGTTTGCGGGTTGAAACGGGTTAAAACAGGTTGAACCCATTTATGACCTGTACACGTTTAAAGTTAAACGGGTCGACCTGTTTCGACCCGAACCCGCGAAACCCCAACCCTAACCCGCTATAACCGTGTCGTGTTCGTGTCGTGTTAGCGTGCCGTGTTCAATATTGCCGCCCCTACCTATAGGGTCATACAATAAGCGAACTTATTAGGTTATTTTTCTGGTGACCAGGTTCGATGAATCTGGATGATATTCAGATTATAAGAATCTGACTTGGTAAATTAATTAGTTAAATTACCGAGATAATGGCAGAATCTTATCATATCAGTTTTAATTTAATTTGAATTTAAATTAGAATATGATAGGATATTATTAGAGTTGGACTCTAAGAGGTTCGGGGGTTTTTTAAGAAAACCCTAGCCGTCTTTTCAAAAGTCCAAAAATTTTCGGTTGAGAACATTCGTGCCATTCTCTACCAGAAAAGAAAAAAAAAACCCTCTCAAACCCTAGGCGCTAGCACTCCCCGGGTATCGAGTGAGTTCGCAGTGTGTATTCGATAGAGGACGTTCGCATACTGCAGCGTCTGGTGATTGTTCGGGTTGAACGTACAACAGCACAACCAGAATCGAAGGATTTCGATTACAGCAACCAGAGGTAATTCTTAAAGCTTTGATCTTCTTAATCGTTTACTTGGGTCCTCGGGAGGGATTCGTGGATGTTTTCCGCGTTTAGGAGTCCACGAATCCTAACAATAGATCACTTACTAACATACTTCGACCTTTATGTGCAACTATATATAATCAAACAATCATTAATAAATGAAATATTTGAGTACTTCCTATAATACAAAAATAAAAAATCTATTTTGGATATACAGTCCAGCAATCTCTCACTTGCATTAAATAGACTATAAAAATCCATATGTGCCTATCCTTATGACATCCCAATGTTTTTGGAACACCTTTCTACCAAAGGCCTGGTAAAGAGATCCTTCTGGTTGTTTGTAGAGGAAATCTGATCAACCATTATCTCCCATTTTTAAATAAACTCCCAGATCATGTAATATTTTCTCTCAATGTGTTTGCCCTTCTTATAGTTCCTTGGTTCCTTACATTATGATACAACTCTAGAATTGTCATAATATATGATGATAGGTCTGTCCAGTTGTGGCATGACTTCAAGTTCTATTAAGAATTTTTAGAGCCAAAACTACTTCCTTAGAATCCTCTGAAGATGCCATATACTCAGCCTCTATAGTGGAATCAATAATATAAGATTACTTAACACTTTTTCATAAAATAGCTTCTTCAAATAAAGTAAAAACATATTCACTGGTAGATTTTCTTTCATATTTATCTGCTTGAAAATCTGAGTCAGTGTAATTGGTAGGAACTATGTCATTAACTCTGTAAACTAACATATAATCTCTTGTCCCTTTTAGGTACTTAAGAATATATTTTACAATCTGCGAATGTTCTTCTCATGGGTTTGACTGATATCTACTAATCGTGTCTATAGTAAAGTAACATATAATCTCTTGTCCCTTATAGGTACTTGAGAATATGTTTTACAGCCTGCCAATGTTCTTCTCCTGGGTTTGGCTGATATCTGCTAACCATGTCTATACCAAAGTAAATATCTGATCTTGTACAAGGCATAGCATATATAAGACTTGTCACTGCCAAAGTATAAGGAATCTTACTCATCCTTTCTTTTTTGTCCTGTGTTTTAAGACACTACTTGGAAAATAAGGTCAATCCGTACATAAAAGATATGATTGCCCTTTTACTGATCTATGCTAAACTTAGCCAATATCTTGTCAATGTAAATAGCTCGGGATA
This sequence comes from Voacanga thouarsii, assembly GCA_026120185.1. NCBI lineage: Eukaryota > Viridiplantae > Streptophyta > Magnoliopsida > Gentianales > Apocynaceae > Voacanga > Voacanga thouarsii. Next base: position 683,341 of record JANUWF010002099.1, read on the forward strand.
AGCCTAATATTCTTTACTTCCTATCTCTAAAAAGCTTTATACCAAGAATATAGTTAACTTCTCTCATATCTTTCATGCTAAATTGATTTGATAGCTAAACCTTTATAGATGGCAATATCCCTACCGCATTCCCAACGAGTAGAATGTCATCTACATAATATACCATAAAGGACATGCTCTTCCCATTTGCCTTCTTATACATGCATGGTTCATCCACATTTTGTATAAAATCATAAGACTTAACAGTTTTATCAAAATGCATGTTCCATACTTGCGATACTTGCTTAACTTTATAAATGGACTTCTTAAGTTTGCAGACCATATGTTATTGGCCTTTCACAATAAAAACTTTAGATTGGATCATATAGATATCTTCACTAAGAGATCCATTAAGAAAGGCTATCTTGATATCTATTTGTTATATCTCATAGTCATAGTGACATGTGATGGCCAAGAATATGCTAACGGACTTAACCATGGCTATCGGTGAAAAAGTCTTCTGATGTAGTGATATTGCATTGAATATGTTGGATGATTTTTTTGATAGATCATGTTATAATTTAATGCAATATGAGCTTTATTTGGATAATTTACTCTCTTTTGTGGTTATTTGGTTTTTTCAGGGACTTGAACGAAAAAGTATACAAATTACAGGTTGAAGAAGTAAATTACGAAAGATCACACTAGGAGAATTCAATCATGAGCCAGATTCATCAATCAGGGGTCGGATTGAACTTTTCAACGGATTCCAGTAAGGGTTTCAGTCCGGTTCAATGATGCAGAAAGTATAAAAGCCAAAGGGGAGCGAATTTTGGGTGGGGGGTTCAACAATCAGCGACAACTTTTGTCCTTTTTCTTTATATTAGATTTAGGTATTATTTTCCCTGGATATTTTGGTTGTAATTTTGAGAAGGTTTTCCAATGTTGGACGCATATTGGAGGCTACCCTTGGAAAAAGTTGGAGATTTTATTAGGATACTGTGATGTTTTCTCATATCTTCTTTTTTAATTTGTTCTTGAATTTTTCTTTAATTATGCATTAATTTATTATTCTAAGGCCGTAATGTAGCTAGTATTGATTATTATATTATCTGGTGATTCTGTTATTTGAAGAGTTTACTAAGTCTTTGTCAGATTATTCTATTCAAAGTAATTAAATGCCTGATCACCATTCAAATTGATTTATCATTAACTAGGAAAATTCGAAAGATGACTTAGTTAATTAGGACAGGTAATCAGACCACAAATTACATGTGACATAAAAATATATTTGCATGGTTTGTGTGATCATTATAATGTTATGTTCTTGAATGTGTTCCTTTGAATTGAATTCAACATAGAAATATAGTTGAGTTATTTGGAGGAGTAGAATTAATATATCTTGAAAAAGAATATTAGTTAACTCTGGACATTGATTGATTGACAAAGAACACCCTAGAATAACGAGTCTCTTTGATAATATAATAGTTAATCTAGTGAATTCATGTGCCTTAAATCATCTTATTACAATCTTTACCCCAAAGAAAGTGATAATTTAGTTAATTTAATTTAATTCATATAAACAACAATCAGTGGAATCTTTGTTTTCTTTTAACTCAAGTTAGAATTAGTTTCATTAGAAGAAGTTTTAATTTCTAATCTTAGTGGGGATGACCTTGTTACTATAAACGAGATCTAGTATACTTGCTAGTGCTCTGAATTGGTTATCATGTTTTTGGCGCTGTTGCCAGGGATTAGTAAATTGAAAATTTCTTCTTTTGATTATAATTCTAATTTGATTTTTATTTTTACTTTTATTCTCTCAAGTGTGCATATTATGGATAAATTGTTAAGTGATGCATGTCTAGAAGCCGTACTGCGGACTTAATACCCTTTGACCCTGAATTAAGCATACTTGCAGGCAAAATCGAGCTAATCAGAAGGCTGAAGCTATGGGAAATAATGGAGGAAATCAAGCACATGATGATGGGCCAGATAATCACTTACAACCATTGGCTCTCTTAGGAGTCAATAACTAAGCCCATCCTCGACTAAGGGATTTACAGATGCCCACCATTGCTACCAATCCATCATATATTAGGCTAGGAAATGCAGCAAGGAATTATGAATTGAAAATTTTCCATCTTCATCTACTTTCAACGTTTAATGAATTGGGCGCAGTGGAAAGTTTTGGGATTTCTGCATGAATTCTACAGTACAATGCAAACATTCCCTTTGAACAACCTCTCTGAAAAGGAATTGAGGCTCAGATGTTTTCCATATTATTTAAAGAGGGGTGTTAGACAATGCCTACTAGGCTTACTAGAAGGATCCATGAGCACTTGTGATGAGGTCTATAAGACGTTCATGTTCAAATATTATCCGTCTCAGAAAACCATGGATTACAGGAGTAGGATTAGTTGCTTCAAGCAAAATGAAGGAGAGGTATTTCATGAAGCATGGGACAGGTTTATATTGTTATTGACCCAGTGTCCTCACCATGGTTTCTATCTTTTGTTAATTACTCAGTTTTTCTATGAAGGACTAACTCCTATGTGTCAGACTTTAGTAGATACTGCTGCAAGTGAAAATCCAGGAGATAAAAATGCTCAAAAGTTGCAAAGTATCTATGAGAATTTAGTGAGAAATTCTCAACAAAAAACAGTGAGAGGTAGAAGGATTGCAATTCACGAAACCCACACTCAACCTGACATTGCTTCAAAGCTAGCAGAACTAACTAACCAAGTTAGCCTATTGATAACTCGAGTAGGAAGTAGCAATAGAGAGGTATGTGCACTTTGTGGAATGCACGGGCACACTACTAATTTTTGTATGAATGCAAGTAGCCACCCTTCTATGCTAGAGGATTATATAAGAGCTCAGCGACAAGGACCATCCCAACGGAATGACCTATTTTCAAATACATATAATCCGGGATGGAGGAACCACCCAAAAATTGCCTGGAGAGATTAGAATATGCAAAGGCAAGGAGCACCTTCAGGATTTCAATAGAATAGAGCACCATTCCATTAGGCATAAGCACACCTTCCACAGTAGCCATAATCTACTCAGGAAAGAAAGCCATAGTTTGAGGAGGCCATAATGTAGTACTTATCCAAGCTGGAGACGAAGATAGATCAAGTGGCTCAGACCAATTAAGCTTCCATCCACAATTTGGAAGTCCAAATGGGGTAATTTGCAGGTGCTATAAAGGAAACAGCCCAAAGAAAGTTGCCAAGTGATACCAAAAAAAAAAAAAAATCCTAAAGAACAACTCCATGTTGTAACTTTTCGCAGTGGTAAGCAACTCCAGGAGGTGGAGAAAAGAAAAAAAGAATCAAAGGATGGTAAGGAAGGGGAAACAGTAAATATATCTGAGGAGGATAATTCTAAAGAATGAGACTCTAAGCCTATTACGCCTCTTAAACCTTATGTTGCACCAATTATATTTTCGCAGGGACTCAAGAAGCAAAATATGGATAAACAATTGTCTAAATTTCTTGAAGTTTTTAAAAAATTGCATATTAACATTCCTTTTGCAGAAGCATTAGAGTATATGCCGAGTTACACCAAGTTTTTTAAGGACATTGCTTAAAGATCATGAAACGGCAATGCTAACTGAAGAATGTTTTGTTGTTCTACAAAGGAAGTTGCCTCAAAAGATAAAAGATCCAGTAAGTTTTACTATCTCATGTGATATTGGGCAATTGCAATTTAAAAAGATATTATGTGATCTGGGTGCAAGCATAAACCTAATGCCTTTGTCAATTTGCAAGAAGTTAGGACTTGGGGAGGTAAAACCCACTAATATGTCTTTACAACTAGCGGATATGATAATAATTTATCCTTGGGGTGTAATTGAAGATATTTTGGTAAAAGTGGATAAATTTATATTTTTCGCTGCTTTTCTTGTCTTGGATATGGAGGAGGATAGGGAGATGCCTCTCATTTTAGAAAGACCTTTCCTAGCTATAGGGCGAACTTTGATAGATGTGCAACAAGGTAAGGTGATCCTTAGAGTTCATGAGAAATAGGTCACTTTTGACGTTTACAAAGCGATAAATATTCTACAAAAAGTGATTCTTGTTATTTAATTGATTCTATTTCTCCTATTGATTCAAAGATGGTAAAAGAGAACATATCTAATGACTTTATAGAGCTTTTCTTGCAGAAAGGAAACAAGGGATCAGATGCAATTAAGAAAATGAAGGAATATGCCCTGTATCTTGATGCAGTCCCTCTTTATCCTTCATACAAAAGGCAGCAATATGAAGAATTGGGAAAGAGTATAGAGAGGCCCATGCTATCCATCGAGCAGCCACCTAAACTTGAACTAAAACCTCTCCATTCTCATCTGAAATATGCATTTTTGGAAGGAACATCTGATTTACCTATAATAATTACTGCATCTTTAACAGGTACGCAAGAGAAAAAGATGATGCGATGTTACGGGCTCACAAGAAAGCCTTAGGATAGACCATAGCTGATATTCGGGATATCAGCGCTACAGTTTGTATGCATCAGATCAACATGGAAGAAAATTTCAAGCCCAAAGTTCAACCCCAAAGGCACTTAAATCCTAATATAAAGGAGGTTTTTAAGACCGAAATCTTGAAACTTCTTGCAGCAGGTATTATATATCCTATCTCTGATTCTACATGGGTAAGTCCTGTTCAGGTAGTTCCTAAGAAAGGGGAGTTTACTGTAGTCCAAAATGAAAATAATGAATTAATCCCTATTAGGACTATAACAGGGTAGAGAGTTTGTATTGACTATAGACAATTGAACTCTTCCACAAGGAAGGACCATTTCCCTCTCCCATTTATTTACCAGATATTAGAGAGGTTAGCAGGAGAAGAATTTTACTGGTTTTTAGATGGGTACTCAGGGTACAATCAAATTGTTGTTGCCCCTGAGGAACAGAAAAAACTACATTTACATGTCTATACGGTACTTTTGCATATAGAAAAATGCCATTTAGATTATGTAATGCTCCTGCCACGTTTCAAAGATGCATGATGGCAATATTCTCTAATTATATTGAAAAATGCATTGAAGTGTTTATGGATGATTTCTCTGTATTTGGTAACTCCTTTGATCATTGTCTAAACAATTTAACATTAATTCTAAAGCGTTGTGAAGAGACCAACCTGGTTTTTAATTGGGAGAAATGCGCCTTTATGGTAAAAGAAGGGATAGTATTTGGACACAAGATTTTCGCTAGAGGGATTAAGGTAGATCGTGCAAAGATTGAAGTGGTTGAGAGATTGCCTCCCCCAGTGACAATCAAGGATGTTCGGAGTTTTTTGGGGCACGCAGGGTTTTATAGACATTTCATAAAAGACTTTTCTCTCATCTCTAAACCTTTGTGTGACTTGTTAATCAAGGATGTTTCCTTCAATTTTGATGAGAATTGTTTGTAGGCATTCCAAAGGTTGAAAGAAAGGCTTATTTCAGCACCTATTGTGACTGCCCCGGATTGGAGCTTGCCGTTTGAGATCATGTGCGACACTAGTGATGTAGCAGTTAGAGTAGTGTTAGGCCAAAGATAAGACAAGGTATTTCGAGTCATTTATTATGCTAGTCGTGTCTTGAATGCTACCCAACAAAATTATGCTAGCACTAAAAAGGAGTTATTGGTTGTAGTCTTTGCATGTGACAAATTTAGATCTTATCTAATATGTTCACATGTTATAATTTACACTGATCATGCTACATTGAAGTATATTTTTGCAAAACATGATGCTAAACCTTAGCTTATTCGATGGATTCTGTTACTACAAGAGTTTGATTTGGAAATTCGAAATAAAAATGGTTCAGAAAATATAGTGACTGATCATCTTTCTAGGATGACTGAAGCCCATGAAGTGATTCCTATTAATGAATCCTTTTCGAATGAGCATCTCTTTGCACTAATGACTTCTAGTACTCCCTGGTATGCAGATTTTGCAAACTACCTAGCCAGTAACATTCTTCCCCATAAGTTAAATTTATTACAAAAGAAAAAATTTCTTTCTCATATTCGACATTACTTTTGGGATGATCCTTTTCTTTACAAAATATGTGCTGATAATGTGATTTGGAGATGTATTCCTGAGTTTGAAATGCATGACATCCTTCATCATTGCCACACTAGAAAGGTTGGAGGATATTTTGGTCCTACAAGAATAGCTGCTAAGATATTGCAATCTAGATTCTATTAGCCTACTTTGTATAAGGATTGTTATAACTTTGTTCATTCTTGTGATAGTTGACAACGAAGCGGCAACATATCTAAATGAAATGAGATACCCTTAACAAATATTTTTGTGGTAGAACTATTTGATGTTTGGGGCATAGACTTTATGGGCCGTTCCCTAAATTGTTCCCCAATAAATACATCTTAGTGGCTATTGACTATGTTTCCAAATGGGTGGAAGCTATTGCTACATCTAACAATGATGCTAAAGTGGTGGTAAAGTTTCTTCAAAGAAATATTTTTAGTCGTTTTGGTACATCCCAAGCGCTGATTAGCAATAAGAGCACACACTTCATAAATAAGCAAATGGAAAAATTACTGAAAAAATGTGGAGTCACTCATCGGATAGCCACCCCATACCATCCTCAAATAAGTGGTCAAGTAGAGGTGTCTAATAGAGAAATCAAAAGGATTCTTGAAAAGACTGTTAACACCTCACGAACTGATTGATCTTTAAAATTAGATGATGCATTATAGGCTTATAGGACTGTATTTAAAACTCCCACAGGTATGACCCCGTATCGTCTAGTTTTTGGAAAACCTTTCCACTTACCAATTGAATTAGAACATAGAGCTTTCTGGGCCTTAAAGCGGTTAAATTGTGATTTGATAGCTGCAAGTGAAAATCGAACATTAGAATTGAATGAGCTGGTAGAACTTTGTCTAGAAGCCTATGAGAATACTTACCTTTACAAAGAACGAACTAAGAGGCTTCACGACCAGAACATTCTACGGCGCGAGTTTGAAGTTGGGCAACGAGTTTTACTCTATAACTCACGGCTTAAACTATTTCTAGGTAAGCTTAAATCTAGGTGGTTAGGCCCATTCACTATCACTAATGTATCGCCTTATGGTGCAGTTGAGCTTTCTAATGGGCTACGGGAACATTTAAAGTAAACATGCAAAGACTCAAGTATTATTTTGGTGACAACCTAGAGAGGAATAAAGTGAGTTACACGCTTCACACATTGAACTAATAAAGTCCAGGTAAGGCATCATTAAATAAACAGTGGATGGCGCTACTCCATAAGAAAGGTTATCCTTTCTTGGTTTTCATCCTAATGCATGTTGTATAACTTCATGTCATCCTCCCATGTTATACTTTGCATTTTTCAGTGCTATTACTTCTTTCTTCTTCCTATTCTCTTTTTCATTCTCGTTCTCCTTCAATTTATGATGTTTATAGCATAGGAATGGCTTCAAACCCGGTGCTGAAACTGTTGTATTTCACCCAGTCTTCATCAAAAAAATTTCAGTCCTGGGTTTCCTCAAATCCCACATGGGATCCCTGCATCGGACAGCCAGAAAGTTTCTGGCACCTGCTTCATTAATTCCCACACTGGATTCCTTGTCCATGGCAATCAGAAAAATTACAACGCCAGAATGGAGGAATTCCGGCACGGGAATCACTTAGCGAACTCATTCCGGTGCTGGAATTAAGGCCGAGCTCATTCTAATGTGTGTTAGTGTTGTGCCCTAGAGGCAATCACTTGTACCATGTATATTGCATATTAAATTAATAAGAGGCATTCTTTATCTTTCAGTTTAATTGTTATATCTAAATATGTGTACAAACCATTAGATAAAGTCTCTAGTACAATACAGTGTTAAGGAAATCATGATAGAGATCATGATGTGAGATTCCTACTACACTATGCAGTGTTTGTACGTAAATAATCCCCAGTCATAGTATTAATAAGATAGGACATTATTAATACACCAAGATTGGCACATGTTATATCTCTTGATTGGATCAAGCGGTGGTTCTCATATCCGCGGGTATTGGGATACTCAGGATTAACGTGTGGATGCTTATTTTGAAACAAGTTCATTGGATGACCTAACTACGAGATAATCACTTGGATAACTATTTAGTGCCAGTGATAGAATCTCATTATAGCAAGTGTGCAAGTATCCTTAAACTTAAGATCTCCAAGGTACTTTATTTATCGAGTGTTGTACTTTGATTCTAATCTTTGGAGCCTTATCTAGGACCGCCTATCGGATGGATATTGGATACAACTTAAAGTAAACGAAAGTAGTTGAGAGGGTCAATAAAGGATTCACCACTCCTAATAGTAGGAGAGTATATCTCAAGGCCACTTGTAGAAATCATTACTCATGAAGTCCTTGGCCAAAGCGACTATGTGATGGAAATGGTTCCAATTGATACACATATTGAGTAATGGATTTCTTGAACAAGTACTAAAATATTCGGGCCAGAATTAATAATATTCTGGAGGGAGTTGGCACTAATTCCATGCTCTAGACCGAATGAGATATTGTATGTTGAAAGGAGTTTATTGTACTGATAATTTGCTATTGAAAGGTTCATGTCAAGCCACTTGACTTTCTGGACTTTTTGGTGGTCAAGAGTCATTGCTAGATGTCGCTCTTGATATGCTAAATATGAATTTATTAATTAGAGAATTAATAAATTTAATCCTTTATTTCATTAAGGATTATTAATTCTAATATTGTTAGAATTAATTCATATTATGCTACCAATAAGACCAGGAAACCTAATGGGTCACACACAATAAAGGTTTGAATGCTCAAATATATTATTTGATAATATTGTAGGGTTAATTAAGAGAAGGGAATATATTTATAGGTGAATTATAAGTTTGTTATAATTCATGGGACCTAATTGTAATTAAGTAAACTTCAAGGACCAATTTGTTGACAATTGGACGTTGAAGGACTAAGTTGCAATTTATGGTAATTATAAATCTATAAATATAAGGAAACGGTTTTCTTAGGGTGAGAGACAGACTATTCACGCAATAACAGAGAAGCCGTTTCTCTGCCTCTCTTCTTGATCAAAACCCTAGCCTCCCGAATTCTACTAGCATAGAATTGTGAGATTGTGAGCATTCAACCTTGTGTGGATTATTATTAGAGGGAGTTCTTTATTGGACTTCAGTTGAGCTGCAGTGAACGGTTTTGGATAATCTGGATCGCGCCTGCGTTCTTGTTTCTAAAATTTTTTGAATTCCGACTTCACGAGGTAATAAACGCAATCTTCTCCTTTTTCCCGTTTCTATTGCAAAACCGTGATCCATGGCTTGGATTTCTTGTTATTTTCCGCTGCGCTTAATCTGATTATGCATGATAGAAATCCTACAATGTGGGAATGAGTTCGGTCAACCATGCTCTATATAACTCCTTCAGGCACCGGTTTCAAGCATTGCAAGCCCACACAACTCTCCAATCGACAAAAAACTTCCCACGCCTGATCGAGTACAAGTAGGCGCGGGATTCTGCTCAATTCTTCAATCCGATGCAGACAGTCATCTCTTCAACACTTCGTCCCTTTCATGTGCGATTTAGCTTTGCGTGCTTTGTTGTTTGTACTGCCACCCCCGTTCCTCTACTGATAGTTGCAATTGTTGGCACTCATCTTCAACCCATGTGATATGGGCTAAAATCATCATTATTTTTCTAGTTATTTGAGGTTGTTTTGTGATACATTTGTTGTAATAACTAGGCATATTCCTTCATATTTAACATTTTTCTTGTAAAATGTGTTTTTGGTAAATTTGTGCAGATTTAAGTTAAATTCAAGCAAAAAAGTGAATAATTCTAAAATACACCTGGCGCCAGGCTCAGCCAAAGGACCAGGCATCGAGTTTATTCTAGTCGAGCAGAAGAAATCAAGCCAACCTTCAGGAAGAAAACAGAACAGCCCTGGCGCCGAGTCGAGCAAGTAGTCTATTATGTCCGGTCAACAAAAATAGAGCAAAAATTCAGAAGAAGAACAAAATGTACCTGGCGTCAGGTGAGTTGAAGGTACTCGACGCCAGGCCTACTCTGGAAGGCAAATATTCTGTGCACAAAATTAAGAATTTTTTAATGATTTTGGTATTTTTCGAATCCTACTCGGTTAAGACTTCCTAAACCATGAATTTAGCATCCAAGAGGCCTATAAAAGTAAGAGAAAACACAAGAATTGAGGTAGAGAGATAGATTCAAGAGCATAAATTCAAATTAAGGGAGATTGTTCAAGAGGGTCTTCAAGGGTGAAGACAGATGCTTGTCTATGAGTGTTTTCTTTTATCTTTATTTTCTTTTCCTTAAATAATGATGTATTCAATGTTTTTATTGTAATTTAAAATTATTTTGAAATTCATAATTTTGTATTAATTTAGTTATTTGATCAATTCTTTGTCATCTTTGATATTTGATTACTTGATATCATTGGTTATTGATGCGAGTTCTTCTAATTGACTTAGACAAAACGATGTTAGGAGTTTCGTTGTATTGATTTTGTATTTGTTAAATCTTCATGGACTTGAACGATGAAGTTAAGATTATAGGATTAAGTAATCAAAGATTAGTTGATTTCGTCTTGACAAAAGGTCATTAGCTAATTTCATATTTTTAAGAAATTGAGATTCATGCATATTTTGGTTAGGATGGCTTGATTAACAAATCTGCTAATTGAATCAAAATATAGTGATGAACTTAATGCATGTTTTGGTTATGTTAGCTGGATTGACAAATCTGTTAATATGAATCAAAATATAAGATTCCATGAATTGACAAATGAAGTGAAATTTATCTTTATATTCCTTCATAATGCCAAGATGACAATTAATTGTGATGAATTCTAAGTAATTCAATATTTTGTTTTCAAGATAATTGTCTAGTTACATGAAATTACATCCTTGAGTTATATCTATTTTTATCTTTATTTATTTTTCTTTTTAGTCTCTTCTTATGTTATTGACTAAATAATAAAGATTTTGGTAAAGTAAAATGGGAGCCTAAGTTCTCGTGAATTTGATACTTACTATTTTATATGCTATACAATAGGTATACTTGCCCGTATGTGTAATTTTAGTGGTTAGTATTTTAATTAAAACTTGAATAATTATGTTATTTGTTGGTAATATTTTCTACACTAAAAAACACACATCACCATACCACCGAGATGGCTTTGGCATCACGACATTTCTATCATCTCTGGTAAATATGCTCTTTTTCACTCTTTTGGCCTTGTTGGCTATTTCACTCTACGCCACTAATTTCTGAGTTTGCCCTTGACATTGTGAAGTATGCATTGTGTACTGAATGCATAGGTCATTTTTAAATGTTTCTTGTGCTCCACATTTATTCAATGCGCATTTCTGAATTTTCTTGCGATATACTTATGGCGGTTGAGGTGCTATTGGGGACATCCTCTTGTTTGACTCTGGTGTGATTGTAGGCTAGGTTTAAGTTAACATTGTTGTGTGAGAACTTTGGTCCATGTAATCTAATCCCAATTGTGTTTATCATTTTTATTTTTTATTTTTTTGGGAGGGGGGTGTTGTTTGACTGGTGGTCATGAGGGTAATTTTGGATGAAGTGAAGGGGTTTTCTTTAGCTTTTACACTTATCACTCTATTTAAAGGTCTTCTATATATTCTCTATCATTGTCATGGCTAGTGGGGTAGATGCTAGGCATAAAAATGCAACAACTAGACGCAATCATCCATCTTCCTCTACCCTACCAGTCACTCATGCTTCTCCTCCCACTCTTTTACCTTATTTTTCGAATAAGGCCAGTAGGGCATGGTATGAGAAATGCAAACGCTGCAAGTTGATCCTTGAGAAAATCATCCATTCTGAGGTTGATGCTTCTTTTCATTTGCTTGCTCCCTTCCGACGACTAGGGTGGGAACCACTTCTTCATCCTTCTCCTTATTACTACCTTGATTTAGTGTGTCAATTATATGCTAATATTGAGGATCGAGGTCTCTGGGTCACTGAGATTCACTCTAGTGTTAAGAGCATTCCCATTATCGTGTCCCATTCCACTCTAGCTACTATTTTTCACTTTGTTGATAATAGGGAGGGCATTCACTTTGATACTGACTGGGTATATACCAATTTGAGCTTCAGTCTTCTTCAAACTCTAGACTGTTTAGATGCCCGAGTCACTCTTTGCCCATCCAATCCTGAACGAGCATATGTTCATGCGCATGACCTCAGTCTCACTAATCGCCTCCTTACTTATCTTGTGAGCTTTAATGTTATGCCCCGCACCAGTAGCCTTAATGAGATTAGGAATTGTGAAATCTATATCTTATATAAGCTTCTCAATAGTATGGGTACGGCTCCTGCACCTCTAGGCAATTCAATTGTCCAGGAAATACTAGCTTCTACACGTGATACAAGCCTTAACAAAGCCTTATGTTTTCCTGGATTCCTTTTTCATGTCTTTGAGGCTTCTAATATTGATGTCACTGGAGAGTTAAAAGAGGACACCACTTCTTCCGATGTCTTGAGTATGTCCAATATTACTAGTCTAGGTTATTCCCACTCTTCAACTGGTGTGTGGCAATATAAGGGTAAGCCCATTCCATCTGGGGCCCCCATTCCTTCTGTGCCCTCTTCATCCACTGCCTCTTCTACTTCTACTCACCCACCACCCCCTGCTCCTACCCCTCATGTTCCTCCGCCTCCTCTAGCTCTGTCTACCAGTTCTTCCCCATTACCTACTAATCTTACTGTTCCTTTGAGACATGTGTAAGCTCTACTTTTGCAACTCCAGCAAGGATAACAGCACATTATCACCCGCTTGGACAGCTAAGAACGCATGTTCACCCGCCTGTACCAGCACATTTTTCCTGGTGAACCCCTTAGTGGCCCCACTCATGCTTCAAGTGATGATGCGGCTGACTCAGACAGTGCTAATGATTCTGATCATGCTAATGGATTTGATAGCTCCGATGGTCTGGAGGCCTGATGCCCTCTTGCTATGTGCCCTTGATGACAGGGAAGTTTTTTTTTTTTATTTCTTTTCATTTTTTTCCTTCTTTTATTGCTATCATTGAGGACACTACTCGCCTTAAATGTGGGGGAGGCATTACTACATGCTTCGTGTTTTACATTGGAGATTTTGGAGTTATCTTCTAAGAGGATGGTGCATGCATTAGTCTACTTTACTATACCCTTTATCTTATCCTACAATGTGTTTGAATGGATTCAAGATCTTCTTTGTATATGTCTCTGGTTTATGTTGATAACGCATGTGTTTTTTACTCCTTGTAACTGATGCATGACTCTTTTTGCGCACCATGGCCATTGTAGTGCTTTACAAATGCTTTACATTATTTTCAAGTTAGATTTTCTTAAAATTCTCCTGTTGATACTTTTAGAACTTACTTTAATACCTCTCAAGGCAAAATAAGAAGGTATTCATGATTTTTCTTAGAAACGACAGCCATAGGCTTTCTTTAGACAGTTTGAGCCTTTCAAGCTTACCTTGTGAATTATCCCTAGCACTCTTTTTGTGCCAAAATGGATTTAATTCTTTCATAAACTAGTGAATATATTAACCTATTATTTTCTTGTGAGGGCTTGATTTATGATCCAATTCTTTTATTGCACCTTGGGATAAGAGTACAGGTTTGTGAAAGAATGTTACAACTTTAAGTAAGTAGATTTTGAGAAAATATCATGACTGGTTTACACTATTATTTTAGGTTGGGTTGCTAGCCTCTGTTTGCCTTGAATACTATTATTTTGGGGGCCACACTCAGTACTACGGGTGGAATTAAAATTGGAAATGTACTACCACTATGAACTTTATGTATCTTGTGTAAGTGCTGAAAAAAAAAAAAGATGTTGAAAAAAAATAGCATTTTATTGAAGAAAGAACAAAAAAAAAAACAAAAAAAAAAGAGAAAAGAAAACACAAGAAGAACACAGTTGTTGGTTTAGGCTAGTTGTAAGGCCGTCATGGTAATGAATTTTCACAATGTTGAGGGTTGTGCAACAAGTGTAATGGTGAGGATACAAAGATTATTCAGCATTCATTTTTATCATGATATGCGGAATTGGGCATTGGTTTGGGCATTGGATGTTGGTATGGACTGGAGTAAGCAAAGGATTGAAGTCTTTGCTATGTTTTTCTATCACCTTTTTCTTGCAAGCTCTTTTCTTTTTGTATTTTGTTATCTTATATCTTTCGATTATTAGCCAACTCCCTAGCCTTATATTACAAATGCTAAAGTCCTACGTGATTTAAGTGAAATCATGATATGCCTCAATTAGTGGAGAGAGAGTATAAAAAGTAAGCTTATGGAATGCATATTTTATTTTAACTCTACTCTTTAAATGACTTGAGAACATTGTTGAGTATTTATTTTGCACTATTGGTCACTACTTCACTAACCCAAGTTTTGTATTTGTTATGAGGAGTACTTGAGCATTTGTTTTATTAACATGAACATGAGAAACATTTGAGATATGATCTTGAAGCCTTTGTGTGTTGACGTTTTGATTCAAATCTAGTCTTGCTTGGGGACAAGCAAACATCTAAGTGTGGGGGAGTTTGATGTAGTGATATTGTATTGATTATATTGGGTGATTTTTTGATAGATCATGTTATAATTTAATGCAATATGAGCTTTATTAGGACAATTTATTCTCTTTTGTGGTTATTTGGTTTTTCTAGGAACTTAAATAAAAAAACGTACAAGTTGCAGGGTTGAAGAAGTAAATTACGAAATATCACACTAGGAGAATTCAATTATGGGTCAGATTCATCAATTAAAGACCGGATTGAACTTTCCAACGGATTCCAACAACGGTTTCAGTCCGGTTCAATTATGCGGAAAGTATAGAAGCCGAAGGGCTTTGGGGGGGGGGGTTCAGCAATCAGAGACCATTTTTGTCCTTTTTCTTTACATTAGATTTAGGTATTATTTTCCTTGGATATTTTAGTTGTAATTTTGAGAGGGTTTTCCAGTGTTGGAGGTATATTAGAGGCTACTCATGGATAACGTTGGAGATTTTATTAGGATACTGTGATGTTTTCTCATATCTTCTCTTTTAATTTGTTCTTAAATTTCTCTTCAATTATACATGAATTTATTATTCTAAGACTGTGATGTAGCTACTATTAATTGTTATATTATCTGGTGATTCTGTTATTTGAAGGGTTTACTAAGTCTTTGTTTGATTATTGTACTCAAATCAATTGAATACCTGATCACCATTCAAATTGATTTATCATTAACTAGGAAAATTCGAAAGATGACTTAGTTAATTATGACAGATAATCTGACAATAAATTACATGTGAAATAGAAATATATTTACATGGTTTGTATGATCATTATAATGTCATGTTCTTGAATGCATTCCTTTGAATTAAATTCAACATAGAAATATAGTTGGGTTATTTGAAGGAGTAGAATTAGTATACCTTAAAAAAATGATATTGTCTAACTCTGGATATTAATTGACTGACAAAGAACACTCTAGAATAACGGGTCGCTTTGATGATATAACAGTTAATCTAGTAAATTCATGTGCTTTAGATCATCTCATTACAATTTTTATCCAAAGAAAGTGCTAGTTTAGTTAATTCAATTTAATTCGTATAAACAACAATTAGTGGAATCTTTGTTTTCTTTTAACTCAAGTTAGAATTAGTTTTATTAGGAAGAGTTTTAATTTCTAATCTCTGTAAAATGACCTTGTTACTATAAACGAGATCTAGTACACTTGCTAGTACTCTGAATTAGTTATCACCTTCTCATAATCAATCTCTTCCTTTTAAGTATAACTTTTTACAACCAATCTTACTTTATAGGTTTCTACCTTTCCATCTACACCTATCTTTCTCTTATATACCTACTTACGCCCAATGAGTTTAATCCCTTCAAGTACAATGACAAGATTCCACACTTGATTGAGATACATAGACTCAATCTCGGCATCTATTGCTACTTGCCATTTGTTTGCATCAATATTAATAATGGCCTTATTGTATCTAGTAGGATCTTATTCCTGATGGTCGCAGACTACCTTAAAGACTTCTTCAATCCATCTTTCTGGAACCCTAGATATCCTCCTACTATGACGTAGCTCAATCTATATAAGAACATTTGGTAGTGCCTCTTTAGGTTCCTCAACTGAGGTACGAGAAGTTGAAGTATCAATCAACTTCTCTTCCAATTCCATCTTACTCAAAATCTTAGTGAATACGTTTTGTTCATCCTCCAAGTATCTACAATGAGTACTCACAAGTATTTTTTACTTTTAGGAATGATAAAGTATTCACCGCTTGTCCCTTATGGATACTCTACAAAGTAGCACAATTCTAATCTTGGCTCTAACTTACTTCCCTTAGTCAATACATTAGTTGGATAAACCTATACCTTGAGATGATTTAGACTACATTTACATTCAATCCACATCTTATAAGATGTTCTAGGTACTGATTTGGAAGATATCAAGTTCAAAATATATGTTACTATTTCCAAAGCATATCCCGAAAAAGAAATAAGAAGAATTACATGACTCATTATGCTTCTGACCATGTCTACTAATATTCTATTTTTTGCCTCAGCCACTTCATTCTGCTAAAGAATCCTAGGTATAATTAGCTAAGATTCAATAGTATGATTTACCAAATAATCCTTGAATTTACTGAGGATCTCTATCACGATGCGATCTTAACTTTTTAATTAGCTTACCTGTTTGAAGCTCCACTACAACGTTAAACTCCTTGAATTTATCAAAGGAATCAGACTTGCATCTCATCGAATAAACGTAACTAAAACGTGCATGATGTTCCGTAAATGTAATGAAGTATTCACCCTTTCTAGCTATTGAAGATATAGGACCACAAACATCAATATGAATTAACTTAAGTATTTTCTTAGCTCTTTTTATCTTTTAAGTAAAAAACATTTTGGTCATTTTATTCATAAAACAAGATTCGCACTGAGGCCTTTCTTTCAATCTCAATGAGTTCAAATGCTCATTTTCGATTAACCTCTGAATTCGATTAGAATTTATATGTCATAATCTTAAGTATTATAAATAAGAGTCATTTGATGTGGCTTTTCTCTTCTTATTATTAGGTTTGGTCTGAGTATTATTTACTTAGCAATTAATAGGATTAACATAAAAGAGATTAGCCATACATATTTCCAGAACAAATAATTTTTCCATCTCTATTGATTGAAATACCAGAATATCCTTGATTAATCACTCATGAAATTGAAATCAAATTTTGTTTAAAAATAGAAACATATAAAATATCTTTTAATACCAATATCCTATTATAATCAAACAAAAGCTCCAAGTCCCCCACTGCCTCTGCCTATACTTGTGCTATGTTACCCACTCAAAGTCTATGCTCTCCTTTACTGAGTCTCTTATCTTGCTGAACCCCTACAAGGAGTTAAAGTAGCACCGAAATCAACAATCCAAATAGATGATTATCTAACCATTAAAATAGATTCTAAGTAAAGAGTAATACTTGAGATCTTTCTTGAAGTACCTCTTCTTACCAAACTTAAAGCACTTGCCATTGGACTTTGTATTAGGCTTAGATGGACCAGGGGTAGACCCTTTAGGCTAGATCCTTACATTGTTCTGAGCCTTCTTCTTCTTGAATTTTCTAGGCTGAGCCCTAGTTCCAGAAGATGAACCAGAACCAGCAACCAAAACCTTTGACAGAGGCTTTATAATTTTCTCAGCAGCTTTGAATTCTTTCATCAACTCAGTCAAAGACAAACTCAATTCGTTTATATTGTAGTTAAACTATAAATGAAAGTATAAATCTAACAACGTCTCAAGAACTATATTAATTCGGTTCTTAGGATATATTGTTACCTCTAGGACCTCAGCTTCCTCGAAGTGAGTAATTTTCTTGAGCAAATGCTCGCAAACCAGTGCCCCATTAGCTATCTTAGTATTCATTACCTTAAAAGCTTCCTACCTTGTAGGTCGGCTCTTATTAGCAAACATAGTACGCAATGATATATATATATCATACACAGTAGGTATGTTCTCGTGCTTAGATTGAAATACACTAGACATGGAAGTCAACATATAGCATTTAGCCATTTCATCAACTCTCCTTCATGCCCTCTCAGCCTCACGGTCATAGTCCATGGAATCATTCCCAATTTTAGAACAACAATCGGTCAAAAACATACTTGTACTTCTCGACTATAAGTACTATGTTCAAATTCTTTTTCCAATCGACCTAATTTGGTCCAATTAACTTATTCTCCTTAAGAATAATGGACAAAGTGTTGGGTATCTCAGGCTTGTATCCTATACGGCGTAGCGAAAGAATAAAATGAGATACCATCCCAGGACCCGCCTATGTGTAAAAAATAAGACATAAAGATAACAAAGGTAGCAGCTTTTTACCTTTGTTTGATCGTCCGAAGAACAAAAATTTCTTCTTCAAGTTGAGGCGCGATCCAACAATCCTCTTGATCCAACTTCACGAGAGTTGAATGTCTAACCACTATAATCATAGTGTGTGATTATCTCTAACAATAATCCACACAGAGGAATACTCAAGCACCAAAATTTTCTGTTCTAGCAGAAAAAATTGGCGGCTAGGGCTGTTTCACGTTTTCAACAAAACGAGAAAGAGAGAGAAGAACGCTAGTTGTGTATCTAGGGTTGGAGATTTCGTATGTTGTGTGTCAGCTAGGGTTTCGTGTCCCTTCTATATGTTACACGAAAATACTTGCTGAAAAATCCTCCATCCCAGAATTCTAAAATAGTTATAATTCCCTAATTGTAATTAGAAACATCAAGTTCTCATAATTATAATTTGGACCATAAATTATAACTAATTATAATTTGTCTACAACAACTTCTCTTTCTCTCAATTAACCCCACTATATTATCCAATAACATCTTGAGTATATAATCATCTATTATATGTGACTTATTACGTTTCTTAGTCAATTGGTAGAGAACATGAATTAATCCAAACATTTTTTAGATTAATAATTCATAATTAATTAGAATTAATCCTATTAATTCTAATCATGATTGGTTTATTAATTCATCAATTAATAAACCCATATTCCCAGACCATGAGCGGTATCTAGCAACACAACATGACCACCCAAGAGTCCAGAAAGTCAAGTGGCTTGACATGAACCCTTCAATAACAAACTTCAGTACAATTAACTCATTTCACCATACAATATCTCATTCGATTTGGAGTACGAAATTAGTGCCAACTCCCTCTAGAATTAATTCTGGCCTGAATACAATAATACTTATACTAGGAACCTACTACTCTAGATGTGTATCAATTGGAACTATTTCCAATACACATATGCCTTGGCCAAGGACTTCTTGAGTAGTAATTCCTACAAGTGGCCGTGAGATATTCGCCCCTATTATTAGGAGTGGTGAATCCTTTATTGACCCTCTCAACTACTTTTATTTACCTCACAATGTACCCAATATCCAACCCATAGGCGGCCCTCGATCGTGCTCCAGAGATTGGAATCAAAGTACAATGCACAGCAAACAAAGTACCCTGGAAATCTCAAGTTTAAGGATACTTACACATTTACTATATTGAGATTATATCACTAGCACTAAATAATTATCCATGTGATTATCTCAAAGCTAGATCATCCAATGAACTTGTTCCATTAACAAGTATCCATGTGTTAAGTTTGAGTATCTCAATACTCATGGATATGAGAACCACCACCTGATCAAATCAAAAGTCCAACACATGCTAGTCTTAACGCATTAATGATGCCTTATCTCATTAATACTATAACTAGGGATTATTTAAGGACTAACACTATACAGTGTAGTAGGAATCTCATATCATGATCTCTATCATAATTTTCTTAATACAGTGTTGTACTAGGGACTTTATCTAACAGTTATATTACTTAAAAGTAAACAAAAGAAACTGTAAGATAACTAATGTCTTTTATTAAAATAAAATGTGTCATATACAATGTACAAGTGATTACCTTTATGGCAAAACACTAACAAACTCCCACTTGCACTAGAGCCAATCATTCATGTATCTAATACCGAATGACTCAACATAACAATCATGTTTCTTTTGGGATAGTGTTTTGGTAAGCGGGTCAGCTATGTTCTCATCCGTGGGAACTCTCTCTATCTTTATTTCCTTAGCTGCTTCAGAAATGGCTATGTACTCGGCTTTTGTCGTAGAGTTGGTAATAGTCTTTTATTTGGAACTTTTCCAACTTATTGCCCTTTCGCACAACGTAAAAACGTAGCCAAATTGTGATTTGAAATCATCTTTGTCAGATTGAAAACTAGCATCAGTATACCCGTTTATTTTCAAATCACCTTCTCTATATACTAAGAACACATCCTTAGTCCTTCGTAAGTACTTAAGGATGTTCTTTACAACCACCCAATGATCCTCACTAGGGTCAAATTGGCATCTATTCATCAAACTGAGAGCACAAGATACATCAGACATAGTACATATCATAGCATACATGATAGATCCAACTGCCAAGGCATATAGAATCTTACTCATGCGATCCCTTTCAACTTGTGTCTTGGGAGACATCGACTTTGAAAGGCTTACACCATGTGACATAGGTAAGAATTCCTTTTTGAATTGATCCATGCTAAACCTCTTTAACATTTTATCTATGTATGTAGACTGCGAAAGACTTAGCAACCTTTTGGATCTATCTCTATAGATCCTTATTCCGAGAATATAGGTTGCTTCTCAAAGGTATTTCATGGACAATTATTTAGACAACCAAACTTTAACCGTTTGTAGGACAGGTATGTCGTTTCCTATTAGCAATATGTCATCTATATAAAGCAGTAAGAAAATGATTGCACTCCTACTAACCTTCTTGTATATACAAGGCTCATCCATGTTTTGAATGAAACCAAACTCTTTGATTGTTTCATCAAAATGGATGTTCCAACTCCTAGAAGCTTGTTTAAATCCATAAATGGACTTTTGCAGCATGTACACCTTTGTGCTATCATTGGATGTGAAACCCTCAGGTTGTGTCATATACACTTCCTCAGTCAGATTTCCATTTAGGAAAGTTGCTTTCACATCCATTTGCCAAATCTCATAATCATGATGAGCAGCAATGGGTATGAGTATCCTGATGGATTTCAACATGGCTATTGGCGAGAAGATTACATCATAATCAATACCATGTTGTTGACGATAACCCTTTGCCACTAGTTGTGCTTTATGGGTAACTAAATTATCATCCATGTCCGCTTTCTTCTTGAAAACTCACTTGTACCTAATAGTTTTAATTTCTTTGGGTAGATCAACCAAAATCCATACTTGGTTATCGTACATAGAATCCATCTCTGACTTCATGGCTTCAAGTCATTTGCCAAATTATGAACTATTCAGAACATCCTAGTAGTTAGTAGGCTTATCTTCATCTATGAGCAATTCGTCATTGTGGTCACTAATAAGAAATCCATATCTCTCAGGTGTCATACGCATCTTACTAAATCTATGAGGTTCTTGTATATTAGAAGGTTCATCTATTCTCTCAATAGATGTGGGGTTAGATGGTTGATCCTCGTTTGTTTGATCTTCATGAACTTCACTAAATTCAATCTTACTCCTACTGTCCCCTTTGAGCATATGCTCCTTCTCTAAGAAGACAGCATGCTTCGAAACAAACAATTTGTTTTCAGAGGGTATGTAGAAGTAATATCCGAAAGATTCTTTCGGATATCCCACAAACAAACACTTGTCAGACTTACTATCAAGTTTGTCTGACTGTGGCCTTTTGACAAAGGTAGGACAACCCCATACTCACAAGTGAGATAACTTTGGTTTCTTACTAAAGAACATCTAAAATTGAGTAGAATCAACCATTTTTGTCGGAACTCTGTTTAGTATATAAACAGAAGTCTCTAGTGCATACCCCCAAAACGATTTTGGTACGTCTGCAGAAGCCATCATGGTCCGTACCATGTCTAGAAGGGTTCGATTCCTTCTCTCAAATACACCGTTATGCTGAGGTGTATGTGATGGAGACCATTGAAATAATATCCCATTATCTCTAAGATAACTCGAAACTCTTGGCTCAAGTATTCTCTTCCTCGATCAGATCTTAAAGTCTTTATACTTTTGCCAAGTTGTTTCTCTTTTTTATTCTTGAAGTCTTTGAACCTTTCAAAGGCCTCAGATTTGTATTTCATTAAATATAAATACTCGTATCATGAGAAATTATCGATAAAGGTTATGAAATAGTTATAACCTCCTCTTACTTGTATTGACATTGGACCACATACATCAGAATGTATGAGTTCTAATAATTCCTTGGCCCGTTCTCCTTTTTCTGGAAAAGGAATTTTAGTCATTTTGCCTAGTAAATAAGATTCGCATGTACCATATGATTCATAATCAAATGACTCTAAGTCACCAAGCTTGTGTAACTTAGAAACATGATTTTCGTTTACATAGCCCAAACGACAATGTCATAAGTAAGAGGTGTTAGAGTGTCCATTTTAAGTTTCTTATTATTTATATTAAGAACTGAATTATTCAAGTTTAGAACATATAAATCATTAACTAAAGTTGCTGAACCATAGTGAATATCATTCAAAGAAAAAAAAATAATATTTATTCTTAAATATTAAATGAAATCCACATAAGTCTAAACACGCAATTGAGATAATATTTTTCATTAAAACTGGTACATAATAACAGTTTTGTAGTTCTAGAATTAATCCCGAAGGCAGGTTCAGCTCCTATGTCCCCACAGCAAGTGCAGCAACCTTTGCCACATTTGCAGTACGTAGGTCCACATTACCTTTCTCTAGCCTTCTACTGTTCTTTAGTTCTAACAAGTTATTGTACAAATGAGATCCACATCCAGTATCTAATACCCATATCTCATTTCTAAAGGCAGTATTTATCTCAATCATAAACATACCTGGAGAAGAAGTACAAGTGATTGTAAGCTTCTCCTTTTGCTTCTTGTCTTTAATAGTCTCCAAGTAGGCTTTGCAGTTGCGCCTCCAGTGGCCCATCTTCCCACAATGATGGCATGGGCCCTTAGTAGCTGCGTCCTTCTTCTTTACACCATATTTGGGCTTCATGAGAGCCTTCTTCTTCTTCTTTTGAACTTTCTTCTTAGAAGAGGAAGATTCTACCATTAAAATTGCATTGGAATCCTTCTTCATGGAGGACTCCGCAGTTTTGAAAAGATTGATCAACTCAAGAATGGTAGACTCAATCTTGTTCATCTAATAGTTAATCACAAATTGTGAGAAACTATTAGGCAAAGACTGAAGAATTAAGTTAATACTTAAGTCATGATCCATCGCGAACCCGAGAGATCCAAGCTTCTCAATTAAGCCCAGCATCTTCAGCCCATGAGTGGCCACAGAAGAACCCTCTGCCATTTTGCAATGAAATAGTTGCTTCGAGATCTCATATCTCTCAGTTCTGGCTTGGGCATCAAACAGTTCTCGAATATGTAAAATGATCGATTGAGCATTCATATGCTCGTGCTATTTTTGCAACTCGGGAGTCATGGATACCAGCATAATACATGATGTTGTATCACTATCCTCCTTGTGCCTTTTGTGGACAGCATGAGTATCTTAAGCTGGTGATGGTAGAATAGGAGCATCTAACACGTAGAACAACTTTTTCGATTTGAGAACGATTCTCAAATTTCTATACCAATCAAGATAGTTTGATTCGGTTAACTTGTTGGTTTTCAAGATAATACGTAGGTTTAAGTTTGTAGACATAATGCAAGTGACCAAGATGTAAAGATAGAGAGCATTAGCTACTTGTACATGCATATGATATGCAAATAATTAGGACTTTAATTAAATGCATTTTTACTCCACTATTTTACTCAAACCAATAGCCCCCACTACTGATTCAGGAAAGCCCGTTGGAAGCTTTTCTAGTGGATTGGTATCCAAATTCCTCAAGAATAACCTTGGGTTTGCCCAACAAACCACCCTCAAGTTCATTGGTAGGTATCCAATACCAATTATATCGTATGAACTACCAAATCATTGGGTGATTAACAGCTTTTAATCTTAAAGCCTTTTGGGCTACCCCAACTTTTCCTCTAATTTTCTTTATACTTGAGTTTGTTCAACCAGGATAAAGAATTTAGTTAAACCCGACCCATTAATCAGGAATTTAATTCCATAGCTTGAACATGCCCAATGTCAAGTAAGCTTAGGTTTGCCCAACAACCTGGTCTCGAAAAAGGATTCTCATTCTTACTATATTAACGGAAGAAATTATGTTCAATATTAATTGAGGAATTTGTTCCTTTTAGTGATTTCATTAAATGACATGCATAAAAATCAATAAATCATATAATTGATAATCATGATAATAAAGCGATTATATGGTATGGTTATGGACTTTACCCTAAATTAATTTCTTTGAGCCATAAAAGAAATTAATATAGTTAACTCTATAAGTTCATACATGATCTAAGTAGAAGGTCTTACCTTCTCACCTTGTTTTGGTTGCCATCTCCAAAATTAAAAATAATTCTACTCCTATCTAACCTATGTAAACTAATTACATAATTTTCTAAAGAGAGAAAACCTCGAGTTACATTCGAGGAGAGTTAAATTAGAAGAGTATTACACAAGAATTCTAGAGAAGGCAAGACACGCAAGCCCTATTTCATAAAAACCAAAACTGTAAAATGCATGAACAGATATAATTGGTTTTAGTCCATAACTATCCACCATTCCATTGACTATGTTTAAACCAAATAAACATATACTTTTTATTATTCCAAAATCACTATTTTGGAAAATAAAACAAATTCTAAAATCAATATTTTAGAAAAATACATTAATTTTAAATTTTCAAAATCACTATTTTGAAAAATAAAATTGTTTGTCTCAAAACTAATTTTGAGAATATTTTTAGGTCCCATCTTCGGCAACGAAAATGGCGGTCCCGCTGGCCGGTTAGTAGGGCGGGGGTTGGGGGCAACGCCCCTTTGAAAAAATTTTTATTTTACTGCCTCTCATTAAATAAGATTTTTCTCTTTCAAAATTCTATTTCAAGAATTTTTTTTTTTTTTAAATAGCTGGAACGTCGCAAACAGAGCAGAACTGGCATTGGTTTGAAGGCCAGAGCCAGCGCCGGCTCTGTTCTGGTTTTTAAAAAAAATTTTTGTTCCAAAAATGATTTCTGAATATCGCAAACAGAATGGAACTGATGCCGGTTTGGAGGCCAGAGCCGGTGACGGCTGCAGTTGGGAAGTGGCGGTGATTTTTCATAAAAATTTTCCTGAAATAATTTCTGGTGCCCTATTCTTCTGCTATAGATCAATGAGAATAATTCTCAGCAGAATTTTCTGTTTTGAAGCTCAAAACAACAACCAATTTGTTAGTTTAAACAAAATAAAACAGAAAATCAAATTCACAAGATGAAACAGAGAGCAACAACCATGTTCAAGAAAACGTTTTTCTACAGAAAATTTTCAGCACATAAAGAAAACACCTTTCGAAGTATGCTATAGCTTTTACACAATTATATTGTGCTACAGACCCAACCCACAAAGCTCGAAACGATTTCGACTCGAGTAAAAACGATTTTCACAGCGAACAAAGACAAACACGAATGCATGAAAATAGTTTTTCATGCCAAAACAATGTTCGTAAACCACATATAGCATGGCTCTAATACCACTGTTAGGGATCTCAGGCTCATATCCTATACGGTCCAGCAGAAGAATAAAATGAGAAACTATCCCAAGACCCGCCTATGTGTGGAAAACAAGACATAAAGATAATAAAGGTAGCAGCTTTTTACCTTTGTTTGATCGTCCGAAGAACAAAAATTTCTTCTTTAAGTTGAGGCACGATCCAGTAATCCTCTTGATCCAACTTCACAAGAGTTAAACGTCTAACCACTATAATCATAGTGTGTGATTATCTCTAACAATAATCCACACAGCGGAATACTCAAACACCAAAATTTCCTATTCTAGCAGAAAAAAATGGCGGCTAGGGCTGTTTCACATTTTCAGCAAAACGAGAAAGAGTGAGAAGAACGTTGGTTGTGTGTCTAGGATTGGAGATTTTGTATGTTGTATGTCAGCTAGCGTTTCGTGTCCCTTCTATATGTTACATGAAAATACTTGCTGAAAAATCTTCCATCCTAGAATTCTAAAATAGTTAGAATTCTCTAATTATAATTAGAAACATCAAGTTTTCACAATTACAATTTAGACCACAAATTATAACTAATTATAATTTGTCCACAACAACTTCTCTTTCTCTCAATTAACCCCACTATGTTATCCAATAACATCTTGAGCATATAATCCTCTATTATGTGTGACCTATTAGGTTTCCTAGTCAATTGGTAGAGAACATGAATTAGTCCAAAAGTCTTTGAGATTAATAATCCATAATTAATTAGAATTATTCCTATTAATTCTAATCAGGATTGGTTTATTAATTCATCAATTAATAAACCCATATTCCCAAGTCATAAGCGGTATCTAGCAACACATCATGACCACCTAAGAATCCAAGAAGTCAAGTGGCTTGACATGAACCCTTCAATAACAAACTTTAGTGCAATTAACTCCTTTCACCATACAATATCTCATTCAGTTTGGAGTACAGAATTAGTGCCAACTCCCTTCAGAATTAATTCTGGCCCGAATACAATAATACTTGTACCAGGAACCCACTACTCTAGATGTGTATCAATTGAAACTATTTCCAATACACATATGCCTTAGTCAAGGACTTCTCGAGTAGTAATTCCTACAAGTGGCCGTGAGATATTCACCCTTACTATTAGGAATGGTGAATCCTTTATTGACCATCTCAACTATTTTCGTTTACCTCACAATATACCCAATATCCATCCCATAGGCAGTCCTCGATTGAGCTCCAGAGATTGGAATAAAAGTACAATGCTCAGCAAACAAAGTACTTTGCAGATCTCAAATCTAAGGATGCTTGCACGTTTGCTATATTGAGATTAGATCACTGGTACTAAATCGTTATCCATGTGATTATCTCAAAGTTAGGTCATCCAATGAACTTGTTCCATTAACAAGCATCCATGTGTTAACTTTGAGTATCTTAATACTCACAGATATGAGAACCACCGCCTGATCAAATCAGGAAGTCTAATACATGCTAGTCTTAACGCATTAATGATGTCCTATCTTATTAATACTATAAGTAGGGACTATTTAAGTACTAACACTATATAGTGTAGTAGGAATCTCATATCATGATCTCATATCATGATCTCTATCATGATTTTCTTAACACGGTGTTGTACTAGGGACTTTATCGAACAGTTATATTACTTAAAAGTAAACAAAAGAAACTGTAAGATAAATAATACCTTTTATTAAAATAAAATGTATCATATACAGTATACAAGTAATTGCCTCTATGGCACAACACTAACACAAAGGACTAAAACTAGAAAAAACTTCATTCAGTAAAATATTTGTTTTGGAAAAATATTTAAAAATGCACATTGAAACATTATAATATATTCATAACATGGTTAACCTATTAAAACCATTATAAAAAATATAAAAATTTTGGCTCTTAAAAGAATTGACAAAGCTTCGTAGGAAGGTTAAAAATTTTTCAAGTTAAATGTATAACCATCACTAATTAAACTTTCTTAATAGGTAATGATCTAGAAATAGCTCCATCAAAAGGATGACCACTATTCTCATTACCTACGGATAATCTAATGTTAATATCTCCAATGTAGGCTGGCGGATACTAATATATATCCTAAGCATTAATTATAATTCCTCTTTTAGTTCTAGATTATTGTAGCAATTCATCCTATAGGGAGTCATACTCAAAATGACATGAAGATAACCACAATCTCTAATAGGAATCCATGTTGGAAGCTGTGTGGCCGTTAGAACTCCTCTCCCACTTAATCTTTTGTCAAAAAATATGTTTTTGGATAAACATTTTCTTTAAAACTCACTTAGTTTTCATTAACTTTAGTAAAATTCCCAAAATACAACCTTATTCTCTATGCCAAGAATAATATCCTTTAAAAGAATAATCCATGAATTTTGTATTTTCACTACTTAAGTTAAAATCTTTTTCTAAGAACTAAATTTAAAATACATAAAGTCAAATTATTCTGCATGTCAAGGATAAAACACTTTGAAATAATAAATCATGAATTTTATTTTAAATTCTTAAGTCCCCTTTTAAAAAGTTTTTCTTAGTTATTCTATCTAGACAAAAATAAATTTCTCAAAAACTAGTGCATTTGATCACCAAAATTAAATGAAATAATCATATACTCAAAAGTAAACCTTTTACATACTATTTCTATCATTTAATTCCTAAGTGATCAAATAATAGATTAAACATCATAATAAGAAATTAAAATGATTTTGTTTAATCTTAAGATGGTTCCTCTTTTACTAACTATGTTCTTGCAAAATTATTCTTCCCCGATAAATGAATTATTATAAGAAAATAACCTCGCGTGATATGAGATCCAAAAAAAAAAAAGGTGATGCGTATTTATTTACGTATAAAAATCATATAAAAATAAGCACATTTCAAATCAAGTTTAAATTAAAACGCTAACCCCAAATTACACATATGAGCAAGTGTAATCATCATTAACAGAGCATAGGGTTCAAATGAGTGTCAATCCTCAAGAAATAAGTATGCATTAATCACTTTTCTTTTATTGTTTAACCAACTCCATAAAGTGAAAAAGAAATAAAAAGGAAAAGAAAAGAAAAGAAAAGAAAAATATATACATGTCAAGGATGGAGAATTATGTAACTTAAACCATTTTTCTAACAAACATGATCTTAAAGAATCCAATCATTATCATAACTGGTTATTCTCTTGGCATCATGAAGAATTAAGGTCAATTTACTTCTTTGATCAATCTATGAAATCACTACCTTCTAGAGAAATTAGCATCACATGGTCAATCTCAACTAATTCATCCAAAAGATGCATTAAACACAATCATTAATTAAATTTCCTTGGTCTGGCAAATTTAAAGCATGAAATTAATCAATGAATCCTTGGTCTGACAGACATCAATTAACCTTTAATTACTCAGTCCTCACAATTAACCCATTTGGTCTAGTAAGTTAATAGCCAATCAAATATGAAATCAATAAATTGCAACCACCATCAACCCCTTTGGTTTAGTAAGTTAATGGAAAGAAAAAACCAATTAATCCCGTAATAAGCACAAGTAATTAAATATCAAGAAGAACAATCAATTAATCAAAAGATCAAATAACTCTAAAAATCATGAATACCTAAAATGATATCAAATTACAATAAAACAATTAACACATCATTGTTCAAGAAAAAGAAAACAAAGTAAAAAAAAAAAAAAAAAACACTCACAGACAAGCCTCATTCTTCTTCTCTTGTAAACCTTCTTGCACAATCCTCCTTGAATTGAAGAATTCCTCCTTTGATTTGAGTGATTTTCTATGATGATCTATAAATTCTCCCATTGTCTCTTGTGTTTTTCATCTATTTATAGGTTTAGGAAGTGCTTAAACTCGCTGGTGCAAGGTTCTTGGCCGAATAGAAGTAGGAAGATACTAAAATTCGACAGAGTACCAAAAATCGCGTAGAAAAATTAAGATTCCGTCTTTTCTCCAGGGCACAGCCGGCACCGCCTTGGCTACTAAAGTCAGTGCCGATTGTGTTCTGTTTCTTTAATCATTCACCTATTTTTTTTTTCTTAATTTCAACACAATGTTGTCCAGAGTACAGCCGATGCCGATTTGGTTCTATTCCGGTCCTGTTTCAACAATTTTTCATCACTTCGAAGTACGTGCCAACAGTGTGTAGCCGGCGCCGGTTCCTCTACACTGGCCGGCGCTGCCTATGTTCTGTTTTGCAACGTTTTTGCTTTGTTTTACCCCTAAAATCTAAAATAATAAACAAAATACCTTTCCAAGGGTAAAATCTCAAATATGAAGGAATATGACTAGTTATTCAACAAAATGTATCACAAAATAGTCTCAAATAAATAGGAAAAATATGACTAATTTAGGCCCTATCAAAAGGAAAATACAAAGAAAAATTGGAAAAAAAAAAAGACCATTACAAGTTCTTCAGGGATTGAACTGCATGAAGCAAAACTGAATCGGCCCAATTTCCAGCTCCTAGTCTGTCCTTGCTTCTCCTAAGCCAGCAACTGGCTAATTTGAACATGCATAACTGGTTCATAACTTGGAAAGCCATGGATCGATTTCCTTTTCCTTTATAGCAAAGCCATTGGCCAGCTTTTCCTTAGTAAGAAATAGCCGACGGCCAACTATAGGTAGCCTTGGACCAGCTTTGGTTCATACACACCAAAATCGGCCCAAACTTGCTTCAAAATCAGTCGTCGATTGTCCCCTGAAGCCAAGCTGGCTCAGTTTTTCTCTGCCCAAATTTTCTCTGTTTTCATCCATAGGATTTCCAGAATTGATCAGCACCACTATTGTTACATAAATTGTAGTAGATTAAATTTATACAATACACAATCGCATATGCCTTTCAAAACAAAGCATACATGAATTCTATGGGAAGGTGAATAATAATAATGTAAGTGTCTATGTCTTCACACGTGAGCTGTACACAACATCTACCCATATCAAAAACCATGAGAGATCCATACAATCACAATGATTGAATTTTTTTAATTAGTAAAGCAACCACCTTTTCGGTTATTAAACCCTAAGCATGCTCCTAGATTATAACTAATGGCTCTAATACCACTTGAAGGATCATGGGAAAATAAAATACGTAGCAGAAATATGCAATTTAAAATTTTTTCCATTTAATAATCTAGAAGTACTTACTTTTGTGGCTCTTAGGTTGAAAAAGTGAAACTAGATTTGAGTTTGACGGAGTCTTCTGGATTGGAACAATTACTTGTTCTGCCAATATACTAGCCAAGTGGCAATTCATTCGCATCAAACTCGCACTAGATCACTAATTATCGATCTTTTAGAGTATTCTCTAAACGTTTATAGGCTTATTATCGATGAGAATATTTGGATGAAAATCTAGGAAGAAACTGGCAAGAGCTACTACGAGGGATCAAGAAAACAAAGAGAATGACGGCTGTCTATTGAAGAAAGAAACTATTTTCCTTTCGTACGTAAAAATAGGAATTGCATGCACACACACAACCAAAGACAACAGTCATACCTTTTTGTCTTTTTCCTTTATGTTATATACATATGGTGGCTACCTACATTTCTAAAAACTAGTAGTTGCCTCCCTCAACCCTAGTAGGTCAGTTTTTTTTTTTTTTTTAGCCAAAGACTAATTAAATAACTCTCCTATTAATTAATTGATTATTTTGGGCCAAATAAAAATTATCCAAGACAATTAATTAATAACACTAACTCAAATAAATAATTATTGGACTCTTAAAATAATTTTTTCAATATTAATTTCATCCACCAAGCCCACATAGTAAATAAATTACTAAGGTTACTTAAACTACTCTATGGACTAAAAGACATATTATTATTGGCTACTAAAATTACTAAAATACATCTACTAATAAATAGTTATATTTTATTATTTTAAATATTTTATTTATCACCATATGAAAATATTGACTTCGAGAATAATATTTTAAGTGCAGTGTCTTTGATCTATAGGTATAGTGATAAAAATACCCCTCTATGTATCACCCCATCATTGAGATATGAAAAATGTACTAACACATTTCTCAATGATATCTACCATCCTTTGATATCTAGTAATACTCCATAACTTTCAATATGTACCCACTTATGTCAAAGAGCTACCCAAAAGCATATATACTAAGTTACATTCCCAGGGTCCTAAATTATTTAGATTATCCTGAACAATAACAATGTAGTAATATCTTCACTAAATGAAGCATAGAAACTGTACTACATAAGTATGTCTTAATTAATTAGAGTTATACACCCAACATATATGGTTATTGGTCTTGCGTTAAGATCTCACATATCATACATCAAAGTGTACAAGTCAACTTCACCAAACTACAACTTATATTCAAGTTTTAGGATACTCATCTACACAGTAGTAGCGATAGTCAAAGATTTATTTATTATAGTATTTTTATAAAGATTACTATCATGTGATCCAATTCTACATATTTTAAATACGCTTACACTAATGGTGTGAGAGGCTCAATGGTTATAGGTAAACTATTCCCTATTTAGAAATAATAGTGTAATGATTTAAATCTTGACAAAATGTCAAATTTCATCAATCGATCAAGAACGTTTTTACTTGTTTTTTAATAGCCCATAATCTACACCTTACTGTGAAACATAATTCAATACATAGATCAATTACTAATACACTTAAAGTTTTACGTGTAATTATATAAAAACAAATAATTATTAATAAATAAAATATTTTATTATTTTTTTAAAATATAGAAATACATAATCTATTTTGTCATACACTCCAAGAGCAGAGAAGGAAAAATAGGTGGTGGTGGGTTAATTTAACCTAGCTTGCAATCGCGTAATGCAGAGGTAACTATTCCTCACATTAGTACTTCATTGCAAGACTATTTCAAAATTGTTGAATGTGAGATCCTATTGCACACGAGCTGTATTCGAACACAAACGAACCAAGTATTGAATTTTCGAGCTCGAGTTCGAACTTACTCGAACACTGTTCGAGTTCGTTCGTTTATTAATCGAGCTCGAGTTCGTGTTCGAGTTCGTTCGTTTATTTTTTAATAATGTTCGTGTTCGTTCGAGTTCGAGTTCGAAAAACTCGATTAATGTTCGTGTTCGAATTGTTCGAATTGTTCGTTTATTTTGTATTTTTCATTCTAAAATTTAAAAAATAATAATTCTAAAATTCATTTAAAAAAATCAAATTTAAACATTTACAATACATCAGTAATTATATTTTTAAAATACAACAAAATAAAACAAAACTAAATCACAAACATTTTTAACATTACATAATTCCCTAGTCCACAACAAAATTATAACAAACTAAAATTAATTAATAACCATAAAAAATAATTAAAAATCTCTCTTAAAAACACTCCATAAAAAGAACTTCAAACATAGGCACCATAACTCTTGAAGAAACAACCTGTTCTACTGCATTATAGTTCCTGAAATTTCATGAAATTAAAAGCATTAATTTAACACAAAATTCCAACTCTTTGAATAAAGAATCTACACAAAATTAGCAACAATATTAAGTCACGTGCATCACAGCCTAACAAACATATGATCTTGAACATCGTTAGCCTTGTATTATAACTAGTAACTATGAATGAAAGTCCTCTATGGCAGGTGAGGGAAAAATTCAATCTCTAAGGCTAGGGCACAAACATCTTGTTATTATTGAACTAGTTTTACATGCAAGGTTTTCTACTTAAATAAGTTTAATTTGACCAATACATCCCTATGTATCACTACGCTGCTAGACACTCTCAAGGCAGCACTTAGAAGCCAGGAAATACATGTATCCTAACCATTTCAAGAAGCAACGTCCAACATACTGTAGTTCTTAGGCCTTACATTAACAATTGGAACATGCAAAAATGGCAAAGAAATATTAGATTCGAGACTATACAACCATTGGATTCACATTACACCTCCCATAGGACATATCTAGTAACAAATAACCTCCAAGCAGGCAGATCCATCCAGTGAATTACACACAATAATAATTATCCAATGGCAAAACCATTAGTCCTACACTATCATCAATTAATCCAGCTACAAAAAAAACTTACAAACACCCACTAACATGCAATTACTAACATTGAAAACTAGAGCCATGCATTTAAAAAGGCCAAAGCTTTAGAGACTGCTAAAATGATAACCATGAATTCTTTGCAAAAGTTAAGCAGTTAATGGAACCCTCGATACCACAATGAAAATATTACATCAAAGCCACAAGAATACCATTCCAATAATCAAGTATGTCTATTTCAAAATAAATATTTCCTGACCAGTAATCATATAGAGTAAAGAGAAAGTAGTGTGGAATCTGCAGTTAACTGAAATTGAAACATAACAATACTATCCCAGTAAAGTATTTCATCATCGGAACAAAACTGCAATAGTCCAATACCCAAGTTCAACACCATTAACTAAATCAAAATGAGTTCTCAAAATTTAAAATATACTCAAATTAATTCAACATAAAATTCCAACTCTTTGAATAAAGAATCTACACAAAATTAGCAACAATATTAACTAGTGGGCAAGTTGAGAGCTAAAGTTTTATGATACCAAGTTTACTGAAGCACATAATGACAATAGCAGAAAAAACTGGAAAGCATATCTAGAGTGAACAAAGTGACTTCCTCTTCCTAATCACAGCTTTGTATATATATTCATTTTCCAACGATTCGGATTTTATACTTGAAAACAATATCTCCGGAGTTTTTCTCTCCAAAACCAATCCATCTCAAGAAAACTATGTACACAAAATTGAGTAAACAAAATCATGTTACTATACAAACACAAACACAATTGTGTATTTAACTTGCCAAATGGCAACTTTAATCCACTACTACAGGAAGCATAATTTCTTTAAAAGAAGCTTGTTCATCATCATCCTACAAAAAAACATATAAAGTAGTATATTTAATATGAGTAATTTACTATAAAAATTTTTTATCACACTAACCTTTGAGCGCTTTTTAAGTCCATGAAAATTTCGTACCCAATCAGATGAGCACAGGAGCATCTCTACTGTATCAATAGACATTGAGGCCCGGCGATTATCAATAACCCTACCCCAAAGACTAAAAGTTGCTTCAGAAGCTACAGTAGTAATAGGAATAGCTAATAATTCACATGCCATCCTAGCCAATCTAGGATATTTTGATTGATTCACCCTCCACCAATCTAAGGCATCAAAATGAACACTTGAATCACAAATGTAGACACTTTCTTCAAGATAAATATCTAATTTTGATTTCACTGATTGAACAATCTCTACTTGTCTAATAAATGATTCAAATTCAGCCTTCCCAATGATGATACTCCTTCCAATTCCTTGAGAACCAATGCTGCATTTATTAGATGAAATACTCTCTCCTCTTGTACTCTTTTTTGTACTTTGTCCATGTTCACATTGAGATTCATTATAAGCACTAACATA
Source organism: Voacanga thouarsii (assembly GCA_026120185.1). Classification (NCBI taxonomy): domain Eukaryota; kingdom Viridiplantae; phylum Streptophyta; class Magnoliopsida; order Gentianales; family Apocynaceae; genus Voacanga; species Voacanga thouarsii. Next base: position 718,471 of record JANUWF010002099.1, read on the forward strand.
CTCTTCATAAAGATCATCCAATACTTTTCTAACCAAAGAAATATTCTTTTCAACATCTTTATCATAGATCACCGGAAAAACAAATTCAATAAGTACCATTTTATATCTAGGATCCAAAGCAGCAGCCAAGGAAAACAATAAGTTACATTCACCCCAATACTTGTCAAATTTGGCTGTCATTCGTGAACCCATGGCCCTTATGTGATCGAAATATCGAAGATTTTTCATTCAATAGCTCTTTTATTCTCAGTAAAGCTCGTGTAGAAAGAGGTTTGCAGCTTGGATACTCGTAACCGTAAATCATGTTTGTAATTTCATGAAAAACACCTAGAAATTGACACACCTCTTCCACTTTCATCCAATCAACTATACTAGGAACATATCTAAAACCAACATCAATATCAAGCATAACGAGAAAAAACATCTTTAAACACTAATGCAAGCAGCCAACATCAAATAAGTTCCATTCCACCTAGTTGGACAATCCAAAAGCAATTTCTTAGAAGGTAATTGGAGTTGTCTTGCAATTTTAGCAAATTCCTTAAGGCGACTCTCTGAATTGTTCAAATACTTTATTCCCTCTCTAACAATTTCAATCACTTCTCCAATTTGATCAAGCCCATCTTGAACTAGCAAATTTAAAATATGAGCACAACATCTAACATGAAATAACTTTTCCCCAAGAGACAACTTTTTCCTCAATGCAAAATCCTCTTTCAATCTCCTAATACAAACATCATTATAAGAAGCATTGTCAACTGTAATAGAAGCCACTTTATCCTCAATACCCCAATCAAGAAGACATTTATTGAGAGCATCAGCAACAAGAACACCAGTATGTGGGGGTGGTACATTTTTAAAACTCAAGACATGTTTTTGTAACATCCAATTAGAATCAACAAAATGACCAGTGACAACCATGTATTGAATTTTTTGTCCAGAACACTTCCACAAATCAGTAGTAATAGTAATTCTTCTCACATCCTTTAATAATGACTTCAACTTTTTTTTCTCAGTCTCATAAGTTGATATACAATCCTTCTTTACAGTATTTCGACCTATTTTTTGGTATAAAAGGGTGATGCAGCTCTCATAAACTTATTAAAAATCACATGATCCATCATTGAGAAAGGATATTCATGACCTAAAACCATATGTGCAGCAAGCTCCCTAACTTTAGAATGATCATACGAAAAATTAGCAATAGAACTCACATCTTCATTCTCTGATTGAGTAAAAGAAAGTACTTGTTGCTTCATCATTGGATTTTGACCAAGGGCAAGCTTCCTTTGCAAACAATTCGCCAAGTGTCGGTTTAGTTGAGCGGTGGTAGACGTCTTGTTTAAAGGCCATGACCCCTTGCAATATGTGCACTTAGCCATCTTCACACCTTTACTGTCCACAATTTCTTCCATTTCCTTCCAACAAGCAGCAACTTTTTTTCTTTTTTTTCGTTGAAATGCATTAGTTTCTTGTTCTTGAACCCCTTCTTCTACCACTTGTTCTTTGCTTTGGCTAGCATATTCGTCATTTTTTCCCATATCTATCTCATTTAATTGAAGTAACCCATCATCAAAAGAGCTATTAGCCATTCCTGGACTTGTAGAAGAACCTTGAAATGACGAAAATGGAGGACTTGACATACCTATCATGCAATAAATGAGCTCAAATTAATCATTTTAGATTTTCATAAACAAAGAACAAGAACAGAAATATAAAATAATCTTTATAAATGACATATGAAATGATACTCAAACAAAGATAAAAACATCCATTTATCACCAAATACAAGGGGACAGAAAAAATTTAAAATTTACTGCATTTAGATGATAATATAAAACAAACACTACATCCCAACAGTACACTACTGAAATCTTGAACTTGAACATCCTTTTTCAGATCAAAGGATACAAAATAATCCTTATACCAAGTTCTTCAGTTAATGCCAGCCTCATTAATCACAATTCCAATACAAATGGCAGACTAAAGGGAATTGGTAAAGCAAACCAAAATCATATGGAACCTCAGTTCATAAACATCAATTCATGAGTAATCTAACATGCTCCTAAAAGATCCAATTGCCCAAAATTTAAACAGGATCTGAATACAGATCTGTATATCTAAGGAATAGAACAAAAAGGATTTAAGGAATAGAAGCACAAACCAGAAAATGGAAGCAAAATCCGACGTGCCCTCGGTATCAGAGATGTTGAAGAATGGCAGGGAAGTGTGCGTCGTTGTTCGTCTCAGACGATAGAAGTTTCTGTCGTGCCTCTGGTAGCAGTGAGAATGAAAAATAGCGGGGGAGAGCGCGCTGTTCTTCGTCTCAGACGAGACGTGTCCGCAGTTGTTGGTCTGTCTCTCAGACGCCGATGAAGTCGGGAGGACAGATTTGAGGTGTCACGGGACTCACGGCCGAAGAGTCTTGAGGAGAGGTGACCGTGAGGGTGAAGAGTCTGAAGACTCTGAACAGAAGGGAGGCCGTGAGGGTGAAGACTGAAGACTCTGAAGAGAGGTGACGAGTGAGAGGTGAGGAGATTGGAGTGAGACGGCATCACGGCGGCTGCGAATCTGCGAATTGCAATGGAAGAAAAGAGAAGACTCAACAAGACTAACCCTACTGATGTTAAAAAATATATTATTATAAAATATAAATAATAATATATATATAATAAATATAATATAATTATTTTTTATAAAATATATGTGTTCGCGAACATTCGAATATGTTCGCGAACATGTTCGTGTTCGTTCGATTAATAAACGAACATAATATTTTGTTCGAGTTCGTTCGTTTATTAAATAAACAAGCCTTAATTGAACACGAACGAACGCGAACAAGCTTTTGTTCGCGAATGTTCGGTTCGAATTCAGCTCTTGCACCTCGCGTATTGCTTTAAAAAAAAGTAAAGGCACCTCGTATTTGCCAAAGGTGAAGAAGAAAGAAATCTCGCAATTAGAAAATATGAGAAATCCCACTATGCCATTGGTTCAAAATCCATCTCGTATTTGGAGTTTGAAATAAATTTTAACTCATGTTGATAAATTTCCCCATTTTCTATATATTCTGACATTATATCATAACATGCATGAGTTACAGGTCAAATATTCAACAATCTCATTATTAACAGGGTTAAGGAGTCATTATACTATACTACGCGATCAAACAAAAGTTCTTAATATACCAAATGTGCAATTTATCTTTTGTCATTGGTCTCCGTCTCTATAATTCAAACAAACTTTCTTATCTGAGGATAATTTTCGGCATCATTTGCCCTAGCTTTTATGAGGAATTGAGGTTTTATTGATCAAAGGATAGGGAGAAGAGTAAGAAGGATTGCATATGTGTATTGCTTAAGCCCTCTCAATCAAGGGAATTTTCGAAACCTCACTGACATTTTGATTAGCAGCCTTCAGCTTTAAATCATCTAAATAGTGCTGATAGATGTAAGATGCAAATCCCCAAATAGCAAGAAACATTGAAACTGCCTTCACTCCACTCATCTTGTCTTTGAAGATGATAACAGCTAAAATGGGAACAATAGGCAAGGCCAATGTGCTGATGACATTGGCAAAGAGTGAAGAGGCCTTGGCAATACCAACATTGAAAATCTGCCAGGACAATGCAGTCCAGATCAAATTCAACATATAGGCTACCTTCCCGAGTTCATATTCATTCATCTCTTTGTTCATGGTCTTCCATTCTCCACTCGCGAAAAGGCCTATTATGATCACACAAGTTGCAACGAGAGTTACGTAGATTATGAATTCCAGGAGCCCTTTAATGGTTTGTCTTTTGATAACTTTTGTGAATGCAAGCTGTGTTAAAGATAGCAGCAGTGAATATGATGCTGCAGCACAGAGGTTGCATATAAATCCTACAATATACTTTCCCTTTGAGGACTTCGTGGTTCCTGAAGAATCAGTTTGAAACACGAGGAGGGCAGAGGAGGTCGTGAGGAGGACTACAGAGTTGACTATGTAAAGAGTGAATTTTTGAGAATTAAGAAAGAAGGAAAACAAAGCATTGAAACCCAACTGTGTAGCGATGACGAGTGAGAAAGTTGAGACGGGAAGGTATAACAGCCCCACTGAGAATAGCATGGACACCGCTACCAGCAAAACACCAAGAACAGCATAAATTGATCCAATGACTAAAGCTGAAGGAGATTTTGAAGCTTCATCTGGGATTTGAGTTTTGTTCCTTGTGAAATAGAGAACTGGAAGAAGAATCAGAAATCCAACCGTTTGTGCAAGTGTTTCCATCCATTTGTTGTTTCCTCCTTTTTCATAATACAATCTTCCCAGACAATGTGGCAACAGATTGGCCAGACAGCACAAGAATGGCCAAGAAGACCATTTGAAGCCATCGACTGTATTCTGAAGCCAAGCTGCAGTTGATTGTTTGACATTTTCTGCATCTGCTGGAGCCTTTGTTTCCTTGGCTTCATGAACTGAAAAATCAGCACAGAGATTACCGATTAGGATTAGTGTTGCATTTGTACTCTCTTCTTGTCCAAATTGTAACAAAAAATAGGAAAAGATCATATCAAAGCAACTCATAACATGCATGTTTGACGGAGTATGCCAGTGACTGTTATCAGATTGGTAATTCATATGACGATTCTCTGCCTAAATTGGCTTAATTTATTTTGGGGCTTTCAGTTTTGTGGCTGAAAATGAATTACTCAAGTAAATCAAGTTTCCTTAGTACTGCTTTGGCATTGAAGACCTGCGAATAGTTCTGGTTTCTAATTTTTCTTCTACCATGCTACTACTTGGACTGAACTACTCTGTTTTCTGTAATTAACGAAGTCAAATACTTATTTCATATTTGGGATGGCACAAAGGCCTTCATCTACTTCTGAAACTGACAAGTCAAGACAGAAACCATTGAAAACTTTCAAGAAGAAAACCATTATATTATTACAGAAACCTTGTCCTCTGCTTGGAGTACAAAAAGCAACTTACTTTTAATATCGTCTTGCTTCTCCTTATTTTTCTCCATGAAAACAGTGTTGCAGGCTTGCAGCAGCTAAGAATTCCTTCTTTGGAATATAGAGAACAGTTGCCAAAGACAAACGAATGAAAACAAACCCTTTATCTTTCCAGTTTCATAGGTAAAGTAGACAGTCAGAGGCATTCATTTATAAGAGTTTGTTTCTGAAGACTTATGAAACCCTCATATATTTTTCGGAAGAGCTTAACATCTATTCTCTGTACAAGGGAATATTTATACAAGAGGTAAACACCTACTAACAAGCAACTACAACTACTCCTACCTTATCTCTACATCTTCACATCTATCACTTACACAGGATAAATTCTACACTCCCCCTCAAGTTGGTGTATAACAGTCTGCCATACCTAACTTGGTAATCACACCATGGAACACCCTACTTGATACAGCTTTAGTAAGCACATCTGCTAGCTGATCTTCCGATCTTACGTGAGGACAGCAAACAACCTGTTGATCCATCTTTTCTTTAATAAAATGCCTGTCGACTTCTACATGCTTGGTGCGATCATGCTGGACAGGGTTTTGTGCAATTTCAATAGCAGCTTTATTATCACAATAAAGACTCATTGGCTTAATGAACTCTATTCTCAAATCCTCCAAGACACGGGAGATCCAAAGCAATTCACATATCCCATGTGCCATTCCACGAAACTCGGCTTCAAGCACTTGACCTTGCTACAACCTTCTGTTTCTTGCTTCTCCAAGTAACAAGGTTACCTTCGACAAACATAAAGTAACCTCGTTGTGGATTTCCTTGTCATTTGATCTCCGCCCAATCTGCATCTGTGTACCCTTCAACCTTAGAGCCTCTATTTTTTACAAAAAATAAACCCTTCCCAGGTGAGCCTTTTAGGTACCTTAGGATTCTATAGACAGCTTCCATGTGTTCTTTACTCGGCTGATGCATGAACTGACTGACCACGCTTACTGCATATGCAATATCTGGTCGTGTATGGGACAAGTAGATTAATCTCCCAACTAACCGCTGATAGCTCCCTACATCAACTGGAATTTGATTTGGAAAGATTTCGAGCTTATGATTCATCTCCATCGGGGTTTCTGCAGGCTTACAGTCCAGCATTCCGGTCTCGTTCAGTAGATCCAACACATACTCCCGTTGGACAAGTGAAATTCCTTCATCAGTTCTTACTACCTCAATGCCCAAAAAATATTTCAGTTCTCCTAAGTCTTTCATTTCGAATTCGGCTACCAAGTACTTATGTAGTAATTCTATTTCATTGCAATCATTTCCCATTACTACCATATCATCTACATACACGATCAAAGCTATGGTCTTACCGTCTTCATATTTGGTGAACAAAGTATGGTCTAAACCACTTTGTTTGTACCCAAATTTCTTCATTGCCATGGACAATCTGCCAAACCAGGCTCTGGGAGACTACTTTAAACCATACAGAGACTTCTTCAATTTGCATACCTTGGAGCCATTCGAAGACTCCATACTCACTCCTGGTGGCACATCCATATATACTTCTTCCTCTAGCTCCCCATTCAGAAAAGCATTCTTCACATCAAACTGGCGCAGGGGCCACCCTCGATTCACAGCAATGGAGATTAGAATTCGTATGGTGTTAAGTTTTGCCACTGGAGCAAAAGTTTCCTGAAAGTCTACTCCATACCGTTGGGTATACCCTTTAGCTACCAACCTGGCCTTGTATCTGTTAATACTCCCGTCTGCATTAAGCTTGACAGTATATATCCATCTACATCCGACAGTTTTCTTCCCTTTCGGTAGAGTTACAAGCTCCCAATTAGCATTTTTTTGTAAAGCCTCCATTTCTTCATTCATTGCCCCTCTCCACTTCGGGTCGTGTAAAGCTTCCTGCACATTACTAGGAACCGAAACACTAGATAATTGATCAACAATAAATACATATGATTCCGGCAGATTTTGTGTGGAGACATGGTTACTTATGGGATATTTAGCGTTTGTTTTCAGGTCAGGCTCGTATTGTTTCTTTGGTACACCTCTGTTGGATCGTTGAGGGTATTTAGAAGTAGAAATACTAGGCATAGGTTCAACACGGGAAGTGTTCAGTTCAGAATTAGACACATCAGAATCAACTATAGGAGAATTAAGGCCAGATGGTACCTAAGTATTCTGACTCAACTCTTCATTAGTTGGTGTTAAAGGGGGTAAGCTAGCATTATCCAGATCGTCCCTGTTTGGCCAGTCTTCTTCAGGAGGACTTGCATCAACTGCTTCCAGTCTGTCCTTACCCACGCATGTGCCTGGGCTAGTGATTTCCATCTCGGTGCTTTCTTCAGTGTCTCCTTCAGTGTTGTTGGACATATTCTCGGTACGACGCCTCTTCCCCTGAAGAGAAAATGGTGAATTCTCATTGTGATAATAAGGCTCATTTTCCCTGAAGGATACGTCCATGCTGATGTGCACCTTCTGTAATTTGGGATCATAACACCGATAGCCTTTTTTTGAATCTGAATATCCTACGAAGACACACTTGGTGGCATAGGGATCCAGCTTATTTCGCAGGGGTTTTGGAACATAAACAAAAACAGTATAGCCAAAAATCCTAGGTTCAAGATTTGGTATATGAGGAGTGTTAAAGAACGAGTTTAAGGTTTGCTGTGGGGTTTGGAAATTTAGCACACAGGAAGGTGTACGATTTATGAGGTACACAGCAGATTTCACTGCTTCTCCCCAGTAACACCTTGGCATATTCATCCCAAATAAGGAGGCACGAACTACTTCAAGGAGTTGTCTGTTCTTCCTTTCTGCCAGACCGTTCTGCTGAGGAGTATATGTACAGGAAGTGTGATGCCTAATTCCATGTTGAGTCAGAAAATTCCTAAGTGAACCATCCATAAACTCCATAGCATTGTCAGTTTGCCACACCAAAATAGGCACTTGGTACTGAGTATGTACCATATTCCAAAAATCATAAAAGGCATCCCAAACACCCCCCTTATTACACAGCAATGATATCCAAGTCATACGGGTACATTCATCAATGAATGTAACAAAATATTTTGCATTTGATAAGGATGAAAACTTTGCAGGACCCCAAACATCTGAATGTATTACATCAAAGGGTTTAACACTCTTATTAGTACTAGGCAAACAAGGAACACGATGACTTTTAGCAAGTTCACATACATCACAAGCAAATATGGATTCATCAAAATTCACAAACAATTGAGGTTTTAATTTCCGGAGATAACTGAAGGACAAGTGCCCCAGACGACGGTGTCATAACCAGACCTTGTCTTGCTCTTTCGTTTTCCTATCCATAAGATGTGCTTGACTAACCTTGCAATCCCCATCTTCTGTCAGATCTAGGTAATACAGCTTGCCCCGTTTAACACCATAACCAAGAGTCTTGTGAGATAGAATATCCTGAAAAACACAGAAAGATGGCCAGAAGGTTACAATACAATTAAGCGAGGATGTGATTTGGCCCACTGAGAGGAGATTAAACTCCAGGGAAAGGACTACCAATACTGTGTCCAATTTAAGAGCTTTAGATAAAGCAAGAGAACCTTCACCAGTTACAGGGCATTCATCACCGTTTGCAGTGGACACGATGGAATGAGAGGCAGGAAGGGAAGATTGTAATTTATTCGAGTCTCGAATCATATGATCCGATGCACCTGTATCAATTATCCAAGTATTTGGCCTAGAACAAGCAGAAAGAGCATGTTTCTTACCTGCATTACCCGCATCACCCGAGTGAGCAACGTGAGTTGTGGGTGCATCGTCCCCCTTCGTAACTGCCTCACTGATCATCACCTTTCTCGCAGGTTTCTTCCTTGGCTTCTTGGTGAAATCCCACCACTCAGGATACCCGATGATTTCATAGCACCGTTGTTTGGAATGGCCTGTCTCGCCACAATGATCGCACACCAGATTGCTTGCCCTTCCTGAAGGTGGTTTTCGATTCTTGCCAGCTCCGGATGGTGAGACTTGACGAGTCTGCAATGCTATATATTCAGGGACTCCTCCCATAGTCTTGCGTTGTTGATCTTCACGCCTAATATAGGCATACGTACCCTCCAAATCTAACTTTGGATCTTTTCGTAATATTTCCCCTCGAACCTGATCAAACTCGGGATCCAATCCACTTAAGAAAATATGGACACGGAGTCTGGCCATGGCTGAATGCAGTGTGATTATTCCATCCACTGTGTTTTCTTGTAGGGTTGCTCGATGATCAATCTCCTGGAAGATAGCCATGAGTTCAGAAAAATATGTGGACAGTGGTCTGCCCTCTTGCCGAATAGAAAACGATTTTTGATTTAGTTCAAACAGTTTTGTTTCATCGAAGCCATCATAAAATGTTTTTCGATACAGCCTCCCATACGTCTTTTGCTGTTGGCAAGCGAATAAATCGCTGCATAAGCGATGGAGACATGGAGTCGATAAGCCAACTTTTTACCTTCTAGTTTTCAGTGATCCATGTTGCATATGTTAGATCAGTTACCGCCGGTTTTGGTTCAACTCCGGTGAGGTAGCCGGCTTTATTCCTTGCTCCAATTCGCATCTCCATTAACTGAGACCATAGAGGATAATTGGTTTCGTCGAGAATTACACTGGTTGGGAATGCAGCATTCTCCTGTTGAATGACAATTGACTGTGGCTGTGATGGTTCAGTGCTCATGTTGTTCGTTCAAGGAATGGTCCGAGAAAGGGTATTTCGAGTTCAGAAAGTTATGGCTTAGGGATTATGGCTCTGATACCATGAAGACTTATGAAACCCTCATATATTTTTCGGAAGAGCTTAACTTCTATTCTCTGTACAAGGGAATATTTATACAAGAGGTAAACACCTACTCACAAGCAACTACAACTACTCCTACCTTATCTCTACATCTTCACATCTATCATTTACACAGGATAAATTCTACATCCTTGAGGCTGAAAAACATAGGGAAACGCCAGTCACCATCACCATAAATAACTGCCACCTTGAATTTGTTTTCGTTCCAAAAACTATACCAGTGTGCAACTACGAAGGCGGCCTATTAAATGAATCACATTCTGGGACAAAACGATATAGTCATTTTTCCTGGGATAGGGGCGTCAGGCTGTGCAAGTTGACAAGCATATGCTCAAATTTGGACATAATCGTGAGATCAGCAGGTAGCCATGCAATGGCTGGTACCCTTGTTGGAACCAAGAGGAGAATTACAGTACCTTCAAATTGTTGGTTTTAAAATACTTGGAACAAGAGACGAAAAGAAATTTCTAAAAAAAGTTTTGTAAGATTTACTGGCGTAATTAACATACATACTTCTTATATATAGTTAAAGCCTCTTTTCAAGTAAATGGAAAAAACTAATGGTAATATTATCTCAGAAATTTAACTAAGTTACAAAATTAATATTCCATAAAGTTGCCATTCTTTATTGAACCTTTTTATTCACCCCTAATATGTTTTAATTTAAGAATTAACTCTGACGTTCTAATCTTTTGAATGTTTTGAAAAGACAGAAATGCCAACTATTTATGAATTGTAAAGAGGAGATTTATATATATATATATAGAGATAGAGAGAGAGAGAGAGAGTCAAAATATTAAACTTTATTGTTCTTAGATTGAAACATTGAACTTAAATCATTTAACATTATATTCTATGAAACACTATACTCCCTCCATCTCAAATTAAGTGTTTCCTTTAACCGATTGCGCAGGAACTAAAAAAAGTAGGTTTTTTAGTTAATTAAATATTCTTTTTCATTTTTATCCTTAAAACTCAATGATAAGTATACAAACTCCAAACTTTTGATGTACTAACTCCAACTTATTTTTCTCTCTTGAGTATTTAATTATTTATAAAAAGAGGGTCAAAATATTGCTATGAACAAGACTCCACTACAAACTTTACATGTTCCTAATTTCATCACCCACCACTTTTCATCCTATTCAAACGAGAATCACTACTAGAAAAAAAGGCTTTGCTAACACATTTTTAATGACACTTTTTATAAAGTGTAATAATATAATACTTATAATGACACTAATTTTTTAAGTGTTATTATATTGAATCAATACGACGTAGTTTTGTTAGTTTCACTTAACGTGATACCCTATTATGACACAATTTTGTGTAAAGAAAAAAAAAAGATTTTTCCTAACACTTTCAGTTCCTCAAACGATCGCAACCTCCACTTCAGTACTGAAAAAATAGCGTGAGTCTGTGTTTCAATCGAAGGCGCCGATCGAGAGCAACAACAATGGCAGTGAGGGCAATCGGAATTGTGACTTCAAATCAGTGAGGGAAATCAGTAGATCTAGAGCTTGATTCGCAGCTTCTTCAATCCAAACTCACCTGCGCAAAAGAGGGCTGTGTTTCACCCATAGACGCCGAGCAACAACAATGGCGAATAGTGAGGGAACTTGGATTTTTCCTTCAAATCAGTGAGGGAAATCGGGCGAAATAGAGCTTGATTCGCAGCTTCTTCAGCCCAAACTCCTCTGCGCGAGTCACCCGCCTATTCTCTGCACAACCAGTTGAAGAGACAGCCGTCGGCCCTGCTACTGTGTGAAGCGGTAACGGCATTGCAGAAGGGCCTTATTTAGCTGTGGTCTATACACTGCTCTTTAGACTGGTAAGTATTCTTAGGTCGATTTGCATTTTTGTGCATCTGTTTGTTTAATTTTGTTGCGGTTAAGGCGATTTACCTCTGGATTTCGGAGACGATTTTCTGCTGCTTGTAGTTGAGGAATTTGTGTTGACCTTTTCCTCTGATTTTTATTTGTTAAATGTTGTCTGTTGGATGTTTGAATTATGGGAGGTGCTGGAAATAATTGAGCCGGAGAACCTCTTTCTGCTATGAGTATTGGGATTGAACTCATTTTGTTCATTTGTTGATAGATTTCCAGGGTACCATGCCTAAATATTTTGGCGTTCTGAATCATGATTTTCTCCCTTTTCCCCCTCGAAATGTAGCTCATGTTTTTTCCCCTCTGTAAATGTTATGAATTCATTCCAGAGTTAGGCAAATTGGTGTTCTGTTTTAGAGTCAAAAGGTTTTTCCTGCTGTAAATTGGAGATTATCTGACTACGTATGTTTAAAGATGTTACTTTCAATTGTTGGGACCTCTGCATTTCATATGGTTCTTTCCATTTGAATTTTGCTGCCTGAATGTTCTTAATTCATCTTTTTTTTACAGTTTTAATTCTTGGAAGTTTTTATTGATCATTTAGTTCAGTTACTGGTATAAGCTATGCTTTAGTTACTTTCATTTAATTTAGTTATGGTTATAAGCTCAATGATTGGGTATGAGTAATAGAGTTTGTGCATATTGGTGATTTATTCCGTGTCATACACTCTGATAATATTTTGCTTGCCATAATTTTCATTTCTGTTTTCAAGAAAGCCCGATTGTATATTGTGGCATTCAAGAAAAAGCATGCCTGTCTCTCGTCACCATCCTATAGCATTCTTCTTCCATGCTGGAATTTTCTAGTGTGCTTCAACAGTTCAACTTTTTCCCTTTATGTGATGTGTTTCTGAGATGAAGTTATTCTATTTTAGTTGATTTTGTTGTGTTTCTACATGGGTTCTTGCAGTTGTGTCCATCATTCTTTGTTATTCATAATTAAGTGTTGGTTATGGCATAAAATGAAATGACTCATGGGTAAAGGAAGATTAGTGTAGATTTGTGGGTGCTTGTGGATTTTCTGTTTCAGCAATAGATGCTGTCTGATTGAGACTTCGATTTTCCGGTTTTACATTTTACTGTAGAAAGGTGTGAACCCCGAAGTTTTATCTGATTGAGACTTTGGTTTTTTGCTCTTCTTCTTGTGCGCAGTTCTCATTTTATTGTAGTCACCTTGACTTGTGTGTTGCGACTCCATTTTTTTCATTCTTCCAGTATGCCTTTCATCTCATTTCCTTCATTTTCTCCGAATAAGTTGCAGTGGATAGTAGCTGGCAGCAATTCCCATAGTCACACCATCAAAATCAAATCTCACTCTGTTCAGAATTTAACTAAGTAAATATACTAGCCAAGCTAGCTAACCTATACTTGGAAGGAACACTTAAGCAGAGAATTCAGCAATGATCTAAATACTAGCCACCTCTTCTATAGGCCCATATCACTTTTATAATCATGTTACAACTGTATATATGGATTTCAACCATAAATCTGGACCCAAGTTATGTTTTCTTTATATACGACTATGACAGCTTTCAATTGCACATAAAAGAAGGGATTAACTAAACTCCTAAGTCTACCTCTTGCTCATCCTACTCAATACAATAGGCTGCTTTTTCTATAGTAGTATATGTGTTGTCATATTTTGTATTAATTCCAAGATTGTATCATATCCACTTATCTTCAAGTAGAGCCTCTTCCTATTTCAAAGTAGAAAGTTCACGCACCACTTAACATATTAGAACTTTCTTCCTATTTATTGTAATAGGTATTGCAAGCTATTTTTTTAGGGATTTCTCCACTTGTATTCTAACGTGATGCTAACATAGCTAAATTCTCTTCCATTTGCTGCTGCCATTTGAGTTGGATAATTAGTTTCAAAAGTATGGATAAGGGTTGGATGAAACTTCCAAGAAATTGCATTGAATATGAAAACGGAGTCGAAAGGTTTTTAAACTTTGCAATGAACAACGCAAGTTTAAATGGAATGATATTATGTCCTTGTTTGAAATGTGGAAATGGAGTAATGAGGACAAAAGTTGAGGCCAGGGAGCATTTGATTGTTACGGGGTTTATTAAGGGATATACACATTGGATAGCACATGGAGAACTCTTTACGCCTAGTTTAAGTACATCACACTCCGAGTCTATTTCAAATAATGTAGCATCTATGCCTGATGAAATGGAAGCTATGTTGCATGATGCATTTGGGGTCCCACCTTGTGGAAATGTAGATGAAGAAAGTAGTTTGAATTCCACAGATGCTGAAAAATTTTACAAACTGATTAATGACACTCAACAAGATTTGTATCCAGGTTGTAAGAAGTTCTCTAAACTTGCCTTCATCATTCGGTTATTTCATCTCAAGTGCGCAAGGAAATGGTCTAACAAGCATTTTGATATGCTACTTGATTTGCTGAGGGAAGCATTGCCCGAGGGTGTTGAACTTCCTAAATCTTTTTATGAAGCTGAAAAATTGATAAAGAAACTGAGCTTAGGCTATCAAAAAATAGATGCTCATCCTAATAATTGTACATTGTACTGGGGGATAAAGAAATATGGAAGGATTGTAAAACGTGTAAAGAGTCCAGGTGGGTTATTTCTGAAAATGACCCAACGGGAGAGAAGAGGAAGATTGCAAAAAAAGTTTTGTGGCACTTTCCTTTGAAACCTCGACTACAACGTCTATTCATGTCAGCCAAGACTTCGGCTTCTATGAGATGGCATGCAGAAGGGCACACAAATGATGGTCGAATAAGGCATCCAGCTGATTCACCTGCTTTGAAAGCATTTGACGCTATAAATACAGATTTTGCAAAAGATGCACGTAATATGAAGTTGGGATTGGCGTTCGATGGTTTTAATCCGTTTAAAAATATGAATGTTGCTCATAGTACTTAGCCTGTGATACTTATGCCTTACAACTTACCCCCTTGGATGTGTATGAAGCAACCATATTTCATATTGTCATTGTTGATACCTGGTCCATCTGCTCCTGGTAATAATATTGATGTTTATTTGCAACCTCTAATTGCTGAATTGCAAGAGTTATGGGGCATAGGCGTGCAAACTTTTGATGCATCTTCGAAGCAGAATTTTCAGCTATGTGCTGCATTATTGTGGACAATTAGTGATTTTCCTATATATGCAAATTTGTCGAGGTGGAGTACTAAAGGGCAACTGGCCTGTCCTATTTGTCATAAGGAAATAAAATCACAATGGTTGAAGAATGGTGGCAAACATTGCTACATGGGGCATCGTAGGTTTTTGTCTTCTAATCATCATTTTCGAAATGATGCACGGTCATTTGATGGTCAGCAAGAACATGGAAGGCCACCTCCTAAATTGAATGGGGATACGATATTGCATGAGTTGGATGGAAAGCAAATCAAATTTGGAAGGGCAGTCCATGATAACCAACAATTGCCCTATAATTGGAAGAAACAAAGTATATTCTTTGAGTTGCCGTATTGGAAAGACAATTTGATGCGCCATAATCTTGATGTAATGCATATTGAAAAGAACGTTTCTGAGGCCATATGCGCAATATTGTTGGAAGTGGATAAGAAAAGGGACCTTAAGTCACGTCTCGACTTAAAGGATATGGGTATTCGATCCGACCTTCATCCAGTTGAGAGGGATAACAGTAAAGTTTATTTGCCACCGGCTTCTTTTGTGCTATCTAAGAATAAGAAAGTGACATTCTGCAAGACTTTGAAAGGTGTTAAGGTGCCGGACGGATACGCTGCCAACTTGTCTAAGTGCGTACACCTTAATCCACCTAAGCTTTCTGGACTTAAAAGCCATGACCATCATATTTTGATGCAACAATTGCTGCCAATCGCTCTAAGAAAAGTTTTACCTAAGACTGTCCGCTATCATTTGATAAAGCTCAGTAGATACTTTAGAAAGTTGTACTGTACTGAGATTCTTCCAAATGAAGTGTTTCAATTAGAGCAAGAGATTGTTGTTATCCTTTGTGAATTGGAGCGAGTCTTCCCTCCTTCATCGTTTAGTATCATGATGCATCTAACTGTCCATTTAGCATCCGAAGCTAGGATAGCTAGGCCGGTTCATTATCAATGGATGTATCCTATAGAGAGGTACACGTTTCATTCATTTCATGTTTAGGTTATTCTTTCTTGCGATTACAAACATGTACAGCAATGACATTGAAACTAATGTATGAAAGTTGAATTTAAATAGGTATTTGAGCACGTTAAAGTCCTATGTTCGTAATAGGAGTCGCCCAGGGGGTTCTATTGCTAAGGGTACTTGGCTGAGGAATGTTTGACATTTTGCTCGTTATATCTTGCTGACTATGTGGAGACAAAGTTCAACCGACCAAGTAGGAATGACGATCATGAAGCCAATTCCTATGCTGGGTTAGATATTTTCAAACCAACTGGACGTTCACTTGGAAAAGGAGTTCCTACAAAATTCGATGAAGACACATTGAAGATAGCACATCAATATGTGTTGTTTAATTCTCACGCTGTAAAACCTTACATAGAGTACGTATAAGATAGAGGATTTATATTCTTCATTAGATTAGTGGCCATGAAGCCACGCTTAACTAATGCATAGTATGTATATGCAGCCAGCATCATGGACTAGTGGAACAAAGGCATCCTCGTGCAAGTTTGCATGAAATTGAGCGCATCCATAGTGAAGAATTTGCGAATTGGTTTTGCAATTATGTAAGATTCATCTCAGGTAGCATGCTTAAGTTATACTTTAATGATGCTTAAGCTTACATTAACTCTTGTTGATTTCCTAGGTGAAGGTATTATAATTCAATGATGATGATATAATTTCTAAGGATTTGAAGCATTTGGCCAGAGGACCCAATGGCATTGGTCTTAAATACGATAGGTTCTTGGTGAACGGCTTTCGATATCATATTGTAGAAGTTGAACGCAAAAGGAAAACACAAAATAGTTGCGTTTCTGTAAATGCAACAACAACTAGTTTCTCAAGTGTTAGGGATAAAAATCCAATTTCAAGTGATGTGTCTTATTTGGGGAAATTAACAGATATGATTGAGTTAGATTATAGAGACGGGCGTAGAGTTGTGTTGTTCAGATGTGATTGGGTATCAACAGGGAAAAGGTTGAAGCAAGATGCTGAGGGCTTTACTCTGGCCAATTTCACTGATGTTAGGCCCCATGAAGAGCCTTTCATTCTAGCTTCTCAAGCAACACAAGTCTTTTACGTTGGAGACCCGACTGAAAGTAATTGGCAAATTGTTATAACCACAAATCCGAGAGCTGTGTATAACATGGGGTCCGTAGTTGATGTTGAGAGTTATTTGCAGAGTGAAAGTTGCAACATCCAGGCAGATTTGGGAAGTGAGGAAGTCAGCTGGGTTGCTGAAGGGGTCGATGGAGTTGAAGTTGAAATTACAGCTACTTGATAAATCTTTACTTTATAAGTTGCTTTTGCTATCCAAACTTGTTTTGAGAACCATTCTATTCAAGGCCTAGTTGTGTACATTGTAAATGGTTGTAATATGAGATACAATGTTTTATGGCTCCATTGTTTATGCCATGTTGCAAGTAATATAATATGTTTCTATGCATTCTGTATGTTTGTTTGCTGTTTTTTTTTTTTTAACATAGTTGATAATTGTCTTGTGTTATTTTTGGGGATTTTTTTGGATATGAAATTACTGATCTTTGGTGCGAACATTTGATGCCCAGATTTGAATCCAAGTATGGCAAGAACTAGGGGAAGAAGAAGAAGTACCAGTCAACCTAACCAACGTGGTGATTGCAGTACCGAGGCGCATGTTGTACAAGAGGCTGATGAAATTACCGCTGCCCATGTTGTACAAGAAGTTGAGGGTCAAGTCATGCAACAAAGCGAAAGTCAAGGTATATTTATATTTGTTGGCTTCTCATATGCTTTCTATATTTTTGTATTACCTAATGAGTCTTCGCTCAAATTTTTGTATGAGAAGTAAATACAAGGAGATGCGAGACAGCTCGCAAGAGAGGACCAACCTATATGACCTCTATTTGGGGCCGCCCTCAAAATGCGAAGCCTTTGGAGGTTGCATTCAACAAGTTTGGACAGCCGGTGGGAACGAACCGTAGTAAATTGACCGAATATTTGGGAACCATAGCAAGGAATGGAATGTACGCTCCGATAGATATCAAATCATGGTCTCAGATTCCTCGAGACAACAAGAATGAGATGTTCAATGTTGTGAAGGTATTTGACGTTTTGTTCTAATATTGAAGTACATTATATAGTAATATGTATTTGAAGTTTGTTATTTTCTTGTCCATGTGCAGGAGAAGTTTAATGTACCGCCTGGTCTTAAGCCTGCTATCCTAAGATCAATTGGCATAAAATGGAGGACCTGGAAAGCATCATTAAAGAGCGAATGGTATGATGCAGAAAAAGACATCCATCACCAAACTCCATGCACCGATGATCGCGTGATTCACGCTCAGTGGACTGATCTCCTTCAATTGTGGGATTCAGCTGAAGGGTAGGTACGAACACGTGCTTAAGCTCTTTCTTGATTAATACATTGATGTCCATGTCAAATCTATTGATGACTGAATTTTCTAAATTCAAGCAATGGCAAAGAAGAATAAAAAGAACAGAAATATGAAGAACATGAATCATAGGACAGGGAAGAAGCCTTACAGTCAAATTCGTGATGATATGGTAACTTCTTCGTGAGATTGAATAATATGTTGACCTCTATTAAGTACTTACAGAAATTGAATTATGCAGGCAAAGGAGCAAGGCCATTCTCCAACTCATGTACAAATGTTCAAGAAGTGTTACACGGATGCTAGCGGAACTTCTTCCAACTCTCATGTGGCGAGTGCAGTGGTAATCATACATATGACTCATTAGTTTTTGTTTTATTGGAATATGTCTTTCTTTATAATTACATGGGACAACTATGTTTTATTGGAATATTATGCAATACTTCATAGTTGGATGTGTTGAATGTGTTGAATGTGTGGAGTTTGGATGGGACTGCATAGGAGATGTTGGTTTGAACTTTGAAATGTCCATAGAGTTTGGGACTGCATAGGAGATGTTGGTATGAACTTTGAATGTTTGGAGTTTGGGACTGCATAGGAGATGTTTAATTTGAACTTTGAAGGTTTGAAGTTTGGGACTGCATAGGAGATGTTTGGTTTGAACTTTGAATGGGATCCAATGAGGTTGGGACTGAATTTGTGCATGGGAGATGTGAATTGTTGAATGTATTGGCTGCTTTGTTGTATGTGTGGTTGTTTTAGTTTTTCCTGCAGTTTGGTTAGCTTTTGTGTTTTATTTTGTTGTGTGTGTGTGTGTGTGCTTTATTATGTGTGTGGTTGTGTTGTGTTGTGTGTGTGGCATAATTTGTGCAGTTTGGTTATATTTGGGTTTTTTTTTTTTGCATGCAAACTGTGTGTTCAAGAAATGCAGACAACTGCAGTTTGGTTAAAAGTAGAAATTTGGTTAGCTTTTGTTATAAGATGTAGTTTGGTTAGTGTTTTTTAAATCTAGTTTGGTTAGGTTTTTTTTGGCAGTTTAGTTAGGCTGTGTTAAAAAAAACAGTTTGGTTTATGTTAAAAAATGCAGTTTGGTTAGCTTTTGTACAAAAAAACAGTTTGGTTAGTGTTAAAAAATGCAGTTTTGGTTAGGTTTTTTTTTTTTTTTTGCATGCAAACTGTGTGTTCAAGAAATGCAGACAATTGCAGTTTGGTTAAAAGTAGCAGTTTGGTTAAGAAGTACACATCTGTAACTGTTTCTAGAGAGGGGTGGGGGTGTGTGTGTGTATGCACATCTGTTTGAAATAAATCTGTCTGTTTTCCATCTTCCAGATTCCTGTGTTGACATTTTACAGATCATTCAGCATGTAGTAAAAGTTGTAGGGAGTGAAAGCAGTGAAAAGATTATCACTGCTGTTTCTCCTCTACTTACTTCTGCTGGGCTGGAAGTCAAGGTAGCGGTTTGTGATGTCCTTAATGCCCTTTCTGAAAGTGATATTTCTGTTCTTACCGTGGTATACTTATTTCCCTAACTAGTTTATCCTCCTCCCCCAAAACAACAACAACAGCAGCAAAACCACTCCCCACTTTGCTTTTACTAGTTAATAGGGATTTTGATTTAACTTATCCATCTATTTTGATCTAGGCAAAACTTCTCTCAGAACTGAATGCAACCTCTGCCAAGGAGATATTCAATGCATCTAATTCTCTCAATTAGTTTTGAGTTCTCAAAAAATGTTGTGCTTGAAATTCTATATGAACATTGAATATCTTTGCGACATACTATACAATGTTTTCCATACAAAAATTTCTATTGTAGCTGTTGGAGTCTCTAGCTCTCTAAGTTTCAACCTCTCTACTAATTCTAGTGGTTTGAGGGCCATTAACTTGCTGCCTGCAGTATTAGGAATTCAGGAAAGTTCGAACCCCATATATGGAACTCATATTCTACTTTATAATTACCTTTCAATGCGAGTTACTTTGATCCATAGTTATGTTGTGAGACTATTATACAAAATAAGCTTGGAATGATTCAGATGTGCATATGAAAATATCAAGTTTTTTCATATATTATCGGGATCATGCTTTAACTTTATTATGATGTGCAGGAATCAGATTTATAATTATGGCTTGTCATGAAGTTTACAACTATAATTTAGGATTATGATCTTTCAACTTTGTGAAAATGTTGTTGGTGCATGAAAGTTTTTAAACTCACATCAGAACAGGTAGATTATGGTATATGAGCCTAAGATATAAGAACTGTAGTTTGACATAAGAACAGGTGATAAAATTTATGCCGTATTTAGGAAACTTTTGTGTTAATTTTACATCCATTTTGCACCAATTCTATTTTTTGATTCTTCTACATGACCTACCACATTTGAGCATTCTGAATTCATGTTTGAGACTTAAATGATTGTGTTTTAGGCATCCCTTAAACCCAGCTATTCCAGAACCATTCAAACGGAGCACAAAGTCAAATTTGCTAAAACAGTTTTTTTGAAGAACATTGTACAACCAGTTTTCAATCTTTTTGTTCCTATGGCTTGGTTTGCATTCAAAGCCTCCAAAAATCAGTTCAATACCTTCCCTAAAATTATAAAGAAATTATAGACTCAACCATTATATAGCTACTTTCAGTCTATTTCCAGCTTTATTTGATACTACGTGGTCCTTCTTTTGCATTCAAAGATTCTCAATTCTATTCCACTACTTCCCTAACTTCTCAAAACATACTTAAGTTCAACTTCTTAAACACAATTCCCAACAATTACAATTATCCATAACCACAAACAGTGAGTAAATTCATTTCTAGCATTTCTGTTTTCTGTTATTCATTTTGTCATGCAACATCAGAATTTATTTATTGTTTTTTATTGCTGCACTTTAACCACTTCATAATGCAGAAAAAGAACTACAAAACATTCCCAAAACATGCTTAAGCTAACCAGTTATCACCCTTACTCAAAAGAGCACCAAAAACAAAATTAGCAACTTAACATCAAAATAGAATTTTTCATTTTCAACCACGAAAGCCTAAATGAAATTGAACCTTATCATGTCTAGATCAATTTTTGTTCCAAAAGATAAAGTCTTACCTTAATTTTGAAATGCAGCAAAATTTATAGAAGCCACCTATGTAAAGTTGTGAACACTAAATACTAAAAACAAGATAGCTATTTTGTGCAGTTTAATTGTCGAGGTTGTTTTACTCCAAAATGTCCTTAAGGACAGCTGTGATCTCTGAAGCAGTCACCTAATCTCAAGCCTTTGATGTTAGAAATTACTTAGCATAAGATTTGTGGGTCTTTGATGCATAAAAACCCCTACATTGAAATAACACTAAAGGTACTCATACTTAGCTTCCGGAAATTGTAATTGCTGACATCTCTATTTGTTGATTAAATAGTACCAAATAGAAACTACTTTCGAAGCCTTATGAACTTGGAAATGCAATCATAATTTCTGCTTTCCAGCCTGGGCAGTCTATGGCGTAAAATGCATAACTTTCTACCCGCAAGTCCAAATCATGTCAAATTTATCTCAAAATCTTCCTAAGACAATTACCTACAAAGTTCAAGTCATAGGTTTCCAGAATCCATGGCCATTTGGTACAGTTTAATGAAAGAACAAACTTACTTTACATAGGACACAGCAGAATACACTATTTGTTTCCATTTTGCACCAATTCTATTTTTCGATTCTTCTACATGACCTACCACATCTGAGCATTCTGAATTCATGTTTGAGACTCAAATGATTGTGTTTTAGGCATCCCTTAAACCCAGCTATTCCAGAACCATTCAAACAGAGCACAAAGTCAAGTTTGCTAAAACAGTTTTTTTGAAGAACATTGTACAACCAGTTGTCATTCTTTTTGTTCCTAATGCTTGGTTTGCATTCAAAGCCTCCAAAAATCAGTTCAATACCTTCCCTAAAATTATAAATAAATTTTAAACTCAACCATTTTGTTCAGCAGCCACACCAAACAATTCTTGTAAACAAAGATACATAACTGTTTTCAACATACATATATAGCTACTTTCAGTCTATTTCCAACTTTATTTGATACTACGTGGTCCTTCTTTTGCATTCAAAGATTCTCAATTCTATTCCACTACTTCCCTAACTTCTCAAAACATACTTAAGTTCAACTTCTTAAACACAATTCCCAACAATTACAATTATCCATAACCACAAACAATGAGTAAATTCATTTCTAGCATTTCTGTTTTCTGTTCTTCATTTTGTCATGCAACATCAAAATTTATTTACTATTTTTGTTTGCTGCATTTTAACCACTTCATAATGAAGAAAAATCAGAGCAAAACAGTCCCAAAACATGCTTAAGCTGACCAGTTATCACCCTTACTCCAAAAAAGCACCAAAAACAAAATTGGCAACTTAACATCAAAACAGAATTTTTCATTTTCAACCATGAAAGCCTATATGAAATTGAACCTTATCATGCCTAGATCAATTTTTGTTCCAAAAGATAAAGTTTTACCTTAATTTTGAAATGCAGCAAAATTTATAGAAGCCACCTATGTAAAGTTGTGAACACTAAATACTAAAAACAACAATGCTATTTTGTGCAGTTTAATTATCGAGGCTGTTTTACTCCAAAATGTCCTTAAGGACAGCTGTGATCTCTGAAGCAGTCACCTAATCTCAAGCCTTTGATGTTAGAAATTACTTGGCATGAGATTTGTGGGTCTTTGATGCATAAAAACCCTTACATTGAAATAACACTAAAGGTACTCATGCTTAGCTTCCGGAAGAAACTATGCAATGGAAGAAACTATGTACAGGTCAATTTCCACTACTAAAATTCTGCTTCTAATGAAGTTTTCAAAATACCTATACAACTCCATTTCACAGGAATTTAGCACTCTAAGACATCTGAAAAACATGTATCATGATATTCTGAAAAGCATACTCCAGGAAAGGTTCAAGAAAACTAGACATTTTGGCATGTATCATGTATGTTCAGCTTGAAATGCTTCTGCGAAAGAAAAGGCAGAATGCATAGGGCAAGCATAAACAATGTTCTTGTGACAATGGATCTATGTTTGCAAGTATTTTGTGTGCTCTCTATCTTTTTTTTTTTTTTTTTTGCATTTACTTTAATTGAAATTTGTTATGTCGTCAAATGAAAATTTTCTAAATTTGGATGATCAGTAATGGATATATAAAACTAGTGGCTGAAAGTCACAGAAGTTAATCATATATTTGTGTAGTTTAAGAAACAATCCTTTTGCAGAGTTTTGTTATTCAGAATCTTAGTTTTGTTTTTAGTCAGATTCACAAAGAATAAGACAGATGAAGGCAGGGTCCAGGTCATTCTGTTTAGGTGTGAGTCACATCCTCGCTTCAATGTGCCTTAATATGTAGATTTGAGATTCTATGACTTTTTCCCAATATTATGCATTCTTGAAGTATATGTACTCTGTTTTGTTGCTTATGCCTAAATATTACTATAAATTGTCACAATAGAGACTAACTTTTGTGATTGCTTATCCATCTTAAAGAATGAAATGGATGAAAGAAGTTCACAACTCCCCCCTGGCTCAGAAGATAGACTTGGTCCAAATGATATCTTCTCCCAAGTTGTTGGACCAGATAGATATGGCAGGGTCCGCACGTTTGGCAGCGGT
Source organism: Voacanga thouarsii (assembly GCA_026120185.1). NCBI lineage: Eukaryota > Viridiplantae > Streptophyta > Magnoliopsida > Gentianales > Apocynaceae > Voacanga > Voacanga thouarsii. The sequence goes on from JANUWF010002099.1 coordinate 742,300, forward strand.
GTTCACCCTTCGGATGTGTGGGGTGAAATTCCAAGTTGTACCACTTCTTTTCGTATTATTCAAGAGTAAAGAGAAGAAATTACAAGCATGAAAGCACAGTTGAGTGAACAATCAAAAGAGCTTACCGAGATACGTGCTATGTTAGTGTCTCAGAGAAATTGTTCATCCCCACCTGTTTCAAGAGTTCCCTCAATGGGTTCTAACAATAACACCACCACATTGAGGGTATACAAAATATTACAATATCATGGTTGTGTTACTTGTTTGTATTTATAGCAAAGTATGCATATATATAGGTTGATGTCCTATTTCATTGTTCTATCGTATTATTCATGATATGTCTAATATTTCTATTGTGCAATCTTTTGGCTTTGGCATAAAGATTGGATATGATGTCTATTATGCAATCTTTTGGCTTTTTTGAGTATTATACAGCATTTTAAGCATCTAAGTCTACTTTCCTTTATCTAGTGAGCATGAGCAATTTGACTTGTTTTCCTAATTTACTTTTAACTGAATAAAATATATCTTGTAGGTTCATACCTATGTTTCACTTTTAAGCATGTTGGATACATCCAAAATAGTTGCCAAAGGTTTTATTCAAAGTGTGGACCCATCCCATGAAGTTAGGGGTGTACTGCTGGGTGAGGAATGGTGTGAAGTCATGGTTCTAGTTCCGTTTCATCGTGACGAGAAATTGTTGAGACCAATAGATTTTATTCAGAATATTGGAGATTCCATTAGAATAGGAATCGCTTGGCCACGACACTTGGTAATTATCTAATCTCTTACATTGTTAATTAATTTAATATTTTTTCCTTCTAAGAAGATTTTATAATATTTCTACTAAATTCATTCTATATTATTGTAGGTGAAGATTCACAAAGCATATTAAATACGTATTCCAGTGTCGAAGCTATTTGGAGGGCCTAATGCTTGGCTTTATGGAAAACATATTAATGCTACTATGTTTATTTGGAAGGCCTAATGCTTGGTCAAATGATCTACTTTTATGGGACAAGATAAATTAATGCTACTATGTTTTTTTGAAGGCCAATTGGAGGTCTAAATACTTAATACTTATGTTTGAACAATTTTTGAATGTTATGAAATTTATAGGATTACTCTTTAATATGGGTTACTTTTGATTGCGTTGACTTTTAATGATATCTATTTAACAATTGTGTGTTATTATATATATAATATATATATACGACAGGGACAAAAAAATATTTTTTTGGATTTTTTGTGAAATAAATAATTTATTTATTCAGATGGCTAATCTATGGTGACGCTTATTTTTGTCATACTTCAAAGGTTTCATGACACTAAAAATACGTCATTACAGAATTCTATGGTGACGCTTTTTTTTGTCATACTATCAAGGTTTCACGACACTAAAAATACGTCATTACAGAAGTCTATGGTTACGCTTTTTTTTGTAATACTATCAAGGTTTCATGACACTAAAATCTGTCATGACAGCAGTATATGGTGACACTTTATTTTGTCATTTTATCCCTATTTCCTGACACATAAAACCACCATTCAAGAGCTTTATTATGACGGTATGAGTGTCACATATTTTTCATTTTTTATGACGACAAATTTCGTGATTCAAAGAACCTATTATGACCAATAACAGTGTCACATTAACGATCTTTTACTGACGTATAAATTTGTAATAGAAACCAACTTGTTGTAACTTAAAGTGTTGTCATAATAACGTGAGTTTACTGACACGTTTTTGCGTCACTTAAAAGACCTATTATGACGCTTTTTTCCGTCAAAATAGATGATCTTTGATGATGCTAAATAGCGTCACGGAACCTATTGTGACGGCCATACGCACGACGCTCTTTGAAAGCGTCACTATAGATCTATTTAATGACGCTTTTTAGCGTCATTATAGCCCTTTTTTCTAGTAGTGAATTAAGATTTCAAGCAAATCCTAACTTCATTTTTTGTCCCACCAAAATGATTCAGATGCCCTAATTCAAAATTTACAAATAAAGAGCAAACAAAGGTCTGATGTTCTATAATTTCGTAACCCGCCACTTTGCATCCTATTCAAACAAGAATTAAGATTTCAAGCAATACTAACTTCAGTTTTTTTCCCACCAAAAATGATTCAGCTGCCCCAATTCAAAATTTATAAACAAAGAGCAACAAATATCTGCTCTTATAAATACAACAAAGCTTCTACAGTATAATCAAAGGCAAGAATATCAAATGGATTCTAATGTCATTTTCACACATTCAAACACTGATGATGGAGGCAATCAACAAGACAGGTCATGTCCAAATCTTAACATTACACCAACAAATTCAAACACTAATGATAGAGGCAATCAACAAGGCAAATCAAGAAGTCCATTGCCAGATCTTAATATTGCACCGGAAGAATATTATGCTGTTGAAAACTTCAATCTCAATCCTAAATCAAATAAGATATCATCACATCAGTTTCTCTTTAACTTAAATAAAGAGCCTTGTGCAGAAGATAACATGGACCCAGAAGTAAACACAGAAAATGCAAACTTAAACACAGGTACTACATTCTCTTCAACCTCATTACTTTACCATAACATAAAAGATTCTGTCATCCGTGTGCCAGAATCTTTATGTTATGTCTACCACAATGTTTATATTAGCACTATGGAATAATCTATTCAAGGAAAAGCAATTTCAGAATGTTTTTATAAGTGAAAATAGATAAGGAAACTAACAAGAGAGACATGCTACCTATATTCCATATTAATTTGTTTAGTTTTACTCATTTTCTTTATTAAATTTTCAAGGCTTTGTTATTTCTCATGATTAGAGCAATTTTAACTCTCATTTGTAATGAAAATATAATCAGTTAGGAAATACAATAAACTTCATCAAAAAGCTTCATTAAGATTTTCTCTGGATTTTTCTACTCCTATCTCCGATTGGACTTTCAGGAATTCTAGGCAATGAAGAATGCAAAGCAATTTATCAATGCCTATTGGAATACAGTATTGATGGAAAGTTTAGAAGAGGTGCAATAAAAAAGGTGGCTTCATTATATTCAGTCTCCAAAAAAAACTATCAGTCGTGTTTGGCAAAAAGGAAAATAAGGGGATGTGAACCATAAGAAGACATCAAACTGTGGAGGAAAACGAGTGCAAATTGACCCAACTCAAATTCGTAGGATTCCTTTATCCAAGAGGAAATCTATTCGATCTTTAGCATGTGCTTTGAAAATAAGCAAGAGCTCAGTGGGTAGACTTCTGAATTATGGAATTATATGGTGTCATTTAAACCCTATAAATCCATATTTGAAGGAAGAAAACAAAATATCTCGGCTGGAATTTTGTTTGTCAATGTTGGATAGAGGCAGCACTCCACATGATCTGACTTTCATAGGCATGCACAACATTATACACATTGACGAGAAATGGTTCTACATGTCAAAAAAGAAGGAATGTTATTATTTGCTTACTGAAGAGGAAGATCTATTGCGCACTTGTAAAAGCAAAAACTTTGTTGGCAAAGTCATGTTCCTAGCTGCAATTGCTCGTCCAAGATTTGATGTACAAGGGAATGAAATCTTCTCTGGAAAAATTGGCATCTTCCCCTTCGTCACTCAAGAACCATCTAAAAGAAATAGTGCTAATAGAGTTGCAAGGACCCTGGAAATAAAACCAATGACTTCAATAAAGAGAGAAACTATAAGACAGATGCTTATTAAAAGACTTCTACCTGCTATTAAAGAAAAATGGCCAGGACAAGATCAACAACATCCAATATTTATTCAGCAAGATAATGCCAGAACTCACATTACTTCTAATGATGCTGCATTTTGTCAAGCCGCTACTCAAATAGGATTGGATATTCATTTGATGTTCCAGCCGGCTAACTCTCCAGATTTAAATGTTCTAGACCTTGGATTTTTTAGAGCTATTCAGTCATTACAGCAGCAAGAAGCACCTAAATCTGTTGATGATCTAGTCAATGCTGTTCTGAATTCATTTGAGGCTTATTCTAGTGTGGAATCTGACAATATTTTCTTAACACTACAGTCATGCATGAGGGTAATCATGAAGGAAAGAGGTTCAAACAAATAAAAAATCCCATATATGAGAAAGGCAATTCTACGAAGACAAGGTCAACTCTCTGCCCAACTAAAATGTGATCCTACAACAGTATAAGAAGTTGTTAATTTCTTGAATATTGCTTCTACTTGATGATTATATTGGCCATTATATTTTCAGAACTTCTGGTAGATGGTGACATGTTATATTTTCAAAAATTTAGGTAGATGGTGACATGTTCAGCCATTTGGAGTGGTTTTATTTTAATGTAAGTTGTGAGATGTTTTTTGGAGTATGATGATATGACTTCAGTTGAATTTTCAAATATCTATTAACAAAACCATGTTTCTAAAGCATTTCAAAAGTTTCTAAACCTATTAAACAAAGCAACCTTTTGATCACAAAAGGAATTCTCGAAGAAATCCAATTAATGCAGATATACAAAATGTTTCGAAGAATATATTGGGAAAAAAGAAGAAGAATAAGAAGAAGAACCTGTAAACCAAATAAGAAGATCCTAACACACTAAGAATCTGGTATTCCTATTTTCTAAATCATTATATGCATTCCTGAAATGATCCCTGCTAAGTTAAAATGAATGAATCAATTACACAATCCTTTATGTTTTACTAAGACAGAGATGCATTATCTTCCAATGTTAATGAGAACAATGATATTTCCATCATCTTAAAATAAATTCTGAATTATGAACTCATGATGAACCATACAGGAATTATTCCAAACAAAAGTAAGGTAACAAAGATAAGGAAATTCAATGATTCCTCCATTATATTCGTTCACAAATCATTTCCACTTTTTTTTTTCTTTCAAAAGATCAAGAATTTTCTGTTTCTTTTTGTTTTTTTTCCTTCACCAAATTCCAATTTCCAAAATAGGCATTAATAATTAGCCCATTAGCAAAATTATCACAAAGCAGAAACTTATTGTAATGCACAAGCAAGCAAAAGATCAAAGAATGTAAATATCCTGAAAAGAAAAGCCAAACCTTTTGAGTTATATCTCCCCAGACATCAGAAGAGGTGTGACCACCTTCGATTACGAACATCCCACGAGCTATTTCAAGCTGTTGATCCTCAAATGAAACTACAGACTAGGGAATTGTGGAAGTCCTGGAGAAGGGCGCTTATCCTAAAACTCCTGGGGAAAAATGTCAGCTTCAGGATGTTGGAGCGGTGGGTGAAGGATTTGTGGAAATTGGAATGGGGATCTGAGATCATTGACCTTGAGAAGGGTTATTTTCTCGTTCGTTTTTACTCACGGAAAAACTATATGCATGTTCTTGAAAATGGGCCATGGGTGATCATGGGACACTATCTCACTGTCTTCAAATAGTGGCCTAACTTTCATCCGTCTATGGAGAAGGTCACCTCCATGGTAGCCTGGGTTCGCTTTCCAGAGGTTCCGATAGAGTTCTTTGACTGGTTTTTTTGTAAGCCAAAGCATTTATAGAAGTAAGATCTTCATTGAAAAAGTAGACCTTCACTACAAAGGCCAGCCAAGATCTAAGCTCCAAACAACGGCAGAGCCTGGATCTGGCCGACGAACACAGAGGCGCTGTGAAAATGGAGCTGGTGAGAGAACAGATAGAGAGAGAAGGGGCAAATTAACTTCTCGGAAGTCAGAAGTTTTTGGTGGTTTTCCATTTCTCAAAAATTTGCATTTTGACCTCCATAGCAAAAAGTGATCCACTAGGTACGATCCTAACTCTTTCTTTTGCAATCAAAAGAACTTTGACATGATATTCTATCAGTACGTTTGGAGAGGATTCAAAGTATGTGGACCATTCATTAATGGATTAAACAAAGTAAAAATTGTACTCATAGAATATAAAATGAAAAGTTACTCTATTAGTCAACATCACAAATCTAAAACAGATCTCCAAAACAAGTAGTCGACGTCACAACTAAGACAAAACTCTAAAAAATACATTTTCCTTCCTCAAATCCTCACCGTATTGTACCCACTACTTTACATTTCCATTAGAATACTAAAATAAAACAGTGATACTCTTAATACCATTTTGGAAGATAAATTTTTAACATTATTCTAATCACTTGCCGGAATTCTTTTCTAATGCCAGTTTCTTCTTCTTCATCTTCTTCTGAAAATTTGTTCAAATCAAACCTAAGATCTGTAGGTAGGTTCAAGTCAAATGGTAGAGGAACTTTTCTCTTTTCTTCTTGAAGCACTTCATTTCAGTTGGCCAAATGGTTGAAATCTGAATAGCTTGACTCTTCACTCATCCATTTTCTTTGAATGACTCCATAAACTGGCCTTCATTGTTTGCGAGTGAATACTACAAACTGACTTTTCATGTAACTCCATTTCCTTTGATTGAGTATTGTAATTTTATTGCTACTGGATTCAAATAGGTGGTAGAAATTGTACTGTATTAATATTTTTTGAAAATTAACTAGATAAACATCAATAGTAGAACTCGTAAAATGAGTTTTGACTATAATATTTTAAATATATTTAGGAAATATGATACTATTAAATAGGGGTACATTTGGAAAATAAAATCTAATTTCTTAAAGGGATAGATAATTTGAGATAAAAATTGGATTAGAAAATGGACAGATAATTTGGAATGGAGGGAGTACTTTATCATTTATGAAGCTTGTGAAACATTAAATAATATATTTCATAACTCTCATTTATGTTTTTATATAAAATATACTACTGTATTATTCCCTCCGTTTCAAAATACTTGTTCATGAAATTTTTTTATTTTGTTTCAAAATATTTATTCATGTACATATTTCTAGAACTAATAATTAGTTTTTTCCTATTGTACCCCTATTTATTCCAAGGCAACTACACAACTTTCCAAAACTCTTCTTTCTTCTTACTTCTTGAGAATTTTTACTAATCAATAGCTATAGTGTTTTTAATATGGGTAGAATAAGAACTTTATATAAACTATTGTATTATTTTCAACACTCTTAATCGGTGTGTAAAAGGCTTCATGAACAAGTATTTTGAAACGGATTGAGTAATAATTTTTATAGAACATTGAATTTATTTGGTAATATGTACTTTATTAAAACAATTAATGAGTATAAAAGAAAAGTTTAATGTCTTTTTCGGTCCTTTCCAAACTTTAATGTTTCTTGATTTTTTAAAACAAATCTCCAACACCCAAAGAGTCCTTGTAAGAGCATTTTATTTTGCACAAAAGGCCTCTTAGGGTTGAGCATGATACCCTATTGTGGTTTGAGGGGGTGTGAATTTTGCCGCACTTTTTTATTAAAAAAGTTAAACGATTGATATTGTTATGAATATCTTAAAATTATTGAAAGCTCCATTAATTAGTGGAGGCTCCACTAATTATGGATTTATGTGAATTATTAGAGAAGATTTTTATGAATGTCCACCATTTAGTGGAGACACCACTAATTAAGATTAGTGGAAGATGATGGATGCCATGATGTATTTCACTAATTAGAGCTCTATAAATAGAGTTATTCTCTAAACTTGTAATACACCATCATTTTTGTGAAAGAAAGATTAGAGAAAATTGTGAGAGAAAAGAAAGAGAGAAATTCTTGTGCAAAGAATAATTAGAGTTTTATTAGTGTGTAGTGTGAAGATTTTATTCTAACACTACCCAAATTTTATAACATGTTATCAGCACGAGTCTCTACTGTTATTAAAGCCAGAAGGCAAGTACGCATTTATTAATCTCTATGGTTACCATTGCTAAACTCAAATTTGTAACCCTTGATATTTCTGGAAAAAAAAATTTATATGTCATGGGTTCTCAATACAGAAATACATCTAAATGCTGAGAAAAAAGATTTGACCACCTGAAGATGGTCGTACTACCAACTGCACGGTATGAATGATTGCACCTGAAGTTGCAAGATTTTAAAACTGTGAATTTCGCGATGTATAAAATTACATCTATGTGAAGAAAAAGTTACTGATGAAGATATCATAGAGAAGACATTCTCCACTTTTCATACCTCGAATATTGTCCTACAGTAACAATATCGAGAAAAATGGTATTCAAAGTTGACAGATTTAACATGAGTTATTATTGAGAAATCATGAAGCCAGATGAACTAGCGCAACAGCACTCCCAGAAGTGAATGTTGTTAGCTCCAACAGAAGCCATCGTTATAATCGTTATAATTGTGATAATCGTTATAATCGTAGTTATGGCAGTGACCGTAGTTATGGTCATGGACAGACTCAATATTTTCCTTATCACAGAGAAATACTGACCACCTGAAGTGGAACAGAAAAGATAATAAGGGAAAAAGATATGTCCAGTAATAAAAAGATATTTTCAGTAATAATACGCATCAAATTGTTGAGATATTACATTCGAATGTCAATATACTACATTACTACTAACAATTCAGAAAAAAAAAATCATAAGTCACTTTTATTTCCTTCATTCATCCCATTGGTGTTCACGCGAACTTGAGGATGCATGCTTGTAGTTGCTCTTTTTCAATAGAGCTGATAAATCTCGGGTGAATATTTGTAGTTGTTCTGTTTCCATATTTACATTAGAGAAAGACAAACAATTAGCAATTATGGACTTCAGCTCCTCTTCTTCGGCATCCTCCTCCTTTTCCTTCCCCTTTAAGCCAGCATCTAGACTAGCAACAGAATTAGCTGTGAAGTTACTGCGCAATGAGTCTTGGGATTTTCTCATCCCCTTAAGTTTCTTATTATATTTGGCCTTGAAGCATATTTGTCTCAATTTCTGTGTTTGGTCCTCCAACTGCGTATCAGGACTTTCTTCCACCAACTTTTTTTCACATTCCAGTATCTCAATGGCTTCTTTCAACTTCTTCTCAGCCATATGTCCTCCTTCTTCTTCATTTTACATCACCTATAAATATCGGTGGAGATATATTTATTTCGGTCATTATTTACTTTTCATAACTTACAAATCTGTGACGTAAGTTTATAAGTGTGTATGAGAGAAAACCTGAACATTCTTGATTATGGTCTCCAAGCTCACCAACTTCCTGTGAGGCCATCAACGAATTCCTAACTCTCTACATCTGTTCTTGAGACGGTTAAGCCAATATTTAATTATTTGGCCGCGCTTTTGATTGGCAGGTAAAAGTACTGCGAAATGATTTCTCTTGATAGTGTCTTGGCGCTATTGCCCTTCTCCTTTCTCTGCCTCCTAATCATTTTCTTCTCCCCAGGAATTTTGTCTGTAATAATATCTTAACTTTCGAGATTAAATGCAAGATGCATGTCATAATTACTCACTCCGAATTCGTTGCCAAGACCACTCATTATTTCTCCTAGAAAAGAAAATAATATCAGTAAAGATAATACCATTCAAAATTCATGTTTGAATATATGATAACCTAGAATCATATTCTGGCTTTGTTCAAAATCTATTAGAGAGTAGAAAGGATCATGCACAAGCATATCCTCATTCAGAGGAATAGCATCAAGTGTAACAGCATCAAAAGCAGTCTCTTGCATGGGCATATCAAATTGGTCTAAAGCAGTATGTTCACTGATTTACATCAAAAACAAACCAAAAGAGAGTTTAATTTCATTATCAAGCACACTAAAAACAAATGGAAGCCCTCAAAGGTATCTCACCTGAAATTAGGAGGAAGCGGTTGGCTTGGAAAGAAAAACATATCAAAATCTTCTGCGTTAGAATTAGGAGGAAGCGATTGGCTTGGAAAGGAAAATACATCAAAATATGCTGCATTAGAAACCAAGTCAAAATTTGACCATGTCTCAAATGAATTACGAGTCTCCATATCTGCTTTGTGGTTTTTATTTTTTTATGTTTACTAATAACTAATGACTGAGATATATATCGATACATACATACATACACATATATATATATATATATATATCTGTATGAGGAAGTAGAAGAGGTAGATGATAGGTGGAGGGACGGAGGAGAAGAAAAGATAAGGAGGAAGGGGAAAAGATGGTACCGGGAAGAGTGAGAAAACACAAAAAGGGATATTTATAATAGATATCTCGGCATTTTCTACTTGTCATTATTTTCTTACATTTCTTTTCTTATTCTCTTGTTATCATTTTCTTATATTTCTTTTTCTTTTCTCTTATCATTATTCCCTAAATTAGGGGGAGAACAGAAACAGTACAAGAAAGATCTTGATTGGACAATATCATTAAATTATCTTGATCCGCATACAAGCGCGTATGAACTTGAAGTTCAAAAGATAATTCCTTTGCAAAGCATTGCAAATCAAATGCCAGACGCTTTTGTTGACTCCAGAAGAGTAATAAAATTGCATATGCCAGTTATAAATGCTCCTATACTAATTGATGTTCCAGCAAAACAAAAGAGCTGCTGAGCCAAAAGCATGCCAGAAGCATGGCCGACCTTTTGATTCTAAAAATAAAAATCCTCGAAAGAAGAGAGGATTAATGATCCAGATGATCGTATTAAAGCAAAAAATGATAAAGATCAATAGAAAATTGATGACAAAGAACCAAACATTGATGAAAGTAACATTGAAATTTCTATCAATTATACCACTTCTGGTAGAAGTTGGAATCGGATAGAAACAATTATTGATAATAAGTTTGCATATAATATCGCTTGATGTTATACAGTTTAATGATGATCCTGAACCAATATCAGTTGATGAATGTCGGTATAGAAAAGATTGGCTGCAATAGAAAGATGCGATTCAATCGGAGTTAAATGCATTGACACAACGTGAAGTCTTCGAACCTGCAGTCCGAACACCAGAAGGTGTAAAACCTATTGGCTACTAATGGATATTTGTGCGAAAGCGCAATGAAAATAATGAAATCGTACGATATAAAGCACGGTTAGTAGCCCAAAATTTTTCACAAAGACCAGGTATTGATTATAATGAAACTTATTTTCCTATTGTTGATGCTATTACACTCCGATATCTTATCAGTTTGGCAGTACATGAAAAGATAGATATGTGCCTATTAGATGTTGTCACTGCTTACTTGTATGAAAATTTAGAAAATAATGTTTACATGAAAATCCCCGAAGGATTTCATATGCCTGCAGCATATAAACACTATCCTCGTGAAAATTACTCTATTAAATTAAAGAAATTATTATATAGCCTGAAGCCATCTGAGCGTATGTGGTTCAATCATCTTAGTGAATAGTGATTGAAAGCGGAATTTCAAAATGACCAGGTATGTCCATGTATTTTTATTAAGCAATCTGATTATAAATTTGTGATATTAGCTATATATATTGATGATATTAATCTTATTGGAACTCCTGAAGAGCTCTAAGAAACAATTGATTATTCGACATCAAGGATAGTCGTAAAATTACACTTTGCCTTGGTTTACAAATTGAACATTTGGCAAGTAGAACATTTATTCAACATATACAGTAAAAGTTCTAAAAAGATTTGGCATGGACAAAGTACATCCATTGAGTATTCCAATGATCGTCCAGTCATTAGATGTGAATAAAGATCTTTTCCAACCTCAAGAAGAGGATGAAGAACTCATTGGTCCTGAAGTACCATATCTCAGTGCAATTGGTGCATTGATGTATCTTGCTAACAATACACGACCTGATTTTGCCTTTGTTGTCAATTTATTAGCAAGATTTAGTTCTTCACTAACACGACGACATTGGAATGGAATTAAACAAGTCCTCTGATATCTCCAAGCAGCTACTTCTTCAAATTATGCTGAAATTACAGCCATTCATGAAGCAAGTAGAGAATGATTCATTATATCCAAGAAAGTTGTGGATTATCATATTCATATATCAGAGATATTCTAACTCCTCTTTATGAAGATAATGCAGCTTGCATAGCGCAATTACGAGAAGGATATATTAAAGGAGATCGGACACAACATAGGTCACCAAACTCCAGAAGAAATGTGAAATTGATGTGCTACAAATTCGGTCATGTGACAACCTCGCAGATATTTTCACAAAGACTTTACCGACTGCAACATTTGAGAGTTGAGATATAAAATCGGTATGCGTCGATTTAAAGATTTAAAGGAATCATCTCATCAGGGGAGTAATAAACAGACATATAAAATAGTGTACTCTTTTTCCTTCATTAGATTTTTTTTCCTACTGGGTTTTTATCTAGTAAGGTTTTAACGAAATATATTCTTTATATAATTGATGGACATCCAAGGAGGAGTGTTATGAATATCTTAAAATTATTGGAAGCTCCATTAATTAGTAGAGGCTCCACTAATTATGGATTTATGTGAATTATTAGAGAATATTTTTATAGATGTCCACCATTTAGTGGAGACACAACTAATTAAGATTAGTGGAAGATGATGTATGCCATGATGTATTCCACTAATTAGAGTTTTATAAATAGAGTTATTCTCTAAAGTTGTAATATACCATCATTTTTGTGAAAGAAATATTAGAGAAAATTGTGAGAGAAAAGAAAGAGAGAAATTCTTATACAAAGAATAGTTAGAATTTTATTAGTGTGTAGTGTGAAGATTTTATTCTAACACTAACCAAATTTTATAACAGATATATTATTATTATTATTATTATTATTATTATTATTATTATTATTATTAAAAATTGTGTGCACATATTCACTGTATAAGATAAAAATGTGATGTATGTATGCACTAAATGACTTCTGAATACAAATTCAGTTTAACCATTTGTGCTCGCAAAACAGCAGAATCATTGCATCCATCTTGGCCATTTTTTGGCTGGCAACAAAGTGGATAGTGCAGTTTTTTAGCTTTTTTCCATTGGTTGACAAAATTAGTTGTGAAGTGGCAATTTTTTGTTTGCCTTTTTCCCTTACCAATTCATAGGTGATCGTTTGAATATAAAGAAGGATTGTAAATTTTTCTTGACATAGGTGATCGTTTACTTACAAATATACTCGCTTCCACTAATTTTCCTCCCTTCTTAATGAAAATAAAAATGTCACTTCTTGACAAAACAAAAATGTTATCTTGAAGAAATCTGAGTTATCTAACAATCCCTTTCCTTCGTGCCCCACCCCCAGACGAGAAAGAAAGACAAACAAAATTTTTCTTGGATCTTGTAATAATTTTCATCACTTGTAGTGGAGAGCACATCAATAAATGATAACAATGGATAACAGACAGCCAGTCAAGTTGTTTTGGCAGCTAAATCCTGATGAGCAATTTCATTGGGATCAAATCGAGAGGAATCTGAGAGATGTGACTTCTTGGTTAAATTATTGCTGGATTGGACAGGAAGTGGTTAACTCCATTGGTCCACTCAATTTGCTACTTGGAAAGGTATTTTATCCAAGAAAGCTTTTGCGGGATAAAATCAATCGTCTCCTACAATTTCCAGGCTTTCTATGCTGTTTTTATCTTAGTTCTCTTTCACCTATTGGCTATTGTTAACTTTTTCTCTTCATTTTATAATATTTTCCGTTCTTTACGTGACAATAATAATTAATAAATTAATTTTTTATTATATATACAAATTATAAAAAATTATAAAATTATTTATATAGCATTGTGATTCGTATTTTGATTTGGTTCAAAAAGTTAAATATAGTGAGCATTTCCAAGATTTGTTTCATTCTTTTTTTTCTTTTTTTATGATAAATCAAATTAAGAATTTTTGCCTCACAACAAATGTTTTTAACTAATTAAATTATGATATTTTAAAAATATAAATAAATAAATTAGCTATCACAATTTCTAATACTTTGGGAGTGGTTAAATAGAGCGCTCTTTCTAATATTCATCATTTTTAGAATTGAAATATATTATTTATTCAAAAAATATAGTAAAAACCGAATTAAGTCTAATTGTTCACATTGTTTCTCGATTCATGTAAGTATCTGCTGAAATTCAGCTTAAAAAACGTGCATGGACCATAATAATTGCCAAGTATCTTTTCCTGATGTCACCGTTATTTGATCTGATTTGGTGAATTAGGTTGAATGTGATAGGAAATCTTGTCCATTAATCAGAAAGGGCCTAAATTTGGCCTATTTACCTACTTGTTTAATATGTTTATCATCAATTTGTTGACTTTGAGATTTCATTCAAGATTTGAATCGTAAATGTTCTTTCGACCTTTGCTAATCAGTTAAGTGTATCAAAATTTGTCTAAATATATAAAAAATAATAATCACTAGCATAAAAAAATCTTTACTTATAGCATATTTAATAATTTAATTAAGTACTTATTTTTTTATAATGGATAATATTTAATATTTAATTAATTAAATATATTTAATAATAATTTTTTATTAATATTTAATTAATTAAGATGTATTGAAATCTTATTATAAATTTTAAATAAATAAAAAATTATTTAAGTTTAAATCTAAATATATTAAATACTTTTTTAATTATTAATATTCTTTTATATTTAATCTAAATTAAGATAATATATAGTGTAAAAATAAATTCTAATTAATTCAAACCTCAAAAAAATCAGTTTTTAAACTTCAATTTTAAATTTTTAATATTTAAATATTTAAATTTTAATTTTAACAAATAAGTTCTTATTATAAAACTTATTTTTTATGCATCACTTTCAAATAAATGTGGAAATCCATTACTCAAATTGCCGAATCTTTTATGATTTAGACAATAATAGAGTTCAAATACGCAACTATCTACTTGAATTTAATGCAAACAAGACAAGGAAACTATTGCTCGTCAGTGATGGTTACGCAACAATTTTCTGGTCCAAGTGCAAGTGTGCAACTATTGTAGATATGGTTCTTATCATTCGGCCACAGCTGGACCATGCACACTTATGTTTCTTCTGCACCAATTGGTATATTTTCCTTTCGAAGAAATCCAAACTAAAGAATATCCAATTTGAGCTATAACTACTCTTGAAGGGCGAACTTGAAACCAATTTGACGGCATCTGAAAGAAGTAATGAAACAAAACTTCCCATAAATGAAATTATGGATTCCAGAGAAATCTTTGGAGTTTAAAGAAGTCATGAGCTACTTTGGCTTATGACCGATACACACTGTTATGAGCTCTTCAGAAACAGCAAACAAGAAAGCATTCCCTTTTGCAGACTGATTTTCCATAGTGAAAATCTGAGTTCTATTAGTTATGTGGTATTCCGTTAGTCGTTTCTAATATAACAATGCAAGTGGAAACTGCTGTTTCTTGATTTTATCCTTTAAGGTTCGAGAGAGAGAAAGATATATATATATATACACACACACACATACACACACATATATAAGCTGAATTTTTGTACAGAACTTCATAAGGTCATTCTAGTGTGGGCAGGTTTTTGTTTTTCTGCAACTCTTGAAGAACTTCTCTTCCACCTTATTCAGCAGGATTATGTGTTTTTTGTGAACATTTAGAGTCTCCGGCAATGTTGTCCAGGCCCTATTTTGTTTCAGTAATGGACACTTGAGTAAGTTCATCAGAAGATTTAGTTTCGGCCTTTCTCTTCAAATCATCAAGATAATGCTGATAGAGGTATGACAAAATTCCCCAAATAGCCAGCAGCAGGGACATTACTTTTGCACTAGTAATCTTCTCTTTGAGGAATATCACAGCAAGAACAGGGGTAACCGGCAATCCTAGCACGCTAATGGCATTCGAGAACAAGGAAGAAACCTTAAGAATCAATCCAAGGCAACCGATGTTAAACACCTGCCATGATACTGCAGTCCAGAATAGGTTCATGACATAGGCTGTTTTCCCCCTTTTAAACTCCTCTACCTCTGTGCCCATTGTTTTCCAGTCTCCACTTGCAAAAAATCCTACTAGGATCGCGATGGTTGCAACTAGAGACTGATAAATTGACATGTCAACTATCACTCTGAAAGTCTGTCTCCTGAGGACCTTTTGAAACGCAAGCTCTGTTAATGAGAGCATTAATGAATAACCAGCAGATGCAACAAAAGTGCATACAAACCCTATAGTGGCGTGACTGTAATTAGCGTTCTTATTTCTGTCCTCAGAACCATTTTGGACTACAAGAAGTATGGAGGAGAAGGTGAGCACTACTAGGGAGTTTATTATGAAAGGAGCAAGTTTCTGTGCATTGAAGATGACTGAAAAGAGGGCATTGAATGCCAATTGGCTAGCACAGATTAGAGAATAGGTAGAAACAGGAAGGTATTTTAAGCCAAGAGAGTAGAACATGGAATTAGCTGCTAGGAGCAAACCAAGTAAGACATAAACCAAGACAAGGACTGCTATCGAGGGCTTGAAACTGTTAGTTTCTCCATTGTCCCTTTTGGCTTGTGAAATAAATAGAAAAGGCATGAGCACCGGAAAGCCCACATTTTGCAGTAATGTTGCCAGCCATTTGCTATTTCCACCATTATCAAAATACACGCTACCCAAAATTGTCCCAACTGACTGACCAGCGAGGAGAAGGATTGTATATATGGCCATTTGAAGCCACAAAAGATACTTTCTATGCCAAGGCATCTCCTTCTGAAGGTCAGCATTGACATTCTCAGGTTCTAACCTCTCTTTGGCTTCACTACCTGTTGAAATAACAAATAAAGAACTTAGTACCATCTTGGCTTCAAAATATCAATTCTTAAATAATCCCCCAGAATCTGTAAGATGAACTTAACAAAATCATTGGTCGAGGGCAAGGCATCTTAAATTGTTGTATAATGAAACGTTGCTCTAAAATTACTGTAGTTTCACTGACATCTAATAAATGTCATAGTTGCTAGAAAATCCAAATATACTAACTAATTTAAGATCCTTTTGCTTGATCTTGTTATGATGCTATTATAAGTTGTAAGAAGCTAAAGGGTTCATTTACACATTACCATGTCTTGCTATTATATTTGGTATTTAGTAACCCGCGCGAGCCACGGCTGTATATTCAAGATTGGATTTTCAGAAAAGAACCTTGTCACATATCAGGCTCTAAAGCTCGGTTAATCTCCTAGTGAGAGACTAAGACAAATGTGCAACACTTAAAGAACAAGAACAAATAGTTTTCTTTTATTCTACAAATTCAACTGAAAAAAACATTAGAAAGTTGTCACAAAGCAATACACAAACCACTAGTTAATGGCTCCTTTCTGTTGATAAAAGAGCAAAATTAGACAACTATAGTAGTAATGAGCTTAACAGGACAAGATTAACACTAAGGAACACTGCCAGTGTCATTACAGTGGCACTACACTGCTGCTTCGCACAATGAATACAACTAGACACCATGAGAACAAAAATATGCAGCTGCAGATACTGCAAGCTAGCAAAAGCATATGCTCAGCGGACAGATTAAATAGTCATGTTTCAAATTTCTGGCCGAAAGAGAATGCCAGTGCTGTAGAGAATTTGCCCTAAAGCATTTTAATGGACATTTCACTTTGTATCTGGTTGTTCAACAGATCTTAATTTCTAACAAATATGACCACTGTTGGATGCAAAATACTAGAGGTGTAACAGCAAAAACAAATGTTCCCTAATTAGGAATTATAGTTCTTTTCTGTATTATGAGAGGAACTGAGGAGACATGGCTAGGCTTATAGCAGGCCTGAAAATTAAGCCTTACAGGATGGCAAATTAGAAGGTATATGCCTACATATATTTGTGTGTCTGTAGAACACCATTTGTCATGAAGGAAAATTCCCAGCTTGAAACGATACACAGAAACTCCAGAAAACAAGTTAGATTAACTCAACATACTACAACAATGTCCTCATGAATATCATCATCAGCTAAAGCATAAAGTGGAATCGAAGTTGCATAGTCCCCAAAGGAAAATATATGTGTTTTCTTCTGGTGCTAACAGAGTGGAGGTGAAGTTTGAGCCCGAAACTTTTGACTTCATGCATTACATTCCGGGAACTGACCACCAGACTACATGGCCAGTGATAAATATTCCATCTGAACAACCCAGTAGTAGTAGTAATTGAGACCTAAAGAAATCTTCTGCCAATTCTTGCACAGTAGAAAAGAACTTCTTCTCTAGCTTTAAAGCAGAATTTAAGCAGGAATCTTGATATGATTGGTTGCTAGGAGACAATAACGCTATCCTGCTGATCAACTATTGTCTGCCTAGCATGTATTCCCAATCAACCAAACCTTATTAATTGATCATAACCAGAACTGAAAACACTTAATTAGCACATACCTGTAACCAATCGAATTACCAAGAATTGTTGAAAATATCAGAAACCCCAAAAGCCCAGATTTTATTTGTAAGAACAAGATCAGATAATTCATCATAATTGACTTATTACCTGTCACGAATGATATCTTTTCTTGATTTTGAGCTTCTTCCATTTCAGAAACAACCTCGTAAAACTTCAAAAGGAGAAAACTATAGTGAAAACCAATGGCTTGGGCAGGCAGCCACACAGACCTATATGGGCTATGTGAGAGACTGAGACTAAAAATTTTTCTTAAATAGTAAATTCAGCTACTGTACTTACAGGTGGCTGCTGTGCAGAGTTCGACAAGGTGGTGGCTTGAGCTTAAATTGACAAGTTTTTTGCCAGGTTTTACACATCATCTTAACACCGTAGTCCGAATATGGGAATCAGCGAAACCGAATATGGTTGGAAGCATCAAAACCATGAGTCAGGAGATTTGTTTCTCATTGAAATTGTCTTCTTCCGTCATGTGATTCCAGCTGAGTACAAGCATAGGCATGTGGGCTAGTCCGTAAGGTTTTGGGTCGGGTCGGACTTATAGTAAAAAATTTTGAGCCCGACACAATCTAACCCCTAAGCCCTTGAGGTCTGCGGGTCAAGCGAGCGGGACCGGATGTGTCGCCTCTTTTTTTCTTTTTTCACTTAACTCAATAAAAGTAATGATATTGATTTAGATCATTATATTTAAACAAAAATAATTAATTATAATTCAAATAAAAATTTAAAAAAAATTAAATAAAGTATTAATAAAAAATTAAATAAAAAATTATAAATTATAAATTACTTAAAAATTAAATAAATAATTAAAACAAATAATTAATTAATAAAATCAAAAAATAAGAATGTAAAATTAAAAAATACTAATTAGTTGATGGTCAAAAACAATAACACTTTATGGAGCTTTACTTCTTGTATTCTTCAAGATTTGAACTATTCACTATTCTACTATTCAATAATCTTTTAAAATATGAAGACTTTGTTTGAAGAATTGAAAAAAAATATAAAAAAATAAATTCTATTCTAACACTTTTTATAGAGAAAATGAAGAGATTTAAGAATTATGAAAGAAAGATGAATGAAAATAAGAGAATTAAAGAGAGTTGGTGAGAGTTAGAGGGTGTTTGGTGAGTTTTAAGGTGAATTAGGAAGTATTTATAGAGTTTTAGGGGGTTTTAAGGGGAGAATATAACTGTTGGGGGTCCAAAAATTAAAAAAAAAAATTCTTGACCAATGAGGGGGCAAAAAAAAATGCTCTTCAAGGCAAGGCGAGCCAACTTGCTTGGCCTCAGGTAGGCCACGGGCCTAGGCGGGCTGGCCTGCACCCCAGGATCGGCCCTGGGACCAGTCCACTACAGTGTGGCCAATTCGGCTCGCGGGCCTAGCCCAACCCGACCCGACACGAAGGTTCGGTAGATCGAACTAACCCACTTGCCAATACTAGTACAACTTACCAACATTACTTGTGTCAGGTACTTGTATATTCTATTATTAGAATTTAGAAGTAACTATTTCAGTAAAATTTGATTATTTAATTCTTAGATTATTTTTATTTTTTAGTTTCTATCCTTAAATTGTTTTTTAAATCGTTTTAGTCAATAAATACTTTT
This sequence comes from Voacanga thouarsii, assembly GCA_026120185.1. Lineage (NCBI taxonomy): Eukaryota > Viridiplantae > Streptophyta > Magnoliopsida > Gentianales > Apocynaceae > Voacanga > Voacanga thouarsii. The sequence continues at coordinate 762,076 of JANUWF010002099.1, forward strand.
TGAGCTGCTAAATTAGTCCTTAAATTAGATTTATTAATTTTTAATCCATAATTTTTTTTTTCAAGTTGTCAAATTAGTGCTGGCAACAAATCCAAAATTTGGAATTTAGAAATTCAGGGAAAATGGTTACACACACATACATACATACATATATATATATATATATATAATTCAAGGAAGCCATTTTTCCCACAAAAACTAGCTGTTATAGGAGCGACTCAGAATCTACTTACTTTGTCCACCACGCTTCGTTACACAACTCTGACCCGCACCGTTGCCACTCACCCGCACCGTTAGAATTCTATCCCAGTGGTGTTTTTCGCAGGGAGCGCGTTGACACTTGGCGAGAATCGAACCCTAGACGTGAGGCATAAGATAGACTCTGATACCATTTAAGGAAACATATATATATATATATATATATATATATATATATATATATATATATATATATATATATACACTAACACATTAACTTAAACTACGCTAAAACGCAGCAATGAATACAAATGGTATTTCAAAGTTTTAAACGGTTTACTATGATTTCAAAAATTTTGACGCATGATTATTAGTGTAATTAAAATTCAATAAAACCATACTGAATCACATGACCCAATAGAAATTGCACTAATCGGCTTGGAATTTTAAAATATTTAGTATGTTTTCAAAATTTTCAAACTATAATTATTAGTTTACATTGAAAATTTAGTAAAAACATACCAAATCTCACCATGAGCACCCCTGCAGAGATGGGTGAGATTAATCATTCTATTTAGAATAACATTCATCAATTAAAAGGTTTAAAAGCTAAAACTATACATATAAGTACTTCTTGTTATGAATACAATAGTGGAAATTGTGAATCCACTAATTTCATTAGTGAAAAAATATATATGGATATCCACTAGTAACACTACTAATACATATTAGTGGAATTAGTGAAAATACATGATTAACTCCACTAATAGAGCTCTATAAATAGAACTCTTTTCCAAACTTGAGAGATATACCAATTGTGAGAAAATTATTAGAGAAAATTGTTGGAGAGAATTGTTAGAGAGATTTAAAGGAATCATCTCATCAGGGGGAGTAATAAGCAAACATATAGAATATTGTACTCTTTTTTCCTTCATTAGATTTTTTTCTTACTGAATTTTTATTTAATAAGGTTTTAATTAGGCATATTTTTTATATAATGGACATCCCAAGGGAAGTGTTGTGAATACATTAGTGGAAGTTGTGAATTCACTAATTCCATTAGTGAAAAAATGTATATGGATGTCCACTAGTAACACCACTAATACATATTAGTGGAATTAGTGAAAATAGATTATTAACTCTACTAACTATACTAATAGAGCTCTTCTCTAAACTTGATAAATATACCAATTGTGAGAGAATTGTTGAAAAAATTTGTGAGAGAAAAGAAAGAGAGAAGTTTAAAGAAATTATTGTCCAAATAATAATTAGAGATTTATTGTGTGTAGATTTTATTTTGATACTATCAAAATTTTATAACACTTCTTACTAATATATATCACGTTCTTTAATATCTCTACTTTGTTTGTACAGTGGCTGGCACCCTTGGCACAGTGTATTTGTGCTAGTACAAGAAGAGAATTGGGTTGGAGTTTTTCAAATACAATGATTATGATTTAGCTTATTAAGTTTCTTCTCGTTAAAGATATGAACATATGATATATTAACTCATACTGAATGAACGTATATAGTTATAGTTAGTAATGGCATGTAGATTGACTTGTGCTGATTTTCTTGGGGCCAAATGGAAAATATATACCTAATAAATTCTATTTTAATATTTTTTTGTAGAAGAAATGGAGAGAATTGAGGTTTGAAGAAAGTATTTGATATATTTTGAGGTGAATTAGGGAGTATTTTATAGAGTTCTTGGATAAAAAAGTAAATATGTCCTTTAGATGGACAAAAATGTAAAAAAAAATAATAAATTAAATTATGAAGGCTGACCCGTCGATCCATGGGCAAGTTCCCGATCTAGCCAGGCCGGCTCGTGGCGGACCTGGAAATTCTATCCCTAGCCCAACACGAACTGCCCTGTGAGACCATACTGTAGGCTAGCCCGTCATAAAGGGGTCAAGATCGACATGGATAGGTCCTTGGGCTAACCTGACCCACTTGTCAATACTAGTTATATTAGTCATGACTATTCATAAAAATTATCATAAAATCGATTGATGAATAATTGTGACTATGTGTTAAATATGCAATAAAAGTTATAATATTAAGTAACAGATGCAAGTTTGTTTATAGAAGGATGAGAATAGAGGGGTGGAAACTCTAGGCCTCTCAATGTTATTAAACCTATTACAAAAACTCAAATAATCTCTTATAAACAAATTATCATTTGTTTGTAATATCAATTAATATTCTAATATTTGATTTCGTCATTGTAAAATGACATCAATCATTATGTTTCAGTGTGTTCTGAAAGATAGTTGATTGAATTCTATTAGTAGGCCGAAATAAGTATTAATGAAAGTGACATTATAACATATTTTGGAGCAATCTTGATTTCACTTCTTTTGAAGTTTTAACAAATTGAAGCATTGATAATTTGCTTGACGACAACACTCCATTAGTCAAACAATGCCATTACAATCCTTGTCTGGTGGGCCAATTATAGTAGCCACAAGAGAATTTCAAAATTAGTCGTCTGTGACATTTATTAAAAAATAAAATTTTCATAGTATTAAAAAAGGCTTTTCAAAAATTCATATATGTGTGTGTTGAGGGGGCTTGTTTTAAGTAAAAAATAAGCGTAATATAAATAGATTTTATCTATAAAATATTGACAATTTTATTAATCATTACAATATTAATTATTAGACTCACACATTTTTTATAAAATTTAAAATAAAAATTTATATATTTTAATAAAATTATTTTATAAACTCAATCTAAGTACACATAAAGGATAAGAGTATCTAAATAAATATCTTCTCTTGAAATTTAAAATTAAAACTTTCTTGATTTGAGATAAGGGAATGGACTCAACACTCAATTATTGTTCAGATATCTTTCATTACTTATATGACACTTGAATTTGTCCTCAACTCCTTCGTCCTTCATTATTTGCATTTTGTTTTTAATTGAAATTTGTTTGTATCAAATGAAAGCAAGAATCCAAAAAGGAACGACACCCCTCATTCTATTATTGTACTCCATGGCTTCATAATTGAATATCTAAATTTAATTTAGTATATTATCTTGTCTTTAATAATTTAGTTGTGAGATATATATATATATATATATATATATATATATATATATGTATGCATGGTAGATTCATGAGAATATGTACTAATTAATCTTTAGAGCAAAAAAAATTTAGAGATTCTAAAACTTTTTAAATGTCAACATTGTCCTTCAACTAAAAAATATTTAAGAATTGCCTTCCAATTATATTTTAAAATGATCAATTTTTTCTTTCTGTCAAGTTTAATTGTTTAAAATTTACGTTTGTGAGTCAAATGAGATTTTCTTTTACATTTTTTAGAGTTAATTTTGTCAATGTAATAGCCTCTTCTTTTTTCATAATTATCTTGACTTTTTTTTCCCCCTTTCCTTCGTACCATTTTCTACCTTCACATACTTCCTTTCCTTTTCAAAGAACAATAACCACCAAGACCGTTGTAGCGTAGAGGTTGCCCATTCCTGTGCCAGCAACAATGTTGAAGAAATGGCACGATTGTATCATGTCCACCAATAATATAAATCTTCTTATATATCATCACATACTAATAAGTTTCATAAACAAAATCTCTATAAATAGCTTAAAACAAAATCTCAAATTACAAACCATTCAACTTATTACATTATAAAACATAACTTACAAATGTTCAAACCCAAATTATAACTAGAATAAAGAATTCAAAATAGATAAACTTATATAGTAAAATAGATAAGATCTAATTATTCAAGCATGCCCTCATCATACCACTTGTTACTCACATTTATAAGGAAGAGAAATGAGAAGGTGAGCACTACTAGCGGTTTTGTAACTAAAAACTAAATACTTTCCAAATAAAGAATTTTTCTCTTTAATTTCCTAATGTGGATCTTGAATCGAGTGAATCAAAGTAGATATAGAAAAAAAGAAATATTTTTTCCTTGTAGTGTTTTGGTGCTTGGTGTGGTGATGCATATGGAAGAAAATCTACTTATTAGTTCATAAGTTGGTGTGTTTTATGTTAAAATTAGATTATTCTCAAACAAATATATCTGAGAGCTGTCTACAAAACCCTGAATGGCATCTCCTAACAAATTCTAACCAGCCACAACCACTGGCCGCTGCGGCATCAACTTTCAAGTGGCAGCCATGGAGTCTGAGAAAGATGGTAGGAAATAAATAAATAATATTATTATTATTCATAAGAAGAAGAAAAAGGAAAGTTGACAAAAATTTAAAACAAAAACCAAAAGAATCTCATGGCTTACAAGAATCCAAAATTTTGGTCCAGATTCGTGCAGATTGGCAAACATTGCTTGAGTCTGAGCATGTTGATGAAGCGAAATATTCAACTCAGATTCAAGGGGTCGTGTCAGGTACTGGAGAAAGGACCGACACCATTTTCAATCAGTTAATCATCCGCCATTAGGTGTTTCAAATAGGTTGAGTAGGTTAGAGCTGAGCTTGAGGTCCGTATGTACATTATGCAAGCTGATATGGAGGAACTTTTGCGGTATGAGCGAGAGGCTAATGAATTGTAGAACTTCAAGTTAATATGAAATTCTAATTCACAGAGTTGACTCAAGTATATTTGTCACAATGTCTATACCTCCATCTAATACATATACGACATCTTCTAATATTATTTTCACATATCGACCGCATAAACCATCCGATACTAAGGATGGTGGCACCCAAAATTGATTTATCACACTTTCTATATAGCATTATTAGTACTGAAAACATCTATTGAGTTGGTTGAGATGGTTGTTATTAAAATTTCTACACTAATGTCCCGAATTCAAATCTTTTTTAGAATATGAGCCCTATGCACACCTTCGATAGCGGTTATGATTCTTTTATTAATAAAAAAAATTTAAAAATAGTACTAAGAGCAAAAACTTCAATTTTATTATATCTATATAATTATTTATGATAGATACATTCTATTTCCTTATTATTATATATGTAATTGTTGACATCAACTTTGCCGAGCCGACGCAACAGTTACTTCGAGTTGATGCCAATTTGATAAATGAGGACGAGCCGATAAAGTCAACCTTTTCGAACAGCCGATAACCATGGTTAACATCGGCACCGCGGAACCGATAAGAAAGAACAAACAGAATCCTAATCTTTCGGCGCAAGGGACTCTGCACGATCGTTGGGAACATTCTTGGGCCTAAAGAAACTCCATGATCTGTTCGTGGTTCATTTGCAGTAAGTATAAAAAGAGGAGCATCGCCCACAAGGAGGGGGGATCAAACCATCAAATCAGCAAAGTTCAATTTCATTTTCTTTTTCCCTCATCATCATTTCCAACTTTCTAGTCTAGGATTTTGTTTCTTTACAGCTTTCTTACTGCTTTGTTCTAGTTTCCCTTTACCAGCTTTGTTTACAGTCTTTTTTACAGTTTTCGGTTCATACTTTCGATATCAGCTTTTTCTGTACTTTTCATTGAGATGATCAATATAAATATCATTCCATGTTCCAGAAAAGTCCTTCCGTTTAGCCGTCTCAATTGACTTTCTTGAGCCCTTTCTTTAGTAAGCTCAAGGACCTCGGTCCATGATTAAAAAAAGGTCCGATACCATTTGTTGTTACTCCCTGTCGGATCGTTTGTGTTTGTCGGATACGAAACCGATTCCCGTTTGCATCGGTTACTTATTTTGACAGCAACAGTAGTATTACTTATTCTTTTATATATATATTGAGAATATTGTATTTACGTTTGATATTCAATGATTGAGGAGATTATGTTTATGATTAGTGTTGGTTTTGTTGAGTAGATTTAAATGATTTGATTGTTGAACTTTGATTTGGTTGGTCTTAAATTGTAGGTAGATAAGACACAAATAACTAAAATATCAAAAAAAAAAAAAAAGAAGGCAAATACGATGGTCCAAAACCGTCATATATATAATACACTAATGCCATGGTTAATTTACAAAAGCATCATATTTACTATTAAAAAAGCAAATACGATTGTCCAAAATATCATATATAATGCACAAATACCACGGTCAATTTACAAAAATGTACTCGTATTTGTTATTCAAGTAATAATATCCAACGCCATGCAATTACGATGAAATTGTCGTATATAATGGCTACATACGATAATTATGTCCTATCAAAAGCATCGTATTAAAAAATTTAATATGACGATTTGTTAGAATCGTATTCAATTAAGTAAAAACGACAATTCTTAATCGTTTTTTTCTTACATAAGTAAATACGATGGCATTGATCATCATTTTTTAAGTATATATGGCATTTTTGCCCACTATATACGATGGTTTCATTAATCGTTACTTTCAAACTTTTCGGATGAACTTATACAACACTTATAGTTAACCGTAGTATTAAGTAATATAACCATTTTGTAGCCATTTTTATTAAAAATGATAGACTTTTTTATGATAGTTGAAAAATCATCATTTGACTGTCATATATTGTGACATTCTATAAAGTAATTTATAGCAACAACTCCTTTAAATCATACTGAAATAACAACCATTCATAAACAGGTTGAAAATGTGTATGGTTGAGGTCATTAACTTATTACATCTAAGAAAGTTGTAGTTTATTCTATGAAAATGAAATTTCAGCTAAATTGTATGAAAATAATGTAACTTGTATAGTTCAATTAAAGGGATAGAATTATTAAAGAAGACATAAATATCACCTTTTTTTTTTTTAGCTCATGAGCTTAAAAAGAAATTTGGTATTATGTATAACAAATTTGATTATGTGATAATTTAGTAAATTTATTCATTAAGAGACTACTGCATTTGAGAAACTGATACATAAAATTGGCATACTTTGGCTGAATGAAATGAAAATATCTTGAATGATGTTGTCAAAATAGGGAGCATTTTTTTTTTCCTAATCAAGATTTTTCTTGGTAGATTTTTAATGAGGTAGTATTCCCTCTAGAAAAGAAAGTATACTTTTTCTTTCATTAAGTTTTTGTCCCAGGATTTTTCTTTGGAATGTTTTTAACGAGATATTTCTCAATTTTATGTGTTCCTTTTTTTTAAGTTATCTTGTTTATCCATAAGGTGTTATTAATTCTTTCAATAAGATAAAATCATATTTATTAAATTCATTATTTATATTTTAAAATAATGTATCTTATCATTTATAAATAAGGACCTTATATAAATGAATAGAACATAAGTTCATATGATTGAATCATATAAATGAACAATAGAATCTCTTCTTTACTTTCTATGATTTTCTTAAAATTTTCTACTTTAGAGTTTTCTTAAATTTATCAAAACATTGTTTCATGATTCTATTTGAATCAAATTCACAACAACAACAACAACAAAAAAAAGCAAGATCAGTTCTTTTAATAATTGGAGGGTAACTCTTAATTGTTTTTTAATTAGAGATCAACACATAAACATTTGAAAATTTTAAGGATCTCTCGGATCTTTTGCCATAATCTTTACTACTCTCCAATTTACACTTCTGATCAGCATACAGTCATTTTAAAATTTACAATATTGAATAAAAGAAACTCCTTTGATATTAATTTATGCTTTATCCTACAATTCTGCACCCTATTCCCCCCCCCCCCCCCCCTCCCCAAAAAAAAGAATAAATATCCCACCGTATTGCATTCCAAGCTATGTCATTTTTCTAATTTTACGCGTAGTCCTTCAGTCATGCTTTCAAACCATGATAAGAATAGTAAGCATTAATTACTACAAGAAGCACATGCCATTTTGTCTTTTTTTCCCCCCCTAAATTTATGTATAAAATTTCACTCATCCTTCTAAACCATGATAAAAAAAATAGTAAGTGAAGAATACATATTACGTCTTTTCTTTTTACATACATTAGGGGGACAAGAATAAGACTCCAATGTGTTTTTTTGACAAAAATGGGCTACACTTGGGAGCCCCCACCACAAATCAGTTCCCTTTTTGACATACCCTCCACGAGGGGTTCCTTGCATCTGACAAATGCGATGCATGCTCACACTACACTGCCCATGCTCGATTTAAAAAATGAAAATAAACTTTTATGCTTCATTTATTTTTTATTTTTAATTTTTAATTTCAAATAACTTTAAATCTCAATTATTTGCAAAATAAATTTTTATTTGACTTAAAATTTTGTTATTATTTATCTTTTATTTTCAAAGATTCACAATAAATTTTTATTTTTAAATTAATTTAAGTTTTTATTTATCTTCTTCTTTTTTTCAAATTTATATTTCAAAATCATATATTTGAAATGATATTTTTATTTCTATTTTAACTTAAAAAATTTTTAGTCCATTTTTAAATTTAAATATAACTATTAAAATTATTAAAATCGTTTCCATATAAAACTCAAAAATATTTTTATAATTCATTCAAATTTAATAGAGTCTAATTATTCATTTTGAATATTAATATTTAATTGTTTATGATATTATTTATTATAGTATCATATTTATATTTATTTATATTTTATTAAATAATTATTTGAATTTATTTTATTTAATTATATACAGACATGAGCTGCAACTGTAGACACAAGAAATTTTTTTTTTATCTCAAATTAAGTATGAACAGATTGAGCATACCTCACATCTAAAAAACGTGAGGTGTCAGAAAACTTTGCGCTGGCCGATACGAAGAACCCCTCTCCCCTTCTCCCCCGGGACTATGTCAAAAAGGGAACCCATTGTGGTAGGGTAGGGGCTCCCAAATGGAGCCCATTTTTGTCAAAGACCCATAAGAATTGAACCAGCAAATTATTATGTTATGATATAGTAGTAGCGATCTGATTACCAAATTAATGCAACGATATTGGTAGATTTTAGAAGCCTATGTAATTAATTGCATAGAAGTGTTATAAATTTAGGGTAGTGTTAGAATAAAATCTACACACTACACACTAAGAAAATTCTAACTATTCTTTGCACAAGAATTTCTCTTCAAACTTCTCTCTTTCTTTCTCTCACAATTCTTTCTCCAATCTTTCTTTCACTAATCTTTCTTTCACAAAATGATGGTGTATTACAAGCTTAGAGAATAGCTCTATTTATAGAGCTCTAATTAGT